>JAQPPZ010000574.1:1200000-2400000 GCA_028583015.1 Wollemia nobilis | reverse complement strand
CTAATCATGATTTATACTTGGTAATTTTATATTTTTTAATGTACCTGTCTTATCCCTCGCTCACATCAAATGTGTGTTCTATTGAGAATATTTGCTGAATTTAATTACATTGGAAGGCTATGTTATTTAAAAATTAATTCACCCAAAATAATGAAGAACACAAGCTTATAGTGAGAGGGGGGGTGAATAGTATAAGACCTATTTTTACTTTTTCCTTTATATTACAAAACAGTAAAGCAATATACCCACAACAATATCAAAACAATGCACAATATCATCCACAAAGAGACACCAATTTTTATGTGGTTCACCCAGAATGGCTGGGCTACGTCCACAAATTTTTTTTCTAAAAGTTATCTCAAAGTTCTTTGGGAATCCTTCCCAATTACAATTTTTATGAGCCTTAGCCCAAAGGAGATACCTTCCCCCAATCTGAATTTATGAGCCTCTACTCAAAGGAGATACCTTCCCCTCTGCTCTAGAAATGATCCCTTAGAAGATCAACTGTCTCTACCTCTTGCCAGCACGTGGAACTCCTTTCCACCGAAGACCTCCTATCCTCAATGCTTAGCCTAAGAGACCTCTACCTTCTATGATCACATCCACATCAGCTCAGCAACCTATACCAAACACAGTCAGTCAGTCTAGCATAAGTCTTCCTCTGTCTGTCAGATCTGTCCAACACTTGAATAGATCAATCCTCTGCACACAAGCCTTCTCAAAGAGTTTCCAAATCTATCCTCAGGTTCTTCTCAAAGAACCAATGCACCTCTATCCTTAAGCAGTAGCACTCCGCATTCATCTTTGCCCTTGTGCTCTCTATGCCCTCTGCTTTCTTTGCATAATCACAGCGGCACTTGATCGAACTGCAACCTTTGCACCTCTGCGTAATCACAGCGAAATCGTCTTCGCACACTCTGCTTCCTTTGTGATATTTCACACTTGTAATGATTCGACGAAATACACTCTGCACACTATGATCAAATTTTGCACTCTGCTCTTAGCGATCGAACTTCTTGCTCTACGCACTATCTGCAAATGTCGCATTACAACCACTCATTCATACTTCAACTCTCCAAACAAATCTCTTTTTATAATAGATTTTTCATGATGAAAACTTTAATCTTAGTCGGTTTTTATACCAAAAACAAACCCTAATCTACGTCGGCTACAAGCCCTAATTTTAGTTGGCTAAAATTTAACTTTGTCGGCTTCACTGCCTCTGTAACTCTTCTGTAGCTTCTATCACAAAACTAGAACATGTCGTGATATTGTGACACCTTTGCAACCTTACACTTTCTTTTGGCTTTTGTCATGATATCGTGACACTTCAGCCTTTAACGTCTTCAACCAAACTCTTATCGTGATATCGCGACAATTTTGTCTTTGTCAGCATCAATTTTTCTTTTGTCGTGATATCGTGACACTTCTCCCTTCATCGACCTTCTTTCTGCTTTTGTCATGAAATCATGACACTTCTCCTATAGAAGACCTGCATTCAGTTTCTATCGCAAAATCGTGACACTTTTGCTTCCTTGCACTCTTCTCTGCTTACACTAGCGAAAACATGACATGTCACGAAATCGTGACACTTTCGCCTTTGAGCTCTTCCTTCTTGAATTTGTCGTGAAATCACGATGCTTCTTCTTCCAAGCTCTTTCATTTTGCTTCTGTCACAAAATCATGACTCTTCTTCTATTGAAGACCTGCTTTCTGTTTCTATTGCAAAATCGTGACACTTTCTCCAACTGTATGCTGCCATCTCAATCAGTCACGAAATCATGACACTTTCTGCATCTGTAAGCTTTCTCTTCAACTTTTCATGAAATCATGATGCTTTCAGCTTCCGTACATCTTCTTTGCAACCTGTCATGAAATCACGATGCTTCTCATTTCAGACTCTTCCCTTTGCTACATGTCGTGAAATCACGATAGTTCTCACTTCGAGTTCTATAGCATGTCACGAAATCGTGAAACTTTATCTTGCTTCTACTTTGTCTTTTGAATTGTCACGAAATCGTAACACTTTTTCTCCTTAGCGCTTTTATATTCTTTGGGTCGCGAAAACCTGACATGTCGCAATATCGCGACACTTTTTCTCCCAGACTCTCTCTCCTGCATTATGTCACAAAATAGCGACACTTTTTCTTTCGGACTCTCTCTCCTGCAACATGTCATGAAATCGTGACACTTTTTCGTCCGTTCAACCTTCCTTACAATATGTCACGAAATTGTGACATTTTTGACTCTAAACATTCTCTCTCCTCTTTGAGTCGCGAAACTACGACATGTCGTGATATCGCTGCACTTTTTTAACTTGCTTTCTTTTGAACCTGTCATGTCAAACCTTCATCAAAACAAATTATTTTACATCAAATCAAATTCCTTCAAAAGCTTCTTGACATCAATGTCAACTTATACACTTGAGCAAAGGCAATGTACCCAAGGTACCCAAAATTGCCAACAATCTCCCCCTTTGTCATTGATGGCAAACATTTACTGAAAACACGTCTTAGGAGCCAAAACTGAAACCAACTATGCTAACAACTGAGAAATTGTGCCCACAACTGAGAATCTTCCTTTGAAGTTTTGCTCCCCCTGACTTGAAGCTTTCCTCTTCACTTGAAGCTCTCCCCCTTACTCATATCTCTCCCCCATTGTCATCAATGGCAAAGGGTCACCTTTGGGGCTCAGGTTTAAGAATGAGCCTCTTAGCTTAGTCCCTCCCCCACCTCCTGATGAGGTGATTAATTTTGGGGTGGGAGTAAAACTCCCATTAGGCACTGATCATCATCAGTGTCTATAATTTCCTTGTCGGGCCTTCTCTTGAACTCTTTGTCCATATTCTTGTTCTTGTTCTCATTCTTGTTCTTATCCATGCCTTGATCCTTGGACCTGTTCATACCACTGTTCCTGTTCCTATAGCTTGGAAGTTTAGCTCTACACTGTCTGATTGTGTGACCTTCATTGTTGCACTTGAAACACTTGATGATGTTGTTTCTCTGAGGTAAACCTAATCTTTGAATCCACTAGTTCTGCTCGAACCTGTTCTGACCAAACCTATTCTTATTATTTACCTCGCAATGGACTGCCTTGTGCCCAAACCATTGACAAGATTAGAAATACCCTTGAAAGAAACTAGCACTTCTGAAATTGTCGTTTACCTTGTTCACTTGAGCCATGCAATGTGAAGCCATATGACCAAACCTGTGACACGCAAAACATCTGCCTTGAAATTTTTCTTTATTTGACCTCTTGGGTCTTGAAAACTTCTTCTTCTCATTCTAAATTATGTTTTCTGTTTCTGCGCATCTATCATTCAAGGACTCATGATCTGAAAAACTTTCCTCATTAGAACTCTCTTTCTTTTTGAGTCTCTTACTAGACTCTCCAGCTTGTTCCTTGCGTGGCTTAACAAAACCAAGGCCTGTTTTATCTGTTGTCTTTCTTTGACATTTGATGAGTGACTTAACATTTTTGGAGCTATCTTGAAACTTGTAAAGCTTATCCTTGTACTCTTTAATTTCCTCTTTCAAAGAAGCCATTTTCTGTTCTAACTCACTATACTCAAGAACCTTAGACTCTAACTCATCCTTGAGTTCTTGCGTCTTAGCTATAGAGAAATCAAGATTTTCTATAAGATAATCTCTCTCCATACAACATTCATCTAACTTATCCTTGAGTCTAGCATTCTTCTTTCTTTCCTTTTTCAAAGCACTAAGAGCACTACTAAGTTCACTTTCATGATCCTTTATTTTTTTGCTTTCTGAATCATCAAAGCCTTTTCCAGATTTCTTATCACTAGAGGTGCTACCCTTTTCAAAAACCATACATGCATCTTCCTTATAGTTTTCCTGAAGCATCCTCATACATACTAGAAACCAAATCATTATTTGTGCAATCATCCTCAAGGTGACCAAAATTTCCACATCTAAGACATTTCATGATAATGAATCTATGTTTCGGTTCTTCCTCTTTTTATGATATGAACAACATCTAATTTTTATTATCACTTGAAGAACTTTCACTATCACTACTAGAACACTTACTTGCTTTGTATAGGTAGAAACTCTTCTTGTGCTTGTGAGAATACCTCTTTCCTTGATTGCTGTGCTCATCTTTGTTCTTTCTGTGATGCTTGTGCTTTTCAAAATCCTTGCTCTTAGAATCCTGTTTATCTTCATCACTTTCATCCTTGTGAACAATACAGTCTATAGTATAATGACCAAACTTTCCACAATTGAAACATCTTATATTTTTCATGCTTTTGTGCTTTTTAGAGAATTTGCCTTTCTTGCTATAATATGCCTCTTCATCACTAGAAGATTCATCACTCTCTTGAAGATGTTTACCCTTGGATTTCTTGGTAGCCTTGAAAGCTGCCTCTTTCTTGACGTCAACCTTCACTTGAGTTCTCAACTCAAATGCTGCAAGTATACTATGGAGCTCATCCTTTTTCAACTTATCCAAATCTTTAGCTTCCTCAATAGCAGAAATATTTTCACTAAATCTATTAGGAAGAGATCTTAAAATCTTATCACAAACATAATTTTCAGCAAGCTCAAGACCTAAGTATTTCATGGAGTTAACAACCTCATCCATACGAAGCATGTAGTCACTAATATTTTCATCATCATTCATCTTGAGTTGTTCAAACATACCTTTGAAGTGTCTCAACTTGGCCTTTCTGACATTTGTATCACCCGTATGAACCACCCGTAGTCATGTTTCCACATTTCACTAGGCTGTCTTGCGAGTGAATCACTTTGGTGAGATCTCGCTTTCGTAAGCCTTTCGAGATTGCATTCATTGCTTTTGAATTGCTGTGATGTAGGAGCCTTTCTTCTTTAGTATTTGGACCATGTACAGGAATAGTGTACTCATCTTCAATTACTTCCCATACCTCATTACCAAATGCCATTAGATGAACTTTCATCCTTGCACTCCAAAGACCAAAATCTGACCCATCAAGAATAGGTGCTGCACTGCCACTTGAATAATCCATTGTGTTCTTTACTAGCTTTTCCTTCAAGTTGTTAAACTTTTCGAAGGCACCCGCTCTAATACCAATTGAAGAACACAAGCTTATACTGAGAGGGGGGGTGAAAAGTATAAGACCTCTTTTTACTTTTTCCTTTATATTACAAAATAGTAAAGAAATATACCCACAACAATATCAAAACAATACACAATATCATCCACAAAGAGACACCAATTTTTACGTGGTTCACCCAGAATGGCTGGGCTCCGTCCACAAAACTTTTCTCTAAAAGCTATCTCAAAGTTCTTTGGGAATCCTTCCCAATTACAATGTTTATGAGCCTCATCCCAAAGGAGATACCTTCCCCCAATCTGAATTTATGAGCCTCTACTCAAAGGAGATACCTTCCCCTCTGCTTTGGAAATGATCCCTTAGAAGATCAACTGTCTCTACCTCTTGCCAGCACGTGGAACTCCTTTCCACCGAAGACCTCTTGTCCTCAATGCTTAGCCTAAGAGACCTTCGCCTTCTATGATCACGTCCACAACGACTCAACAACTCTGTACCAAACATAGTCGACCGGTCTAGCAAAAGTCTTCCTCTATCTGTCAGATCTGTCCAACACTTGAACAGATCAATCCTCTACACACAAGCCTTCTCAAAGACTTGCCAAATCTATCCTCAGGTTCTTCTCAAAGAACCAATGCACCTCTATCCTTAAGCAGTAGCACTCCACATTCGTCTTTGCCCTTGTGCTCTCTACGCCCTCTGCTTTCTTTGTGCAATCACAACGACACTTGATCGAACTGCAACCTTTGAACCTCTGCGTAATCACAGCGACACCGTCTTCACACACTTTGCTTCCTTTGTGATATTTCACACTTGGAATGATTTGACGAAATGTACTCTACACACTATGATCGAATTTTGCACTCTGCTCTTGACTATCGAACTTCTTGCTCTGCGCACTATCTGTGAACATTGCATTACAACCACTCATTCATACTTCAAATCTCCAAATAGACCTCCTTTTATAACAAAATTTTCATGATGAAAACTTTAATTTTAGTTGGCTGTTATACCAAAAACAAACCCTAATCTACGTCGACTGCAAGACCTAATTTTCATCGACTAAAATTTAACTTTGTGGGCTTCACTGTCTCTGTAACTCTTTTGTAGTTTCTGCTGTGAAACTACAACATTTCAGGATATCGTGACACCTTTGCAACCTTACACTTTCTTTTTGCTTTTGTCGTGATATCGTGACACTTTAGCCTTTGACGACTTCAACCAAGCTCTTGTCACGATATCGTGACACTTTTGTCTTTGTCAGCATCAATTTTGCTTTTGTCATGATATCACGACACTTCTCCCTTCGTCGACATTCTTTCTGCTTTTGTCGTGAAATCACGACACTTCTATAGAAGACCTGCATTCGATTTCTATCACGAAATTATGACACTTTTGCTTCCTTGCACTCTTATCTGCTTGCACTAGCGAAAACATGACATGTCATGAAATCGTGACACTTTTGCCTTTGAGCTCTTCCTTCTTGAATTTTTCACAAAATCGTGACGCTTCTTCTTCCAAGCTCTTTCATTTTTCTTCTGTCATGAAATCGCGACTCTTCTCCTATTGAAGAACTGCTTTCTATTTCTGTCGCAAAATCATGACACTTTCTCCAACCGTATGCTACCATCTCAATCAGTCATGAAATCACGATACTTTCTGCATTCGTAAGCTTTCTCTTCAACCTGTCATGAAATCGTGACGCTTTCAGCTTCCGTACGTCTTCTTTGCAACCTGTCGTGAAATCACGATGCTTCTCATTTCAGACTCTTCCCTTTGCTGTATGTCGTGAAATCGTGATAGTTCTCACTTCGAGTTCTGTAGCATGTCGTGAAATCGTGACACTTTATCTTGCTTCCACTTTGTCTTCTGACTTGTTGCAAAATCGTGACACTTTTTCTCCTTAGTGCTTTTCTTTTCTTCGGGTCACGAAAACCCGACATGTCACGATATCGCGACACTTTTTCTCTCGGACTCTCTCTCCTACATTATGTTGCGAAATCGTGACACTTTTTCTTTCGGACTCTCTCTCCTGCAACATGTCACGAAATCATGACACTTTTTCGTCCGTTCAACCTTCCTTGCAATATGTCGTGAAATCGTGACATTTCTAACTTCGAACATTCTCTCTCCTCTTTGAGTCACGAAACTACAACATGTCGCGATATTGCGACACTTTTTTAACTTGCTTTCTTTCGAACCTGTCATGTCGAACCTTCATCAAAACAAATTATTTTACATCAAATCAAATTCCTTCAAAAGCTTTTTGACATCAATGACAACTTATACACTTGAGCAAAGGCAATGTACCCAAGGTACCCAAAATTGCCAACAAATAATTATTGAGTTTGACCTTTAACAAAACTACTTAGATGTTTTTATTTTTAAATAACTTTATTATTTGACATGTTTTATTGTTAAATTTTCATCGATTTTGAGCTATGTTATTTTTATTCAAATAATATCATTATTGATTTACCTATATTGCATTCACCAACTTTAAGCTATGTTATTTCTCTTCGAGTAATCCTTGAATAAATGATAGTATCATCGATATTTTTTAATGTTGTTTGGGTAATAAAAAATTATCATATAGCTACATATATACGCATATATCAAGGGCTATTCTGATCCGAATTATCTCCATTTTTTAACCTTTGGACGCTAGATGGGATGAAGGAAATTATAATCTAGATGAATAATGAAGCCAACGATTATGAGTGTAATTTTATCCATATGATAAATGATGGAGTTTTCTTCCTGAAATTCTCTTATAATCTCTTAATTAGAAGTATAGATTTGTTGTTGTTGGATTCAAACTGATTATTGAACGCACTTGATGTGTAACAATAAATAGGTATATTTTATTTCATAAAATAAAATGATAAATTTTAAGTTTAGTTGGATTTTGAAAGACACATTTCTATAATAATTTTTTAGATAATCATTCTATTTAATATAGTGAGGTTAATTTTAGTTACTCGAATTTAGCTTTCAGAAAGGACAATATTACATGAGCTTTATTTTTATTTTTAAATATCATTGTTTTTCCAATGATGTCCTTCAATATATTTTGAGTAAGAGCTTTGATTTTGTAAATAGTGTTCATTTTTTTTTTTTAGTATACTATTCTTTCAGATACTAGACATTTCTTTATATTTTAAGAAAGTATTATTTTGACTTAGTCATTTATTTTGGAAACAAAAGATAGATTTAAATATTATTAAGTTTGGTTTACTATTAAAAGAAAACAATTAGATTTAAAGAGAGAATGACTAAGTTTTATAAAAGACCCTTGTTTTTCTTTTATTTTTCTTTAAGTAATATGATTTAGAATACGATTTAATAAGACATAGTTAAAATATTTTATTTACTCTCTATTATCTTTTAGGAAATTTTTTATTTAATGGACGTAGTATTTTAAGAGCTTACTTTAATAATCTTCTATTAAGACTTGAAACTACTCTATATATTTCTTTTTAGAAGTATTTCTTTCATGAGGAAAAGTTTTAAAATGCAAAAGTTAAATTTTATAATAATTTGTGAATAGCTAGATTTATTAAGAAACATTATATGCTTTATCTCTTTTGAGTATTTAAATTTCTTATGATGATTAATATCAACACATTATATTTAGAATATAGTTGAAGAATTAGGAAAAAGTAAAACCATTAGATTAAAATTTTGATCTTGAATAAAACTTATGCCTTTAAAACAATTAAATACCCAATACCTATGGTTACACCTTGTGATGAGTGTCATAATATTACAATATATGAATCTGATTTACTTACATTTTCCTTTGCAATTCAATGGATAAAAATTATTTTTACTATTATTTCACTTTAATACAGTCATTTATGCATCAATTGGATTAATGATTATAAAATTTATTTATGCATATATTTTACATAAATTTTGTGTAAGTTACTGTGTTGTTAGGTAAAGGTGTATGGAGCTGGATAAATTTTATGGGCTGTTGAACCAGAAGGTCGATGTATGTATCAGGGCTAGACGTATGGGACACTTATAGGTGCTATGGACGAAGTACTATAGTGAAGTGCTACTAATGCATCTATAGAAAGGAGTGTTATGGAAGAGCTGAGTCAAAGTTGACTAAATCCTATTGCCACATCAAATCCAACATGATCACATCTTACACAGTCACCCATTTGACTGTCAATGTGGGCAAAAGAATATTTGGTATCCTTGATTTATTTAGAAAAGTTCTAAAGTTATATTAAATTTGGAAAGAATCTAAATTGTTGATTTATTTTGCCAACTCATATTCTCTTTCCTTGAGAATAGGGCACAAGATTATTCTCGTTAGATCTTAAAGTAATAAGTTGTTAAGTGGTTGCCACTTAGGCTCACGATGATTAATCTAAAGTTCTATTTTGTTATAAAGTTGTATTTGATTAGAATAAGTCATTATCACATGTGTTTGTGCTGATTAATCAAAGTTTCATCATGTTATGAAATTCTATTTGTTTAGAAAAATTATAGTACATAGTTAGGATTTAAGGTTAGGATTTATATTTCATTAGTTGGAAAGAAATAGAGTATGTTACGGAAAAGACTTCTTTGAACATTATGGTATAAGTTACAATAGGGAGACCATTGAAAAGGTCCTTGTTTTTTCCTCACTACTCTCTCTCTCTTCTACATTGATTATTTTGTAATGAAAGTTGAAGAAGTCGCACTATAGTCGTAATCTCCAACAATGTACACAATAAAGTTCTAGAAATAAAATAATATCATTTTTCTACATCTCTTTCACAATGTTATTCTGTATTTTGAAATGATTTATATCCATTTGTAGTACCTTTATTTTTTTGCAATCAATGAATAGTTAATAGTTAGAAAAGGTTAAATGAAAAAGTAGTTTCTGAAGTAAAATATCATAGACGAGAAAAGAAAAATACTAACCTTTTCAAATGGAGGGCCCACTTCTAGAATACCATTCCTTGTTCTCTCGCTCCTACATTAGAATATGATTATATTAATATAAATAGGATTAGTATAAATTAATCTGCATCATTTATTTCAAAAATAAAATAGTTAAAACACAATTAGTTGCACGTGGATCCACACACATTCATTCATTTAGTTAATTTCACATTTATTAATTTAATTTCATATTAAAAATAAATCATTTAAAATATTTTGGAATAAAATCAAGTGAACTGGTTAATGTCATGGAATAATCTATATGGTATTATTTATTCTTTAAATTTTTTTTACCTGGATTAATAATTAAATTATTAGCCCTCAAAGCTAGACATTTTTGGTGTCATTGCTGGGGAGATCAATACCTTTACATTAATCTGTAATCTGTTGGACCATGTAAGGAAGGAATCTTACCTACATTTGGAGGGTGGTGCAAGTAGTGATCAACGCATGTGTAGGCCTATACGTGGAGGGTGGCACAAGTAGTGATTAACACACACATAGAGTTGTGTGTGGAGGGTGGTGCAAATAGTGATAAACACACACGCACACCAAGCATCCCCCATATTAGGTGGATCAGGTTCCAATTTTATTAAATTAGTTTTTATTGCCTTTCTAGAATTTAGTCATTTATTTTCTAGCATTTATTTTTCAACATTTACTTTTCAACAATTTTCATTTCAACAATCTATTTCCCTACATAGTGTGGTTGTTTCTAGTTTAAATCTAATACAAGCCTATATAAACCCAATGTAGTATAGGAAGTAGGTGTGACTGAGTGATACAACCACAGTGAAAACATCCCTTAGAAGCAAATTGACAACAACAACACTTTTCCTTATTGACTTGAGATCACCTGGTCAATCCGTTTGATTTCAATCAATAAGACTTGCTTTAAAATAGCTTTAATTTTTCTTAATATGCTAATATTATTTGTCCAATTCGTTTAGTTTTAGTATAGTAGGAACTGTTTTAAAAAAAAAACAGAAAAAAAAAAAAAAAAAAAAAAAAAATGATATATAAATAAGTAGAAGTTGCTAGATGGTGGAAAATAATAAATAGTCTGCGTTCATTAACCTTAGAAAATTACTAATAGAGCAAGAATTTAACCTTATTTAAAAAAAATACCAAACATCTGAGAAAGAGTGGAAACACTTGTGCAAACATCTTGATACCATAAAAAATAGATTAGACAAACTAAGTCAAATCCAAAGGATAAACATAGCTCAAATTCTAGGTTAGACTATCACTCATCTTACCTTGAAATTATTAGGAGTTGTGAAAGGTGGCTAGGGAATAGGAGAGCAACAGTAAACTTAGTAACCTACCCATGGTATCAATATTTCAAAGATTCCATTGCAATCCACAGCCTAGCAAAAATAGAGGATAGGAAAGTAAACCTAGAATATAGCCAAAGATATCATAGGGAACCAAGAGTAGTACTTTTTAGATAACTGTGTCAAGACTTGCATTACAAGCTACAATTTGAGAGCCATAATATAATTGTAAAATGGGATTTTGTTGTTCAATTTATTACTTTGGTAATAAAATATTTTAGATTTAATAAAGAGCATTATATGAATACCGAACAACTCAAACCTATCAACGATATTCATAGATTTTTTAGGGAGGATTAGAATTTTATTTCAAAATTTTATGCACAAACCTAGATATTCAAAGGGTAGATTTATTAAAAATATTAAACCAGAAGCAGATTGCCAAGAAAACCATAGTAAGAAATCTAAAACTTCTAAGTTAAAAGAAACTAAAATTGCATCTTTAGATTCTACATCAGCTAAGCAAATTAAAATTGTAGAACACGATCCCAAAACATATTTGCTACCTGAAACAGATTTTGACGATCATATCGATCCCTTGTCTATCTTTACCCACTCTATACTTGGTCCAATTATTGAAATTTTATATTTAATCATGGTTGATCAGGCTAGTGAATAGGGGGAAGTAAATAGAAATCAAATACAAATAACAATGGATCAAGGAGAAGTAGAAAATAAAAGGGGGGGTGGATAGAGAAAGACTTTTTCCTTTCCAACTCCTTCTCCTGAAGATAGGCTAACAAGAGAACTAAAACCAGGCTCTGTTGTTGTCTTACCTACTTTCCATGGTAAACCACATGAGGATCCCGATGCTTTCCTTTTTGAATTTGAAGTGGTGTGTCAGGCATACGTTTACACCATGTATGAGAAAAAACTAAGACTATGTTCTTCTAAACTTAAGGATGCAACCTTTAATATGGTTCATTGGTCTAGAGAAAAACATTTACAATCAATGGGATGGAGAACAAGGATTAAAAGATATATTACTTGAAAGATACCAAGACTATTGCAGGGTTCAAGATAATAAAGCAAAATTGTTTCATATGAATCAAAAATATGATGAATCCCTTGAGAACTATCTTGAGAGATTTCAGTTTATGGGATCAAGTGTAAACATTGAGTAGGATGAGGAAGTTCAAAAATAACATTTTCCAAAAGGGCTTAAGGAAGATGTCTTAGACATACTAAAACTTATGGCAAAGGGGGATATCCATCATATGTAATTAGGAGATATTATAGATCTATGTAAAAATTACTCAATAAATAAACCTTTAAGAAGTAATATATACCCATCATCAAGAGGAGTAACACAATCTAAAATCGACAATATGCTAGAAAATCTCAAAACCGATTTATTAAGCACATTAACATCATCCCTCGACCTCATGGATAAGAAAGTAAAGGACCAAAATATTGAAGAGATATATTGTCATAGATGCAGATAGAAACATAATATAAGGGAATGCCCTTTGAATGTTACAAATATTTCCAACATTTCTTCCTATTGCAAGATCTATGACAAAAACCATAATACTAAAAATTGTAAATATATCTTAGTTGTCAAAACTGCTATCAAATAGCGTGAGATCAAAGAGGTAGAAGATGTCTACTTTATAGCTGAATTAAGGAATGGTCCATTTAAATGTCCTCCCAATTGATCAAACTCTAATTATTCAACCAATAAAGACCCAATTATTGGTCAAATACTCCAAGTTAGTCAAATTGGAATTAGTATAATCAAGGTTGGAATATGTCTCCTTGGGTACAATTCATGCCCAATTCATATGGAAATTCACCTCCATGGATGGCATGCCAAAATAAAAATGCATCTAGTTGGAATGGCCAATAGAATCAGGCAGGACCTAGCTGGTCTCAAGGATAGCCCCAACAACATAATTTTTAAAATCAATTTATGGGACAACTACCTAAAAACCAACCTCAAAATAGACTCCTTCCACATCCAAACAAAAATTCTCCTAAATAGCTACCTTTACGAGCTCAACCTATACCTAATACCAATAATAATAAAAATACTCAATAGGTTTATGAAATGAATGAGGCATGTTCAATATCTATAATAACCTATCAACAAATTCAATTAAGATCTGGAAAAGTATTGGAATATCATAGAGCAACCCTCACAGAACTTGAAGAACCTACCAAAAACTTGAGCAAAGAAAAAGGACAAGATGATAAATATGATGAAGGAATAGAAATTTCCCTAGAAGAATTGTTGGATCAACAGAAATAAGTTCAATTGTATCAAAAAGAAATAAGAGCTCCATTTCCTAAAAGATTGGCTATACCTAAAGAACCATCTAAACCAGATTTTGATTTTATTCAAGAATTGTAAAATATCTCTATTATAATTTCTCTTTTACAAGCTATTAAAGACATTCCCATCTACTCCAAATTGGTAAAAATTCTAACAAGTTCACAAAAGAGAAAGAAGAATGAATCTATGAATATTCAAATTATTGGGCAACTATCTGAAATCATGATTGGTGAGAAATTGTTACCAAAGTATACAAACCCTGGAGTACCTATATTCACAACTCACATTGGTAGGACAACCTTGCATAATATCTCAGTAGACTTAGGATCTTCCATAAACGTCATGAAAAATGAAACAAAAAAATATTTAGGGGTACACATGATTCAACCAACCTCTATAGTGCTTCAAATTTCAGATAGATCTACCATTAAACCAGATGGAAAACTAGAAGATATTATAGTTTTCATAATCTCATGGGAATAACCTATAGAATTTATAGTATTACAACCAAAGATAAAGTTAGGGGGACACCCCTTGATATTGGGAAGACCATGGATTATAAAAATTGATGCTTATATTAGTTGTAGCTCTGGGAATATGACTATTTCAAATGGCAAGTATACTAAAATCCTAGCTTGTTTTCTGAATCAATAAAATACAATGATTTTTCAAACCAATTGTGGTACGATTCTCCTGAAGTCTTAAATGATATACAAAATTCATCAATAAATATACTAGGAGAATGTTTTCAAAAAGAAATTGAAGGGCCCTTGGCTTCACTTCTTGATGAGGAAAATGTGCTAATGAAGTTACCATGACTAATAGTGAAGCAAGCACAAGTTACCCTCATAATATGGCTCCTTAAAATTATAAACTAAATACTCTTAAGAATGAAATAATGAGTATAGATAATAATTATAAAAAATAGATATTACATCTGGAAAATGTTTAAATATAAATAATGAGCTTACAAAAATTTAGGAATCACAACTGATATAAGTATTAAAAAAGCATTGGAAAATATTTGCATGGAATTATGAGGACATGAAGGGTATACATCCGAGTATTTGTACCCATCATTTTTTCATTCAAGAAGGTTGTCATTCAGTAAGACAAACTCCCAAGAGATTAAATATAGATATGAAATATATAGTTTAGGAAGAAATTGTTAAGCTCATTAATGCATGATTTATATACCCTATATTTAATAGTTAATGGGTTTCACCATTGGTAATAGTTCCTAAAAAGAATGGTAAATTGAGAATCTGTGTAGACTACAAAGAACTAAAGAAAGTGACAAAGAAGGACTATTTTCCATTGCATTTCATTGATCAAGTCGTTGACACTCTAGTTGGTAATAAATACTTCTGTTTCTTGGATGGATTTAGTGGATATAATCAGGTCTCCAACACTAAATAAAATCAAGAGAAGACAACTTTTACATGTCCCATAGGAACTTATGCTTATAGGGTATTATATTTTGGACTATGCAATGCACTTGCTACATTCCAAAGAGCTATTCTCGCTATTTTTGCTGATAATATTAATAAATGCATAGACATTTATATGGATGAATTTACAGTCTACGATGACACCTTTTAAGAAACTCTAACAACTTTATAAAAATTCCTAGCTAGATGCACAGAGAAAAACCTTTCTCTAAGTCATGAGAAGTGTTTCATGATGATGAAGAGGGGAATTGTTTTAGGACATTATGTATCTAAAGAAGGTTTTAAGGTATATCCTACACAAATACAAGTTATTCAATCTCTTAAACCTCCAAAAACTCAAATAGAGGTGAGAATATTTTTAGGGTATGTAGGGTACTATCGAAGATTCATTAAGGATTTCAAAAAAACTACTTCTCCTATGCTTAAAATATTAACTAAAGATAGCAATTTTGAATGGACTGAATCATGTCAAGAAGCTTTTGAGATCATAAAAGAAAAATTGATTATTTCTCCAATCTTAAGAGGGTCAAACTAGAATTTACCCTTTCATATCCATTGTTATGCCTCAGCATATGCAATAGAAGCAGTACTTCAACACATAGAAAATAAAATACCTTGTGCTATCTAAATGTAAGTAAGAATATACATGGGACTGAACTAAATTATACAGTCACTGAGAAATAATTCTTGAATGTAGTTCATGCCATTAATAAATTTAAACATTACATAACAGGATATGAAGTATTTGTTCATACTGATCACTCTACCATTAAGTATTTAATGAAAAAAGCCATAGTAGGAGGTAAGGTGGTTATATGGCTTCTTTTGCTTTAAAAATTTAATGTTACAATCATAGACAAAGTAGGAAAAGACAATGTCATTGCAAATCATCTATATCATATGCAAATACCTAATGATGATGAATTAGTTCCTAATAGTTTTCCAGATGAACATATGTTTGCTCTTTCTATTTTCACTCCATGGTATGATAATATAGTAAATTATCTAGTAACGGGAAAGATGCCTCAAAATTTCACACCTTATGAGAAAAGAAATTTAATACATCAGAGAAACCCTTACACATGGATTAATGGGATTTTATTCAAGTCTTACCCAAACCATGTAGTTAGGAGATGTGTGCATGAAGAAGATGTGTATGATATCATTAGAGCAACACATGAAGAACCTTGTGGAGGTCACTATGCAGCCCAAAGAACAATTAGTAAAGTATTCCAAACTAGATACTTTTCACCTACTATAAATAAGGATGTTCACCAATTTGTTGATAGGTGTGATGCATGCCAAAGATCTAGTAAACCAACCCCTACAATGGAGATACCCTTGGTACTCCATATTATGTTTGAACCATTTGAGAAGTGGGGAACTAATTTTTTTTGACCTATAGACCCTCCAAGTGCAAGTAATAAACATAAACATGTGTGCATAGATTATGTTACAAAATGGGTGGAAGTAGAAGTTTTGCCATGAGCACAAGCTTAACCTGTCGCTGATTTTCTCTATTCATATTATGTTGCACTTTGGAGCACCTAGAGAGCTAGTTTTAGATCAAGTAACTCAATTTATATCTAAAGTAATAGAACATTTCATTACAATCTATAAAATTAACACAAAAAAACTTCACCATATTATCCTCAAGCCAATGGACAAGTGAAAGTGACCAATCAAGAGCTTGAAAATATAATAACTAAAACTGTGGCCACTAGTAGAATAGATTGGGTATAAATATTAAAAGAAGTTGTATGGGCTTATAATACAACTTGGAAGACTACCACCAGTTTAGCACCTTATGATATGACTTATGGCAAGCAAGCCATCATGCCCATCGAGTTTGAAATTGAGACCCTTTGCATAGCAGTAGAACTTGATATAACTTGGACCAAGCACAAAGGGCTAGGTTAGAGAAATTAAATATTCTTGATGAAAGGAGACTCGAGGTACTTCATAGAACTGAATTAAAACAACAAAAAAGGAATAAATGGCATGATAAACATATTGTACCTAGAATGTTTCAACTATGAGGCTGGGCTTTGCTATTTGACTCTCACTTAAATGATTTTTAGGGGAATTTAAGGACAATATGGCTTGGGCCTTATGAAATTAAAGAGATATTTAGAAATGGTATAGTGAAACTCAAGCCTATTGATGACTCAACTAGAAAATTTCTAGTGAATGGACATAGGTTTAAATTATATAAAAATCCACGTTCTAAAGAAGAGTTCATGCACCATATCAAGCAACAAACTGATTTGTAGTGTATACTAAATTGAAAATCACTATTATTCAATAAATACTTCTCTTTAACAAGCAATAAATATGCTACCTATTAAATAAAATTTTGCTTTATATATATATATATATATAATATACATAAAAAAAGGATTATGCTTATTTTTTTTTCATAATAGAGATCCAATGTTTGCATCACTTTCACTTTATTATCCATTAGAGTTTTCAATCTCAATGTTGTTTCAAAAAGATCCTAAAAAGTCATTTATTTATTTGTATCAACTTATGAGTTTACAGGAAAGTTACTACCACATATTGCATAACACTTTTGTTTACTAAATAAAAATCTAAGTGTTTTCAATTACTCAACCACCACTAGTGTTTTGAATAAATCTTCATTGAATTTTATAAGTTGATCTTAGTCAATCAAGTTTTTCTTGGACTACGCACTTTATAATAAATAAAATATTTTGAAGTTTGGAAAGAATAACCCATGAGTTAATATTGCTATAAGATTGAATGGTTTCCCCTGCTTATCCAAATTATGCACATGCTCTAGAAAGCTAATAAATTGGCAAAAGGACAAGCTCCCCCTTCACCCTTTAAAAAAAGAGAGAAGCATAATCCCTTGCTCTCTCTCTAAACGAGCAAAGTATTCCAAAATTATCTTCTTAAAAATGAGCAAGAATCCTAAAAAGCAACAAAAAATCTCTTGCTCTCTCTAAATGAGCAAGTATCCCAAAAATTATCTTCTTGTTTCCTCTTAAAATGAAAAAGAATTCCAAAAAGCAATAAAAATTCCTTGCTTCCTCTCAAATGAGCAAGTATCCCAAATAAACTTAAATAAAATAAGGGTAAAAAGCTTGAATCCCTAGAATTCTTAGTATTTCAAAAACCATAAGGTGATCCTCATTACAACAATGGGTTGAATGAAACTTGCCTGACAATAAGGTATCCTTACGTAGTAGTTCTAAGTCTGGACAATACCTATGGATGCTCACAGATAAGCTAGCTTGTTGGCATAAGTGACCATTGGTTTACTCAATCCCTGCTCTCGATGAGGAATGAACATTCAGTACACACACAATTGGTCGTTGAGAGGCTTGAAAAAATTAGGATACCCTTAACATCATACTGATTTGTGAGACAAATAGATGAATTTGTTCAAAGTCTCTAGGATGTTTGAGTCTTTGTAAAACAACCCTAGAATATGGTAAGCAAGCAAGAGTCATGATATAATTTATAATATATATATTAAGATAAAAACTCCTTGTGGGGCCGCCTTGGTATGAGAGACCACGAACAGGGGGTTCTACACCATCAAAGTCACTCGGGAGTCGCACCCGACCCTGCCCGAACCAACATTATCAATTGGATTTTGGATACCCAATTAAGCTTTTTGGTAGGGTGGAGATTTGAACCTGGGACCTCCTTTGGAGGATTGCCCTCTCCTCTCCAACTCACCTACAACACTCGGGTATAAAATATATATAATATAATAATACATCAATATATATTTACCCCCATATCATTTAAAATAATATATAAATTCCCTATAAATATTAACATTTTTAAATAAAATATTTCCCTCTATTTTGTTTTGGCTATATAGCAAAAATTATAGTTTGGGGGGATATATAAGGTCAATACATTAAGTCCATAATATAGTTTGGGGGTAGAAAAACTTTGTAATAAAATAAAATTTCCTTAATGATAATATAGTTTTTCGTAGCAAATATTTGATATTCACACAATGACACTGAGAGGGGGGGTGAATCAGTGTAGCTATTAATTTTAATATCTACAACATTTAATATGAAATAAAGAGAACTTGAAAACTAGAAAAACAAATTGAACAAGAGAGCACACCACAACACTCAATATACCGAGGTTCACCAATTTGGCTACTCCTAAAAAATGACTGCTTGGACTCCAATCCAAATCCAGTCTTTGCAAAATATCAATTTTACAAATACTTTACCAACATCAACTGGAAGGAGCACCAACCCCTTAATTTTTTGCTACAATAGATGGAGCACAAACCCCTAGTACCAAGCACCAACTTGGACTACAATTCTGTTCAATTTAAAATGACATAAGAATGTCTTCACTTCATGCACGACCCTGACTGGTCTGCAATTAACCCAACTCTGCACACTCTCACGGCTCTGCTAATTTTTCTCTTGACTCTTTTCTAACCCTCTTTTTACAGCAATTTCCCTCTTACAGTAGCAACATCTTCTCTGTACGACTATTCTTTTATAACCTTTCAATCCTACATGCAGTTGAATCACATACTCTGACTGTTTGAATCCATGCAATACGACTGTTCGATTCCATGCACTATGACTGTTCGAAACCCTGCAATACGGCTGTTGAATCCATGCAATATGACTGTTCGAAACCCTGCAATACGGCTATTGAATCCATGCAATATGACTATTCGAAACCCTGCAATACTGCGGTTCGATTCCTTGCAATATGACTATTTTGAATGCTGCAAATACGTCTTTTCGAAAGCTTTTCTGATCCTTCATATTCGGCTGTTCAAATTCTTCAAATATGGCTTTTCGAATGCTTTTTCGAAACTGCATATGTGATGCATCGAATGCTTTTTCAATCAAGCATATACAGCTGTTCTAGTGCATGTCCAACACCTGTCAATGCGTAACTGCCGATCTGACTTCAGTTACTTTTTACGTAACTGGCTGCATGATTTTTTTTGTATGTTTTTTTTTTTGACACGTGTCACCTTGCATGCTCCTTCGGATTTTACCTGCCAACTGTTACCTGTCGCGATATCGTGACACTTTTTGTAGCCGTACCCTTCATGCCCTTGCTGTCGTGAAATCGTGACCATTTTGTCTTTTGAAAGCTTTCCCTCTGTTCATGTCACGAAATCGTGACACTTTGAACATTTGCTGATGTCATCCTTAAGCATGTCGTAAAATCACGACGCTTTCGGCTTCCTGAGGCTTCTCTCGCAACTTGTCACGAAATCGTGACACTTTCAGCTTTTGCTGACGTCATCCTCAATGTTGTCGTGAAATCGTGACGCTTCCGGCTTCCAGCAGCTTTCCTTGCACCTTGTCGCGATATCGCGACACTTTCAGCTTTTGCTGACGTCATCATCATTCTTGTCACGAAATCGTGACACTTCCGGCTTCCAGCAGCTTTCCTTGCACTCTGTCGTGAAATCGTGACATTTTCAATTTTGCTGACGTCATCTTCAGCTTTGTCGTGAAATCACGACGCTTCCCGCTTTCGTACACTCTTCTTTGCCAGCAACTACGAAAATGGAACATGTCATGAAATCGCGACGTTCTCTGCTTCCGTACAATCTTTGCTTTATGTAGTAGCGAAATCGCTACACCTTCACGTTGTGCATTTTGGACTTGTAGCGAAATCGCTACACCTTTGTTGCCATTCATTTTATCATGCAGTGAAATCGCTACACCTTCACGTTGTGCATTTTGGACTTGTAGCAAAATTGCTACACCTTTGTTGCCATTCATTTTATCATGCAACGAAATCGCTACACCTTCACATTGTGCATTTTGGACTTGTAGCGAAATCGCTACACCTTTGTTGCTGAGCATTCTCTCTCCTCTTCGGGTCGTGAAAACCCGACGTGTCGTGATATCGTGACACTTTTCTTTGCAAGCTCCTTTACTTTCACTTTCTCTCTCCTCGGCCATGTCGTGAAATCGTGACAATTTGGCATGCACTTTCTCTCTCCTTGGCAATGTCACGAAATCACGAAATTTTTCTTGCATTTTCTCTCTCCTCTGTTTTGTCACGATATCACGACAGAAAACATGTCGCGATATCGCGACAGTTTTCTTCCTTGTCTTTTTTTGCCAATTTTTGAATCTGGGTCACCTCTGTTTTCCTTGAAATTCATTGCACTTGATCTAATCGACCTCCGAATCGCATCAATTGCATCAATCTGTCTGTGTTGACAACAATGACAATACTTTTGCAATTCTTTTGCTGCACCTTGCTCAACAATCTCCCCCTTTGGAATTGTTGGCAACACACTGCAACCTTGCTCAATTTCTTCTCCCCCTTTGCCAATAATACCAAAGGGTTGCTGCAGACTCCCCCTGAGTCTATGCACAACATTCTCAGGCTTAAAAGGGTTGAATGCTCCCCCTGAGAATGTGTTTCCCATAGCTAGTCAGTGCTTGGGTAGTGTGACTACTCCCAACTTCTTTCGAAGGTATTCAAATACTTCCTTTGGCAAAGGTTTTGTGAATATATCAGCTACTTGTTCTGTAGTTGGAACAAAATCCAATTTGACCTCTCCTTCTGCAACTTTATCCTTCAAGAAATGATACCGGATTGCAATATGTTTGGTTCTTGAATGCATAACTGGATTCTTGGATATGTTGATAGCACTAGTGTTATCACATTTAATTGAAATTGGCTCTTTGAAATGAATACCAAGATATTTCAACGTTTGTCTCATCCATAATATATGAGTACAACATGTTGTTGTTGCAATGTATTCTGCCTCTGCAGTGGATAGAGAGACTGATTCTTGTTTCTTGCTGTGCCATGCTACCAGCCTGTCTCCAAGATAAAATGCTCCTCCACTTGTACTCTTTCTGTCATCAATACATCCTGCCCAATCTGCATCAGAATATGCAATCAAGGTGAAGTATTTACCTTTTGGGTACCACAACCCATAATCCATAGTACCCTTGAGGTACCTGAAGATCCTCTTTATAGCTGTCACATGAGTTTCTTTTGGACTAGCTTGAAATCTTGCAACCATGCATACTTCCTGTAATATATCTGGTCTAGTGGCTGTTAAATATAGCATACTTCCAATCATAGACCTGTACATTGTTTGATCTACATCTGGGGATTTATCATCCTTGCTCAACTTGTAGCCTGTTGTCATGGGAGTGCTAATCGGTTTACTTGTCTTCCATTGTGAACTTTTTCAGCATTTCTTTTACATATTTAACTTGAGAAATAAAAATGCCTTTTTCATTTTGATTGACCTGCAGTCCTAGGAAATAAGAAAGTTCACCAATCATAGACATCTCAAATTCTTTCTTCATTTTAGTTGATATGTCTTTGCATTATTCATCCATGCTGCTGCCAAATATTATATCATCTACATAAACAAAAAGAACAATAAGATGGCCCTTCTCTGTTTTGAAATATAAGTTGCTATCCACCAAACCTTTCTTGAACCCTTGTTTAATTAGATAGTTATCCAGCCTTGCATACCATGCTCTGGGTGCCTGTTTCAAACCATATAATGCTTTCTTTAACCTGCAAACAAAATCTGGGTTTTCACCAAGTTGGAAGCCATCTGGCTATTCAATGTAAACCTCTTCTTCCAGTTTTCCATTCAAAAATGCTGATTTTACATCCATTTGATATACTTTGAAGTTTTTATGAACTGCTAATGCCGAAACATTCCGATTGCCTCTAGTCCTGCTACCGGTGCAAAAGTTTCCTCAAAATCAATGCCTTCAACTCTGAGCATAGCCTTTACGGACCAATCTTGCCTTATTTCCGACAACCTTGTCCATCTTCATTTAATTTATTTCGAAAAACCCATTTAGTGCCAATTATGTTTTTATTTGTTGGTCTAGGTACTAATTCCCCGGTATTGTTTTTCTCAATCTGATCTAGTTCTTCATTAATTGCCTTCAACCAACTTTCATCGGTGCTTGCTTCAACAACATTTTTAGGTTCAATGCTAGATAACGAGAGAATAGTTCCGCATTGTCTGCTCTTCTTGTCTCGAATACCATCTTTGGGATCCCCAATAACTGCTTCACTTGGATGATTTTTCTGCCAGTTGCCTATTTTAAATTTCCTATTTTCTTCTTCTTCTGATTCAGTTTTTACACCATCTGGATCAATTTTCTAATTCTTATCTGTTTCCTTTTCATCATCACCTTCAATGACTTCTTCATAGATGGGGTAGTTTTCTTGATAAGTAATTTCTTGTTCTCTACCTTCATCAACTTTCACATCAGCACTCTCAACAATTTTCTTTAGCCTTTTGTTGTAACATGTGTAGGCTTTGCTTTTTGTTGAGTAACCAAGAAAGATACCTTCATCAACTCTATTTTCAAATTTATCGAGATTATCTTCAGTCCGTTTGATGTAGCACTTGCTGCCAAATACTTTGAAATGTCTTGTTGTTGCCTTTCTGCCAAACCACAGCTCATAAGGTGTTTTGCTTTCATGTGGTCTTAGCATGCACCTATTTTGAATGTAAACTGCAGTATGTACTGCCTCTTTCCAAAATCTATCAGCTATTTTGTTCTCAGCCAGCATTGTCCGTGCCATTTCCTGCACTGTCCTATTCTTCCTTTCTACAACACCATTCTACTGAGGTGTTCTAGCTACTGAAAACTGTCTTCTTATCCCATATTTTTGATAGTATTCTGCAAATTCTTCTGAAATAAACTCTCCTCCTCTGTCTGATCTTAGGCATTTAATTCTTTTTCCTGATTGATTCTCAACAAGATTTTTGAAGGTTTTAAACATCTCAAAGGCTTCTAATTTAAGTTTCAAAAATAGTACCCATGTCATTCTTGAGTAGTCATCTATACACAACATAAAATATTTGTGTCCATTTATGCTTTCAGTTCTCATGGGTCCACATAAATCAGTGTGAATTAGTTCTAATGGCTTGCTCGTGAAATATTCTTTTGCTTTGAAAGTGGCTCTGGTTTTTTTTCCCTTTGGCATGACTCACAAATACTTGTTTGAAGGTTTACCAATAGTTGGTATGTCTCTTATCGCCCCTTTTGAGATAATTTTTACCGGATTATCAAAGCTTATGTGACCGAGTCTCTTGTGCCACAGCCAGTTTTCTTCTTCCCCGACCAACCAAGCAAGCTCCTTCTAAAGTCTCTGAAAGTGTATACAGATTTCTAGAAGTTCTCAGTCCAGTGGCTATTAACTTTCCATTTTTTGTCTTTCTTACTTCACAACCCTCCTTCTTGAAGATTACATCATGACCTCTGTCACAGATTTGACTTACACTCAGCAAGTTATGCTTCAGACCAATCATAAACAATACTTATTTTGATTTTATATTGCCATCACTAATCTTGAATGATCCCTTTCCAACAATATTTTCTCCATCATTATTTCCAAATTTCACAGAACCACCTTCATAATTCTGCAAATTCTCAAATTTTTGCTTGTCACCTGTCATGTGACTGGAACAACCACTGTCAAGTATCCAAGGTGTAGATTTGTTTTGAGCTTTAAAGGCAGTCTGAACAATCAAAGATTCCTTTTCTTTCCATTCTGGTTTGATGACAGATTTGGCTACTTGTTTTGCTTTTGTCTTCTCATTAGCATGTGCTTGTTTTTCAAGAAATTTCTTGTTTTGTTTCAACTCACTTGATTTAGATTTTCTACCCTGATAATTATTTGCTGCAAAAGTGCTTCTATAGTTTCTAGCAATATGTCCAAAATTATGACAATTATAACATTCAACTGCATAATTCATTAAAGGAGAAAAAACATTTCTGCTTGTGAAATTCCTTTGAGATACATTATGCCTACAATCTGAAATCTTATGGCCATAAGCATTGCATTTAAAACAATAACCAGAAAAGGAATGATTAAACCTGGGTGCTAGTCTTTGCCAGTTTGAAGTAGGAGCCATAAATCTTCTCCTTCTTGGATGTGTGACTTTTGTGAAGCCATCTTTGTCAGTACTCTTCTTGAGTCTGGCATTATTGCTTTCTTGGGCATGATTTGTTTTTTCTAGGTCAACCCTGATCTTTTCTTCTTTCTTTATGGGTTCTACATTCAAGGCCTTTGAACCCTTTGATGATTCTCCTTCATCGAAGCCTAAACCAAATTTGATGCCGAAAGGCCTTTGGTTATTTAACATTTTATCCAGCTTTACAGTACTTTCTTCAAACTTATGAAAACAGTTCAATTTTCTATTCATCTCCTCTAACTGCATTCTTAACTTAA
This sequence comes from Wollemia nobilis, assembly GCA_028583015.1. Classification (NCBI taxonomy): domain Eukaryota; kingdom Viridiplantae; phylum Streptophyta; class Pinopsida; order Araucariales; family Araucariaceae; genus Wollemia; species Wollemia nobilis. The sequence continues at coordinate 2,374,716 of JAQPPZ010000574.1, read as the reverse complement.
CCATGTCTTCCTCTAGCTTGCTGCATTCAACTATCTTTATAGTTAATTGTTCATCAAGAACTTCAGACATTTTCTTGAATTCCTCTGTCTGTATTTTTAAACTGTTTATTATGTCAGTGGCATCTTCTAGTTTTCTTGAAAACTTTTTGTTCTTTTTCCTTTCAACACTCAACTCTTCAAGTGCAACAACCAATTCTCCTTCCAGATAAACTTCAGCCTCATCTTTAAAGTTTTCATCACCTTCTTGATTTTCTTCTGTTCTTTCCTCTTCAAGTGCCATGAATAGAGCTTCACCTTTTTCTTCTTTAGAATCCTCATCTGAGCTTTCTTCAGAAATGCTGACATTCTTGGATATGAAGATTTTCTTCTTGAAGTTGTTCTTTCTGAAATTTTGTTTCTTCTTCCAGTCACCTTTTTCTTGGTGTGAGCCTTCACCATTTTTGGTTTTCTCCTGCATTGGACATTTGGCTGCAAAATGACCGACTCCTCCACAATTGAAGCACTTAAAAGGTAGCTTTCCTCTATATTTTCCTTTTCCCTTTGTGAGTTTTCAAACAAAATTAGCTTCTATTTCATCCAGTGTCTCTTCATCCTCAGATTCATGTTCAGCTTTTATATTCTTGTGTGCTTTAAAAGCTGCTTCTCTGTCTATAGACTTGGTTTGTCCTATTCTCATTTCATATGCTGTCAGGGAACCATGCATCTCATCCAAGCTAAAGTAGTTTAAATATTTTGCCTCTTCTATTGCAAAAACTTTGGAGTTAAATATTTTGTGCAGTGTTCTGAGAACCTTTTTCACAACAATTGCATCATCAATTTCTTCACCGAGTCCTCTGATTGCATTAATGATTCCGTTGACTCTCAGCATATAAGCCTCTATGTTCTCATCTTCATTCATTTGCAATGCTTCGAACTGTGCTCGATGAGTTTGTAGCTTGGCTTCCTTGATCTTGATGTCTCCTTCATGGATGCTCTTCAGTTTATCCCACATGTCTTTTGCTGATTTACAGCTCATGACTCTTATTAGTTCACTGTCAACAAGCCCACACATTATGGCATTCTTAGCTTTGGAGTTGTTCTCAAATTTTTTCTTCTCAACAGTATCTATTGGAGGAGTAGTGGGTGCTGTGTATCCACTATCTACAGAATCCCAAATATCATATCCCAATGCACTCAAATATGTTTGCATCCTGAGTTTCCAGAAAGTGTAATTTGTTCCATCAAATAAGGGAGCTTTGTTGGATGAGAATCCTTCACCACCTGCCATTGTTTCTTCCAAGATCTCCTTAGCTGATTAAGCTTGAACAAGGCACCTTGCTCTGATACCAATTGATATTCACACAATGACACTAAGAGGGGGGGTGAATCAGTGTAGCTATTAATTTTAATATCTATAGCATTTAATATGAAATAAAGAGAACTTGAAAACTAGAAAAACAAATTGAACAAGAGAGCACACCACAACACTCAATATACCGAGGTTCACCAATTTGGATACTCCTCAAAAATGACTGCTTGGACTCCAATCCAAATCCAGTCTTTGCAAAATATCAATTTTATAAATACTTTACCAGCATCAACTGGAAGGAGCACCAACCCCTTAATTTTTTGCTACAACAAGATGGAGCACCAACCCCTAGTACCAAGCACCAACTTGGACTGTAATTCTGTTCAATTTAAAATGACATAAGAATGTCTTCACTTCATGCACGACCCTGACTGGTCTGCAATTAACCCAACTCTGCACACTCTCACGACTCTACTAATTTTTCTCTTGACTCTTTTCTAACCCTCTTTTTATAGCAATTTCCCTCTTACAGTAGTAACATCTTCTCTGTACGACTATTCTTTTATAACCTTTCAATCCTGCATGCAGTCGAATCACATACTCTGACTGTTTGAATCCATGCAATACGGCTGTTCGATTCCATGCACTACGACTATTCGAAACCTTGTAATACGACTGTTGAATCCATGCAATACGACTGTTCGAAACCCTGCAATATGGTTGTTGAATCCATGCAATACGACTATTCGAAACCCTGCAATACGACGGTTCGATTCCTTGCAATACGACTGTTTTGAATGCTACAAATACGTCTTTTCGAAAGCTTTTCTGATCCTTCATATTCGGCTGTTCAAATTCTTCAAATACGGATTTTCGAATGCTTTTTCAAAACTGCATATGTGATGCATCGAATGCTTTTTCAATCAAGCATATACAACTGTTCTAGTGCATGTCCAACACCTGTCAATGCGTAACTGCCGATCTGACTTCAGTTACTTTTTACGTAACTGGCTGCATGATTTTTTTGTATGTTTTTTTTTGACACGTGTCACCTTGCATGCTCCTTCGGCTTTTACCTGCCAACTGTTACCTGTCGCGATATCGCGACACTTTTTGTAGCCGTACCCTTCATGCCCTTGCTGTCGTGAAATCGTGACCATTTTGTCTTTTGAAAGCTTTCCCTCTGTTCATGTCACGAAATCGTGACACTTTGAACATTTGCTGACGTCATCCTTAAGCATGTCATGAAATCACGACGCTTTCGGCTTCTTGAGGCTTCTCTCGCAACTTGTCACGAAATCATGACACTTTCAGCTTTTGCTGATGTCATCCTCAATGTTGTCACGAAATCGCGATGCTTTCGGCTTCTAGCAGCTTTCCTTGCACCTTGTCGCGATATCGCGACACTTTCAACTTTTGCTGATGTCATCATCATTCTTGTCACGAAATCGTGACACTTTCGGCTTCCAGCAGCTTTCCTCGCACTCTGTCGCAAAATCGTGACATTTTCAATTTTGCTGACGTCATCTTCATCTTTGTCGCAAAATCATGATGCTTTTCGCTTCCGTACACTCTTCTTTGCCAGCAATCACGAAAATGGAACATGTCACGAAATCATGACGCTCTCTGCTTCCGTACAATCTTTGCTTTATGCAGTAGCGAAATCGCTACACCTTCACATTGTGCATTTTGGACTTGTAGCGAAATCGCTACACCTTTGTTGCCATTCATTTTATCATGCAACGAAATCGCTACACCTTCACGTTGTGCATTTTGGACTTGTAGCGAAATCGCTACACCTTTGTTGCCATTCATTTTATCATGCAGCAAAATCGCTACACCTTCACGTTGTGCATTTTGGACTTGTAGCGAAATCGCTACACCTTTGTTGCTGAGCATTCTCTCTCCTCTTCGGGTCACGAAAACCCGATGTGTCACGATATCGCGACACTTTTCGTTGCAAGCTCCTTTCCTTTCACTTTCTCTCTCCTCGGCCATGTCATGAAATCGCGACAATTTGGCATGCACTTTCTCTCTCCTCGGCAATGTCGCGAAATCGTGACAATTTTTCTTGCATTTTCTCTCTCCTCTGTTTTGTCGCGATATCGCGACAGAAAACATGTCGCGATATCGCGACAGTTTTCTTCCTTGTATTTTTCTGCCAATTTTTGAATTTGGGTCACCTTTGTTTTCCTTGAAATTCACTGCACTTGATCTGACTGACCTCTGAACTGCATCAACTGCATTAATCTGTCTATGTTGACAACAATGACAATACTTTTGCAATTCTTTAGCTGCACCTTGCTCAACAATATTTTGGTAGCAAGCTTTTTGTAGATTTGCATTTGAAAAATTCTAAGTATTTTGGAAGGAAATTTAAATTTGGAGGAACCGTTGTTTTGGTGGGAAAACCTAAATTCTAAGCTGGACATCAAATGAATTTTAAATTTGTTTTAATTTTAAAAGCTATACATTGCACTTCAAAAAATATTTTAAATCCACCACAATCATAAAACCTCTCTTCCAGACTCCAAAACATTTTAAATTTACTTTTATAGGAATAAGTTAAAATAATAAATAATCATAATTTTAATTAAAATACAAAAAGGGGTGAGAGGACATTAGTTTTGGCACAAATGACAATATTTATCCCCTACTACAAATTCTTGTCTACTATGTTTGGACAGCATTAAAATCTAATAGGAACCCACTTTGAAGTTCAAATATGGCTAGGTAATCGATGTGTTGGGCACCAGGAAAGATGTTACACCACCACATCATGACCATGCAGGCATTAAAAGCCATGTTGCATGGTTTAGAGCGATCACATATTAATCCAAACCTCGACCATGGGATTCATATAGTCCGTGTGTAAAGCAATATGAAGGGGGTAAAAGACAAAACAATGCAGTGAGGTTCAAACTTAAGAAATAAATTAAGAACACTCTAATCCATTGATTGAAAGACATCAATGGTGATGATGTACTACCACCATGATTGGACGACATAATTGATGCGCGTGATGTATGGCAAGTTGCATGGGAAATTTCTAACGATGCTCTCCATCGTTGATTAAAATCAACGATGGAGGTTTACTCATGAATTTAAACCTAGTGTAAAAACCCTAGATGCCATGTCAAAGTCATGAAGCAACGTAATGAGAGGATAATGATGCCACACCAAGAGTAAAAGGCAACACAATAGGGTAAATATTTGATGGCATGGCAAGAAAATCGATTGATGGCAATGATGTGTGGACCCCCATTCATCAAATTAGTGGTAATTAAACTTGCATTGAATGAACCAAGGTATGGTGAAAAAGGAAGGCACCTCGATCGAAGTCACTGTACCCATGCAACATATACCAAGCCAAGCCACAGATTGAAATCCCAACCATTGGATTGCAAAGCAATCTAGGGCTATAAACTTGGTGGGTGTCAATGATGTTGGGACCAAATAAAAGGTACAATATATTGACAAAATGTGTTACAATATATAGGCATCAAGCCTATGAGTGAGATTTGACAAGTGTCATAATCTCCACTCCAAGTGTCATGCAGAAGACACATAACTCCAACTCAAACTGGAAATAAGACAAGTGTCAAACTGAAGGTATAGTGCACATTATAATAATATTCTAACATTCCCCCTTAATGTGCACTATCCTAACTATAGAAAAAAATTCAACATTAGATAACATTCCCTCTTAATGTTGACTTCTATTACATAGAGCAATTTGCTAAACTGAGAAAACTTGTGTTGTCCAAGTGACTTGGTGAAGATTTCAGCCACTTGATATTGAGTTGGTACATACTCCATGTGTATAATGTCTTCTTGGACTATTTATCTAATGAAGTGATGATAGATCTCAATGTGCTTTTTTCTGACATGGAAGATTGGATTCTTTGTCATATTAATGGTACATTGATTGTCAAAATATATGTAAGTTGGACCATCTGTGAATAGCCCAATATGCTAAAGTAATTACCTCAAGAAATTTGCCTCCTTAGTTGCCTCAACTTCTACTCTATATTCAGCCTCTGCTGAAGATAATGAAATGATATTCTACTTCTTGGTGCTCCATGAAATAGAGCCCTGAACCAACTAAAAACAATAACCTTACGTGGATCTTCTAGTTTCAGGACAACTAGCCTATCGAAATCTATGTAGCCAATCAAAGAAAAAACATCACATGATGTATACATAAGACTATTATGAAGGGTGTCCTTAAGGAATCTCAAAATCCTTTTAGCTGCTATCCAATGGCTCTTCTTAGGATCCTACATGAATATACAAACAAGGCCAACTAAATAGGAAATATCTGGTCTAGTTGAAATTAAGTAGATCAAACTTACAACTAGCTACCTATAAATAGTACCATCAATACTTTATTCATCATCACTATTAACCAATTTCAACCTGGTTTCCATGGGAGTGAGGGAGGGTTTACACTCCTCCATGTGAAACCTCTTCAAAATATATTGAATGTATTTAGCATGTGAGATAAAAATCTTACCAAGCTATTGCCATACCTCTATGCCTAAGCAATAGTGGAGGAGGCCTAAGTCTGTCATATCAAAAATTTTACATAAGTCCTCCTTGAGAAATCTTATTCCTTCTATGTCATCACCTATAATGAGAAGATCATCCACATACAATGTGACCAAAATGATGTGGTTCCTCCAATGTTTCACATAGAGAGTAGATTTTGTTGCAGATATAGTGTAACCAAGGTTGATAAAATAGGAGTCAATCTTTGCATACCAAGCTCTAGGTGCTTGCTTCAACCCATATAGAGATTTCTTCAATATGAGGACTTTGTTTTCTTGGCCTTCAACTGTGTATCCTGGTGGTTGGTTGACATACACTTCCTCCTTCAAGTTACCATTGAGAAATGTACTTTTGACACCCATATGATATATAGGCCAATGTTTTTGAGGTGCCAAAGCAAATAATTGTGCGGATTGTAGTCATCTTTGCCACAGAAGCAAAAGTCTTCTCATAATAAATTCCCTCTTGTTTCTTATAGTCTTGAGCTACTAGGCGAGCCTTATAGAGATCTAATGAGCCATCTGCTTTATAGTTTGCCTTGTACACCCATTTTGTACCAATGGTATATTTACCTTGGGTTAAATCAACTAATTTCCAAGTGTGATTCCTTTCAATGGAATCCAATTCTTGATCCATGGCAAGAACCCATTTAGCATCACCAAGTGCTTCTTTGACATTAGAAGGTTCAGGTTGACTAAGGAATTTGGCCATGAGGGCATAATTCACTTGGTGTCTTAGGGTTGAAGGTCTTTTACCTATATAAGTGGGCAAATGAATTTGGGTTTCATATATGGTGGCTTGAACCCACTTAGGTAAAGGATTGGATGATGTGGCTTGATCATTAGATGGAGGAGTAGAAGGATATGGAGGACATGGATCATTTGTGGGGAATTATTCATGTGGAGGAATTTATTGATTTATGAGTGAAGAGGAAGGACTAGATAATATTGTAGGTATCAAGGGAGCAACTGTTTCATTAGTGAACTCAAAAGTAGGGTTCGTAGGAGGATTTTATGGGGGTACTCATGAAAGGTAACATCCCTAGATAAAAATATACTCTTGGAAATAGGCTTATACAACTTATAGACATTGGCACTATCACTATAGCCAAAAAAGATGCATTTTTGGCTCTTATCATCAAACTTCTTCCTTTTCTTATGAGGAATGTGAGCATAGGCATCACATCCAAAGACTCTAAAATGGCCCACATAGGGTGTCCTTCCACTCCATGATTCTTTAGGTGTTCTATCATGTAAGGCCTTAGTGTAGGACCTATTATTCAAGTATGCAACAGTAAGAACAACTTCTCCCCAAAATGAGTTAGGTAATGTGGCAGCAAGTAACATTGATTTTACCCTATTTGTGATTGTTTTATTCATCCTCTCAGCTACTCCATTTTGTTGAGGGGTATAAGTTTTGAATTGTATCCTTATCCCATGGTATTTATAAAAATTGAAGAATGTTTTGGAGACATATTCTCCACCATTATCTGATCTTAAGGTAAAGATTTTGTAGTCACTTTCTCTCTCAACAAGTGCCATGAATTCCTTGAACTTATCAAGGGCTTGTCATTTGTACTAAATTAGGTAGATCCATACCTTTCTACTGTAATCATCAATGAAGGTGATGTAGTATTTGGCCCTAGTATAATATTGAACAAATATTGGTCCACAAATGTCTAAATGAACCAATTGCAATGATCTATTGTCTCTCCAAGCTTTTACTGACTCAAAATGCTATCTATGGTTTTTGGCTATAACACATGGCTTACAAAAACATTTAGACTCCTTAAGATGTGGAAGTACTTTTACCAAACCTTTCCTTGCCATCAGTAGAAGATTATGAAAATTTAAATGCCCTATTATTTCATGCCACATGTACTCCAAATAAAAAGTTATATGCAAACAACTTTGAGTTACAGATTTAGTAAGGATGTAGTAAACACCATCCTTTTTTACTCTCATGGATTTAACAGTGCCATTTGGTTCTTGAATGTACAACTTTTTATTTTTAAAATAGACAGTATAACCCTTGTCTGTAAGTTGCCCAATAGATAAAGGACTCCTCTTAAGACTAGGTACATACAAGATATACATTGCAGGAACATTATTATCATCATGCAAAGAAAGTGTGTCTCTCCAATACCTTCAATGGGAAGGGCACTTTCATCACCAAAAGTAATGAATTTATTATAAGTAGGTTGAACCTTGATCAACCAATATTACCTTCCTATCATGTGCTTTGCTGCCCCATAATAAATATACCAACAATATTTATCTTAAATATTAACTTGGTTTGTTGTATACAATGTGTTGAAATTATTATCTTGTTGACCCCTTTGATCTCTTTGTCTTTGATAGCAACTAGTGACATTATGATTCTATTTACCACAATAATCACACCCTTGTTGATTATTGTTTTGAGGCCCTCTATTAGGATTTTCCCCTTGTGGATGTCTTGTTTGCCATCTGGGTTGTTGATTTGGTTGTTGACTATATAGTTGTGGTTGTTGCTAGTGTTACTGACATGGCTGTTGATTCTACTACTAACGTGGTTTTTATGGACATCTCTGATGTTGTCTACCTCTATAATTATGATGTTGCTAATTTGGACCCTTGTTGTGTCTAGGCTATAAGGATGCCTTGGTGGCAAATTTTTTTGATGAGGATTCAATCTCTTCATCTTTGATTAGAGCTTACTCATGTTTATTAAGTAGAATTTCAATATCTTCAAGTGTTGAATTCATTATTTTACCACTTAGATCTAACATGGTAGCATAAGAGTGAAATTTTGAAATAAGGCCATGTAAAATTATAGGAATCAACTCATTATCATCAAGATTTTTTCTAGCAGCTAAAAAATCATTCCTAAGAGACTTTACTTCCCTTAAGGTAATCGGTAAGTGACCCTTTCATACAAATATTGTGCAATTTTTATTTTAGATACAAAATGTTATCTTGACTTGGCCTATCAAACAATCTTATTAGAGCATCCCAAGCTCGTTTAGTTGTAGTTGCAAATATTATAGTTTCTCTACATTGAATTCCTGTAGCTATTTTGATGAGACTTAAAGTTATATTGGAACTCTTTTCAAATAGTGCTATTTTTGTAGGGTCTTCAGGTGCTATGAGTGGGTCTTCATCATTTTTTCTCTCTTAAAAAATACCACATGCCATTCATCATTAAGATAGATTCCATTTCATATTTCTAATTTGCAAAAGAGTGAGCTCCTTCAAGCTTTTTCATGAGACCACTTAGAAGATTTGTAGTAGCCATGATTTTAGAAAAGGATTGAGATAATAGGGAGCTCAAAAAAGGAGGAAATAAGAAACACAAATGCCAAATTAGAGTCCCTAAAAAAATCTAGGGTACACCACTTAAAATCTAGAGGAGGGTTTGCCTAGTTTTCCACTCTAAATCATCAAGTTGTTCCAATAGTGGGAGGGATAACTTGAACACAAGTGCCCTATTCCACCCAAAGAGAGTAAGAAGTGAAACTGCTTATTACAATACTTGCTTGTTTACATTTTGATATTTTTTTATAATAGATATGCCAAAGATTCAGGTGCTTATTTTTATGACAAGGTGTATGTGCTCCTGCTTTCTTGTAGATATTGCAAAAAAATCAAGTGTATATGCAAAGGAACTATACTTGATTACAATTATATAAACCCAAAAAACATGCAAGGGTTATATCAAGCATTAAAAATGAATAACAAGCCCAAATTAGAAGAGGTAAACACCAAGCAAAAAGTAGCCAAGACAATGCCACTAGAAGAAGCCACAAGCATGGGACAAGAGGCCCTAAATCACTCCTTGAGTTGATGATTGTATTAGAAAAATGGCCAAAGAATAGCCCCAAATGTGCCTCAAAAAAGTGATACAATGTCAAAGCCTTCAATGACAAAAATACCTCCATATTTACCAACTTGAAAGAATAAGTTGTCCTAATAGTCTCCCAATGACTTAAAAAAAAGAGCTCCTCTCAAGTTTATCAAATATTTTGTTCAAGAGTGTCAAAAACTACCAAAAATGCACTCTGATTTACAATATCTCTTTCAAATCATAATTTAGCATATTAAATGATCCCAAAATTGAAAAATCTAATAGATCTTCCTTGAAAAACCTTTCCAACGACTATATATAAGCCTATATTCGGATATAAATTTTTGCTTCAAAAAACAAAACATAATGACCTTCTAAATGTGTGCAGCTTCGGGACTTCCCAAGTGGTCACCTATCTGAGTGCTACTCTAGCACTAATTTCTTAACTTGGGAATTTTTATAAAATTTGACGAGTGTCACGGACACATGTCAAGCACATGAAACATGCACATTATAATAATATTCTAACAAATGACACTGCATGCACGGAAGGGTCAACATAGGCATAAGATCTCCTCCATCGGATTGGAAACAATCCAATGACAGGGATGTAACAAGGAATTAAAAGTTAATTTAGGAAAGAAAAAAAACTTTAGCTCCACCACCTTGTACCCAATTTTCACTACAGACAATGTAAACGTTTGAGGAAGCTCCATAGCTACAAAATGATGATGAATCTCGAGTTGTAGGTGATAAATAGAGCAAAGATCGAGGTAGAATCAAGAAACGATACCAATTGCAAGGTAAACTCTACCAAATTTTTAAGAATTTTGCTTAAAGGAAAATATTTGGGGTTTACAAAATTGTTTTAGGAATTCCATGTAGAAATCAAAGGGAACTTTTTTTAATTGTCTGTAAATATACTTGGGAGCCATAAGAAAGAAGGTAAGTAAAAAATTCTTCCTGTAAATTTGTGTCTATGAGGAAAAATCAGAAACCCTCTAAGAATTTTTGTGAACGTATGAAAAAAAATATATAATAAAAATTTAATTCTAAATTTCTTTTTGAGGCATGAAATTTTAAAAGGTTCTCTGGTTCTCACTCAAAAATTTGTGAATTTTTCCTTGAATTTTCTAAAAATATATAGAATCTCATGTTTTCGATAGAAGAAGTCATTTTGTTCTAAACTCTCTTTAAAACTCCTGAAGTATTTCAAAATTTCCCTTGCATTTCCTCAGCAAATGTTTTTGAAGGGTTTTTATTTTGAAATGTCCCTTGCATTTTCTCTGCAAATGTTTTTGAAGGGTTTTCATTTCAAAATTCCTCTTGTTTTTCTTCTGTAGATATTTTAAAAAGGTTTTTCAAAAATCCCTAAAACCTTGGAACATTTCAAAATTTCTTTGTAAATATCTTACGTATTTATCACTTTGCAAAGATCTCGAATATTTCATAATTTTATTTCTAAATATATATATATAATAAAAAAATCTCTATTTTTTTATTAGGAAAAATAAAACATATCAGAAATTTCAAATATTTCATGATTATTTTTAGAATATATATATATATATATATATATATATACTATCTCAAATTTTTAGGAAAATAAAACTACAATTATTTTATAATTTCCTTGTAAAAAAAAAGAAAAAAAAGAGGAATTGAAATTTTGTTTTTATTCAATGCATTCATTCTATTTTTCATGATACAGGGTTGCTTCTACTATGCCCTATTGCTAAAACCTTACTACCCTTAAAGCTACCATCATGCCTAGAGCTACATTTCATAAGAAAAGTGAACCCTCATCCATCGAAACCCGAAACCCAAAACCCAAGTGATGCAATGAAAAGTTGTTTCAGGATGCCCAATGGTGGAATGCCTTGATGAAATACCAAGGTCATGACCTAGGTATCGTGAAATAGTTCATTTTGAACTGTGATCGCACTTCTATGAAAAATCATGTCGAGGAAGTCAAAGTAGAAATTTATCCTATTTTAATTGTAGGAATATTAAATTTATCAAAGACGTGCCAAAGATACTTCAAATCTTCCTATAGGGGGTGAAGAAGTTGGTCAAAAAATTTGGGGAAGGATGTTCAGTCATCAAGGATAGGAAAGACTAGATAAAGGGGATAACTACCTCCTCTCTTCTAATAAAATGGTAGGAGGTAGCTACAATTATTATGAAATTATTTACCCTTGAGGGCAGACTGTATATCTATGGTGGATACCATATAAAGATGTTCCTAAATTTAAAATTTTCTAAGAAGGAATATTGCATAATTAACTTGCTTTATTATTTGTTCAATTCTTTGAAAGCCACCATCCACCGAGTGCAGCAAATAAATGAGTATGAAATCCCTACACTACATATTATCTCCTATCATGGCTTAATCAAGTTATTAGTCTTAATCCAAGCTGCTAAGAAAAATATTTCATGAGATACCTTGGTTGAGGGAGGTAATGCTTCTCCGATAGCTGCACCCAGTGAGTCTGAACCAATTTAGAAATTTGAGTCTGATGACATAAGTTCAGAAGAAGATATTCCTACTCGAAAGTGACCCACCACCTCCAAATTAGCCATAACCTCCAAATCTATCAGGAAATCAAAATATGAGAAATTTTTTCCAAAGTCATCTCCTACAACTAAACCATCTCAAGAAATACCTCTCATAGAAAGTGTCTTTACAAGAAGAAACACATAGGCCCACTTTACACTCACATGTTACAGGGTCATCCAATTATATTGAATTTCTTAGAACACTTTGTTGCATATCAAAATTGATCAGCTCACAACATTGGTTGAAAAACATGCTTTAATGGTGACCAAATTCCTTGTCATCCAAAGCAATATCCTTAGGAAATTGATAGAGAGAAGGTGGTGAAACTGGATTATTCAATTGTTCCACCGATGACTGTCAGTTCATCTCCCCTAAAAAGTGCTATAGTTGGCTATAAATAAAGGAAGTCAGTCAACTTCACTAAGGTTATTGAATTTTACAAAGTGTTGGAAGACAACAGCTCAATGCCACAATATGAACTACCTCAACCAAGTCAAATGTCAACTTTGGAACCGACCAAGGAAATAGAGATATGGCCAAATAACCTAGTGCTTAAGATAGGTATGCCCATCAACATTGATGATATTATCAGTCATGCTATAGAGATAGCAGGTCCACCTCCAAATACATAAGAAACATAGGGTGAGTCTCATAGTAGTGGATCCAGGAATGTAGAGCATGTCAAAACCATAACTATAGATATCCCAATAGATCTAGCATCAGGAAGGGCATAGGTATAGAAGTTAAAGGAAGAGAGAAATCTCCCAGCCAGACCACCACCTTTACGGGTTTCATATCGTCTCAGGGCTAGATCTATTTTGTACATCAGTAGGATTATTGGAAGATGACAAGGACATCAAAATAAATTTATTCTTTTATATATTTGGCTCACAAACTTCATTCTTAGTATTATTTTTATGACTTTTATAATATTTGGATATATGTATAGGCATGTATGTATGTGTGAGTTTTTTCAGACATTTCAGTTGCAGGAATAATTTGTTTAATATATATAGCATGATTATTGCATAAAACTTTGTTTTTTTAAAATGCAAACAAATAGTACAGTTCTACAGTATTCTGATTATGCATGAATTGTTTTATCTCAAATTAGATGTTGATTATTTTGAATACTCTACAATACATTTTTAGGATGCATATGATGGGAAAATATGTACATAGTTATGTGGATTAATATCAGTTTGTTATTGATTTATCATATGAATTTTGAAATGAAGAGTCATTAATTTTGCATGAAATATATTTTGTTTCTAAAAAGGGGGTTTGCAGTATTGTTATTTTCCGTAAAAACTGATATGAATAAAAAAACTATGATAATTTTTAGAAATAAGTTTCTATCAATGCAAAGTTTTTGAAAATTTAAAATTTTATTCAGAATTGTTTCATTATCCCTCACAACATTCAAAAAATAAAAATTGTATTTATATTATTACAGCATTTAGAAATACCAAATTATTTTATGAAATCATATTCTATCTGGATTATCCATTCAGCTGAATTATTACAGTTTTAAAATGAGTGTTATAAAATTTAGAAAATCAAGAAAAGATACATAAGGTTTTTGAATCTATGAACTTATATGCATGAGGACATGCATCATTTTAGTTTGGGGGAATGATGAGGGTCATAATGTTACAATATATGTATTTGATTTACTTACATTTCTTTTGCAATTGAATGGATATAAATGATTTTTACTATTATTTCATTTTCATATTGTCATTTATGCATCAAATGGATTAATTATTATAAAAGTTATTTATGAGTATATTTTACATGAATTTTGTGTAAGTTACTGTGTTGTTAGGTAAAGGTGTATGGAGCTGGATAAATGTTGTGGGCTATTGAAATAGAAGACCGATGTATGTAGTACGATTGGACGTATGGCACACTTATAGGCACTATGTACAAAGTACTACAGTGAAGTGCTATTGATGCATCTATAGAAAGGAGTGCTATGGAAGAGCTGAGTCAAAGTTGACTAAATTCTATTGTCACATAAAATCCAGCACTATCACATCTTACATAGTCACCCATTTGACTGTCAATGTGGACAAACAAATATTTGGCATCCTTGATTTATTGATAAAAGTTGTAAAGTTATATTAAAGTTGGAAAGAATCCAAATTGTTGATTTATTTCACCAACTCATATTCTCTTTCCTTAAGAATAGGGCACAAGATTATTATCGTTATCTCTTAAAGTAAGAAGTTGTTAAGTGGTTGCCACTTAGGCTCACAATGATTAGTCCAAAGTCATATTTTATTATAAAGTTGTATTTTATTAGAATAAGTCATTAGCACGTGTGTTTGTGCTGATTAGTCAAAGTTTCATCTTGTTATGAAATTATATTTGTTTAGAAAATTGTTAGTACATAGTTAGGATTGAAGGTTAGGATTTAGATTTGATTAGTTGGAAAGAAACAGAGTATGTTATGAAAAAGATTTTTTTGAACATTATGGTATAAGTTACAATAGGGAGGCCATTGAAAAGGTCCTCACTTTTTCATTTCTACTCTCTCTCTTCTCTGTTGATTATTCTGTAATGAAAGTTGAAGAAGTCACACTATAGTTGTAATCTCCAACAATGTACACGTTCAAATTCTAGCAATAAAATAGTATTATTTTTCCACATCTATTTTGCAATGTTATTCTATATTTTGAAATGATTTATTTTCATCTGTAGTACCTTTATTTTCCTACAATCAATGAGTAGTTAATAGTTAGAATAGGTTAAATGAAATAAGTAGTTTCTTAAGTAAAATAGCATAGAGGAGAAGAGAAAAATATTGACCTTTTCGAATGCAAAGCCCACTTCTAGAAGACTAGTACCTATTCTCCCGCTCCTGCATTAGAATAGGATTATATTAATATAAATAAGATTAGTATAAATTATTTCAAAATTAAAATATTTAAAACATCATTAGCTACACATGGATCCACACACATTCATTCATTTAATTAATTTCATATTTATTAGGTTAATTTCATATTAAAAAAAAGCATTTAAAATATTTTATCTTTTCTGTAACCTAATATTAAGGAATTGAATCAAGTGAATTGGTTAATGTCATAGAATAATCTATACGATATTATCTATTCTTTAAATAGTTTTGACCTATATTGATAATTAAATGATTAGCCCTCAAATCCAGACACATTGGTAACCACTACGACTCGAGAACAACTATTTTATGATGTGATAAATTGTATGAGTAAGTGATGAGGAATGGTATGGAACTGTTGGTCACGAATCTGCCACAGGAAAGGATTTTTACAATTGCGCCCTAGACCCGGCCAACATTGAAAGGCTGGAAGCAAGAAATGGCTCCTAGACCAATCTCCAGAGTGGGCTGGTTCCCTCTACTATTCTAAAATTGGGTTTAAGATAGGGTTGTTGGAAAGAGATTTAAAAGGTTGCAGAAAGAAATGGGAAATATGGCCACAGGCCGAAGTGATGGGATCAGAAAAACAACAGCAGGAAACTACAAACGCAACAAAAGCAAGTAACATAAGAAATCAGCTTCATCCTCGCACAATCACATGCCGCAAATCCCTCCAAACCCACATTCCAGGAATTGTACCCTGACCGCAGTATTTAAATCCAGTATGCAGAATTTAAATGTAATAGCAATGCAGGCGTACGAATGCTATTAGAAATGCAAAAAGTAGCAAAGAAATCCATCCATGCAACGCTTGAAAAATTAGAAATTGATCCTTTTATTCCCGCAGATACAATTCCAGTTTCTAGCAGCAAGTTTTTCCAACCTTCGTAAATGAAAATTACATTGGTTTTTATAGAGGTCCGTCCTCTTTGCAACATTAAAAACATAAAACCAACTTCCTCGTGATCTACAATAATATCTTGAAAATCAGGAACACGATCCCCTTAATCGCAGCCTCGAGGAAATAAAAATTAAATACCATGAAACGTTTGCGGTCCTTTATTAAATACGATTCTTCGAACATGTGCATGAAAACCATTGAATTAATCCACGAACCGTAGCTTTGAACCAATAAATCCTTTAATTTTGGTGGCCTGGGCACTCTTCGTCCTTAACCGCATCGGAAATCCGCAAAATATTTAATTCGGGTTAGCATTAAATCATCGAAAATCGAAAAAACCCTTTCGGCCGTTCATATTGCACTTGGCGGGAAAACAGTTACAGGTCGCGAAAACGCGACGGGTCATGAAATTGCGACAGGTCACGAAATCGCGACATGTTTGTATGCCGTACGCTTCGCTGCTGAAGACCCGCGAAAACGAAACATGTAGCGATTTCGCTACATGTTCCCGTCGTTGCTCCTCCCTGCGCTCTGCCCCGTGAAATCGGAACATGTAGCGATTTCGCTACATGTTTTCGTCACCGTACCAATCGCATTTTTCGATCGCGATTCGCTGACATGTCAGCGACGCACTGCAAATTTTGACTTAACGCCTTCGACACTGCCCGGGTCGCGATTCGCTGACATGTCAGCGAATCGCCGCATGTTTCAACTTAATGCTTTTTTTGCCCGCCGACCCGCGATTCCGAAACACGTCGCAATATCGCGACGGTTCCGCCAACCTGCCTGCGTTGACTGCGTTGACCGCGATTCTGCGACATGTCAGCACATCGCTGCAGTTTTCAGACTTAGTCATTTTTTGCTCATTTTCCTCCTTTTTTCGCCCAAGCTGCATCAAAGCTGAAGTCAAATATCAGATTTCCAACAATACACTAATGCATTAATCAATGAGAATCAATGTGGCAAAAATGCCAACATTTTTTGCTCGCTGTATGCAAGAATCCAGGCCTTAGTCCATTGGGCACAGAGTCATATTCGAACAGAAGGTGGGCTGCTGCAATACATGTTCTGCTGAAAAATTGAAACTGGAAAAAACCTACATATAACTGATTATGAAACGACTAATGGAACGCGATGATGGAGTGAGCTCTTGCGATTGCGCAAGCGGTGAATGCAATGGAATGATGAAATGAAAATGAACGAAGTTATGGAGTGGGAATGGAACTAGGAAAGCTGTGAAATGAAATGAACTAGACTGTTAGCAAATGCGTAAAAGACTGAACTTAGAGGAAAGGGATAAGAAGATACGGGGAAAAACAGAAAAGGTAAAAAGAAACAACAGCCGTGGCTCATTTTGTTTTAATGCAAAAGAAACAGAAGGAAGAAGAGGAAGAAAGGAAAGAAAAATGGAAGGGAAAAGAAGAAAGTGCTAAAAAGCCACCAAACTATTGGGAGGAGAAAAACAAAGGAAAAAACAAGCATCTACGGCTCGCAGGCAACAAGAACCGAGATGAACAAATAAAAACAATACCAGTTTTTTTTTTTTTTTCTTCTTCTTTTTTCTATTTTTTTTTGTTTTTTTCAAAATACTATATACAATAATGCACGACATGATTGGCATGTCGCCACCAGACACCCAATCTCATAATGTTATCCGATAAATCTGCAATGTCCCGACCAGATCTGATCATACTTAAGTCGGTCCTTGAAATTGGGTCGGCTCCTTCCCGAAGTTCTCCATGGTGTCGATAGGATGCAATTCAGCAGATTATCCTTCTTACTAGTACCCCCATGGAAGACTTCTTCAAGTGCTGGATGTAGTGGCTGGAACCAACACCACCACTTTGCAGACTTTACTTGGTTGTGGGCTGAGTACAGGCTCCTCTAACTCCTTGATGTGATCACAGGGCTCTTCAAGTGAGAACTCAGATTCTGGGATCTCCTCAGACTCTAAAATTTGCACTTGTTCTTCTACTTGGCCCATCTCTTGCTGAAAACTGCAAGCAACCATATTGTTCATTGCTGGAAAAGTGCTTGCATGTTCCAATCCTTGCCTTTGGACGAGATCTATCCCTTGAACTTCACATGACTGCATCTCAGGGATCTGGCATGAATGTGCAGGGTAAACAAGAGCAGCAACCACCGGAGAAGGTAATGGAGTTTCTCCCCACGGTAACTTTCTTGATAAGAGCAACAACTGTTCTGCTCGCACTGCTTCCTCTAAGATTTGTGGGAAGCGTTGTTCACCTGACTGCAGCAAAAAGAGACCTATGTCCGAATTAAAAGCTCGAACATAAAAGAGGTGGGCTTGGGTGGGTGATGGACGGATCTTCTCTGGAATTCTCTTCCAACTTATCAAGAATCGGACATTGAAGTCCGTGATGCTTTCTTGAGGTGCTCTCTTGATGTACATGAAAAATTGGTAGAGATCCAAAGAACTGTAGAAAGGATCTTCGTCAAATATTTTTATTAGTGCTCCCGCTAGATCATCCCATGAGCTGATGCTTTGACGCTTGAGCAATCTGTACCACTGCAATGCTCTTCCTTCCAAAGACTGAACCAGAAATCGGATCATAACATCTTCATGTTCTATGACATGGATCATGGACATAATAGCAATGTCTTCAACATGTGCCAGAGCCATGCCTTCGGTACCATCATATTTTGCCAGGTTCTTCAGGGCACCTTCGGGAATTTCATGCCGAACTTGCAGATTCAGAGGACCAGGATCATCCCATCTAGAAAAAACCCTTGCCTTTGTGGCAGTGGTCTGTGGAATCACGGCCATCGCCATTAAGTCAGAGTCGCCAGAAAAACATTCTTTGAATTTTTTTTTTTTTTTTAAAACAAAAATAGGCGTCCACGAACAGATCTTCAACTCAGAAAAGTCGCCAGATGAACTTAAAAATCTCCGCTGTGAGGTCAAGACAGCTCATCAAATCTTGAGACCTCCGGGTGTTAAAAGCGTGCCAAAACTGTTGGCACCGGTGGGGTTATCACTTTGGAAAATTATGCGTATCCCACCGATTATGAATTCTTGGAGACAGAAACAGTCTGTCCCACCGGGCGTGCCAAAAACTGTTGGTCACGAATCTACCACAGGAAAGGATTTTTACAATTGCGCCCTAGACCCGGCCAACATTGAAAGGCTGGAAGCAAGAAATGGCTCCCAGACCAATCTCCAGAGTGGGCTGGTTCCCTCTACTATTCTAAAATTGGGTTTAAGATAGGGTTGCTTGGAAAGAGATTTAAAAGGTTGCAGAAAGAAATGGGAAATATGGCCACAGGCCGAAGTGATGGGATCAGAAAAACAACAGCAGGAAACTACAAACGCAACAACAGCAAGTAACATAAGAAATCAACTTCATCCTCGCACAATCACATGCCGCAAATCCCTCCAAACCCACATTCCAGGAATTGTACCCCGACCGCAGTATTTAAATCCAGTATGCAAAATTTAAATGTAATAGCAATGCAGGCGTACGAATGCTATTAGAAATGCAAAAAGTAGCAAAGAAATCCATCCATGCAACGCTTGAAAAATTAGAAATTGATCATTTTATTCCCGCAGATACAATTCCAGTTTCTAGCAAAGAAGTTTTTCCAACCTTCGTAAATGAAAATTACATTGGTTTTTATAGAGGTCCGTCCTCTTTGCAGCATTAAAAACATAAAACCAACTTCCTCGTGATCTACAATAATATCTTGAAAATCAGGAACACGATCCCCTTAATCGCAGCCTCGAGGAAATAAAAATTAAATACCATGAAACGTTCGCGGTCCTTTATTAAATACGATTCTTCAAACATGTGCATGAAAACCGTTGAATTAATCCACGAACCGTAGCTTTGAACCAATAAATCCTTTAATTTTGGTGGCCTGGGCACTCTTCGACCTTAACCGCATCGGAAATCCGCAAAATATTTAATTCGGGTTAGCATTAAATCATCGAAAATCGAAAAAACCCTTTCGGCCGTTCATATTGCACTTGGCGGGAAAACAGTTACAGGTCGCGAAAACGCGACGGGTCGCGAAATTGCGACAGGTCGCGAAATCGCGACATGTTTGTATGCCGTACGCTTCGCTGCTGAAGACCCGCGAAAACGGAACATGTAGCGATTTCGCTACATGTTCCCGTCGTTGCTCCTCCCTGCGCTCTGCCCCGCGAAATCGGAACATGTAGCGATTTCGCTACATGTTTCCGTCGCCGTACCAATCGCCTTTTTCGGTCGCGATTCGCTGACATGTCAGCGACGCGCTGCAAATTTTGACTTAACGCCTTCGACGCTGCCCGGGTCGCGATTCGCTGACATGTCAGCGAATCGCTGCATGTTTCAACTTAATGCTTTTTTGCCCGCCGACCCGCGATTTCGGAACACGTCGCGATATCGCGACGGGTCCGCCCAACCTGCCTGCGTTGACTGCGTTGACCGCGATTCTGCGACATGTCAGCGCATCGCTGCAGTTTTCAGACTTAGTCATTTTTTGCTCATTTTCCTCCTTTTTTCGCCCAAGCTGCATCAAAGCTGAAGTCAAAGATCAGATTTCCAACAATACACTAATGCATTAATCAATGAGAATCAATGTGGCAAAAATGCCAACAGGAACATCTCCTCTAGGTTGTTGTGTGAGAAGTATAGTTATGGATCCTTGTATAACTTATGATTAGGAGTGATCTAGCATGATAAAATAAGCTAGACTAGCCCATGATAGTTGGTATGGAACAACTCATTGTTAATCATAATTTGGAAAGTGAAACTAGGTCTAGAGCTAGAGAAATGACATGGCCCTAGTTGGCTTTAGAGAAAGTGCATGATGAACTAGGTACTAGGCATATACACTAAATACCTTTACATATTTAATTCATAATAGGTAAGCATAATTAAGCTCAGATTCCACATGATAAGGAAATAAAAATTATGCATCTACCCTTTAGGTGTTATGGGCCCTAGAAGATAACCCAAATCATGGGTCTTCACTCTCATACCAAAAGAATAGGATGGAAACCCAAAAGTGGTTGGCTATACCTCATACTAATCAAATATTGGGTGATCACTAAAACTAAATTAACTCAAAAAATTTATCTTAGGTCATGACTAGTCTTTGAAACCAGCAAAAATTTCATCTTAATGAACTAGTGAGCTAGATTGGGTTGCACAATCATGTGAGTTAGACTTGGGTTATTACAGAAGATCTCTAGATAGAAAATAACCAATTCAAGCATAATAGTGCAAAATGTACAGACATGTACATCCATTTTTGAATGTACCCCTTGGTATGTTTTCCCCAAAAAGCCTACCAAAATCATTGGTCAGGTAAGTACTTTTATCTATATCATACCCAGTCTCTTTCTACACTTTACACATATATTTCAATCAGCTTTTTGAGTTATTTTATTTTTTATCATGAGAGGACTAATCGAGATAGGCCTACAAACATTACTAACAATTTTTGTAGGGTTATGTAGGTTTAGAGGATCTATGTATCTAATAGTGTCCCATGCACAATAATCCCACTCCCCTTTGAGGATCTCTCAGAAGACCGTTGTAGTGTTGTAACAATATTTGGTGAAGGGTCCCTTCTCTCGAAGGCCCTATTTGTAGCCCTTGGGGAAAATCTATAAAAGAAAACTCTTTGTAACACCTTTTTAAATATCAATGAATATGGAACATTTTCTATGAGTTTATTTTGGTGATCATGGTGGGACCACCCAATTTTTAATATCTTTTTTTAGCTTGCTATCCGACTAACTAATAAATTTGTCATCTTTCTATGTTAAAGATCTCACAAAACTAACACAAGACTCTACAAAACCCTAAAATATATCTTAGGTCCAAAATTTTCTTAGAAACGAGTCCATAATGTAGGTACTACTTTCCACACAATAGTCAAAAACTCCATAATTGTAGGTAAATTGGGGAAAGTTTTTTCTCCATTGATATTGTTATCTCATTTTTCCTCTTGCCTCCTTAGGAGAAACCACCTCATAAAACGATGTCCTCCAAGTGAAGTCACTCAATTTCAAGTTCATCCTTTGTCTCACTAAAATTGGTTATTGATCATCTTGTGGTTTTCATTTAGTATCATAAGTTATTTTTTCCTTGAAAAACACACTTTTAATATTATATGACTTTTTTGTGTTTGAGGTTGCAGGTATAGTCCAAAAATCATTTTTTTGACACAAAGGCCCCTAAAAGCCATGCATTTGCCAAAAACATCAACCTTTCTAGAAAACGTATGGATAGGCACGTTTAGTTTTGAACATCAAGACCCATATGTTCTAAAATTTGGTACATGGAATGAAGCTTATCATACTTTGAAATAGAACCTAAATCTTGGAGACCATAGGTAGGCACTCAAAAACCCTGCATTCAAGCGATGTTTTTTCTTTTTGTTTGTTTTTCAAATTCAAATAGTAGTTGTTAGGTTCAAATAAAAGGTATCAAAATTGCTTGGTCAATTTTCAAAACTATTTAATTTGCTCACAAAATCCCCAAATCTATTTTGGGCCCTTTAAAAAATGCACCAAAAACCTCTTTGGTCATGTGTCCCATTGTTTGTCTAGTGTAGATTTCCTTTCAAACGATAATTTCTTTTAAAAATCACATCTATTCAAAAGGCATCAAATTTGCTAGTTCAATTTTCAAAACCATTTAGTTTGCTTACAAAAGCCCTAAATATCTCTGGGTCATTCACAAAATACATCCAGTTTGCTTGTTTTCTTTACAATATGCACCAAACACCTCTTTGGTCACATTTCTCATTGTTTTTTGAGCATAGATTTCCTTTAAATAGAGCATATTAGCACAAATTTCTCTTAAAAAAAGCATTTTATTTCCAAAAGCACATTTAGACATGTTGATCTTCACTTTGGTGTTGTAGAATAGTTTCATTTTTTACACTTCAAGTTTTAAAAAGGAAATCAAACCACACACACTCATGCATGTTGTATATATTAGTCAAGTTGGATTTCATCACCAACCACCAATTGAGATCAATGACATTGGATTTCATTGGCAACCATTGACTCACCCCCTAGAAACCTGGTATCCCCCTCAAGTGGTTTTCTAGAATTCATCACTAAAAAATCCTCTACTATTGAGATTACCTTAGGGTAAGATAGGATAAATACCACTACTCATAGGACTACACATAATCCATAAGTGCATAGTTGTCATTAAAAACTAAGCCTAACCGAGGGTGAAGTGGAAGTTGACTGATCTATGTAGGTCTTATACAACACCACATCTTTCATAAGAGGTATCTACTCCCCTTTTTAATCGCCTCAAGCCTTCCCTAATATCAAGAATTTATTCACCTATTTTTTTATTACCACTCCTTGC
Source organism: Wollemia nobilis (assembly GCA_028583015.1). Taxonomy (NCBI): domain Eukaryota; kingdom Viridiplantae; phylum Streptophyta; class Pinopsida; order Araucariales; family Araucariaceae; genus Wollemia; species Wollemia nobilis. The sequence goes on along the minus strand of JAQPPZ010000574.1, from coordinate 2,351,343 downwards.
ATACTTTTGGGTATAGAGGGTAAGGGTGTGCATCAACATACTTGTCATATATATCATCCAATCACCTCATTTTTTTTACATTTTTGTAATTTTTACACTTGAAAATATATAGAAACATCAAATGAGCAAGCAAAATTCAACAAAAATCAACATCACATTTCAACTAGCTTAAAAACCAAACTTCAAACACATCAGTGCACACATGGTAAAAAATACCACCTAAACACTTTTTTGTTGTTTGTGACCATATTTGCTAGATTAATTAAGTGATTTTTTTGCAAAAACTACCATAAACATAGTAACCCAAATCTGAAAGAAACCCTAGAAACCTTTAGACATTGATTTTTTGTCATTCTACCTATGAAAAACCTATCCTATAAAAAAACATATGGATAGGTCCATTTTAAAAAAATGTACAGACGATATGTTTTAAAAAAAAACTTCTCAAATAGTATGGATACCCCTACCTCCTTGGGTCTTACCCGAAAGTGGCATCCCTTTTGGGATGTTTTCCACACAAAAAAAAAAAAAACTTCTCAAATAGTCAAAGTTTCACCTAGTATTGTCTAGTCACCTATAATATTTGGTCTAACCTCCTCTAGGAATCCATAGGTCTACCATTTTTTCTCCATCATGGTTCTTACTCAAAGTGAGGTGAATTAACAAGAGTGCATTGCCATGGATACTCTCAGAGTAAACCTCTTGTTTTAACACTAGGAAGAAGCATACCTTCCTCCACATTAATATCCACCCACCTTGTCTTATGATCAATATCAGAACACTTCTACCACATCATGTTTGCTTCACCATCCATAGCTAGGTTTACCTCAAAATTTGCTATCCCCTATCCACATCCCCAATCAAAACATGTCTCTGCTTTTACAACTCCAGACAGAATCCTTGGTCATCTCTAAACTTGAGGTGTCAACTTTTGACACCGTTATACCACCCCAACCATATGATATTTATTATTCCTTAGATCAAGTGTTTTCCTCACAAAACCTACCCTCCTAACCAACTTCCTATTTTGCACATTTGAATTATGATCTCACAAATGCAAACCCTAAATTTTCCAACTTTCTTTCTTTCAATTTGTATTCAGTAGGGACACAAGGAACCTCCTCTTTTGGTTACCCCAATTTTGCTCCTTCTTCTAACATCCGTCCATTATACTTCCTTTCATCCAACCTATAGTACACACATGCTGACATCCTCACCCATCGCCCTCCATAACAAACTCAACTTAGTTATTTCCCCTCATTCCCCTCTATCCAAACCTCTCTAGTCAACCAACAAGCACCTTCCCTTCATCCCAATAAAATTGTATTCTTCATTTTCATTCCTTCCTAGACATCAAACTCACCTACCATATACTACCTTTTGAACTACCCATGTTGTCTCAATATGAATGGCCTTCATTAAAAACATAAGTACCACCATAACTAAGGCATGTACAAGTGCCACAACAACAAGGGCACACATAGGTGCCCCAAAAACAAGTGCATACACAAGTGCCACCCCAAAAAGTACAAACAAGTACCTCAATAATATGTGTACACACAAGTTCCACACCAAAAAGCACACACACAAGTTACACCCCAACAAGCACACACACAAGTCACTCAGCAATAGGTGCACACACAAGTGCCACCCCAAAAAGTACAAACAAGTACCTCAATAATAGGTGTACACACAAGTTCCACCCCAACAAGCACACACACAAGTTCCACCCCAACAAGCACACACACAAGTCACTCAGCAACAAGTGCACACACAAGTGCCTCAATAGTAAGTGCACACACAAGTGCCTCAACAATAAGTGCACACACAAGTACCTCAACAATAGTTGTACACAAAAGTACCACCACAACATGTGTACACACAAGTGCCTCAACAATAAGTGTACACACAAGTGCCACCCCAAAAAGTACACACACAAGTGCATCAACAACAAGTGCACACACAAGTACCTCAACAACAAGTGTACACACAAGTAACACCATAATAAGTTCACACACAAGTGCCTAAATAACAAGTGCACACACAATTAACCCAACAACAAGTATACACATAAGTGCTTCAACAAAAAGTGCACACATAAGTGCCTCAAAAATAGGTGTACACATAAGTGCCTCAATAAAAGTTCATACACAAGTGCCTCAATAGCAAGTGCACACACAAGTGCATCGACAACAAGTACACACGCAAGTGCCCTACCACCAAGTGCATACACAAGTTCCACAACAACAAGCACAAACACAAGTGTCATACCCATCACAATATCAAGTGCCCCATCCCACGTATGTACCTACACCTAATCAAATGTAAAACCCTTATGTAGAACCTACTTATACCCCACATCAGGATCTTGTATATACAAATTAGACCCTTGTACCACACCCTAATAAATGGGTGACACAATAATAGTACAATTCATTTCCATAACCTTATCCAAAAGCAAAAACTAATAAACTAAAGAAGTAGAAGAATATCAAGAAAATTTAGAAGATAGAAAAAAGAGGGCAAAGCAAGTATAGGTCCTAGGATCACTTGAAGAATGAAGAACATGATTGAAGACTAAAGTCTTCAATAACTAAATAATTTAATACAAGGGGTTTTGGAGTATATTACATTATTTGGTACATGCTAATGTACCCCCATGGTACCTTCATGGTACATATGTAAATATTATATTAGGGTTGAGTCATAGTTTAGAGTGTGAGTATTATTTCCCCTTTCTATGTAAGTGTGTATATGCAAGAAATGCACAAGTGTCATGTGAGTGAGTGTGCAAGTGTAAGGTAAGTTTCTTGTATGTAAGAGTGCAAATATATAATGTAAATAGGTGGAAAAGTATCTTAGGTTAGTGTGCAAAGTGAAGGTTAAGAGTCATGTCTAGGTGTGCATACAATATAGATTCATGTGTTCATCATGTATGCAAGTATCATATAGATAAGCATAGATTCATGAGACTTATCATATGGAAAGGAATATTCAATTATCCGTTCTAATATAGTACTCCATATATAAGCATCATATTTGTAAGAAAAAGTGGAGTAATAAATATTACACACATTTTGAGCAATTAATATTGTAAGTTGTGCTACATGGTTTATACATGTATGATTTAAAATCTTTATATTCATATTGTTTTTTATTAATGAATGTTATTTTATATATTTATAGACACCTAAAAAACATCATATTGAGGAGGCTACTCATATGGACACCTTTCCAGGCCATATGAATCACCTTGGACCTTTCCAAGACTGAAAAGTGGTTCTAACCACTCAAATAGGACAACTTAGTCGTATTCATCCTGGACCATTGATTTATCCAACGGTGGGCTTGTCATTGCTGATATTGATAGAGTCCATGGGTGGGTCGCACCTATCAATAATGACCACAATATAAGTTGTACCTATCTATAACGACTAATTTTGTAACTAAATTGGGCTACCTGATCCAAGTAAAATCCATTGGAATGAGGTCCGAGGTGTATACCAATTGGTTCATCCAAACCCCATAAGGGTGGCAGAGGTCCAAGGTTCAAATCTCGGGCCTCATCGGATTGAATGCTTGTTCCTTTCCTGGTGCTTTCAACAGTGTAAAAGGTTTAAAATGATTGTGGCATGGTGGTTATAGGGACGGACTATGTGAAGATCTATGTGGCGGCTTCTAGGGTAGACAACGTAGAATACTATGGCGGCCATAAAAGCTGGAAAGCCTACCTAGATTCGTGGCGGCTATCGATTCCACCATGTAAATTAAAAAAAAAAAATCCATTGGAATGAAAAAACATTTGTATGGTTTTCCAATAGAAGATTCTAGAAGCTTTATCCCAATGACCCCAGCCCAACCGAATCTTGTTTTTGGCTTCATGGGAAAGCTAGGATCATAATTTTTGGAGTCTACTTAAGGCCTCAAAAATAAGAGAGAATTCTAGAGATTTTGATGAGAAATTACCATAGCGAAGCACTACCAAACCAAGGAGAGAAGTGATATCCCTTGAGGTACATTGAGTGTTGCCCAATTCACATCATAATGTTGCCAATGGAGTTCATAAAATATTGAGTATCAAACACCTTACTATTCTGCATCAAATTACCACAAATATAAGCCCAATTTCATGATAAATTGTGTCTTGAGACATGATCAATCCTTGCACATCAATTCAATAGTGGAATTGATTGTCATCAAGTCCAAAATACAAAGAACAGAGTCTCTATCCCATGGTCACTATTTTCAACAACGACCCATAGGTGCCATGACTGACATCAATAGTGGCTGACCGATCTCATCGATCTGATCAGCAATAGTCTTGATTTGATGTGATTTCTCTATTTTAACATTAGACCAAATTAGAAGCCTTTAAATTTGTATTTCTAACCTAGATTAATTGCATTTGCATTCAATATTATGTATTTCTTTCTTGTTTTCATGCATTTTATCATTACTTTACACATTTGCTTTATTATTTACACTTATTGAGAAACAAGCCTCATTTCGAGAGGCATCATATGCTATTGACCTTTCTTTTAGTTTCTTGTGTGTAGGTTACAGGGCTATTCAAGGGCTAAACATCACCAAGATCCATTTTCTTGGCATAAAAAGTAGAGGTTGCAAGTAAACCCTCTATAATCAGAATAGTGGAAGAGCAAAGACCTTGTGGAGTGCATATTTCCTCTTTGGGGCTACATAATTTGTAATCTTGTATCAAATTTGGTATCCCTAAGAGGGACATATTGTAACCAAGATTCATTTCATTAATAAGAAGAGCACCCCATTTTTTTTATCTTGTTATCTCAATGGTTACCTAGTTTTCTTTATCAAATTTTTTATAATATTGCAATAGATTAGATGCATGATTTTTGTAGCTTTACAAGTGGCAATCACATGCGGGACCTTTCCTTTTTTGTTGCTAACTTGATTTTTTATTGTTTTTTGCTCATTACAAGCATAGTCATTCTGAGCAGGTGTGTCTAACAACAACCACCATTGACATCATCAACGACTAACAGAGCCCACCGATCTAATCAACAATGGCCTTGGGATAGACATAGATTACCCAATTTGCAGCATTCTTCTTCAGATGAGGGCTTCCTTGTAAGTGGTTCTCTCCTTGTTTTCTATTGTATTTTCTCTAAAAATACAATTTAGAAGTTTAATTAAAACACATAGATAAATTTTAAATAAAAATTTTCAAAATATTTGTGTTTACTAGCCACCACTATTGGGAAGAGTGACCTCTGCTACTTGTCACCCTAGAATCCAGCAGCCATATTTCTTACTGCCTTTGTGTTTGAAAACCACCATTGTGCACCATTTTTCACAAAGACAACCTATGTTAAATTAATTCTTAGATTTTGCATGCTTGGAGCCTGCTTAAAGGTTGTTTCATTGTATTCTACATTGTATATTCCTAAAATAAAAATGTGTTTTACATGCATCCTTCTAAATTTTAAATGTTATTTTCATGCATGTAGTGAAAAATCATGGCATGTTGTATTATGCATATTTGATTTTTCATAAAGTAAAATGAACCACACACACATCATGCTCTAAATTTTAACATTAGGGAGTTGGAAGTGACATCCAATGAATTGATCAAGACCAAATATGGTCTTCATCACCACCTATTTAGCTTGTATATTGTGATTTTTTGAACTCGACTGTGGCCAAGATCGACTCCAAGAATCATAGAAACTCATGGAAAATAGCACATATTTTTCTTTTGATAGTGTATCGATGCCTATGATGTATTTTGTGATGATTAGTAGGACCTATACTCCCTCATTGGATATGGGTTTCATCTCCATATCCTAGTGAAATTCGTCATTCATACTTCATCACTAAATGTGCGTGTGAGAGCGTATAGGTGAAATTCTTTGAATAAATTAAGAATTACATCAAAATTCAAGACATGTACAAGAAAGTGGCATGATATACAACAAATAAAAACACACAAGCCAACTTTTTAGGAAACACAATCAAACTTTAAAAGAGATAATCATTTTTATACATTATTTTTTTCTTAAATCACATATGAGATAATACAAAAACAAATGGTCACCACACAAGGCCATGCTCAGTTGATAATTGAGGTGGTATCCAATGTACAAGAGGGTGAAAACTACCCTATATTAAGTCCACTTGACCAAACCATACTTGAACTATGTTTAGGAAGTCTCTATGGAGACAATTCCACTCATGGGGGATCTCATCGAGAAACCCCACCTAGGAGGACTTTTGTTGGGACTCATCATGACTATGAGAATATCCCTTCTAGGCCTTAGTCATACCATCATGCTAATATAAAAAATCCATCCAATGAGGGGAAAACTAGAGGGGTTGCATCCATTCACATACCCAACAAAGCTTCAAATCCCTTTGAGTAGGGAGCGGATCTCATATCATTTCGTAGCATTGGTGAATGAGGTATACCTCTTAACCAACATTGGAAAACCCATAAACTTGATCTATTAGACAAGTATGGTGAAAATTCAACCCATAGGGCCACTTCATCTACCAATTCTCATTTAGAAAGTGCACATAGCTAAGGGAAAGCACATCATACGTATACCCAAGGTGAGTTCTCTAGGAGAGCATGTAATACAACTACCACATCCACATATGAGGGCATTGAACATAGGTTTGAACATGGTGTTAATGTAGCCTCAACAGATAGAGGTAAGAGATTAGCTATACCTATAGCTAGAACCAAAATTGCCAAATCTCCTTGCATAGAGCTACAAAGCCAGTGACCATATACAATAGATCAAACAGATCAACTTCCTAGGCCTGATGCAAACCAAAGAGAGAAATTAATCCAAGCCCAATTGGAGGATTTTCACAATGAGCATGAGCACCTAGAACATGAGCATGAAGAGACACAAAGATTGCATTACTAGCATCTATATGAGCATTGTTTGCATGAACAAAGGATTCTTAAGCAAAAATAATGTGAAGAATGATCAAATAGGTTATCTCAAGAAGAATTACCTACACCTAGTTATTATAGGTAGAAACACACCTTGAGACATGATACGTTTCATCAAGAGTTTCCTAGAAAAAAATTGACACTCATCCTCATCACACTTCACTACATGCTTCTTAGTAACAACAGTGTTCAATACCAAATTGATCAAAGTATTAGCAATATGAGGAGATAGAGCAAGATGAACATGATCAGATATATCCTGAGCCATCCTTGGTAGACTTGGCTGATGATTACAATCAACCAACTTAATCTCAAAGAAACATTCCACCATAAACTTCTTAGAGACCCCTCTGGGAGGAAGAGATCATATCTTCTCAAGCATACAAAGTGCTCAAAGTGTGAATAAAATCACTTGAGAAACAATGTGCAACTTATCAAAAGATCACTTTGAGAAAAAATCATAATTAGCCCCTTCATCCATTAGTGCCCACACCAACTTATCCTGAAAATTTTGAAATAACTAATATGGATAAATTCAAGGGGGATGAAGACGCACAGGCAGGGTTATGCATAAGGGGTTGGACTCAAAATGTACTTGTAAAAAAATTGTGAATCCTAATCATAATCAAGGTGAATCATGAAGAATCCTAAGAAAATCAAATTGACCGTCTTCATACCAAAATTTGGGGTATTTGAATTCCTAAAATGTAAGGTCATATTTGGGTCCACTTTTGACCTATTAAATCATCTTATAACTTCATAAAAATACCACCATTAGATCAGGCTTGAAAAGATCTTTCCAACGAGTACAAATATGCCTATGTTTGGATATATATATTGTGGCAAATTTATCCTAAGAAACAATTGGTCCTAAAAATTTTAGGCGAATGGGCCAACGTTGAGGGTCCTCATATTCACTAGTTTCCAGTTTTGAAAATCATAATATTCACCCAATTTGTGAATATTTGCCACTGTGTATAACCCTACGCACAGGAACATGTTATGATTTTTATGAACTTGTGTTTCCTATTGTAGAACAATTATACCTTATTGCTATGAACTTTCATGATCACACTCTTGGGTGCTACCCTTGAGTGGTATAATCAGCTCCCAAGACATAGTATATCTAGCTTTGAATATATGGCAAACTATTTCCTTAAATGCTTTTATTTCGACATCAAGAAGAAAACTATTATATCTAATTTATCAAACCTACATTAATATGATGATGAGCCAGTTATGGATTATGGGAATATATGGAAAAAAATCATGTCAAAACTACCATTTGCCATTACCACTTTTGAATTAACTCAGATGTTAACAAAAAATTGTGCTAAACATATCTCATTGCTACTCCAATTGCAATAGTATCAAACATTTGAGGAAGCTTTGGTGTAAGCCAAAGTAATAAAGGACATCAAGGTCCAAGAGGGAGAGTTGAAACTCTACAAGAAATATTGGAATAAGAACACACACAACCATCCTCATCAGGAAAAATCTATGCCTATGAATCAAGTTGTTTTGAATATTCTAAATATGGATAAGTTGAATCAACAATCAAATTATCAAGCTCAACCTCCCTCGGTGAACTATAATTAGCAAAATAAAAATTAGGGTAAGGATAGCCAACACCATCCACCTTGGAAATATATGCCATTGCCTAAATCTTTGGCATCACTTTTCAACTGCCTATGCAGGGCTAAGGCTATTTTCTTACCTGAGATTCGTACTCTTGATCCTAATAACCCAAAACATAAAGGGTATAGGGAAGACTTATTTTGTGTGTATCTTCGGCAAAACGGTCATGACATCCAATATTGCATATTGTTTAAAAACTTGGTGCAGAATATTCTAGACAAATATCAATTTCAAATCAACAACCCTCTTACTGTCGACAATCAACAAATCGGTATATTCAAATATCCCTTACCCAAGCATGAGGTAAAGTAATATCAAATAGAATATGTGAATGAGGTGCATATATCCCCACCCAATGAGGGATTTATCGACATGATTAATATCACAACGGGTATTAAGAAAAGCCTTGATCATTTTACATCATTGAAAAATCTAATCAAATTTGATCATGTATTGTGGTCCTTACAACCATTGAATTCCATTCAATCATATAAGGATCCTGTGATCACATTCTGTAAACAAGAAATTAGGCCAACTTTGAGTAATGAACCCGATCTACCATTGCATATCATAGTTAGCGTGAATCAGACTCTGTAAAAGTGAGTTTTGATTGACATTGGTTCATCTATTAATATCATCATTGCAACTATAGTGAAACATCTCAACCTACCACCTTCACACTACATAATCAACATTCATATTAAGAGCTTTTAATGATGCCATATTCCCCTACAGTTGGTACAATAGTCCTATATATTCAGGTTGGGATAAATATTATACCTACATTATGACATATTTTAGAGGGTGAAAGATAGTACAATATATTTTTAGGTAGACCTTGGATGAGAGACATGGGATTTGTCCCATCCATAGTACATCAATACCTCAAATTCATACACCAAGGTCAAGTACACATGGTACACACTGATCTAGATCCTTTAAATTATTTCAAAATGATCGAGGAACTGCATAAACCTCCCCACCTACAAGCACCAAGATCTCCAATTGGATGAAATCATAAAATATTCAACTAGGGCATGCATCAAGCCATCACTACCAATTGTATATCCACCATAATTAGTGATTCCTCCTTATTCCCTCTTCACAGCATCAATATCTCTTAAGGGAGAAAATTTGAAGGGACCAATCAAGGAGATTCCTTCATATATTCCCATCAACTTGACACAAGATATCACCATACCTAAGAGTGAAGAAGAAACATTGGTTATCATAATTGAAATAGAATAGCCTAGGTAAGTTTATGAGCCATTCCCAGTTTGTCCAAGTGCCAAAACACCTTCTCACGAGTTTGTGGGAATGATCAATATCAATACAGAGAACCAAGTTTCTCTAGAGAAATCAACACAACTGGTAGCCCCTTCAAACACTGCTATTACATCACGAATGCTACCACCATTGTAACTAGTCACACCTAGTTTGTTTCACATAATACCCTCATGAGAACAAGAACAAATGAGTCTCCTAATCTAAAGTGTGGGTACCACATTCACTACTAAAAACTCCAAAATAAAACAAGAGCATAAATTGTATCCAAAATAAGAGCATGTGGATACACCTACTAGACAAGATCGTTGTGATACATCTACATCAACTAAAATAATGAAGATATTTATCTACCATCTACCTAAGGGTCCTCTAACATTTGCACTTAGCTCACTTCTATCAATTAGTAGTTTCCATATAGATCAATCAATGATAATGCAATATGCACCTCCATTAGTCTTACAACATATTCTAGATAGGATAGAGATACAAATGGGTCAACAAAATGAGGCTTTGCAATAAATCATGCACTAAATCATGAACATTGATCTACAGAAGCAAATCGTCTCCAAAAATAAACTACCTCCTGCATAACCATAGGAAGTGCCTCAACAAGAACAAGTGTATATTTGGCTACACTGATCACCTTGCATTTATATAGCTCTACCCAAACCTATGGTATCAATTTTCAATTGATTATACAAATAAAAGACCATTACTTTGCTTAAGGTTCACCCCTTAAATCCAAAAAATCACAAACCCAAAGAATATAGAGAGGATTTTCATTGTCTCTACCATCGATTAGATGGTCATGATATTCAATCATGTTATGGATTCAAGAACATAATACAAAATATGCTTGAGATGAATCAACTTCAAACTGAAAGCCTTCCCAATACCTAAAGCCAACAAGTGAGCATAGTTAAAGGTACTTTGCCTACACCAAAAATCCATCCAAGCACATGATCGAGACACCTACATCTCAACCACCACATCAATTGTAGCCTTAGCATCCTCTTCCTCATCAAAAGTTCCAACTGCGTACCTGAACTCCATTATCTAATCATATGTCAACAAATTTTTAGAAATTACAAGAAGCTAAGACCTGTTAGCATATATTTTAAATTAGTTATTATTACATTATTCTATGCTAACAATATATGTTAGCATATTTTATTTGGGCTCGTTGTTGTTAACGAGATCCGCTTTATTAGGGCTAATTAGAGCCTAAGATGTACTATTTAATTTGTTCAATAGAATAGTATCACTTACCATTTTCTATGACATGGTATCAGAGCAGGAGAGCAAGCTCCACTCCTAATTTGGTGCTTGTGGGCTTCGCTCCTGATTTAGTCATTCTGGACACTGATCGGCAGGTCTGGACTGACATATGATAGAAAGACATCGCGGACACCTACAAGGTAGACGTGCTACCTCGATGACAACCTAAAGCTGACGAGACCTGGGGACACCTACAAGGCAAATGCGACTGGCATACATTAGAGGACTCAATTGGCCAAGGTGACAAGTGACATACATTAAAACCTAAACTATTGTAAGGCTAGGGTCAAGCGCGTGAGCATCTAGACCACCATCAAGTGATCAAGTGTCATAGTGCGAGGGTTTATTTTTAAACAACTCATATTATGTAGTGCCTCTAACATGGGACTTATGGCAAATTCAACACGTCCTCACTGGTGAAAAACCAAAATTATTGTTCTACGAGTGTACGGCCACCAAGGTGAAGACACAGATCCCTTTCGAAAGATTTTTGGAAGATTCGATTAATTTTTGATGATAATCGTCTAACTATGGTGTTAAATCTTGTCACAGCCGCCTAGCTGTAGGATTCATGCGACCAAGAAATTGGCTAGGTGAGCGTGGATCAGAGAAGTCAGACCACATATGCTTGGATTTGTAGGTTGTAGGATCTAAGGCCGAATGCAAAATGCCTGTTCAAAAATGCTATTTAACATTCCTGTGATTGCAGGGAGACTCGATCATGGTTTTCTATTTTTTACTATGCCTGCGGTTGTCAATGCAGGCAAAAGCCACATTTTTTGATGTCATCTCAGGAAACTAGAGCATAAAAGGTATTTTTGATTGCGTTGGGTGGATTTCATAGGTGATTGGATTGCAGTGATCGATGTCACCATTGTGCAAAAACCATCGCGTTATTTTTTGATTGCACTAGAGAGGAGGTGCACCATAGTGAAACCACCTCTAAAACAACCAATACTTGTTTATGTTGGAGATTATTTCATGGTTGTGAGGCGTGTAGGATCAATTGTGTTTTAACCTACAACACATTTGCAGGCACTTATGATCTAGAAGACAGCTCGACATAGAGGACAAATTATCCATCAAATCTTTCGCAAGACGTGTTACTCGAACACTTATTGGGTGACGACATTCTCCTGACCTGCACAATCTAGCCTAGGCAGTCGAAACCATAGCAGGACATCACCAGCGTAGCAAAACTGCTCACCAAAGGATTGTCGCCACTCGTAGAGTGGGAGTAGAGCCACCGGTAGTGGAATCCATGAGCTACGGTGGAGCTTCCGAAAGGAGGGGTGCAATAAGATTATTTTTGTGCTCTTTCCAACACACCAATAGTGGTGGTCGGTATGGTCGGCGGCCAATAGATAGATCACCTACCGACTGCCAGGTTGGGGGTTCAAACCCCACTAGTTCCAAAAGGTAAAAAAAAAATATTTTTTTTGCAAAATTTAATATTTAAGTTTTTCAACTTTTTCTTAATAATTTCATTAATTTTGTTTTTTTTTTAAATCAATTTTTATTGTTATTTAATTGATTTTTTTTAAAAACAAAATTTCTTTAATTATTAATTAAATTTGTAGTTTAACTTAATTTTTTTGCAAATTAAATCAAACCAAGGGAGATAAAGCTTGTCAAAGTCATTCACAAAAGGCATACAATCATCAAACCTCAAAACCTATTTTTTAGGCTTCATAAATAGCAAACTTTTTTTTGTTTGAAGTACTTCACACAGGGGGGATTTTTTTATGACATTTTTGTGCTAATCTGCCTAAGAGGCAAATATTGTAATTTTTTTTTTTTACAAACCAGTGAAAAAAAACCTTCCTGGAGGCATGCCAGGGGTGCTGCCCCTTGGAACCCCATACAAGGGAGATATATAATTTTGTAAAACCAAGGGGGGAAGACTTATAAGGGTGCATTTTCGGTAGTGACCGACACCTTAGTCAATATATTTTGCAAAAAATTATTGTAAAAGGTGCATTTTCGATAGAGACCGACACCTTAAGAATGGGTAGATAGAAGAAAACTATCCCAAAACAAACTGATGATGTTGCAAAATTAGTTAAAGGTCCTTACTTTCCACCAGAGATGGAAGGGATGGATTTTTATGAGGATGAAAAATTTTCTACACTACATAGTGGTGTAAAATCCATTCTCAGAGATTCTGAAGATTCTGAAGACCTTCAAAAAAATGGTGTTCAAATCCCTATAGGAGTCATAAGGGTAGTCTACATATCATTGATTTCTCTTGATATGGCCCAACATAAAATCTACAGGGACTTTAGTGAGGAAACAGAGGTCAATCCCCTAATGGTCAATGCTTGTAGTGACACAAGTGACCTTCAGCCCATGGTGGTGAATGCTTGTTGTGACACATGTGATCTTGAGCCCATGATGGCCAATGCTTGTTGTGATACAAGCGACCTCATGCCTATGTTGGCAGATATCAGTTGTAGCACAAGTGATCTCATTTCAGTAGCAAATTTTGCTTGCGACACTAGTGACTTAAAAACTGAACCTCCTAAAGAACTCCATAATCTCATCAATAGTGACAAATGCCATATTGTTAAACACATTGATGAAGATGATGAAATTGGATGTTTTGAAAAACACACCAAAGGATTTGGTTCCAAAATGATGAAGAAAATGGGATTCAATGGTGAGAGATTAGGTAAATAGGAACAAGGCATTAAATCTCCAATAATGCTAAGTGTCAGGGCAAAGCATGAAGGCCTTGGCTATACTAGACATGCAAGTACCAGTAATTCTATGTTTGTAAAAACTAAATCTCCTACAAATCCTAAAAATAATTGTTGCAGTCACTGTGGAAATACAGGACATGTTGCAACTAAGTGTTGGAGATTACATCCTTGTGATTCATGTGGATGTACGAATCACTCTTCTTCCAATTGTTTGTGCAAAGTGAAAATGGCCAACAAGGTTCATATATATTGTGGATGGACAGATCTCACACAATGGACCATGATGAAAAAAATGTTGTATGGCTTCTACGAAAAAGGTAAAACCTATGGTAGACCCTGAGGAAAATCCAATGACAGACCTAGTGGCAGTCCCAGAGATAATGACCTAGAGACAGACCTAAAGATAGACCTAGAGATAAAGTTCTAGAGGAAGATCTATAGGCAAATCCAGAGGCAGATTCATCGATAGATCTAGAGATAGACCCAGAGGTACAAATCTAGAGGTATGCTTAGAGCCAGAGCCATGAGCCAGATCCAGAGTCAAAGACAAAGCACAAGCCACCATTTTTTCATTTATATTCTTCTTCATTGTATTGGGGCAGTTATATACTTTACCTAAATATTGTTGTATGGGGGGATAATAGTGTAGCTAGTAGTTATATTATTATCTAAATAATGTAATAAGGGGTGATGTTAGCATATATTTTAAATTAGATATTATTACATTATTCTATGCTAACAATATATGTTAGCATATTTTATTTGGGCTTGTTGTTGTTAACGAAATCCGCTTTATTAGGGATAATTAGAGCCTAAGATGTACTATTTAATTTGTTCAATAGAATAGTATCACTTACCATTTTCTACGATAAGACCATCATATTACCAGATATATGCCCTTTAGACCCAAATATAACTAAACCTAAGGGTTATAGGGAAGATCACTTCTGTCTTTATCATCGAATAGAGGACCATGACATTCAAAATTGTTATAGGTTTAAAAATATTGTTCAAGACCTTATTGACAAGGAAGCCTCACTCATAGATGGTGCATCCACCTCAGCTCAGCCTACCACAGGTCATGCCTCATCATCCCATCTGCAACCCCTAGGTTAGCTACATCCTCATAAGATAAACAAGCCACCTCCCTGGGTAGTCAAATTTTTTATGACCACTTTGTCCCTATTTCAAAAATTGTACGAGGAACATGCAATCACATTACTGGAATTCAAACCAAGAACACCTAAATATGGGTCACATAGTGAAAACCTTTACTATATTTATCATTGCCAACATGGGAATGAAATTTACGACTGCTACACATTCAAGAATATGATCGAAGAGATGATATAACAAAATGAGCTCCACATATAAGGGTCATGTATGTTACCCCATCAAGACACTAATAGCACACAAAGTTTCATGCCCCAATAGGGAGAGGTGATTTTTGTCACTCTTTCTAAGCATATCAATTATATTATTATAGATGAAATACATAATGGGGGCACACCTTCCCCACCATCCACATCACAATCGATGAAGCAAAGTGAGAAATCTGAAGGTATCACACCTTATTCACTTTCATTGAATAGCACCCACACTAGGGGTACATAAAGTATCACACCTTACCCCTAAAAATCATAAAAAATATTAAAAAAATAATAATAAAATCTAAAAATAATTCAAAATATCAAAACACAAAAACATTTACATTTTGTATTCCATAATATGCATCCATTAGTTACATTGCATTAGGTATTTTTCTCTATTTCACTTGCATTAGGATATGTTATGTTTACATTCTTACGAATGACAACATGTTTGTATGCCAATAATGCATCCTCAAATCATCATCACTCATATTCATTGTGAGTAACTATGTTTTTCAACACATTTTATTAGTTCCTATCAGGGGTATACTAGGGTTTTTCAGTCATTCAACCATCCCTAGTTATCTTTTCATATTTTGTAGAAAGCTATCTTGGCTTTCAAAGATGAGGTCTAGTTTTTATAGTACTTTGTATATCTCAAAATACCAACACAATTATAAACATTAAAATCTTGGTTTGAACGAGGAAGGATGATACTACAAAGTGATCCTTGTCACCTTAAGCAAAAGGTTTCCTTGCTCATATTATTATGTGCATGGTCTAGAATGTTGATCATTGAAAAAAATACAAGCTCCTCCCTACCCAAATAAATCCCTTTCTTTTATACAAAAGAAGCAAAATTCCCAAAGCAAAGAAAAATAAATAGTGATTTTCATCACTAAGCAAATCCCTTGCTCAAAATAAAATAAAATGCAAAATAAATAGTGATTCTCATCACTAATCATGAGCAAGTATCCCAAGAAATAAAAATAAAATAAGGGGATAATGAGCTTGAATCCCTATAATATTCAGTGTTCAAACACAATGGGGTGATCTCCATTACATTAATGGGTTGAATGAAACTCACCTCACAATGGAGTATCCTTACACATGGTGATATGTCTATCATATTAGCGACTTATTTTGTACATATCAATGTCAGTTTATGGATGAGCTAGCTTTAGGTGGATTATATTACCTAGTAGTCTAGTCTAATTATGTTTAAACTTAGGATCATGATGACCATATGGTGATCCTCATTACAACACTGGGTTGAATGAAACCCGCCTAGAAATGAGCTAGTCTATACCTCATCTAATATATTCACTTTGCACACACAAGGATAATGAATATCTTGGTCTTTATAACAGGATTATATCTATTAGGAGTCTTGTGTAGTCATTATATAACTTTTTATTAATCAACTAGGGTGTTTGAGTCTCATGGAAAACCTTGAAAATACCCTAATAGCAATAAATCATATCATCAAATCATGCATAAGTTTTCTTATGAACTTTGGTTTATTAAGAGGTGTTCATAGAATAGGATAGATATCAGATGGATATCAAAAATGATATTTAGACAACCATTGACTATTTTATGCAAATATTTTAATTTATAGAAGATAATAGGGAAAGCCCATACATATCACATCATCCCATCTCACATATGGATGTTTCAATGATTAATTCTTATGATAAGAGTTATCATTTTAATTCATGATTTTTATACATTTTGTGGTGTCTGCCATTAGTTTATTACACACATATTAGAATCATTCTTTATGTTTTAAGTGATTAAAGCATACAGGTTAATTTGCATTAGACCATCCATGTAAGTAATGCATCACATACACATTACATTCACCATATCATATAACATAGATTAAATGCATAAACAATTGGCGTAAATTAAACATGCATTTAACATTCACCATTTCATTCATATAAGCATACATAGTAGTACATCTACACATATAGATCATAACATCTAATCATACATCTGCCATATAACTATTGCATGTTATCAATACATCCCATACATATGGTATAATAACATAATAAGCTAGGCATTTAATCCATAAATGCATCCATAAACATGAAAGCAAAGACATAAAACATATAATGAGCCATAAAATAGGAGATCATATATATGTGTGTCAAAAATATGTCAAGGTACAAAAATTCCTGTAGGCTATAACTATGTATGTCCTCAAATATTACACTAAAAAATAATGTATTCTTCATGACATATCATACAAGGCATGTACCTCCTAAGTCACCTCCATCCTCAGCCCCATCTCTATGAGGCTACTTAAATCCACTACCTACCGATCTCTCTAATCGATCTCCTGAACTATAACTAGGGTGCACTAAGGACTATCCATACTCACTACGCTAACTACTATGAGATCCTCCTATAGTGGACCATACAGGTAGAGTACCACCAAGCATGGCAATCCATCCCTATAACTATAGAATATATGCACCATCATAATGGCACCCAGCATCATACTGATAACCAAAACTTGTAGTCTAGTCACCTGAACATGTAACCCCACAACCTACAACTACAAATCTACCATATCTCCTTCAGAATGTGTACCTAATACGACCTGTTGTGGCTAATCCACAACACACCCCAAAATTGGGGACCCATATTTTTTGCATGCTTTCAAAAGGAATCTCAGTGACCTAGATGCTAAAATTCAAGAAAAAGGGGCAAAAATGCACAAGTGTAGAAAGTGTCGCGAAATCGCGACATGTCGCTCCATCGCTGCCAAAAAATGAAAAGTGTTGTGAAATCGTGACATGTTGCGCCATCGCGGCCAAAAGCAGAAAAGCGTAGCGAAATCGTGACATGTTTCTCCGTCGTGGCCAAAATAGGAGAGAGAAAAGGAAAATGAAAAAGTGTCATGAAATCGTGACATGTTGCTCCGTCGCGGCCGAAAGAGGAGAGAGAAATGCAGAATGAAAAAGTGTCACGAAATCGCGACATGTTGCTCCGTCGCGGCCGAAAGAGGAGAGAGAAAGCCAGAATGAAAAAGTGTCATGAAATTGTGACATGTTGCTCCGTCACGGTCGAAAGAGGAGAGAGAAAGGCGAAGTAGAAAGGCATAGCGAAATCGCGACGTGTCACAAAATTGCGGTCAACGCAGTCAGCGGCTTGCAGGCAGGCGGAAGGCATGAAGCGCAAAAATGGTCGTGAAATCACGACAGAATCGACCGAAAGGCATGAAGCACAAAAATGGTCATGAAATCGTGATAGAAAGCAGCGAAGGGGGGATGAAGCGAAAAAGCATCGCGAAATCGTGACAGGTCGCGGTTTTGCTGCTCCAAAGAAATGAAGTGGTACGGATGAAAATAGCGTAGCGATTTCGCGACATGTCGCATTTTCATTGCCAAATGCAGCAAGAGCAGCCCAAAGAAGAATAGCATAGTGATTTTGCGATGGAAAGTTGGCAAAGTGTACAAAAGTGAAAAACATCATGAAATCGCGACAGGTTGCAGCAAAAGGAGTGCCGAGTGAAAAACGTCACAAAATCGCGACAGGTTGCAGTTGAAAGTGTACGGAATTGAAAAACATCGTGAAATCACAACAGGTTGCAGCCAGAGGAGTTCCGAGTGAATAACATCGCGAAATTGTGACAGGTTGCAACCGAGAGTGTACGAAATAGAAAAGCGTCGTGATTTCGTGACATGTCACGATTTCGCGACATGTCATGTTTTTGCTGGGCAAAAAGGCAAGAGGGCTATTGGCCAAAAAACGTCGCGATATCACGACATGTCACGTTTTCGCTATGTTGGCAGAGGAACAAGCTGCATGCATAAAAACATCATGATTTACATGGGGTCATTACGAAACTTGCTGGAAACGTAGAACACGTGGCATACAGGTGTCAGGATTGCAGAGACGTTTCATGTAACAGAGAATGTCGAACATTTTGATAGCACGCATAAGATCAAAGCAATGAAAAGGCAGGGAATTTGAAAAGACGCATTCGGGGAGGTGAAACGAAGCGACGCAGGTGAATCGAAGAGCCATGCCAGATAGTATAAAATCAAAAGTGCAGATTGAACTTGGGGTTGGAAATTGCTGCTAGCAGAGTTGTAGAGACAAAGGCTACATGCCATTCTAGACCTGCACTTGGAGAAATTTCTTGCATTTTGTTCTGGATTTGCTTAACCTGGAACATTCTGTCATTGTAACTGATATATTCTTTAATACAGAAACACAGAGAGTTGGCATCTCATTGATAAGAAAGAAGGAGTCTTTTTGCATGCAAGATTTAATGTTTTATCTTTCCCTTTCAGATTTCCAGGCTTTTAGATGAAGTTTAATGCAAGTGTTCTTGGTTGCTTCATGCGAATGTCTGAATCTGAAATTACATTAAAAACCCTAGAAACCCGCACCTAGCTTATCTGGATTGTGTGAATTTGTAGGTTCAATAGGTTAGGTTGCATGCAGAAACCTCATTATCTTTGGTTTTGTCAATCAGAATGGTCACACTCTGGACATAATTTAGTTTCACTTTCATTTGCATTTCTCTTATTTTCAAACCCTTATTTTGTTTTTTGCATTTTAATTACTGTTATTCAAGTAAATAATTGAAAATCCATCAAAGCCAAGGATCAAAATATATTTATTTCTTAGATTTATTCATTTTGAGTCCATTGCAAATTCAAATTGAAATAAACCACAGTGCCCCTTGTTAATATCCACTTGTAACCCTAAGGTATTCCCAGCATTCAAATTAAAAACAACATCATTGATATACAAGGAATTAACATAACAGGAACCTTGGAGAAATTATCTGTTGTAATTTCTTTTGCAAGCAGGGGATTCTAGGACTCGAATCCTACCGGAGAGTGTGCTTTCACAATTGGGTGAAAACACAACTCAACAGATTGGCGCTAGAAGGAGGGCCCGAGCTGGTTTACTTTATTTTGATTTTCATACATGAGTAATATCTTTTTGATTTAATTGTGAAATAATTTCTTAAAACTCACAAACAGCTAAACTGTAGCTTTTGCTTTCTTTTGTTGCAGATTTTCTTTGAAGTAATCGAGGGTTTCATCAGGCAGGCTGGACCCACCGCGTCGTATTACGACCAGGTCCCAAACAACTGAGGAAACCATTTTTCATGACCTTAGGCTAACTGGTACTCCCAAGAATAAAACCAAGCAAGTCGTAAGCTCACCAATCATAAAAGACCTATTTTCTCCAAGAACATCGAGTGGACCTACGCCAGTAATATCAGTTGCCACTAGTGTTCCTATTGTCAGTAATATTTCTACTGCTATTGTAGGGTTGTCTTCATCAATTTTGAGTCAAATGGCTCAACCTCCAGCAGCTCCTTGGTATGGAGCTAACAATATTCCTTTGAACATTGCTGGGGATATCCATGAAATCCCAAAGAACATTGAAATATTTTTTCCTAAATACAAACCAGATGGCCCAAGAATAGCAAAAGAACATATCCAAGCCTATAGGGATGTTTTAATTACACTGCAAGTCCAACATGAAGATGTGGCTTGCAGACTTTTCCCCATGAGCTTAGATCCAATAGCATATGAATGGTACATATGCTTACCAACTGGTTTAATTACTTCATGGACGCAAATGGAAAATGCCTTTGTTAATCAATTTAGGTCACCCTTGGATCCCACAACCATTTACAATCAGTTTATTACATGCAAAAGGGGCCAGGGGGAACCAATCAGAACATTTAACCAGAAATTCCAAAAGTGCTATAATAGAGCAGTTCGACATTTTGCCATCGATCCCATAGTGGCTTTATAGATATATTTTGGGGCATTGGACCCCATGATAGCCATGTTTGCAAGATGCAATCCTCAAGTCACCACGCTGGCTTTAGCCTATAATGAAGCCATGACCATCGAGCAGCAAATGACACCACAGGGCTATGGGTTTCCCCAGATGCCTATGATGGGATAGTATGCTCCATATGGTCAAGCTCCCTTGGCAAATAATATCATGGCACCACAAATGCCAAGCATGAATGCCTTCCCATATCAGTAGCCGTATCCGCCAGCACCTGCGTATGCACCCATTCCAAGCCAACCAATTACATCCATTCCACCTGTTCCCGCATTTTTGTAGAATAGTCAATCGACTATGCAAGGAACCAGCCAAGTTAATCCTCAGGCTATAGTTCCTTTTTGAAATCCAAATCTAATTCAAAGTGTCAATCCTTATGGGAATAAAATTCCTTAGAACCCGACCCAAATGTTGAATCAAGACCCCATCAATTATGCAAATCCAATGGGGGTTAACAAAAATGGGATTCCACCGAAGGAGATTTATTCAGAGGTCGAAGAGCTCAAGAAATTAGTTCATAAACTGAGCAATGATAGGGTTCAACAGCAGAAGTATGAATCCCATGCCCCTCACTCAAATCAAAATTTTAACAATAGAGGGAGACACTGGAACACCAATCCAAACAATGGGGGAGTACCCGCTCCCATTGCTAATCAACTAGATACTTTTGCAGGACCTAGTAAATCTAATTCCCTTTTGAATATTTTAGATTTGGCATGGGAAAGAGGGTGTAGGTTGCACAACACAAAAGAACACAATGAGAGGAATTGTCCTGAAATTGCTAGATACACTCATTGTCTTCAGGCACAAGTTGATGATTTGGAACTGGTATCAAATGAGGGTCCATCGCAACATCAAGATGATAACATTATGGTGATGGAAACTGTATATCATCAAGAAGGTGAGAGTGAGGAAGAAGAAGATGAAATTTTGGAGCAGGAGGTGCAAGCTTTTCGAGATTTTAGAAAGAGGAATCATGGATACCATTTGAGAAGTAAATCTAAAGCCCCTAAAACCTCATAAACACCTCCAAAAAATTCTATTCTTCCTCCTGATACTAATGCAGATAATAATCCTCCTCCTCCACTCAGAAGAGAAATGTCTAATGACGTGCAGAAGACAGTCAAATTTGAAAAACCAAACTATGACATAGTGGAGGATCTGAAGAAGTCCAAATCTAGCCTTTCGTTCTTAGATGCGGCTAGATTGCCTGGCCAAAAGGAGGCGTTGATAAAAGCCCTGAACTCACTTGATCAAATGTGGAAGGGAAAAGGAGTTGAGTCCCATATGATTTTGCAAAAGGAGAGACGGGATGTCCCGCCATTCTTATTGACTCTGAGAATTGCGGGTAAGAATTTGCATAACTGTTTGGTGGACACGGGTGCCACGAGCAACCTCATGCCTTCGAAGATATGTCAAATGCTAGGTCTGCAACCTGTTTCATCCAAATGCAAGGTCCTGCAATTGGACCGATCAGAAGTGAATGTGGTAGGGACCCTATACGATGTCAAAATTCAATTAAATTCTGAACCTAGGGTCCAGCAGGTTGTCGACATTTTAGTTTTTAATATCCCAAGTAGATATGGAATGCTACTTATGAGAGATTGGATGAAAACTCTGAATGGCTATTTTTCAATAGACTACTCACATATGTGGCTACCATAGAAAGGAATTGCAAATCAAATTACAGTGGAAAATGAACTGAGGCTCAAAGAAGTCATAACCAAATTTAACAAGCTAAATGAAATTCAATTTTTTGAGCCAGAACTGGGGGTTTATGCACTTGATGTTGAGGAAGCTACTGAAGAGCCTAAAGAGGAAACGTGTCATGGTGGCTCTTCTGAGGAAAATGATTGCACATGGTTGCTCAGGTTCAATGGATCAAAATCTAGACAGGGAGCAGGAGCTGGAGTTGAACTCACTGGTCCAGGAGGTAAACCACTATTGGCTGCTTACAGATTACAATTTTCTTGCACGAACAATGTGGTAGAATATGAAGCATTGATATTTGGTTTACGTTTAGCATTGAGCAAGCATGCTAAATGCTTGAAGGTTTTGAGACATTCTAAATTGGTAGTCAAGCAGATCAAAGGATAGTATACATGTCATGATAGGAGACTGAGCCTTTATAGAACTAGGGTTATGGACCTTATTGACAAAATTCGATGCATTCAATATAGCCCTTATTTCTAGAAAAGGAAATTGAATAGTAGATTCTCTTGCAGTCGTCGCGGGCATGTTAAACCCTGTTGATATAAAAAGGTGTAAAAAGTTCTCCATTGAATTGGTTCCTTGTCCATCAATACCCGATAATGTTAAGAATTTCCAGGTTTTTGAAAATGACAGACATATCTTCAAATTTGTCATGAACTCCGGTATTTTTGAAAATCAGGTGATTGATGAGGAGCAAAGGTGGCAAGATGAAACAGAAAATGAGAGTGAAACCGCATGTCAATCCAACAAAATACCTAAAGATGTGGTTTCATTAGAGAAAATGTTCGACGTGGGATACAAGACCAAAAAAGGAAAAAGAGTCCCACTCCCCAAATATGCATGTGATTCAATTAATCTAGGGAGTGCAGATAATCCAAAGGAGGTGTACATTGCAAAGGCATGTACAGATGAAGAAAGGAGTAGCATAATGTAGGCATTGAAGCATTACATAGATTGCATTGCTTGGGACTACAATGAGCTAAAAACATACAACCAAGACATTATCACACATACCATCCCTTTGAAGCCAGACTCCAAGCCTTTTAGGCAAAGACAGCGAGTTGTTAACCCACTATTGGAGCCTTTAATCGAAAGGGAGGTCAAAATATTATTGGAAGTGAAAATCATTTTTCCTGTTAGGCACTCAACCTGGGTTGCTAACCTCGTTCTAGTAAGAAAAAAGAGTGGAGAGATTAGGCTGTGCATAGATTTTTGAAATCTTAATAAAGCCTCTCAAAAGGATAATTATCCATTGCCTTCAATTGATGAAATTCTACAAACGGTAAATGGATCTGAAATGATGTCCTTTCTTGATGGGTATTCTGGATACAACCAAATTCTTATCCATCCAAATGATAGGATGAAAACAACCTTCACCACCAAGTGGGGGACATTTGCATATAAAAGAATGTCGTTCAGACTGTTAAATGCGGATGCAACTTTTCAACACACCATGGATTATGCATTCAAAGGGCTCATAGGCAAATGTATCATCGTGTATGTGGATGATATTCCAATATTCTCGAAGAAGAGAGAGGACCATGTCAAAGATTTAAAGAAAGTGCTTCAAAGATGCAGAGAACATGGAATTTCCTTAAATCCCAAAAAGTGCATTTTCAAAGTAACAGAAGGAAAATTGCTTGGTCACATCATTTCAAAAGAGGGCATATCCATAGACCCAGAAAGGATACAAGCTATCAAAAACTTACCTCTCCCGAGTAGTAAAAAAGAATTGAGATCTTTCTTTGGGCAGGTTAATTTTGTGAGGAAGTTTATCTCTAGCTTTGTTGAGATAGCCAAACCCCTGAAAAAGATTCTCAGGAAGGATGTGGATGTAAAATGGAACGAGGAAAGTAGAGTGGCATTTCAAAACATCAAAGATGCCATTTCCAGAGCCCCGGTCCTCATAAGTCCAGACTATTCCAAACCTTTCTATATTTATGCTTTTGCATCAGAACACTCTTTTGCGAGTGTCTTAACCCAAAAAGGTGAGGATAGTGTAGAAAAACCCATAGCATTTTTAAGTGCCCCCCTAAAAGATGCTCAATTAAGGTATTCAATCCTTGATAAGCAAATGTACGCACTTTTTAAAACGGTGAAAAAATTTAGGCATTACATTGTGCACAGCAGAGTTATTTCCATCGTGCCTGACTCTGCTGTTAAGACCATGTTTTTACAAAACTAACTAGGTGAGAAAAGAGGGAAATGAATTTCCACCATCCAAGAATTTGATCTCGAAATCCAACCTATGAAACTAGTTCAAGGACAGGGACTGGCGAAGGCGATCGCAGAAAATAATCCTCAAATAACATGCCAATACTCGAACACAGAATACATTGCTAAGGATGAATGGTATGTTGATATTGTGCAATTTTTATTGACTGGTAAGTGT
The DNA here is from genome assembly GCA_028583015.1 of Wollemia nobilis. NCBI lineage: Eukaryota > Viridiplantae > Streptophyta > Pinopsida > Araucariales > Araucariaceae > Wollemia > Wollemia nobilis. The sequence goes on along the minus strand of JAQPPZ010000574.1, from coordinate 2,326,182 downwards.
CCTTCTAATATGAATTCAACCCAGAGAAGAGCTTTAAGGCTTAAGTTTGTCAATTATCTGATGAAATCTGGTGTTCTTTACAGGAAGAATCATGAAGGGATATACCTGAGGTGCCTGAACAAAGAGGAAGCTGCCAGGGTGTTGCAGGAATTTCACGAGAAGCATGGAACTGGTCACGGTGCGGCAAATGCTATAGCACATCAAATATTGAGAGCATGATACTACTGGCCCCATATTTTCAAAGATGCACATGCCCATGTACGATCTTGTCATATCTGTCAAGTGGCTGCCAATAGAGAAAGAAATGCAGCCATGCCATTACAACCTGTAGTTGAAATGAGACCATTTGCATAGTGGGGACTAGATTTCATTGGGGTTATTAACCCAAATTCTTCTGATTCTCATAAATTCATATTGATAGCTACAGACTACTATACAAGGTGGACATAAGCGATTCCTACTAAACATGCCACCACAGACGTTGTAATAAAATTCCTTGAGGAAAAAATTATAACAAGATTTGGAATGCCCGATTCTATTATCAGTGACAATGGTAAAGCCTTTATTTCTATGCAATTTGCAGATTGGGCATATGACAACAAAGTGAGCTTAAAATTTGCATCCAATTATTATCCTCAAGGAAATGGTCTGGCCGAATCTTCAAATAAAAATTTGTTGAACATCATTAAGAAATTGCTGGAAAAGAACCCTTGGAATTGGCACAACCAATTAAAGTTTTCCCTTTGGGCAGATAGGACCAGAGTAAAGGAATCCATAGGGAATACTCCCAATAATTTGGTCTATGGGCAAGACCCGATATTTCCTGCAAATTTGAAGTTGCAGACCTTGCATTTCATACAAGAGTACTTCGGGATAGATGATCAAGTTGAAGCTAGGTTAAGTCAGTTGTTGCACCTTGATGAAAAGAGAGAAGAAGCCATGAATCACATGAATAAACACCAAGAAGTTATCAAAAGATGGTTTGACAGAAGGGCCAAAGTTAAGTCATTCATAATTTCAGATTTGGTATTACTATGGGACAAAAGACATGAGGAAAAAGGGAATCATCAAAAGTTTGATTGTCTTTGGTTAGGCCCCTATCAGATTTCAGAGATTCTTGGGAAAAATACCTTCAGGATAAATACTTTAGAAGGGAGAGATTTTATGCTACCGGTTAATGGGCAGATTTTAAAGCATTATTTTAGCCCTTAGGTTGTGAGATTTTGATGTTATTCTTTTTGGTTTTGGTGGGGATTTTTAGATTTTGTTTTTGTTTAGGATTGTTAGCCTAGTTAGGATTTTGGTTGTGGGTTTGATTTCAATTGACATGTTTTGTTTATTTTGATAAAAAAATAATAAAAAAAATAAAAATAAAAATAATAATAGTAATAAAAAATTTGAGATGTCAACTTATGCTTAAGATTAGGAGAATATGAAATATTGGAATTGTTGGGTAAAAGCTCCACAAGTCACACAAACACTTTAAGTTATATCGTTTGAAACTTGTGATGCATGAAGTAGTTAGTTTTGTGTGACAAATATTTCATTTGCAATTCAAGAGATAATACATTCATGTTCCATCTCACTTTACATATACATTCCATCTTAGTTGCATATGCATCTTAGGTGCAAATCATTAAAGTATGTCAAATCCTCTTAGGGTTGTGTTATAACATAAATGTAAGAAAAATCCTAAGGTTGGAAACTGAGTCTTGAGATATCTAGAACCAAGCATGTCTTATACATTAAAAAGGATCTTGAGCAAAATGATCAAAACCTAACTTGGAAGAAAACGTTGGGCAAAAGATGTTTTTCATGTCTATCCTATTATGCAACATGATCCTTAAAACAGTGGTTTTGACCACTTCCATAAAGCTTAAAGCCTAAAATCAGAGTAGTAAGGATAGGGCATAAATTCTCATCTCGCTTAGGTTGAGAATCTGATTCCCCAAAGCTCCTATGTCTCATTTCATAATAAATCTTGGATTGGAAGGATCGTACTACTTGTCCTCTGCAAAGGATGGGTAGTCATCCCCAAGGTCTAAGCAATAAAATTAATATTTTTCATTTACATCTAAAGTTTGGATTGGAAGGATCGTACTACATGTCCCTAGCAAGGATGGGTAGTCATCCCTAAGGTCCAAGAAGTAAAAAATTAATTTTTCCCATCTCATATTTATTTTGGATTGGAAGGATCATACTATTTTTCCTTTGCAAAGGATGGGTAGTCATCCCTAAGGTCCAAAGAAATGAAGATAAGTTTTGGATTGTGGGGTTAGATATGCCCATGCATGGCAACATGTCTTGTCTAAAAAACAAGACCACTGATTGTCTAAAGGGTTAGACTAGCATGACCATTTCCTCCATAATTGGTTAAATTATTTTGCTCAAAGTGAGGTAATGAACTCTAAATCAGAATAGTAAGGATAGGGTTAAACTCCCATCTTGGTTAAGTTGGGAGTCTGATTCCCCAAAGTTCTGATTTCACATTCACTTGCACATGGGTTTAAGATAGTAGGGACTCATAACCAACTTTGGGATATAATAAAACAATTCATTAGTGGATCCTAAGAGGGTTTGGCAATCTTGAAAGTTTGTACATGATACTAGAAGAAAGACTATGCCTTTTATAAAAGCAAGATCTCCTAGCATATTCATTAGGTTACACAAATCATTCACAATCTCATATATGCATTCATGCAAAACTGACAATGGAATGTGGATCAATTTCAAACGATAGGGAAAGAAATTCATTGCACACACTGAGCTAATACTTGATGATTCTGATGATTCATGTACTTCTGATCTTTGGGCATTTGTTATATCGCTTATGTGCTAACACATGTTTTTGAGTTTGTATATGTTTCAAGTTGGGTTCTCACTAAAATGCTCAAGAGCATTTGACAGCAGAGTCGCCATTTGTTGTGGTTGATCCACAACACACCCCAAAATTGGGGACCCATATTTTTTGCATGCTTTCAAAAGGAATATCAATGACCCAGATGCTAAAATTCAAGAAAAAGGGGCAAAAATGCACAAGTGTAGAAAGTGTCACGAAATCGTGACATGTGAAATCGTGACATGTCGCGAAATTGTGACATGTCGCTCCATCGCTGCCAAAAAATGAAAAGTGTCACAAAATCGCGACATGTTGCTCCGTCGTGGCCAAAAGCAGAAAAGCGTAGCGAAATCGTGACATGTTGCTCCGTCGCGGCCGAAAGAGGAGAGAGAAAAGGAAAATGAAAAAGTTTCATGAAATCGTGACATGTTGCTCCATCGCGGCCGAAAGAGGAGAGAGAAATGTAGAATGAAAAAGTGTCGCGAAATCACGACATGTTGCTCCGTCATGGCCGAAAGAGGAGAGAGAAAGGCAAAATGAAAAAGTGTCACAAAATCATGACATGTTGCTCCATCGCGGCCGAAAGAGGAGAGAGAAAGGTGAAGTAGAAAGGCGTAGCAAAATCGTGACGTGTCACAAAATCACGGTCAATGCAGTCAGCGGCTTGCAGGCAGGCGGAAGGCATGAAGTGCAAAATGGTCGCGAAATCGTGACAGAATCGATCGAAAGGCATGAAGCGCAAAAATGGTCACGAAATCACAACAAAAAATAGCAAAGGGGGGATGAAGCGAAAAAGCATCGCGAAATCGCGATAGGTCATGGTTTTGCGGATCCAAAGCAGCGAAGTGGTACGGATGAAAATAGCGTAGCAATTTCGTGACATGTCTCGTTTTTGCTGCCAAATGCAGTAAGAGCAGCCCGAAGCAGAATAGCGTAGTGATTTTGTGACAAAAAGTTGGCAAAGTGTACGAAAGTGAAAAACATCACGAAATCGTGACAGGTTGCAGCCAAAGGAGTGCCGAGTGAAAAACGTTGCGAAATCATGACAGGTTGCGGTCGAAAGTGTACGGAAGTGAAAAACATTGCGAAATCGTGACAGGTTGTAGCCAAAGGAGTGTCGAGTGAAAAACGTCGCAAAATCGTGACAGGTTGCGGCCGAGAGTGTACAAAACAAAAAAGCATCATGATTTCGTGACATGTCATGATTTTGCGACATGTCGCGTTTTCGCTGGGCAAAAAGGCAAGAGGGCTGTTGGCCGAAAAACGTCGCGATATCACGACATGTCGTGTTTTCGCTGTGTTGGCAGAGGAACAAGCTGCATGCATAAAAATGTCACGATTTACATGGGGTCGTTATGAAACATGCTGGAAATGCAGAACATGTGGCATACAGGTGTCAGGATTGCAAAGACGTTTCATGTAATAGAGAATGTCAAACGTTTTGGCAGTGTGCATAAGATCAAAGCAATGAAAAGGCGAGGAATTTGAAAAGACGCATTCGAGGAGGTGAAATGAAGCGATGCAGGTGAACCGAAGAGCCATGCCAGACAGTATAAAATCAAAAGCGTAGATTGAACTTGGGGTTGGAAATTGTTGCTAGCAGAGTTGCAGAGACAAAGGCTGCATGCCATTCTGGACCTGCACTTGGAGTAATTTCTTGCATTTTGTTATGGATTTGCTTAACCATGCCGGTCTCCTACAGTGAATTTACAGCATAGGTAGGGCATCCATATGATCTGACTTGACTGTAGTGTCATCAAAGATCCAATGTAGTGTGATAGCTCACCTGCACCTAGATGGCTCCAACTCGTATTTATCTCTCGAGGCCACTATACTGCATAAAATCTATCATCCTCCTCCAATTCTACTATAGCCAATGGTAATCCACTAGGTCAGTTTATCTTGATGTTCTCCTAGCCCAGATTTGTAGTAGTAGGATACATTACATGCCCACTCACCCATGCTATGTAATCTCATATAGCTCATTATATAGATGAGCTAGCAGTATGCTCCTCCAATCCATAATCAAGGGCTACTACAAATCACACTCTAGAAGATATTGCACCATGTCTAGGAGGTTCCAAGGGAACCTCGATTTTGAAGAGTTAGGTAGTAGCACATTCGAGATAATGTGCATAAATACCACCTGAAATCGATATAATAGATACTTCCTATACCGGTATTCCATGAGCATCCCACCATGCTTTGTCCTCTAGTGTCTCTGTAGCTCTACTTCGAAACACTCATGCAAAAACTATCTCCTTAACTATAGTAGGAGAAGAAATAATAACCCATCCATCTATGGGAATCCTAAAGATACGGTACACATCCTCCAGTGTCATCGTCATATCTCCAGTAGGGATATGAAAAGTATTAGTCATGTTATCCCATTGATGAGCCAATACCATGAGGTATGATTGATCCAACATCACCATCGATAATTGAACAACATATTTGAGGCCAATCACCCCAAAAACCTCTAGTCATCGGTATCCAATAATGGTTACAACTCCAATAATAGATTGGGATGTTGATCCTGAGATGTAAAAGTATAATATAAAGTAGAGCACAATCAAATGCACACAATCAATCACTCATCTGATAAAAATTAAAAAAAAATCAATAAAAACTTGAAAAATAAAAAAGCGAAAAAAACACTCAAAATAACAAAAAAACTAAAAAAATAATCAAAAAATAACCCTAAGGTTTTTAGTCGTTCATAGCGTCGACGGTTGCCATGACCACCATCGACAACCACAAACAACAATTAATTTTTTTATCGTTGGGATTTGAACCTCACCACCACCAGTGTTGATGACCCCCATTCGACCAATCAAGCATTTGTTGAGCAAGGTGCAGAAATAGTATTGTCATTGTTGTCAACACAAATAGATAGATCAATTGATGATGTAGTGGACAGGATTTCAGAGGTCAGTCAGAGCATGTATAGTAAATTTCCAAGAAGACAGAAGTGGCCCAATTTCAAAAGATCAAAGAAAAAGGCAAGTAAGAAAACTGTCGTGATATCGCGACAAGAAAACTGTCGTGATTTTGCGACATGTAGGAGGAAAAGAATCCAAATAGCAAAACTATCGTGATTTCACGACATATCGGAGGAGAGAGAAAATGCTAAAAAAAACTATCATGATTTCACGACATGTTGGAAGCAAAGAAGGCAAGAAGAAAAACTGTCGCGATTTCGTGACATGTTTGGAGAGAAGGCACAGACAAAGAAAACTATCGCGATTTTGAGACATGTTTGGAAAGAAGGCACAAGCAAAGAAAATTGTCGCGATTTCACGACATGTTTGAGAGAAAGAGCTTGCAAGGAAAAGTGTCACGATTTCGCGACAATTTTCAAGAAGGATGGTACGGATGAAAAAGTGTCATGATTTCACGATAGGTTCGAGAGAAAGAGCTCACAAAGAAAAGTGTCACGATTTCATGACAATTTGCAAGAAGAAGCGCTAAGGAGAAAAAGTGTCACGATATCACGACATGTTGGGTTTTCACGATCCGATGACAAGAGAAAGCGCTAAGGAGAAAAAGTGTCATGATTTTGCGACATATTGTAGGAGAGAGAAGGGAAGATAAAAAGTGTCGTGATTTCGTGACATATTGCATGAGGAAGATCTCGAGAGAAAAAGTTTTCCGATCTCACGACATGTCACATTTTTTTGACCTGAAAAGAAGAGAAGAGCTAAGGAGAAAATATGTTGCAATTTCACGACATGTCACATTTTCGTGATAATAGCAAAGAGGAAGACTCCGAAGGATGAAGTGTCATAATTTCACGACAAAAGCAAAACGAAAGAGCAAGGAATTAGAAGCATCGTGATTTCACGACATGTTCTATTTTTGTGGGTGAAAGGCAGAGAAATGCATAAGGCAGCGAAAGTGTCACGATTTCGCGACATGTTCCATTTTTGCAGGTGAAAGGCAGAGAAAGGCATAAGGTAGTGAAATAATCATAAGTTTGAAGAAAGTTCTGTAAAGTTGGATAAAATTTTAAATAACCAAAGGCCTTCTGGCATCAAATTTGGTTTGGGCTTCGATGAAGGAGAATCATCAAAGGGATCAAAGGCCATAAATGTAGAACCCATAAAGAAAGAAGATAAGATCAGGGTTGATCAAGAAAAAACAAATCATGCCAAAGAAAGCAATAATGCCGAGACTCAAGAGGAGTACTGACAAAGATGGATTCACAAAAGTCACACATCCAAGAAGGAGAAGATTCATGGCTCCTACTTCAAAATGGCAAAGACCTTCACCCAGGTTTAATCATTCCTTTTCTGGTTATTGTTTTAAATGCAATGCTTATGGTCATAAGATTTCAGATTGCAGTTATAATGTAGCACAAAGGAATTTCACCAGTAGAAATGTCTTTTCTCCATTGATGGATTATGCAGTTGAATGTTATAACTGTCATAATTTTGGACACATTGCAAGAAACTATAGAAGCACTTTTGCAGCAAATAAATATCAGGGTAGAAAATCTCAACCAAATGGATTGAAACAAAACAAAAAATTTCCTGAAAAACAGGCACAAGCTAATGAAAGGGGAAAGGCAAAACAAGTAGCCAAAACTGCTATCAAACCAGAATGGAAAGAAAAGGAGAAACTCTAGGAAGAAAAGGAATCTTTGATTGTTCAGATTGCTTTTAAAGCATAGAACAAATCTGCACCATGGATACTTGATAGTGGTTGCTCCAGTCACATGACGAGTGACAAGCAAAAATTTGAGAAGTTACGAGAATTACGAAGGTGGTTCTATGAAATTTGGAAATAATGATGGAGCAAAGATAGTTGGCAAAGGATCAGTCAAGATCGGTGATGGAAAGATCAATTCAAAAGAAGTCTTGTTTGTGATTGGTCTCGAAGCATAACTTGCTCAGCGTAAGTCAAATCTGTGACAGAGGTCATGAAGTAATTTTTAAGAAGCAGGGGTTGTGAAGTGAGAAAAGCTAACGAGTGGGAAGTTGATTGCTACTAGATCAAGGACTTCTGGAAACCTGTATACTCTCTCAGAGACTTCAGAAGGAGCATGCTTGATTGGATAGGAAGATGAAAATTGGCTATGGCACAAGAGGCTCGGTCATATCAGCTTTGACAATTTGGTAAAAATAAGCTCAAAAAGGGCAGTAAGAGATATACCCTCCATTGGCAAACCACTAAATAGTATTTGTGCTTCATGCCAAAAGGGGAAGCAAACTAGAGCCACATTTAAATCAAAGGAGTACTTTACCAGCAAACCTTTAGAACTAATACATACTGATTTATGTGGACCCATGAGAACACAAAGTATAAATGGTGACAAATACTTTATGCTGTGCATAGATGACTATTCCAGAATGACCTGGATATTCTTTTTGAAGCAGAAATCTGAAGCTTTTGAAATGTTCAAGACTTTCAAAAACCAAGTTGAGAATGAAACAGGAAAGAGGATCAAATGCTTAAGATCAGATAGAGGAGGAGAGTTCATCTCAGAGGAGTTTGCAAAATACTATCAAAAATATGGGATCAGAAGATAGTTTTCAGCAGCAAGGACACCTCAGCAGAATGGTGTTGTAGAAAGAAAGAATAGAACTGTGCAGGAAATGGCACGGACGATGTTGACTGAGAGCAAAATTGCAGACATATTTTGGAAAGAGGCAGTCCATACTGCAGTTTATATCCAAAACAGGTGCATGTTGAGGACGCATGAAAGCAAAACCCCTTATGAGCTATGGTTCGGCAAGAAGGCAACAACAAAATACTTCAAAGTCTTTGGCAGCAAGTGTTACATCAAAAGAACTGAAGATAATCTTGGTAAGTTTGAAGATAGAGCTGATGAAGGTATTTTTGTTGGCTATTCATCAAAAAGCAAAGCTTACAAATGCTACAACAAAAGGCTAAAGAAAATTGTAGACAGTGCCGATGTTAAATTTGATGAAGATAGGAAACAAGTTGTCAGTTGTGAAGAAAACTACCCTATTTATGAAGAAGTTATTGAAGGAGATGAAGAAAAGGAAACAGAAGAGAATCAAAAAATTGACCCAGATGATTTAAGTATTGATTCAGAAGTAGAAGAAAACAATAAATTCAAAATAGGAAGCTGGCAGAAAAATCATCCCGGAGAGCAAATTATTGGGGACCCCACAGTTGGTGTTAAGACAAGAAGAAGAGTAGTAAGTAACTACTCCCTATTATCCAGACTTGAGCCCAAAAATATTGCTGAAGCAAGCACAGATGAAAGTTGGATGAAGGCAATAAACGAAGAACTAGATCAGATTGAGAAAAACAAAACCTGGGAGTTAGTACCAAGGCCTGCAAATAAAAACATAATCGGTACTAAATGGATTTTTTGAAACAAATTGAATGAAGACGGACAGGTTGTAAGGAATAAAGCAAGATTGGTCTATAAAGGCTATGCTCAAGTTGAAGGTATTGATTTTGAGGAAACTTTTGCACCAGTGGCTAGACTCGAGGCAATCAGAATGTTTCTGGCTTTAGCAGTCCACAGGAATTTCAAAGTTTATCAGATGGACGTGAAATCAGCATTTCTGAATGGAAATCTTGAAGAAGAAGTTTATATTGAGCAGCCAGATGGTTTTCAACTCGGTGATAATCCCAACTTTGTTTGCAAGTTGAAGAAAGCTTTGTATGGCTTGAAACAGGCACCCAGAGCATGGTATGCAAGACTAGACAACTATCTCACTGAACAAGGGTTCAAGAAAGGTATGGTGGATAGTAACTTGTATGTCAAAATAGACAATGGCCAACTTATTGTCCTTGTTGTTTATGTTGATGATATAATTTTTGGCAACAGCAATGATGAGTCATGTAGAGACATAGCAAATAAAATGCAGAAAGAATTTGAAATGTCTATGATTGGTGAACTTTCATATTTCCTCGGACTGCAAGTTAACCAAAATGAAAAGGGCATTTTTATTTCTCAAGTTAAATATGTGAAAGAAATGCTGAAAAAGTTCACAATGGAGGATTGTAAACTTGTTAGCACTCCCATGACAACAGGTTGCAAGTTGAGCAAGGATGACAAATCTCCAGATGTAGATCAAACCATGTACAGATCTATGATTGGAAGCCTACTATATTTGACAACTACCAGACCAGATATCTTACAGGCAGTATGCATGGTAGCAAGATTTCAGGCTAGTCCCAAAGAGACTCATGTGACAGCTATGAAGAGGATCTTTAGGTACCTCAAGGGTACTATGGAGTATGGGTTATGGTACCCAAAAGGTAAGGACTTCACTCTTATTGCATATTCTGATGCAGATTGGGCAGGATGTATAGATGACAGAAAGAGTACCAGTGGAGGTGCATTCTATCTTGGAGACAGAGTTGGTAGCATGGCACAGCAAGAAACAAGAATCAGTCTCTCTATCCATAGCAGAGGCAGAATACATTGTAGCAACAACATGTTGTACACAGATTTTATGGATGAGACAAACCTTGAAAGATCTTGGTATTAACTTCAAAGAGCCAATTTCAGTTAAATGTGATAATACCAGTGCTATTAACATCTCAAAGAATCCGGTTATGCATTCTCGCACCAAACATATTGCAATCCGGTATCACTTTTTGAAGGATAAAGTTGCAGAAGGTGAGGTTAAATTGGATTTTGTTCCAACTATAGAGCAAGTAGCGGATATCTTCACTAAACCGTTGCCCAAGGAAGTTTTTGAATACCTTCGCAGTAAGTTGGGAGTGGTCACACTACCCAAGAACTGACTAGCTTTCGGGAACACATTCTCAGGGGGAGCATTTATATATTTGATTATCAGCCCTTTGATATATATTTGTTTGCTCATGTTTGTAATTTTTGCTAACTGTAATATTGTGTGCCTAAGAATGTTGTGCATGGACTCAGGGGGAGTCTGCAGTAGCCCTTTGGTATTATTGTCAAAGGGGGAGAAGAATTACTAGAAATTGCACATGTGTTGCCAACAATTCCAAAGGGGGAGATTGTTGAGCAAGGTGCAGAAATAGTATTGTCATTGTTGTCAACACAGACAGATAGATCAATTGATGATGTAGTGGATAGGAGTTCAGAGGTCAGTCAGAGCATGTATAGTGAATTTCCAAGAAGACAGAAGTGGCCCAGTTTCAAAAGATCAAAGAAAAAGACAAGTAAGAAAACTGTCGTGATATCGCGACAAGAAAACTATCGCGATTTCATGACATGTAGGAGGAAAAGAAGCCAAATAGAAAAACTATCATGATTTTGTGACATATCGGAGGAGAGAGAAAATGCTAGAAAAACTGTCACGATTTCGTGACATGTTGGAAGCAAAGAAGGCAAGAAGAAAAATTGTCGCGATTTCACGACATGTTTGGAGAGAAGACGCAGGCAAAGAAAACTGTCACGATTTCGTGACATGTTTGAAAGAAGGCGCAAGCAAAGAAAACTGTCGTGATTTCGTGACATGTTTGAGAGAAAGAGCTTGCAAGGAAAAGTGTCACGATTTTATGACAATTTGCAAGAAGGATGGTACGGATGAAAATGTGTCACGATTTCATGACATGTTGAGAGAAAGAGCTTGCAAAGAAAAGTGTCACGATTTGACGACAATTTGCAAGAAGAACTAAGGAGAAAAAGTGTCGCGATTTCGTGACATGTTGAAGAGAAAGAGCTAAGGAGAAAAAGTGTCATGATTTTGACATATTGAGAGAGAAGGGAAGATAAAAAGTGTCACGATTTCATGACATATTGCATGAGGAAGAGCTCGAGAGAAAAAGTGTCACGATATCGCGACATGTCACATTTTCATGACCTGAAGAGAAGAGAAGAGCTAAGGAGAAAAGATGTCACGATTTTGTGACATGTCGCATTTTCATGACAATAGCAGAGAGGAAGACTTGAAGGATGAAGTGTCACGATTTCATGATAGAAGCAAAATGAAAGAGCAAGGAAACGAAGTCGCGATTTGTGACATAGTTAAGGAGGAAGAGTAGAAAAGTGTCATGATTTCACGACATGTTCCGTTTTCACGGGTAAAAGGCAAAGAAAGTGCAAGGTAGCGAAAGTGTCACGATTTTGTGACATGTTTCTTTTTCGCTGGTGCATGCGAAAAGAAGTGCAAGGCAGTAAAAGTGTCATGATTTCGTGACATGTTTCGATTTTGGTGCATGCGAAAAAGAAGTGCAAGGCAGTGAAAGTGTCATGATTTTGTGACATGTTTCGTTTTCGCTGGTGCATGCAAAGAGAAGTGCAAGGAAGCGAAAAGTGTCATGATTTCGTGACATGTTCCATTTTCGTTGGTGCATGCAAAGAGAAGTGCAAGGAAGCGAAAAGTGTCACGATTTTGTGACATGTCATATTTTCGTGGGTGCATGCCAAGTAGAGTGTATGAAGGCAAAAAGTGTCATGATATCGTGACATGTGTTTTCGTGCATGCAGGTCGAGAAGAAGACAAAAGGTTATCAGAGCGGTTTAGGGTTTTAAGAGAAAAAAGGAGTCGTAAATAAGTAGGTAAGACTGTAGAGACGTAAATAAGCAAGTAAGATGGTCAGAGTCGTAAATGAAAAGATAAATCTGTCAGAACAATGGATATACTGACAAAGCACCGAAAAGGCTGTCAGAGCCGTAAAGTGGGCAGATAAGGTTGTCAAAGACGTAAGTAAGCTTTTAAGGCTATTAACAATGCAGTAAGCAGAGCTAAAAGAATGTTTTTCATGTGCAGGAAGTTAGGGTTAGGGTTGAGCTCTACACGTGGCATGAGTGTTGTGATTTTTTGAATAAAAGGAAAAAGGAGCTATGAAAATAGTAGTGTATTATGCTAAAAATATATAGAAGAGAGTGTTGTAAGAGAGAATAGCAGAGCTGTAAGTATATGCAGTTCTTGTTAAAAGGAATTAGACCAGTGAGGGTCTAGTAGAAGAGAAGGCATTTTTATGTCATAAAATCTGTTCAGAACTGAAGTCCAAGTTGGTGCTTGGCATTAGGGGGTTGGTGCTCCTTTCGTTGGTGCAGATAAATTGTTTGTAAAGTTGGTGCTTTGCAAAGGCTGGATTTGGATGGGAGTCCAAGCAGTCTAATTTTTGAGGAGTAGCCAAATCTGGTGAACCTCGTTAAATCATGTGTTGTGGAATGCTCTCTTGTTTATTTGCTTTATCTATTTTTAAGTTCTCTCTGCTTAAGTTTTAAAGAGTTGTAGATCTGAATTTAAATAGCTACACTGATTCACCCCCCTCTCAGTGTCATTGTGAGAATATCAATTGGTATCAAAGCAAGGTTCCTGAACAAGCTCAATCGGCTAAGGTGATCTTGGAAGAATCACAATGGCCGGTGGTGAAGGATTTTCATCCAACAAAGCTCCTTTGTTCGATGGAACTAATTACTCTTTCTAGGAGACTCAGGATGCGAGACTTATCTATGTGCTTTGGGATATGACATTTGGGAGTCAGTAGACAGTGGGTACACAATATCCTCTACTCCTCCAACAGATGCTGCTGAGAAGAAAAAGTTTGAGAATAACTCTAAAGCAAAGAATGCTATAATGTGTGGGTTAGTAGACAAGTGAACTGATAAGGATCATGAGCAGTAAAATGGCAAAAGACATGTGGGACAAACTACAGAGCATTCATGAAGGAGACAACAAGATCAAGGAAGCCAAGCTACAAACGCATCGAGCTCAGTTCGAAGCATTAAAAATGAATGACGATGAGAACATAGAGGCCTATATGCTGAGAGTCAATGGAATCATTAATGCGATTAGAGGACTCGACGAGGAAATAGAAGATGCGATCATCGTGAAAAAGGTACTAAGAACTCTTCACAAAAGATTTGATTCTAAAGTTTCTGCTATAGAAGAAGCTAAAGATCTAAATACTTTTAGCATGGATGAAATGCATGGTTCTTTAACTGCATATGAAATGAGAATAGGACAAACTAAGCCCTCAGATAGAGAAGCTGCTTTTAAAGCACACAAAAATATAAAAGCTAATCAAGAATCTGCAGAAGAAGAGTCTTCAGATGAAATAGAAGCAAACTTTGTTAGGAAACTAATAAAGGGAAAAGGAAAGTACAGAGGTAAGTTACCGTTTAAGTGCTTCAACTATGGAGGCATCGGGCACTTTGCAGCTAAATGTCCAATGAATGAGAAAAACAAAAATGATGAAGGGTCACACCAAGAAAGAAGTGACTGGAAGAAGAAACCACATTTTAGAAAAAGCAACTTCAAGAAGAAAAGTTTCATATCCAAGAATGTCAGCTCTTCTGAAGACTGCTCCGGTGAGGATTCTGAAGAAGAAGCAAGTGAAGCTCTGTTCATGGCATTTGAAGAAAGAATAACAGAGGAAAAATAGGAATGTAATGAAAAACCTGAGGATGAGGCTGAAGTATATCTGGAAGGTGAGTTAGTTGCTGCACTTAAAGAACTGAGCATAGAAAGGAAAAAGAATAAAAAGGTTTCAAGAAAGCTTGAGGATGCCAATGAAATAATAAACAACTTGAAAGTACAGACAGACGAATTTAAGAAAATGTCTAAAGTTCTCGAAGTACAATTAACCATAAAGATAGATGAATGCAGCAAGCTAGAAGAAGACATTGTTAAGTTAAGGATGCAGCTAGAGGAGATGAATCAAAAATTGAGTTGTTATCATAAGTTTGAAGAAAGTTCTGTAAAGCTGGATAAAATTTTAAATAACCAAAGGCCTTCCGGCATCAAATTTGGTTTGGGCTTCGATGAAGGAGAATCATCAAAGGGATCAAAGGCCATAAATGTAGAACCCATAAAGAAAGAAGAGAAGAACAGGGTTGATCAAGAAAAAATAGATCATGCCAAAGAAAGCAATAATGCCAGACTCAAGAGGAGTACTGACAAAGATGGATTCACAAAAGTCACACATCCAAGAAGGAGAAGATTCATGGCTCCTACTTCAAAATGGCAAAGACCTTCACCCAGGTTTAATCATTCCTTTTCTGGTTATTGTTTTAAATGCAATGCTTATGGTCATAAGATTTCAGATTGCAGTTATAATGTAGCACAAAGGAATTTCACCAGTAGAAATGTCTTTTCTCCATTGATGGATTATGCAGTTGAATGTTATAACTGTCATAATTTTGGACACATTGCAAGAAACTATAGAAGCACTTTTGCAGCAAATAAATATCAGGGTAGAAAATCTCAACCAAATGGGTTGAAACAAAACAAGAAATTTCTTGAAAAACAGGCACATGCTAATGAAAGGGGAAAGGCAAAACAAGTAGCCAAAACTGCTATCAAACCAGAATGGAAAGAAAAGGAGAAACTCCAGAAAGAAAAGGAATCTTTGATTGTTCAGACTGCTTTTAAAGCATAGAACAAATCTGCACCATGGATACTTGATAGTGGATGCTCCAGTCACATGACAGGTGACAAGCAAAAATTTGAGAAGTTACAGAATTACGAAGGTGGTTCTATGAAATTTGGAAATAATGATGGAGCAAAGATAGTTGGCAAAGGATCAGTCAAGATCAGTGATGGAAAGATCAATTCAAAAGAAGTCTTGTTTGTGATTGGTCTGAAGCATAACTTGCTCAGCGTAAGTCAAATCTGTGACAGAGGTCATGAAGTAATTTTTAAGAAGTAGGGTTGTGAAGTGAGAAAAGCTAACAGTGGGAAGTTGATTGCTACTGGATCAAGGACTTCTGGAAACCTGTATACTCTCTCAGAGACTTCAGAAGGAGCATGCTTGATTGGATAGGAAGATGAAAATTGGTTGTGGCACAAGAGGCTCGGTCATATCAGCTTTGACAATTTGGTAAAAATAAGCTCAAAAAGGGCAAGAAGAGATATACCCTCCATTGGCAAACCACTAAATAGTATTTGTGCTTCATGCCAAAAGGGGAAGCAAACTAGAGCCACATTTAAATCAAAGGAGTACTTTACCAAGCAAACCTTTAGAACTAATACATACTGATTTATGTGGACCCATGAGAACACAAAGTATAAATGGTGACAAATACTTTATGTTGTGCATAGATGACTATTCCAGAATGACCTGGATATTCTTTTTGAAGCAGAAATCTGAAGCTTTTGAAATGTTCAAGACTTTCAAAAACCAAGTTGAGAATGAAACAGGAAAGAGGATCAAATGCTTAAGATCAGATAGAGGAGGAGAGTTCATCTCAGAGGAGTTTGCAGAATACTATCAAAAATATGGGATCAAAAGACAGTTTTCAGCAGCAAGGACACCTCAACAGAATGGTGTTGTAGAAAGAAAGAACAGAACTGTGCAGGAAATGGCACGGACAATGTTGAATGAAAGCAAAATTGTAGACAGATTTTGGAAAGAGGCAGTCCATACTATAGTTTATATCCAAAATAGGTGCATGTTGAGGACACATGAAAGCAAAACCCCTTATGAGCTATGGTTCGGCAAGAAGGCAACAACAAAATACTTCAAAGTCTTTGGCAGCAAGTGTTACATCAAAAGAACTAGAAGATAATCTTGGTAAGTTTGAAGATAGAGCTGATGAAGGTATTTTTGTTGGCTATTCATCAAAAAGCAAAGCTTACAAATGCTACAACAAAAGGCTAAAGAAAATTGTAGACAGTGCCGATGTTAAATTTGATGAAGATAGGAAACAAGCTATCAGCTGTGAAGAAAACTACCCTATTTATGAAGAAGTTATTGAAGGAGATGAAGAAAAGGAAATAGAAGAGAATCAAAAAATTGACCCAGATGATTTAAGTATTGATTCAGAAGTAGAAGAAAACAATAAATTCAAAACAGGAAGCTGGCAAAAAAATCATCCCAGAGAGCAAATTATTGGGGACCCCACAGTTGGTGTTAAGACAAGAAGAAGAGTAGTAAGTAACTACTCCCTATTATCCAGCATTGAGCCCAAAAATATTGCTGAAGCAAGCACAGATGAAAGTTGGATGAAGGCAATAAATGAAGAACTAGATCAGATTGAGAAAAACAAAACCTGGGAGTTAGTACCACGGCCTGTAAATAAAAACATAATCGGTACTAAATGGATTTTTCGAAACAAATTGAATGAAGACGGACAAGTTGTAAGGAATAAAGCAAGATTGGTCTGTAAAGGCTATGCTCAAGTTGAAGGTATTGATTTTGAGGAAACTTTTGCACCAATGGCTAGACTCGAGGCAATCAGAATGTTTCTGGCTTTAGCAATCCACAGGAATTTCAAAGTTTATCAGATGGACGTGAAATCAACATTTTTGAATGGAAATCTTGAAGAAGAAGTTTATATTGAGCAGCCAGATGGTTTTCAACTCGGTGATAATCCCAACTTTGTTTGCAAGTTGAAGAAAGCTTTGTATGGCTTGAAACAAGCACCCAGAGCATGGTATGCAAGACTAGACAACTATCTCACTCGAACAAGGGTTCAAGAAAGGTATGGTGGATAGTAACTTGTATGTCAAAATAGACAATGGCCAACTTATTGTCCTTGTTGTTTATGTTGATGATATAATTTTTGGCAGCGAGCAATGATGAGTCATGTAGAGACATAGCAAATAAAATGCGAAAAGAATTTGAAATGTCTATGATTGGTGAACTTTCATATTTCCTCGGACTGCAAGTTAACCAAAGTGAAAAGGGCATTTTTATTTCTCAAGTTAAATATGTGAAAGAAATGCTGAAAAAGTTCACAATGGAGGATTGTAAACCTGTTAGCACTCCCATGACAACAGGTTGCAAGTTGAGCAAGGATGACAAATCTCCAGATGTAGATCAAACCATGTACAGATCTATGATTGGAAGCCTATTGTATTTAACAGCTACAAGACCAGATATCTTACAGGCAATATGCATGGTAGCAAGATTTTAGGCTAGTCCCAAAGAGACTCATGTGACAGCTGTGAAGAGGATCTTTAGGTACCTCAAGGGTACTATGGAGTATGGGTTATGGTACCCAAAAGGTAAGGATTTCACTCTTATTGCATATTCTGATGCAGATTGGGCAGGATGTATAGATGACAGAAAGAGTACCAGTGGAGGTGCATTCTATCTTGGAGACAGGTTGGTAGCATGGCACAACAAGAAACAAGAATCAGTCTCTCTATCCACAGCAGAGGCAGAATACATTGCAGCAACAACATGTTGTACACAGATTTTATGGATGAGACAAACCCTGAAAGATCTTGGTATTAACTTCAAAGAGCCAATTTCAGTTAAATGTGATAATACCAGTGCTATTAACATTTCAAAGAATCCGGTTATGCATTCTCGCACCAAACATATTGCAATCCGGTATCACTTTTTGAAGGATAAAGTTGCAGAAGGTGAGGTTAAATTGGATTTTGTTCCAACTACAGAGCAAGTAGCGGATATCTTCACTAAACCGTTGCCCAAGGAAGTTTTTGAATATCTCCGCAGTAAGTTGGGAGTGGTCACACTACCCAAGAACTGACTAGCTTTCGGGAACACATTCTCAGGGGGAGCATTTATATATTTGATTATCAGCCCTTTGATATATATTTGTTTGCTCATGTTTGTATTTTTTGCTAACTGTAATATTGTGTGCCTGAGAATGTTGTGCATGGACTCAGGGGGAGTCTGCAGCAGCCCTTTGGTATTATTGTCAAAGGGGGAGAAGAATTACAGGAAATTGCACATGTGTTGCCAACAATTCCAAAGGGGGAGATTGTTGAGCAAGGTGCAGAAATAAGTATTGTCATTGTTGTCAACACAGACAGATAGATCAATTGATGATGTAGTGGACAGGAGTTCAGAGGTCAGTCAGAGCATGTATAGTGAATTTCCAAGAAGACAAAAGTGGCCCAGTTTCAAAAGATCAAAGAAAAAGGCAAGTAAGAAAACTGTCGTGATATCGCGACAAGAAAACTATCATGATTTCGCGACATGTAGGAGGAAAAGAAGCCAAATAGCAAAACTGTCATGATTTCGTGACATATCGGAGGAGAGAGAAAATGCTAGAAAAACTATCATGATTTCATGACATGTTGGAAGCAAAGAAGGCAAGAAGAAAAACTGTCACGATTTCGTGACATGTTTGGAGAGAAGGCGCAAGCAAAGAAAACTGTCATGATTTCGTGACATGTTTGGAAAGAAGGCACAAAGAAAACTATCATGATTTCGTGACATGTTTGAGAGAAAGAGCTTGCAAGGAAAAGTGTCATGATTTCGTGACAATTTGCAAGAAGGATGGTATGGATGAAAAAGTGTCACGATTTCATGATAGGTTCGAGAGAAAGAGCTCGCAAAGAAAAGTGTCACGATTTCACGACAATTTGCAAGAAGAAGCGCTAAGGAGAAAAAATGTCACGATATCGTGACATGTCGAGTTTGCGATCCGATGACAAGAGAAAGCGCTAAGGAGAAAAAGTGTCATGATTTCGTGACATATTGTAGGAGAGAGAAGGGAAGATAAAAAGTGTCACGATTTCGTGACATATTGCATGAGGAAGAGCTCGAGAGAAAAAGTGTCGCGATATCGCGACATGTCACGTTTTTGTGACCTGAAGAGAAGAGAAGAGCTAAGGAGAAAAGATGTCATGATTTCGTGACATGTCGCATTTTTGCGACAACAGCAGAGAGGAAGACTCCAAAGGATGAAGTGTCACGATTTTGTGATAGAAGCAAAATGAAAGAGCAAGGAAGAAAAGCGTCACGATTTCATGACATATTTTAGGAGGAAGAATGCTAAGGCAAAAGTGTCATGATTTCGTGACATGTTTCATTTTTGTGGGTGAAAGGCAGAGAAAGGCATAAGGCAAGAAAGTGTCATGATTTCGTGACATGTTTCATTTTTGCTGGTGCATGCGAAAAAGAAGTGCAAGGCAGCAAAAGTGTCACGATTTCGTGACATGTTCTGATTTCGCTGGTGCATGCGAAAAAGAAGTGCAAGGAAGCAAAAAGTGTCATGATTTTGTGACATGTTCCATTTTCGCTGGTGCATGCAAAGAGAAGTGCAAGGAAGCGAAAAGTGTCACGATTTTGTGACATGTTCCATTTTTGGTGCATGCAAAGAGAAGTGCAAGGAAGCGAAAAGTGTCATGATTTCGTGACATGTCACATTTTCATGGGTGCATGCCAAGTAGAGTGTACGAAGGCAAAAAGTGTCACGATATCATGACATGTGTTTTCGTGCATGCAGGCCGAGAAGAAGACAAAAGGTTGTCAGAGCGGCGTTCTACTGTCAGAGTGGCGGTTCTTCTATCAGAGCTATAAGAGAATAGAAAAAACTATCAGAGTCATAATTAAATAGGTAAGACTATCAGAGACGTAAATAAGCAGGTAAGACGGTCAGAGTCATAAATGAAAAGATAAATCTGTCAGAATAACGGATATACTGACAAAGCATCGAAAAGGTTGTCAGAGCCGTAAAGTGGGTAGATAAGGCTATCAGAGATGTAAGTAAGCTTTTAAGGCTATTAAAAATGCAGTAAGTAGAGCCAAAAGAATGTTTTTGTGTGCAGGAAGTTAGGGTTAGGGTTGAGCTCTACACGTGGCATGAGTGTTGTGATTTTCCGAATAAAAGGAAAAAGGAGCTGTGAAAATAGTAGAGTGTATTATGCTAAAAAATATATAGAAGAGAGTGTTGTAAGAGAGAATAGCAGAGCTGTAAGTATATGTAGTTCTTGTTAAAAGGAATTAGACCAGTGAGGGTCTTGTAGAAGAGAAGGCATTTTTATGTCATAAAATCTGTTCAGAACTGAAGTCCAAGTTGGTGCTTGGCATTAGGGGGTTGGTGCTCCTTTCTGTTGGTGCAGATAAATTGTTTGTAAAGTTGGTGCTTTGCAAAGGCTGGATTTGGATGGGAGTCCAAGCAGTCTAATTTTTGAGGAGTAGCCAAATCTGGTGAACCTCGTTAAATCATGTGTTGTGGAATGCTCTCTTGTTTATTTGCTTTATCTATTTTTAAGTTCTCTCTGCTTAAGTTTTAAAGATCTATAGATCTATATTTAAATTGCTACACTGATTCATCCCCCCCTCTCAGTGTCATTGTGAGAATATCAGCATTGCTCTCGTTGAAGATGATCTCGAAGTGGCCCCCATGTGGTTTCATTTCCAACCCCATAAAAGCAAAAATTTAAATCTAGATACCCTTAAGCTAACCTAAGCTAAATCCTAAACTAAGGGGTGAAGTTCATTACCTACAATTTAATGTGGTTCCTTAACCCATTAATTAATGAGGTTTATTTTAATGCATAAATCATGAGGATGATATGGAGAGGTACCTTAGGAGCTCTGGTTTCGCCACTCATTGCTACCTCAGGCTAATACACCATTGGGTTAGTGATAGTTTCAATAGCACTCTGTGTCAAATTTTGTATCTCCTCCCTTAGAGCTCACTATTCTAAACTGCCATCTAGAAATAATAATAATGAAGAATACAAAAAATCCATTTTATATATTTTAATTTTGACCATCGCTCACTTCAAAAATGGTCGTAGTTGCCCGAATGCCAACATCGATGATGACCACTAGATTTTTAGGTCTCCACCACTGTCTTTGATGATGGTTGAGAAATAGTAATAAATACCCTCAATTTTTCACCACCATGAACTTCATATTGGGCATTTAATCACATCTAATGGTCCACAATCTCAAAATTGTTAATCAAACAACCATTTTCAAGTATTAACTGGGGCATGATCTATTTCATACATCCCCATAACTATAAATCACACAATCAAGGTACATTGGATAAATTCAGGTTGCGTGCCTTCCTAATCAAAGGTCTATTTTAATCCAATGAACTCATCAAATTGCTAGGTTTTCTAGGTTTACAAAAGGTTGCACCCTTTTCCTCACTATATAAATTTCAAAAGGCTCCAAAGACTCATAGTTTCCTTTGGGCAAATCTCAAAAGGCTCCAAAGACTCCTAGTCTCCTTTGGTCAATTTCAAAAAGCCCCAAAGAAGCCTATACCTTTGGTCATTTCATCCAAGCCATCTTGTTCAAGTGAATTTTCATTTTCTTCATTTTATATCTCCTCATCAATGTGTCACTTGAGGGGATAGTCATAATCATAACAATCATAATAGAATTTAATAAGTAAACACTTAATCATGTTAATTGTATTTTTCCATGAATCATTGCTAAAAGCTATCATAAGCTTACCCTTTTTTTGGGGAAAAAACAAAACTATTAAACCAAATCTTGGTATGCTTGAATCGTGATGTTGGAGGCTCTAGGTCCTCTCCTCTTCATGATTGAAAATTTTACCAAAATTATTAAGCCACCATCCTATTGGAGGTAATGATTCAAATATGTATGCTCTTTTCATGATTGGGGTATCTAATGTTGACAAGATCAATAAACATCTATCAACCTACAATGTGGCATTAGGCTATCTATTTTTACACAATGTTGTGTTCCACAATGCATCCTAAAAATGGGTATCTATAGACACCTAAAACATGTCATGTTGAGGAGGCTACTCATGTGGACACATTTTTAGGCCTTATGAATAACCTTGGATCTTTCTAAGACCCAACAATGGTTCTAACTACTCAAATAGTGCAACTTAGTCCTATTCAGCTCGGATCACTGATTTTCCAATGGTGGACTCACCACTGTTGACGTTGATAATAATCGTGGGTGGGTCACATCTGTCGCTAGTGGCCACAGTCTGACTCATACCTATCGATAGCAGTCGAGTTGTAACAAACTCGGGCTACCCGACCTGAGTAAAATCCATTGGAGTGCAAAAATTTCTTAATGATTGTACAATAGAAGCTTCCAAAAGCTTCACCCCAATGGCCCCAACCCAACCAAATTTTGTTCTTGGCTTCATGGTCAATATAGGATGAGAATTTTTAGAGTCTACTTAAGGCCCCAAAAATAAGAGAGAAGTCTGGAGATTTTGATGAGCAATTACTATAGCGAAACACTGCCAAACCAAAGAGAGAAGTGATATCCCTTGAGGTGGAATGACGTGTTGCCCAATTCACATCATGACGTGGCCAATGGAGTTCATAAATGCTTGAGGATCAATCTCCTTGATGTTCTACACCAAATTTTCATAGATTTAAGCCTAATTTCATGATCAAATTTATCTTGAGACACGATCGACCCTTTCACATAAATTCAATAGTGGAATTGATTGTCATCATGCCCATAACATAGATAATAGAGTCTCTATCCCATGGTCACTATTTTTAATAGTGGCCCATAGGCGCCACCATCAACATCGATAGCGGCTAATGGAGCCTATCAATCTGATCAACAACGATCTCGATTTGATGTCTTGATTTCTTTATTTTAGAATTAGATCAGATTAGAAACCTTTCAATTCATATTTCTAACCTAGATTAGCCCCATTTACATTCAGTTATTATGTATTTCTTTCCTCTTTTCATGTATTTTATCATTACTTTACGCATTTGATTTATAATTTGCTATTATTGAGAAAAAAACCTCATTTTAAGAGGCGTCATATGCTATTGACCTTTTTTTTAGTTTCTTGTGTGTAGGTTACAGGGTTGTTCAAGGACTAAACCTCACTAAGATCCATTTTCTTGGCATCAAAAGTAGAGGTTGCAAGTAAACCCTCTATAATAAAAATAGTGGAAGAGCAAAGACCTTATGGAGTGCATCTTTCCCCTTTGGGGCTACATACTTTGTAATCTTATATAAAATTTGGTATCCCTAAGAAGGACGTATTATAACCGAGATTCATTTCATTAATAAGAAGAGCACCCCATTTTTATTATCTTGTCATCTCAATGGTTACCTAGTTTTCTTTATCAATTTGTTTATATGGAGTCCCACTGAATGGGGGCATCGTCAATGTCCTGACTCCAGAATCACTGCATATATGGAGTCCCACTCAGCGTAGTATTATCCTAGAAATTTTGAGAGTACTCATAGTCTATGAGAGAAGGAATCCCCTGCTGTAGACCGAACTACCTCAAAACTTGATCATAGCGATGGAGCTCTACCTCTCCCCGCTCCATCCTCAGCTAGAAGACTTGCCTGATGCAAGCCAACTCTTGTCTATCCTCTCCCCACCCTGGATGCTCTCTCCATGGCCTCTATGTGATCTGGTCAAGGATGAGGTCATCTAGCAACCTCTAGGACATTGACAGATCTATCCACAACTGTGACCCTCTCTGGAGCCACCAATAGAAAACCCGGGGTCTCTCCCGGTCAACCCCTATTAGTGGAAGCCCTATCGGCCTCCGCACCGTAATATGCTCCCAACACCAAACCTGTAGTAGTGATGTTAGTACCAGACATTGACCTTAGTTGTATACGACCCCGTACAGGATGCTATACAAGCGGTATAGTACAAAACTACCCTAAGCAAACCTGTAGCCATGTCTCTCATATCGCACACCACATCTGAGAGCAACCACGATAATCTACATTTGCTCTGGTGGCATAGCAGTAGGCCACCCACTACCCCTACCAAAACTTGAGTCAATCGAGACACCCTAAGAATCTGCCTCAATGTCTCGATGTTCACTCTGCCATTCTCCAAGGCGAAGCTAGGGTCTTCGCATAGTCGCATCATGGCATGGCCCTGATTTTCCGTAGGAGTCATCAACCACCCATGTATGGGGATCCTCAAGATCCTCCATACATCCTCTAGAGTGGGAGCCATCTCCCTTGTCGGTAACCGAAAGTAGGACGACCTCGAATACCACCTCTCTGCTAGGGCTGTCAGTAGCCCCATGTCTGTAGGTATTTGTGGCATCTATGCCACATGCTGTAGCCCAAACTTCGATAGTCGGTCTCACTCTGCCTAGTCGAGTGCGGCTACATCATCTTTGAGCCCCCCTGTATTTACACTCTTGACTTTTTAGTAATCCCCTCTGCAAAATAAAAAATAAAACAACAAAAATCATTAATAGATAATCATTAAAATTAGTTAAATCAATTTCATATTATAGAAAAATGATGATATCATCCATTATTGGATGATATCATACTAAATTAGATCAAATCGTCCTTGGTAGGATGAAATCGTCTCCTATTTCTCAACTTGGGGATCACCCCTTGTTGGACGGGATCGCCCCTATTTCACCGATTTTCCCCCTAGACGAAATCGGCGATCTAGGGGCGATTTCGATGAAATTGGGACGATTTCATCCCGACGTCGTCGATGGCCTAAAAACGGCCGCGATACCCCAAAAATAGTCAAAATTCAAATTAAAAATCACTCAAATCAGATTAAAAACATAATTCATCAAGTTTAGATCCTTACCCGCAACCTGCGTCGGACCTCTGTCGATCTGTGTGCTGTTTCCACCATTTTGCCTACAAAGCTTTGAAACAACAAAAGTGAACAGTAACAATGAATTAGGGTTTTACCCTATTTTTTTATTTTATTTAAAAACAACTTTTTTTTAAAAAATTTGCTTTTTCGTGCTTTTACCTCAAACATTCGATTTGGGTAAAAACTCGGAGGGGGCACCATAGCAAGCAGTTGTACAATTCAACCTAGAATCGTCATCTAAAAAATGGAATAAATTTTTGCTTTCTCGTAAATAGGGAAGAACTCATATCATTTTCTTTAGAAAATTCGTTAAAGAGGGGGCAAAATGTAGCACCCTAAAATTGGCGCAGTTAAACCCTTAGTAAAAAGATAAAAAATTGAATTTTAACATCGAAACCTCCTGTTAACTGCTCCCCCTATTTTTCGTGCAATTTTTAGGAGTTGTTTTGACCATTGGCCGATATCGTCGCCGATCAGACAAAATTTTCCCAGATCGGATGAATTCGTCTAGAACAGAACGTCCAGACGATTTCATCCCAAAACAATTTTTTCATAATTAGCTTCTATTTCAACAGCCTCTCCAACTTGGGTGGAAGCGTGTCTACGCAGTTGGAGATTCCTCCATTGGAGATCTCCTAGATTGGGATGATCCCCAACCTCCTAACCTCCCCCTAATCCTATATAAACTAGGATTTTCTTAGTTTATCCCCCTGGATCCTCTTGGATCTTCTCTTGACTCTCTCCCTGATTGATTTTCCCTACCATTTAGCTTTGCTATGTTAATACGTCCTATCTACCATTGTTTGCACTCGTAGTTTTAAGTTTTCATTGCATGTTTTCACTGTGCTTAAGCTAGAGGAAGCTCAGATTGCCATAGGTGATCCCACATGATTTTGAATGATCCTGTCACATATTGGCGACGATATCGTACGATTGTAGGCGATCTCAACTGCAGTTCATATTGGGGGCAATCAGAGCCATGATTTTGCATTTCTCATCTTTCTTCCTTATTTTATTATGCATTAGCTTGATTATTTTGATTATGCATCCTAGAGTTCACATCATTTAGCATAAATGCATGATAAAGTTAAAATAAGTTATTAAAACAATGCATTTCCTTTAATCTACTATCTATATTTATTAGTTAAGCATTTATACTGTCATTTTTATCATTCTGCATTATTCTTGCAGTCGCATTTTTGGTTTTTGGTGTTTGTTTCTATGATTACAGGCTTCTAACGAATTTGTCTAATGAATTTGTCAGATAGATGACGATCTTTTCTGATATCAGATGATCACCTGTGATCTGGGATGATTATGTACAATTACAGACGATCCTATCATATTTAGGATGATCTGGACTCCTACAAGCTTCAGAATCTTCATCAGACATCCAAAATTAGGTGCATTCTTTCTCATTTAACATATTCCCGGTATTTAGGATTTATTCATGCTTTCTGTATTCATATAAATCAGCATTTTCATATTGAATAGCTTAGATTCATTTTGGCTAACCTAGTAATATGAATGATTGAGTATAAAATGAACACATCAAACACATTCTCAACCTAGGCATGGAAACTACCACTCAAAGTTTCCTGGTGAACCCCACCATCCATCAAAAATTCACCCTTATACCCCTCCCCCAAGAGGCGTGACATTCAAAGTGCCTCTCAGTCCGAGGTATTGTCCCATCCTTCTCACATCCCCCTTCTGGGTATGAATCCTATATCCATAATGTAAGGGCGCAAAAAATTTGGGTCAGTACATTTAGCCTTATCACAAGTAGAATTTACATGTAACAACTCAATGAATCGCTCTATAGGAAAATTACCATTTCAAATTTTTTATGGCTAGAACCCCAAGGGTGTTCTAAATTTGGTTGAATTATCAATCCATGAGCATGTTAGTGATGATGTAGAAGCATTTGTTGAACATATACAACAATTGTAGGAAGGTCAGAGACAAGTTGCAGAATAGTAATACTAAGTATAAAAAGGTTGATGATGTGCACAAATACGTCCAAGTATTTTGGGTTGGGGACTTGGTGATGGTTCACCTTCGAAAGGAGTGATTTCCCAAGGGGACATAATACATTGCAAATGAATAAAAGTGGCCCTTGTAGGATTCTACAAAAAATGAATGACAATGCTTATAAGGTGGAATTGCTAGTTGATCTCAATATTTTACCAGTTTTCAATATCTCTTATTTGCATAAATTTCATGGTGATATTGTAGTTGTTGAAGAGGCAAACACCATAGCTTGGGAGAAGCAAATCCCCAAGAAGAAGAAGGAACACATTGTACAGGTCCTTGATAGGAAATTGATCACCACACGCAATGGTAACTATAGAAAATACTTGGTACAGTGGGAAGGATTGTCCTAGGTAACACTTGGATTTTTGAGGAAGAACTCAAAAGGCTCAACATTGACAAGCTCGAGGTATTTCGTTAGCAAAAATCGTAGGAGCTGAGTTCATTTTCAACTAGAGGATAATGATGCACCTTTCCAGGGCCATAAATTTTTCTCAGAGTGTTTGTTTTACCCCGTTCTTTTTTTAGAACATGCAGAATTACATGGAGAACTTAAGAAAAATTGCCCTTTGCATTTGCACACAAGAAAATGCCTCTAGGAGGCCCAAAAGTAGCTTTTAATGTAATTGTCAGTTTTTGCAACTGAAAAGTTATCATAACTACTAGTGTAGAACTAGAGTGGGGTTACTATCTTGGGATAGTGGTTATTATTGAATAACGGGTGCATGATTCCATTTTGGATGCCATCCAAGTTTTTTTTTAGGGTTACTAAAAATAGCAAGTGAGTTGCTAAAAATAGAAAGTGACTAAAATTAGTAAGGGGGTGGCATAGACTAGGGTTTTTCTTTCGGGGGAGTATAAGAAGTGGGAGAATCTATTGTAAGGGATATGTGAATTCAGATAATGAAAGGAAGCATTTGTAGGTTTATTTTACTAGTGTATTTTGTATGATGTCTTATCTTACAATTTAACCCTTGGAGTCCATTGTCGGTCTCCTACAGTGAATTTACATCATGGAAAAAGCAAAAAAAATGGCTACAATATTCATGAAAGGGATGTAAAACCCAAGTGCAGTCAATCATTGAAGGAAGAGGGTTTTTCACAAACCATCTCTTCAGTCTATGAGAATACCTCTTCGATCAGAAGCAATATCTCTTAGGTATCTTTTGGTTTACAGGTGGATGAACCTCTACCCTCTATCAAGATTTCAAAAAATGAATTTGGGTTGGATTTTATTGATCATGAAGCCCAAACAATTATCTACAAACTCAAGGAAAAAAGACCAGGATTAGAGGAGCTCAAAGGATACATTAATGATTGGTGGACTAGTACAGAATTCCAAGTAACTCTCCTACCCAAAAAATTATTTTATGTTTCCTTCTATAATTTAGCATATAGAGATAGGGTAATGAATTATAGATATAATTGGTTTTTTAGATAATGGGGCATCTATATAAAACCTGTACTCCTAGTTTCAACCCCTTTACAAAAGAATTTAATGGTTTCCTAGTATAGGTATATCTTTATGCTCTCCTTGTGGAGTTTTGGGGAGAGAAGATATTCACCAAAATCAGTAATACCATTGGTGCATTCCAATAGACGTATGCCTAAATAGAGGAAAATTTGTCTAGTAAAATTAATGAGTAAAGCAATATTAGTTGTTTGGATGGATGTTTCAATTCCTATGCCTCGATCCATTACTATCTCCTCAAGCATTGAGGCATGGATCCAAAATATTGAAAATGAAAACTTCTCCCTAAGATGTTATGGTTGTTAGCAATATGGCCATCTAAATAAGATATGTCTGATCATCCAATTATGATTTGATTCCTCCTTAGTGGAGTGAAAGGCCTTGCATGCGAATGATTCAAAACCTTCATATGTATCAATTCAAAAGAAATAAGCTCATCCTCCAAATGCACCAATTATCTAGCAAGAATCATGCAAGCAATACAAGACTCAATCCCAAAAGAAGAATTTGAATCAGATCATTAATAAAATCCAAATGGTTACTAAAGACCATCCAAACAATTCCATGGAAAATATTAGCATCTCAAATGGTATTCTTGAAGCTAATTATGAAACAATCGATGACGATCAATTTTTTAAAAATGAAGATCCTACAAAATGTGTTACAACTAGATATTACCTTAGGAGCTTGAAGTGCAAAAATGCATTCTTAGATCTTGCCACTCTAAAGAAGGAAGAACCTCTACTTTAGAAGAAAATTTGATTTTCTCTTTTATGGATGACTATTATGTTTTTTTTCCTTCTATCTGTTGGAGTTATGTGTCATGTAAGGGTTGTTCTTGTTGTTAGTTCCTTAAAAAAAAGATTTGATTATGGAAACTTAGCAGTTTGAGGAAGATGAAGAATATCTTTGATAAAAAGGTAAATATGGGTATGCTTTAATTAACTTGTTAGAAATATAATGAGAGCAATGTAATGTTTTGTTTTTGTAATAGGAGTGGCCCGAATAGAATCCACACATAGCTTATTCATATATTAATATATATATAATTACATTATTTATGTCTCTGGCATTTCTTCAAGATTTCAATAGTTACCTAAAAGTCAAGTTGTTTATGATAACTAGCTATATTTATCATGGTAAGTTCTATCCTTAGACACCTTCATAACTTATCAAATAATATTTAAAATAACTAGCATATGAATTTTTTGAAAAAGTAGTTTTATCTTTGCTTTGCTTTAACTGGAGCGTATTAATCCCCCTAGATAGAGATTTAGACCAGTTGCAATGCATTGCCCTCATTGAATTTCTATACTAAGCACATACCTGGATCAATCTGAAATGCCTTCTTTGAGAGTTCATTTTCTTCCCTATTTAGTTCTCTATAAATATGTCAAAAATTAAAAGCTTCACTTCGATCCACAACTTATTTTATTTGAGAGAAGATGGGTTGTAGAATCATATTTTTCATACTAAAAACACCAAGCATCCAGTTTATTACCACATGTGAGTCTCCATAAATTTGAATATTTTTGTATTCCTTTTGATTCTGTCAATTGAACCAACAATTTGAGGGTCATAATTTCAGCATAATTATTAGAACTTTCTCCCAATCTAACCTTGAATTTAAAATAATGAGAGTCAAAGATATATAGTAATCCTCTTGCTACAAAAACTTGAGGGAACCCTATCTAGCCCTATAAAAAAATCCCCAGGCCTCTAATTTATTAATCTTTGGAAGGATTAATTGTTTGTTTACCTTTGTTGTTGCTGAAATATTATAGATATTGAAACTTCCAATGATTTGGAAGGAGACCTACCAATTAGGCTTTTTCTAATCCTAAAAAATTATCGCATTCCTAGTTAACCATACTCTTCAAGACACAAACAATGGGACAACTATAAAACCTTTGTAAGACCTATTTTCAAACCAATACTTTAAGCACTCTCTTAAGGAATCTTCTTGTCATCCTATAGGAAGCTTTAACTATGATATAACATTCCTATTAACCTATCTAGTAAAGGAGAAAGCAATCTAATAAATGATCAATTGTTTCAATATTTGACTTACATAAATGACACCTTCCTGGACCATTCCAATTCTTCTTTTGTAAAACCTCCCATGTCAGAACATTATTTTTTCATGGTAAGTCATAGGAATAATCTTGTCTTCAATTGGGATTTCTACTTCTAGAGTGTCTTCCACCACCATAGAGACAAGAAAAATACACAATAAGATATGGACTAATTTTTTATAAAGAATATTATTTAAAAAATGAAATAATACATGGAACAAAGTAAATAATAATTTTTTTTTATGTAGAGAATATTTTCATGTCATTTGAGATGGAAGAGTTGTAATAGTGTTGATTTTGATTTTGTTGTACATTATTGATGCTTGGACCTAGTTTTTGGACAAGGTTTCATGCCACCCTACACATTATCCTTTGCATACCCATATCTGCATGGCATTGTGATTATTTACATATTTTTAGAATTATTTATCTTAAGATATTTTGATTTTTCCTGTATTGGTTTCCTCTAATTTTGCTTTTGCTTTCATGGTTTGTCCATGAATTTAATAGAGGTAAGTGAGCAAAGAAATAAAATATTTGAGATTTTGGTAAGGGTTTTCTCTTTTGACTCAAATTAGGGTTTGCTCACCTTCAAATAATTATCATGGAAATGGTAGTGAGGGATATCCCTCCCTACTCCAAACCCTCCTTTTAGGATGTGTAGACACCTAAAACATGTCATGTTGATGAGGCTACTGTACCATCCTTAAAAGCATGCACCTAAGATATTGCATCATTTATAACAAATATTAAAGCAATACAACATGTGAAAAAATGAAATTAACAAGAATGTGGATGTTTCTTTTATTAAATCATTGTAAATATTGGTTACAAGTAGATCCTCCTGAGGGATACCAAAATATTTATACAATTGATACAAATTTGAAGCCCCTAAATGGGGATGGTGCAATCAACAGGCTTTTAAAATAGACACAAACTTCTCAAGGCTCAAGGAAGCCTTCTTCTCACTTGCTTGGGAGGAATTTGATGCAAATAATGCTCTGAATATGTCAAGATCCTATAAATCTACATTCAAGAAACAACATAGCATAGTTAGAAGCAAAGGAGGCCTCTCATGATGAGGCTCTTGATAAATATTTGCATGAATTATAATAAATATGCAAAGAAAGCATGAAGACTAGTAAATATAATCACCAAATCTCTAAATTATGATAAAGCATACTAGGAAAATAGTAAATCTAGCTAATATGATGTATAATTTGCAATTAAAATGATAAATAGCTCTAATCTAAGAAAAAGCAAATCTAGAAAATATGATGAACTAAGAGCAAAGCTACCTCTAATCTCTCAAATTAACCATACAAATGCATAAATGAAAGTTAATATAGGTCATATATACCTAATTGCATACTTGAAATGAAATTCCTATGGCTAAAATAAAGGAAATTGAGTATCAAACCCTAGCCATGGGTTTAAAATGCAAATGGCTCTGTTAGCCACGGTTGACA
The DNA here is from genome assembly GCA_028583015.1 of Wollemia nobilis. Classification (NCBI taxonomy): domain Eukaryota; kingdom Viridiplantae; phylum Streptophyta; class Pinopsida; order Araucariales; family Araucariaceae; genus Wollemia; species Wollemia nobilis. The sequence goes on along the minus strand of JAQPPZ010000574.1, from coordinate 2,294,147 downwards.
ACCACGACTGAGGTGAAAGTGCTTTTTCTCTTGTAACTAGGGCTTGAATCTCAAAATTCCTCTAAGGAATTGATGATAAAGGGTTGCCTCTATGTTTTGGAATGAATTGGCGATGTAGATTCTTCAAATTTACAGTGGAAGTGGTTCAATTGGGGATGAATGATCTCTTCAAGCTCTTGAAACCTCCATAACTTCAAATGCAGTCATGATTATCCAAATTGGTAGCATGTAGGCACTCCTCAAGGGTTGTAGGTGGTTCTCCAATTCGGTAGGGCTTCATTGCATTCACTTGAAAACTCTTATAGGCCTCTCCCCAACTCTGAGGGGGGGTCTTATATCACTCCCAATTCCTAATCCTAGATTCCTTAGGAAGCCAAGATCAAGAATTGGGAGGTTGGAGCAATTGGGAGGAAGAATCTAGAAGCTTCCTCACTTGAAACCATTCAAAATCCATTGCTAGAGGTGTTGTAACTAAATTTGGCTTGGCTCAGGAGTTCATGATAATTGTAGAGCTAGCTGTGGATCCTAAGCGTAGCTAGGATCCTAGTCACGGGTGGTTAGTCGTAGTTGAGATTGAATAGGCCAGAGATACCTAAATTGAGTGGTTAGAACCACTGATTTGCCTTGGAAATATCCAAGATCATTATTATGGTCTGCAAGGATACCCATATGAGTAGTATCCTAAACATGACATATTTTAGGTGTCTACAAATGCCCCTTTTGGGATGCATTGTGGGAACACAACGCTGAGAAAAAATGGACCGCCTAAAGCCATTTTGTATATTGAATGATGAGCATTGATTAGATCAACATTAGATGCCCAATCCTAAAAAAGGATGCACATCCTAGAATTATTGCTTCCAATGATATGGAAGGCTTAATTTGAAAAGCTTTCATGTGTCCACAGTGATTAGGTAGTTAGAGCTACGCTTGTTCCGATAGGTGGAGCTTCAATATTAATTGTCATATTTGCTTTTTGCCTCAACAAAGGGTAAGCTTATGATAGTTGTTGGAAATGATTCATCAGATAAATATAATTTACAATATCGAGTGATATTTTGTTGAATTTGATTATGATTTTTGATATTATGATTACCCCCTCAAGTGATGAGTAGATGATGGAAGTACGATTAATGAAGCAACATGTCGCTTGACCAAGATGAATAATTTGGATAATTTAAGACTTTTTCCTTCTACTATGGCAAGGCCTAATTCAACCACAATTTCAATCGTTAATAGTAATTGTACATCTCTATCTCATGGAGTAGTCTGGCCGCCATGACCTTATTAGGAAATCAAGATGATAGCAATTCCAATTAGGCTTGTGTTGAATCAAATTTTTTGATGATTTTTTGAAAATTTCATAGAAGACATTAAATGAACGCCTCATTCGCGTGGGGCATTTTTACCTCCATGGCCTTCTTCGAGATTGAAGTGAAGTCATTTCAACTCAACAATGACTAATTTACCCCAAATGGCCTTATGGTAATTTACTCATCTTTCTGGATTGCATAGATTACAAGTCGCTGTAACCACCAAGTGTTTATAATAAATGATTGAATATGAGACACATTTGAATTTTTATTTATATAATTTTTTTAGTATTTATTAAAAATTTTAGGTTTCTGGACTGGTGAATATTTATAATTTTGCATTTTAGAACTCCTTATGGTTGGATTTTGAGGGTATTTATTACTAGCTGCTAGCTGAGTTGTTAGTCATAGGTAGTTTTTCCAAATTTTCTAGCCACGGATGACACCTACAATCGAAAATCCCTAATTCTGCACCCGTGGGTACTAGTTGTGGCTGAGGGCCGAATGGAAAATATAAAATAAAAAATTATCATTTTCAATTTCATTATTTCTAGTTGCCATTTTTTGAGAGAGAGAGCTCTATGAGTTGAATTTGAAAACATGATATGAAATGCTACCAAAAACCTAACTCACTTTGATGGTTGACCAAACAGAGGCATTGACCAGTGGCAGAGCTGGTGCTACAAAGGTAGCATCACGAGCCTCTCTATTTGATTTTACCAAACTTTAAAATAAACCACATTAATTAATGGGCTTAATAAAAAATTAAACTATTGGTAATGAACCACACCATAATTAGGATTTAGACTAGGATAGTTAGGGGGTGGGTTTTAATTTTAGGAGTTCATGTGGTGGGAAATGACCTCGCACAAGGTCATTCCCATAGCCGTGGGTGGTAGCCATGGCTCCCAGTTGACCAATTGGAGGACAAAACTGTCAGTCGCAACTAAGTCAAATTTCAATGATAAAAATTTAACCGTTGACGCCGGCTGCGGGTGACAGTCATGACTAGGAAAATTTAGGAAATTTTTTATTTTTTTAAATTTTTGACTAGAATTAATTGATTTTTTTGAATTTACCAAGTGCAAATTTTATTTTTTGAAATTTTGTGGTATATTTTGTATTGCTTTTAAATTTTTGAAAGGTTCTTGAGTTTGTTTGGACTTTTGAAGTGCATTTTTTGATGCTTTTGTAATTTTAATCATTGTGATTATTGTTTGCCTTTAGACTTTGACTACTAGAACATGGGAGTCATATATCCTCCGTGAGCTCTTACCTGAGTTGGACGATGTTGATCGGGATTGGTTCATGACCATAGGATTTGGCTATATGCTACAGTTACCTTCTATCTAGGCCGACCAGGCCTATATGACTACATTGGTCCACCGTTGGGATGCACGGATCAACACTTTCCACCTTCCTATAGGTGAGAAAATTGTTACACTAGAGGATATCTACCACATATTTTGCATTCCCATCGATGGTGAGGACATAACATCTTTGCATACTATGGAAAAGGTTATCATATTCCAACAGATATTTAGTTCCTGACGAGTACTGGTATCGGGAACATATCTTCTCATGATGGTAGGTCATGCTGATGCACCTCATCGTGCAGGTGCTACTACCCGATACTTCAGGAGTGAGGTTCCCTTGGAACCTCCTAGCTAGGACATAGGATTTACTTGCTAGCACTACAATGTACTCATTGATTCTATCTTGGGGGAGTGATATCTTCACACAACTCTATGATGAGCTATATCGCATCACTCAATAGGGGTAAGCAGGAGTAGGATGTAGCTTTTTGCTCCAGATCTAGGATTGGGAGTATATCAATATTGATCGACCTGGAGGACTACCCCTATAGATTGGTAACATCATAGAGGAGTCGTAGTGCTATACCACTTGCTGGCCTAGAGAGGCCAAGGGCTACAGGAGTAGATCCCGTGTAGGGGAAATATAGTATTATATGGATCGAATGATAGGATTGCAAGTAGGGCAAGTCATTTGGCACCTGTATATGGATTATCCTACATAGGAGGAGGCATATTGCTACCTAAGACAAGTGTGATATGATATATGGATCATCGAGTGCAATCTTGATGTGCATGAGTTCTTCTCGTGCATCTCTAGATAGTTTGGGATATGTAAGGATATCCCAAGTCAGTTATCTACTATAGCCTTAAGATAGAGACTCAACTAGTTTGGCCTTGGATGACATCCTTAGATGATGAGGATGATGACTACCAGGATTTAGGGTTGGTAGACGCAAAGAGCACAATATATTATGATGTCTGGTGGACTACTAAGTTATAGCAATGTGGCGGTCCTCTAGGAATATTTGAAGATGAGGTAGCCACAGAGGGTGCAACTTATGATACAAAGGAGTGATGAGTTTGCTACTGTACAAAGGTCACTGTATTAGAGGAGGAGACCTGAGATGATGAGGAGAAGCTTGATGATGAGGTGTCTCATATTAGATCCCATGTGGCTAGTCTACAGTCATAGTTATAGATTGTGCGTACACATATCATGGAGAGAGATACTTCCATTGCTACTATTCAGGTTCAAATGGGTGCATTGTAGGCTCAAATTATAGTAGGTCAGACCTAGTGGTAGGGCTTTGAGGATGAGAGGACTAGTATTCAAACACAGGTGGACTTGGCCACTACAGAGATTGAGAAGATAACCGCTCAGCAAGATATTCTCCAAGAACAACTAGAATTCAAGATTGTAGAGCGAGATGTGATCAATGTAGCTAGCGATGCCTCTTCCACTTCACAGGCTACAAAAATTATGCTGGCAGCTCAAGAACCCATAGGGTTGAGTGGTAATGCAGATATTAGGTGACTACAAGGATTATTAGAGGATGCTACTACATAGGTAATCATAGATATTGGGATCTTTATGGTGTTATAGGCACATGTTAGACTACTGGGTGTCACTCCTAAAGAGTGGTCTATGGTAGGTGGGTCTAGAAATTGGAGCGAGTATGGACATTCCTTAGTGTGTTTGAGCCATAAGATAGGTGGTAGGTCAGAGAGGTCCATGGGCACCAGCGCTAGGCAGACTCACAAAGAGGGTGGAGGTGCTACAAGGGGTGCAGACCTAGCTTAGTAAAGCTTTTGATATACATGTACTATTTTTGAGTGTAAGGTCTAAGGACCTACATAGTTGTAGCCTGCAGGTATTTTTGACATACCATCTATGTACTTTGCTCTACACATATATATGATATGACTTTATATTTTGAGACTCATTATGTGTATTTTTTTTTTATGTTTATGTTTAAGAGATGCACATGAATGCAATGTTGATATGCTTAGGTGATTTGATTAGATTCTATATGATGTGATGTATTGATGACATTCATTAGCTATATGATTTATGTACTGTGAGATGATATGATCTTAGATGTGTATATGGACTACTTATGTATGCATATATGGATGTAATGCTAGATGTTAAATGCATGTTTGATTTTTATTTAATTGTATGCATCTAATTTATGTTGTTATGATATGATTAATGTAATGTATGTAATGCATTATTTACATGATGATGATCTAATGTAAATGAACTTGTATGCTTTAATCACTTAAAACATAAGGAATAAATGCAATTTGTGTTTAACAATCTAATGGGAGACACCACCAAATGTATAAAAATTATGAATGTAAATGTTAGATCTTGTCATAAGAATTAATCATTTGAACATCCATATATGAAATAAAGTTGGACAGATATATACTGATTTATGATATGAGATGTATTGTTTTTTTTTTAAATTTACATGGTGGAATCGATAGCCGCCATGAATCTAGACAGGCTGTTTGACTTTTATGGCCACCACAGTATTCTACGTTGTTCACCTTGGAAGCCACCACACATATCTTCATGCAGTCCGCCCCTATAACCACCATGTCACAATCATTTTAAACCTTTTACAGTGTTGAAAGCACCAGGAAAGGGACAAGCGTTCAGTACAGTGAGGCCCGAGATTTGAACCTTGGAATGAGATGTATTGTTGCATATTAGGATTTTTTAAGGTTTTCCATGAGACTCAAACATCCTAGTTGACTTATCAAAAGTTGTAAAATAGCTATACTAAACTTCTAAAAATTAAATTTTTTGTCATGAAAGACCAATATATTCATTATCCCTATGTGTGCAAATGGATATATTAGATGAGACATAAAACCACCTCATTTCCAGGAAAGATTCATTCAGCCCATTATTGTAATGAGGATCACTAAATGTTCACCATGATACTAGGTTTGAACGTAGTTGGACTAGACCACTAGGTAATATAGGCCACCTAAAGCTAGCTTATTTGTAAATTGCTTAGACCTACCCCAATTTCAGGTGGGATTCATTTAGTGCATTGTTGTATTGGGGATCACTCTATGGTTTCAAGTATTGACCATTCTAGGGATTCAAGCTCTTCACCCCCTTCTTTTCTTCACATTTATTGGGATACTTGCTCATTCTTACTGATAAAAATCACTGTTTTATTTTGTGTTTTTTCTTTTCTTTTGTTTTGAGCAAGGGATTTGATTTTATTTTGGGATTTTGCTCATTTTTGTAAGCAAGGGATTTCTTGGGTAGAGGGGAGCTTGTCCTTTTGCCAATGATAAATACTCTAGACCGTGCACATCACAAAATGAGCAAGTAAAAACATTTTACTTAAGGTGACTAGGACCACATTGTAGTGTTCATATTTCCTTTTCCTAATTAGGATTGTTAATGTGTTTTATTAGTGATAGAATTTTGAAACATGCTAGGTGCTATCAAAACTAGAACTCATCTTCAAAAAGCAAAGCAAGATTTCTACAAAATTTGAGAAGACCACTAGGTATGTCTGAATGATGAAAAATCCCTAGTATATTCCTCATAGCAACAGGAGGGGTTGTGTTGAGAGACACAATTACTCACAAGGGTGATGGATGATGATGATGCATAGATGCATGATTGAAATACAAATGGGGTGATGTTTGTAAGATTGCAAATACAACCTATCCAAATGCGAGTGTGATGGATGGAAATACCTTATGCAATGTAAGTAAATGAATGCATGTACAAAATGAAATGCATAATATAAATGTTTTTGTATTTTAATGTTTTACAATATTTTTGAATTTTATTGAATTTTGAATTTTTATGGATTTTAATGTTTTCCATGTTTTTGAAGTTTTGAATATTTTGAATGTTTTTGAATTTTTGAATTTATGTGTGGAACACCCTAAGATGAAGTATGTTGAGAGGTTAAGGCTCTTCAACACCTTCAAATGATGTCAGACGATATGCTCTAGGTCCTATCTGCTTTGAGAAGATATATGGACCTAACCAGTTGACCGCAAATTTATCTCATAAGTTTGATGGCAGGTTTGAGTTATGTTGGTTTTCTTTCAGTACAAGATCACCAAATTTAAAGTATCTCAAATGGAATTTATTGTTATAAGCTCGTTTTATGTGCTCTTGATAGACTCAAAGATGCTCAAGGGCATTCACGTGATGTTCATCAAGAAGTGTCAATTGGTTGAGATGAGCTTGCCACACAGTGTCATCATTGATGAACTCTTTCAATGTGATGCAAAGGGCTGGAATCTCCAACTCTAAGGGCATAATGGCCTCAACACCATACACTAGTGAAAATGGAGTTACCCCAGTGGGCGTTCGTATACTAGTCCTATAAGCCCATAACGCAAGGTGCAACTGGATATGTCGATCTTTGTGTTTCTCTTGAATAATATTTTTCAAGATAGCTACCACTATCTTGTTTGATACTTCAACTTATCCATTTTCTTGTGGATAGTATGGAGTCGTAAAACTGTGTTGTATATTGTATTTGGACATCAAAGCCCTTACAATTTTGTTTCTGAATGAATTTCCATTATTCCATATGATCTTGGATGGTATCAAAAAATAACATATGATATTGTGGAGTATGAACTCTGTAATATTTTCTCCTATTGTCATTGTCAAAGGGATTGCTTCCACCATTTTGTAAAATACTCAGTGGCCGTTATAATGAATGTATATCAACCCGATGATGAGAGAAATATCTTACCAATCAGATCAAAACCCCACTAAGTAAATGGCCAAGATGCTTGAATGGGATGTAAGTCCTACGATGGAAAGTGTGTAATATTAGCATGATGCTGATATTTAACGCATTTCTTGACATACGCAGTGTAGTCCTTCTCCAAAGTGGGCCAATAATAACCCATTTGAAGGATGCACTTTACAATGGCCATGCCATTGAAATGACCACTGCACATACTGTCATGATCTTGTGATATTTATCAATATGATTCTTGGGTCTTGAGACAATGAAGGAGAATTCCATCGTAGCTTTTATGGTACAAGGTGTCTACTAACAAGACATACTTTATCACTTTTTGTTTGAATGTGTGTTTCACAAAATGCAATAATCCCTGTGGGATTAATTCAAGCTTAAGGAATTCATGCAATTGTGACATTCAATCTTGGTAAGCCATAGCCTTAACTGACAATACAACTTATTCCTTTTGCAAATCAATATGCACAAATGCAAACTGGGATACAACATTGTGGTGAATAGTAGTGCCATTTTCCATAGGACACTATGAGATAAAAGACCCGTAGGATGCCTTATTAATAAAGTCTCTAGCTTTATAGAACCACTAATGGTTTGGTTCTATATGAATAATTTTGACTAATTCTTTATTGTCAAAATCCTCATGCTACATCGTGGATTACGAGAGTGTCTTCACATGAATGGTAGTTAAATTGGTAGACAGGTTTTGAGGGATCAAGAATCCTAAATATGCTATAGTATATGCAAATATGTTTAACGTATGAGGGATTGCCTCGATGTCATACCACTCTAGCTAGGCTAGGTAAGTGTCAAAAATATCCTTATAAGCTTCCAAGATAGGACACCTACATTGAAATAGTCCCTTAACCTAGTTAACAATGAGAAGGGAGTCACCAAAGATGTTTAATATTTTGATTTTAATGGTGATTGTTGTTTGGAGACCCAAAATTAGGGCCTCATACTCAGATTTGTTATTGGTACAAGAAAATTCTAGTTTAAATGACAAGAGCATAGGTGCACCTTGTGGCGTGAAAAAGACAATTTCTGCACCATCCCCTTGATCACACTTTGAACTATTGAAGAACAAAGTCATGTCAACTTTATTATTTGGTTCTTTGGGTTTGAGCGACTCTGATAATGCAAAGACTGTATCATCGAGAAGCTCTATGATGAGAGGCTTACTATCTAGAAGAGGTACCTCTTCCAGCTGATCAACTATGACCTATACCTTTATGGAATTTTGGATGATAAATCCCAAGTTGAATTCTATCAATAGCATGATTCACTTTGCATTATGTGTATTATGATATGTATTTCTCATCATATACTACAAAGGATTTTGTTTTGATATCACATATGTCATATGACTCAGCATGTAGTGGCACAAATTCTTAGTCATAAAATCCACTACTAAGAACAGCTTCTCTACATATGCATACCCTAGCTCATAACTCACCAAGGTGTGGATGATATAATATATCACTTGCTCTTTCTCTTGCATGTTATTTTGGGCCAACATGTCCCCCAATGCAAAGTTAGTAGCTGATATGTAAAGCAAGAATATCACATCTAGCCTTGGTAGAGCCAATACTGGAGGTGTTGTCAAGTATTGCTTAATTTTAGCAAAGGCTACTTGATAGTCCTTGTCCCACTTGAATGGAACCCCCTTGTATAGAAGCAGATTCATGGGTCGATATTTATCTGATAATTGTGTGATAAATCACTTTATGGATGCTAATTTGCCTTGTAGGCTTCTTAGCTCTTTGATTTTGGTGGGAGGATGCAATTCAAGTATGGCATTGACCTTTGTTGGGTCGACTTCGATCCCTCATTTAGAAATGATGAATCCCAAGAGTTTTTATGATGTTATGCTAAAGACACATTTCTTGGGATTCAACCTAACATTATGCTCTATCAGGTGATCGAAGACCTTATAGAGAACCTCAACATGATCTTCATGCAACAATGAATTCACCAATAAATCATCAATATAATCCTCTAGGATCTTGTGCATGTAGTCATGAAAGATATATGTCACGGCTCGCTTATATGTGGCATAAAATTTTTTAAGATCGAATGGATTAACCTTATAATAAAATATTCCCCATGGTGTTGTGAACATGATTTTGTGCTAGTATTTGGATTTAATCCAAATTTGATTGTAACCAGAAAAACCATCCATAAGAGAAAGCATCTCATGACCTACAGTTGCATCTATGAGAGCATCTATGTTGGGTAACGAGAATGAATCCTTTGGTGTTGCCTTGTTGAGGTCTCTAAAATTCATACAAATATGTATCCTTCCATCAGGTTTTCCTACAGGTAATATGTTTGATACCCATTCTGGATAGTCGAAGGAGATAATAAACTCTACATCCAACAATTTTTACAACTTATCTTTAATCATTAAAGTGATGGTTAGATGCATATTCCTGAGCTTATGCTTGACTGGATTTTTAGAGGGATATAGTGAAAGGTTATGGGTGACCAATTTTGGATATATACCCGACATATCCTTGTATATCCAAGCAAAGATATCAGGTCTCTCTTTAAGTAGAGGGATGAGGTTGGCACGCTCATCAGGAGATAGGCTCTCTCCAAACTTAACCTTCTTAGGATTAGTGGGATCATCACTGATATCCACATCAAAGGTTTCCTCTATTGACATGTGCAATCCTTCCTCAAGTTGGTGAGGTGTAGGAATCAGGTGGATGTCATCCATTGGGTTTAAAGGTTCCATATAAGAATTACCCTCAACATGATAAACATGATGTGCACAACCTGGTGTAAAATAAAATAATTGTAATATTTATTCATTGGGGAAGAAATATTTAGGCTCTAGAGGTTAATCAACATGATCCCAATCAATAGCATCTAGATTAAGACAATGGTTTAGAAGTATCTGCTAGGTTGTGGAGTGGAGTGGTTAGATCAATGGAGATCATGTTGATAGAATGATTTAGATCTCTAGGACCACATGTGTACAATTCTACATTATCAGTGTTATTTGTAAACTTGAGATGTGGATCTCGAGGTATGGGGATCTCCAGATCTAGTCTATGAATAGACTGGAAAATGGGATTATTTGGCTCTAGGATATACCAATATGTGAGTGGATTGAGGAATACTATGCAATAAACTTCATCTAGATTATCTAGTCTTCCCCTGAGGCATGGGTTAGGATAAACTCTTCGATACATCTCATTGATGTCAAACAGTTGATGACGATGATGTAAATAGTGAGGTCCAAGGTAGGCCCTCTCAATCTCATCTTCATAGTCACTATCATGAATGGATTATCCATCATTCATTCCTACTAGCTCCATGGGTAATAGATGGTGTAAATGTTGAGGGCCTAAGTAAGCCAACTCAGTCTCATTGTCATATTTTTCATTGTTTGAGGACTCCTCAACATCATCTATTCCAGAATCATGTTATGGACCATATCTTTTAGAAATGAATTCTACTATGACTTTCTTAGAAGCAACTTCTGATTTAGTGTCTATTTTTAAGCTCGAATTCTAAATTTTCATGCCAGTGTCATCGGTATCTTCACAATTTTTTATTATTAAATTGGTTCTCAGAATTTCCTCTGGATTGACCTCCACCACAATGTTTTCATGATAGATTTCTAGTAGTGCTATAGCAACCATGTTCACTTTCTAGTTACTCCTTCATGAATGAGAAGGGTTAGGATGATAGGGGTTCCAATCCACGTCATCCCCTAAAATGAGATTCAGGTGATCAAGAGATGTTGCTATAAGTTCTTCCTGATCTTTGATATTGTACCTCAACCCAAACCGATCAATTGGCAATTGATACTATGGTTCATAGGGAGTTCTACACCCTTGCTCAAATAAATTGAGACTATAACCATGCTAGTGGTAAAGTTCAAAATATTGCAAGGAAAAATTTGGGTTGGATAGATAATGAACATTCACCGTGAATGGTTCATCATAATCTTCATCCATAGATGTATGATTCATGAGTTGATTAAGCCCTCCATATATGAAGTTTGTTTGGTTAGGTGGTACCCCCAGTGGCACCAAAATCCCTATAGGAAAGAGTTGGGCTTGAGGTTTTCCTATGTCTTGTGCAATTTGGATAATAGGTGTAAACGTCACATTCTACACTATATACTCCACTAACCTGGGATTAACCAAGTGAATTGTCACCTGTGGTGCAGATGACCTAGCTGAAAAAATAGGTGAAGCAGGCTGTTGTACCTCCTCGACTTCATTCTACGCATCTCTATCATCCATAGGAATAAATACTTTAGTAGTGGCTACTTCGGGCTTTTCTTTTGACTCTTTCTTGCCCATTACTACATTAAGCTTCTAGTCATTTCTAAGCATCATCGATGTTGTAAGTTTTGCATAAGCTACTATTGTATGTGTAGATGGTCATGGTGCTGATGTCGAAGGTATATAACACACTTCTTTTGATTTGATTTTTGGATGTTTAATAGGCGATGTTGGTCTTATATCCAAATTTTTTAAAGGGAGTATAAAATCCCTAGATAAATATACTTGATTCACATATTTGAATGGCTCCTCGTTGGAAGGCACCATGTGTACTTGACCCTCATGTATGTACTTGATACATTGATGTAGTATTGAAGGTACACATCACATATCTCTTATCCATGGTCTACCTAAGAGGATGTTATATTGCATTGTACCTTCTAACATGTGACACATCATCGGGATGGTATTCAACCCTACCTAAATAGGCAAGACTATAGTACCGACTATTGAGCACAATGTGTCATTGAATGCTTGTAGTGTGTAGGGTGAACTTCTACGGACCTCAAAATATCCATCATTGTCTCCCTATGCCTAGGATATTGTTGTATTATTTCATAGATTGATAGGTTTGTTGAGGCTATCTGTAGGCTTTGGATAAGCCTATCCCTTATGGTTGCCATCGGTCTAGTTGGTGGGCCTGGTAGATTTTTTTGTACTAGCCTTTGTAGGGACACAACTCTAATCCTAACTAGAGCAGGAGGAGGACCTGACTAGTCATATCTCTTGTTCCTAGTGACAATGTTCACCATACCGATGAAGCCCTATGTAGGCATATCAATCCGCACTTCATTCAATTGGTCGGTGTTGTTCCTCAGAGGCTCATGGTTGGGTAAAGGATTTTTGAATATTCCCATGTTTTGATTATCTAGAGCCTGAGGATTATCAATTATTAGCTTGTTATTGTCAATCATGTTCTACACCACATATTTGAAACTATGACATCCTTCAATGTCATGTCCTTTCTACCTATGGTACGAATAATAAATATCCTCCGTATATGCTTTTTATTTTAGTTGTTTAGGATCGATCAATTTGACATCTGGTAAAGTTATAGCATTAGCCTCGTACAACTATTGGAAAATTGATGCCATCATATTCGATAATGGCATAAACTGGTGAGGAGGACACTAATCCTTGTTTTTACCCTATTTCTTATTATTGCACTAGTTATATTGCACAGGAAGAGTTTGATCCTAATAATTATATTGTTGCTAGCCCTTGTTCCCTTTATAGAGTTTCAACACTACTTGATTCACATGGGTCAGCTTGGCTTGGTGATTTTTATTTTTAGTGTTCTTATTGTTTCAGAGTTTTAAGTTACCCTCCTATAACTTGATATCCTCAATAATCTTAGCTTGTGCCAAGATCTCCTTAAATATCTGATATTTTTGTAGTTGCAAAAATAGTAAGATGTGTTTTGCACAACTCTTAGTGAACATCTAAGTCATTTTAGTTGTTGGAATGGAAAATGGTAGCTTTACCATTAAATTTTTCCATCTCTTTCCATAGACCATGATTGGATCATCATTGTATTGCATTAAAATGACCAAATTGAACAAATTTGAATTCTTCTTGATATCGAAGGAGAAGCATTCAAGAAAAGCATTTTCCAACTACTCAAAGCTAGTTATGCTGCACCTTTTTAATTGTTTGAACCATTCCAGGGTAGGGCCTAAAAGGGTGATGATGAAATTCCTCAATAACAAAGCATCATCACTTTGTATCTGAAAGCACATGTTCATAAAACTTGTGACATGCTCTTAGGCATCTTCATCTCCTAGGATTTATCCAACTTTGACATCTTAGAGGGTGATTGGGATATGCTGGACTAGGCACTGAGGGGTATAAATATGCATTGTGGATCCTATTCAAGGTTGTCTTTTGATAAGCCATCCCTTGTTTCTCAATTCCTCTTACATTTTCTACCAAGGTTTTGTAGGCCTAGGAAAATAGAATCTTCTCTTCCCTAAGAGGTCTTTGAGGAGTCTTTGGAGGTCGATTTTTCTTGGATCAAGGTGGAGGCATTATCTCATCTTCCTATTCTACCAAGGAGATCTCTGGGTACTACTACTCTTGGTTATCTCCTTCTACCTCTTTGTACTGAGTACGCCCATGGTGTTCAAGTGCTTGGTGCTGCAACGTGTTTTGGGTCATATAATGAGTACAATTTCTAGTATGCTTAGGGTGCAATTCAGGCTGTGAAGCAGCTCATCTATGATGGTGATCCCTATATTCACTTTGAGGAGGGAAATCAGCATGGGCCAACCTATCTTATCTCTCTACATGCTCATTTTAGTCAAGGATGCATTGCTCGCACATGCACTACTCATATAGATGTTTTCTTAATAACCTCTACCTTTGAGTATCCTCATTTTTGAGGCACTTGTGCTCTACGTAGACATATTCCAATTGATCTTGGAAGATCTACTACCTTTGATTTGAAATCAGTTTTTGCGATCGATCTATAAGATCCGTAGTATGTGGCCTCTGGTTATGCAACTCTATTCTAGGGGCTTTGTTGGTGTGGGCCCAACAGACTTGTTTACCATACTTTTGCCTTTGTATGTATATATGGCATTTACATTTTGCTCTTGTCTATTATCTATGCCCATGTGGGTTTATGGAGCATGTATGCTTCGAGAACACTTAAGAATTCTCCTGGCTCCTTGGTAGGCCTATGCATGCTCTCGTTATGCAAACTCGTAGAACGAGTATGTATAGACGAGGCTCTACATCCTAATTTTCCTAGGACTCATTCAATTCCATCAAGCTACCTAATTTTTGATGGTCCATTTTGTGGAGTACCATTTTATCCAAGTCTAGCCATGTCAATCATGAACTTCTTAGTTTCATTATTTTTTGGAGTTTGGAAAGGCCTACGCTCTGAAGTAGCACTCTCTTCTTACCCCTGATCTGGTGGATTTTCTTGTTGTCTATCCTGGGATGGTGCGGTCCTTGAGCCACCCTTATATCAATCCCTCGAGGAGTGTGTGTCACTTCCTCTAACTAGGGTGTTCTGAACAGAATCCTCACACGTTGAATTATCCCCTATAATACTCATCGAATGTCATTTGAGAGGATTCTATGGTTGAGATCTCAATGCGTTGTTTTGTGTGTCTTATAGATATTTTGCCTCCACATCATTTATTCGAGGTCGGTCTCTTCGTGTGTTAACCATAGTGTGAATTATCTCCTATGTAAATTTTAGAGAAAAAAAAGTAGACAAGGGTGATTATCTTTTTTAAAATTTCTTTGTGATCCCTAAAATATTTTAGTGTGTTTCAGGTGTGTTGTAATCATAAAATAAATCTCATCACATTTTCAAATTTGTTGATGATATACTTGTTTAGTTTAATGGATTTCACCTATATGCTCATAGCTCGACAACCAACAATGAAAGTTATTGTAACGTAAATCCACTAAAGTTTGGAGATGAAACCCACACCTGGTAAGGGAGCACAGGTCCTATAAATCCTCATGCAACACACCATACATAGTAATGCACCCCTTTGAAGAGCAATACTTGCTATTTTGCATCGATAGGATGGATATTGAAGTTAGTATTGGCCAATAGAACAGGGTTCGTGGGATTTGAGCCAATAGATGGAGATGAATGCCACCATCGTTGAACTCTACTAGTGGTTGGGTGTGAATTCCAACTCACTAGAATTTAGATGTTACGTGGTGTGTGAGGGTTAATTTTAAATTTACAATAAAAGTAAAATACATCAGAGAGCATCCATGATTTTTACTATATGCCTAGGAAATTTGTGTTTGAATTCAAAAATATACAAATCTAAATGCTATTTTTCAAAATCAAAAGATGCAAAATTATATGATAGACTGGCCTTTAAATAGACCCCAAGCAAGAAAACCCTAACATAGATATTTAATTCTAGTTGTTCTTCTATACCACAACTAACAGATAACTAAATCTTAGCTGTGGGTGACAACCATAGCTAACAATGCTAGCTGCTATTGTCAGCCACAGCTAACATTAGACAAGGTAATTTTCATTATTTTTCCTTCTAACTTTGGCTAGATAATCTAATTAGCCTACTAATAGGAAAAACACAAAGACATGGAAATCATAGAGAAGGAATTTTTTTTTGGAATCCCTCATCTTATGAAGATACAGGCTACTTACTATCTGTTTCTCTGATTGTTTCTAGCCATGACTGTCAAACGTAGATAAGATGCTATCTGTGGGTGTTAAATATGGCTAACACTATACACCATGGATGTCAATCATGGCTAAGACCTGTAACACAAAAACATAGAAATATCAGTAACTAACAATGTATTTTGTGGGTTTCCATCATGATCGCCATCTATACCATCCTAAAAAGCATACACCTAAGCTATTACATCATTTATACCAAATATTAAAGCAATAAAGCATGTGAACAAATGAATTTAACAAGAATGTGGATGTTTCTTTTATTAAATAATTGTAAATATCGGTTACAAGTAGGTCCCTATGAGGGATACCAAAATCTTGATACAATTGATACAAATTTGAAGCCCCTAAACAGAAATGGTGCAATCCGTATGCTTTTAAAATAGAAATGAACTGCTTAAGACCCAAGGAAGCCTTCTTATCACTTTATTGGGAGGAATTTGATGCAAATAATACTCTGAATATGTCAATATTCTGTAAATCTACATTCAAGAAACAACATAGCACAATTATAAGCAAAGGAGGCCTCTCATGATGAGGCTCTTGATAAATATTTGAAATAATTATAAAAAATATGCAAATAAATCATGAATACTAGTAAATATAATCACCAAATATCTAAATTATGATAAAGCATACTAGGAAAATAGTAAATCTAGCTAATATGATGTATAATTTGCAATTAAAATGAGAAATAGCTCTAATCTAAGAAGATAAATCAAATCTAGCAAATATGATGAATTAAGAGAAAAGCTACCTCTAATCTCTCAAATTAACCATACAAATGTATAAATGAAAGTTAATATAGGTTATATCTACCTAATTGTATACTTGAAATGAAATTCCTATGGCTAAAAATAAGAAAATTTAGTATCAAACGTAGTTGGCTCTATTAGTAGTGGCTGACATCCGTGACTGAGGTGAAAGTGCTTTTTCTCTTGTAACCAGGGCTTGAATCTCGAAATTTCTTCAAGGAATTTATGATCAAGGGTTGCCTCTGTGTTTTGAAATGAATTGGTGATGTAGATTCTTTGAATTTGTAGTGAAAGTGGTTCAATTTGGGATGAATGATATGTTTAAGCTCTTGAAACCTCCATAGCTTCAAATGTAGTCATGACTCTCCAAATTGGTAGCATGTAGGCACTCCTCAAGGGTTGTATGTGGTTCTCCAATTTGAAAGGGCTTTGTTGCATTCAATTGAAAACTCTTCTAGGCCTCTCCCTAATTTTGAGGGGGGGTCTTATAACACTCTCAATTCCTAATCCTAGCTTCCTTGAGAATCCAATATTAATAACTAGGAGGTTGGAGTAGTTGGGAGGAAGAATCTAGAAGCTTCCTCACTTAAAACCATTTTAAATCCACTTCCAGGGCCATTGTAATTGATTTTGGCTTGGCTCAAGAATTCGTGATAGTTGTAGAGCTAGTCATGGCTCCTAAGCATAGTTAGGATCCTAGCCGTGAGTGGCAGTTGCGACTGAGGTTGAATAGGCCAAAGATGCCTAAATTGAGTGGTTAGAACCATTGCTTTACCTTGGAAAGATCCAAGATCATTCATATGGTCTGCAAGGATGCCCATATGAGTAGTCTCCTAAATATGACATATTTTAGGTGTCTACAACTACTCATGTGGACACCTCTTTAGGCCATATGACTAATATTGGATATTTCCAAGACCAAAAAATGGTTCTACCCACTCAAAAAGGGGTAAATAGTTCTTTTAAACCTATATCACTACCCCCTAGTGGAAGCCTCATGATTATTGGGCCTAATGATGTCCCTAGATTAGGCCACTCTGATCGAAAATGACCTCACTTGTAGTAAGTACAGGATCCCAAGCTAAACAAAATTTAGTTTCAATGGCCATTTAAGAGCAAAGGCAGTTAAAAAAATCTTCTTGAATGTTATATTGTTCTTCTTGATCCTAACTACTTCTTGGCTTCTCAAGAAAGCCAAGATTACCATTTATAATTCTATAAAATGGAGTCTTACCTTCATACAAACATGAACCAATTGCCATAACAAAGTTCTACCATTTTGTTATTAGAGAGCTCAATTGCTCATAAGCATAAAGGTGCTATTGATATTTCATCATCAAGTTTGCATTCACATTCATGGAGCTTTGGATATCTTGAAGGGCAAATTTCACCACTATTCACCAACAATTCACCATCAATTCATCATCAATTCACCACCAATTCGACTCGAATCCCATCATAATTTGTTCCTCATGAACACACCAAGAATACCAATTGATTTGATGAGAATTTTGGACATTGCCACACATCAAGCTTAGATAATAGAGTATTTTTTTGGAAGCTATTGTGCTTGATAGTAGCATATAGGCACAACCGTTGGATCTGATGATGGTTAGTAGAGCCCGTCATTATGAGCCATGATAGCCTTGCTATGATGTACAATTTTCTCAGTATTATCATTTAGATTAGTTTTATCAGCTTTTAATTTTATTTTTAACCTTGCTTAACGTATTTTAATTTGGTATTTCATGCATTTCTTTACTGCTTTACATATTTCCTTTCTATTTTGCATTATCATAAAATAGTCCTCATCTTGAGAGGCTTCACATTTTCTATTGATGCTTTGTAGGTGCTTATGTGTGCAGGTTACAAGCCTTATTAGGAGTATATCATTATCAAGGTCATCCTTCTTGGCATCATCAAGTGAATATCACTAGGAAAACCCTCCATAAAATTTTAGGGAGAGTACAAACCATCTTTTCAAAGACATCTACTCTTAGATTTTTATTGTAATTTTGTATCAATTTGGTGAATACCTAAGAGGGATCTTTTGTAACCGCTTGTAAAACAATTCTTGAATATCAATGAGAAGGGTATTTTTATTTCTTTATCTTTTTTCATGATGGTTACTTAATTCACATTTATCAAGTTGATTTCATAGTACATTCTATAGATGTTAGATATTTTATACATCTTACAATGACAATCATGTGCAGGACCATTCCCACAATTTCCTAATTTATCACTAACTTGCTATTTTATTCCTTTTTTTTGGACTTGTAGGTACTATTGTTCTAAGCTGGTACGACTCATAGTGGCCACTGTTGTATCCTATGATAGACAGCAAGGCCATCACCCTGACCTCTAATGACCTCAAAATAAAGTGTAGAAAACTAAATTTGTGACATCTTCATCGATTGTTGGTTGCACCTGTAAGTGTTTCTAAGACTAATTTTATTGTGTTTTTGTAGAAAAAGATATAATAGAATTTTTAGTTGAAAATATAGAGAAATTTAGAAGAAAATTTTAAGTTTCCATTTTTCCATGGGCAATCATTGTTGGGAACAGTGGCCTTTGCTATTAGCCGCCCCAGGGTACAACGACCCCCATTTTTGAACAACTATGTGTCTGACGACCTCTACTGTAGATCATTTTGCACAGATATGACCTCTATTAAATTGATTGTTAGGATTTGATTGCATTTGGCCTACTTAAAGGCTGATTTCATTTAGGATTGCATTTCAAGTTTTTGAAATTAAAATATTTTTATTTACATATTTGGAAATTTGAAATGTACTTTCATGCATTAGTGAAAAGTCATTGCATGCTCTTATATTTTGCTTTTGCATGGAATAAAAGGAATCCACACACACATTACATATAAAATTTAACATCAGTGAGGTGGAATTCACACCCACCTGTTGATCAAGACCAACAACGATGGCCTTCATCACCATCTTGTTGGTTTGAATTGTGGATTATTGTACCCATTTTTGGTCAAGGCCAGATCCAAGAACCATTGTAGCCATGGAAAATAGCAAGCACTATTCTTTAGAATGTGTATAGCTAACCACAATGAAATGGGTGAGTACTAGTAGGACCTATGCTCCCTCATCGAATATGGGCTTCATCTCTATATTTTTGTGGGTTTCATAGTCTGGAGTTCATCACTAGGCTAGTGTGTGAGAGCGTACAAGTGAAAACCCTTCAATATTGAGCATTAAATCAAAAATATCAAACTCGAATAAGAGAAAGGTAAGAAAAATCTAACAAATCATAACACAAGCCAGTTTTAGGAAACACAAAGCAATCCTTAAACCATATAATCATTTGTATACCTTATTTGTTTCTTTACTGCTTATGTAATCAATATAAAATCCTACCATCTGATCTGGGACTAAATCCTAAAAAAAAATTGCTACTTTTTTATTTTACACCCAACAAATAAAAAATTGTGCAAATCAGAGCTATAATGAAGAAGTTATATTGGTTTTATCATTACTTGATTTTGAGTAATTTTTAAGCCAACAATAGGGAAAAACAACACTCAAATAGTCATAAAAAGTCCTAGACAACAAAAAAAAAATCAATTTTTTTTTGTTGTCTTAGTTAGTCCCTTGTGCACCTCTCACAACATTTTAGAGGTCTAACTCCTTATTTTCTCAAAATTTCTCAAATTTATCATTTTTCCACTAGCTCCGGTTGGCCAAATATTCCATAAATACAAATTTTAACCTGGAAAATACTTTTTAGAGTCCTAGCCCATTGTTATTAGCTCATCGCACAAATCATTTTGATATATAACACAACCATTTTTTAGAAGTCAAAATTTTCTTTAGTGTGTGTTCCCTTCAATGTTTGGTTAATCAACACATCATGACAACTACTCATAGCTGAGATCAATCATGAGCTAGTGAAGTGGAAAACTTATAGATAGGCCCTGCACACTTCCACTATCCCCCTAAGGATCTCATCATTCCTACACAACACTCAAATAGTTGTCGCATCCGTTATTCTCCTGAGGATATCATCATTCCTTCACAATGCCCTGATAGTCATTGTGAAGCTAACACCTTACATAGGGGATCATAACATAAAAATAATTCTACCATAAGAACACAAATGGGTCACTCACATGATCAAGTGGATAATTTTGTTAGTCAATATCAACCTCAAGCTACTACTAGTCATAATAGATCTATTGAGAGGCCTAGTAGAGAAGTTCACATTCCCTGTACATCGTGAAATTCACTATCCCAAACTCACATCCAAAACCTACAAACTCAACCAATGGTCATAATAAAAGGTGGACCTATATGGAGTTCATATGCACCATCAACCAACATGTCCATGAGCAAGTTAGTACAATAGTTTCCTCAGTATCAAGAAACTCTCATGAAAATATTAGGTTCAATTGAGGTGCAACCCTATGATCCTGATGCTTTCATGAAATTCATGGGGCATATACAAATGTGTTTGAGGAACATGGCATGGGGGATTTGTCTTCATCCTTGAGACTAAGCCTTTGAAAATATTGCACAAGGGAAGTGATTGTGGAAAGTGGGGTGTACCCTAAGCTTGAACGATCATGTGCTCCTTGATATGGAAGATCTATGATGTCGTGTATACCTTATTCATCAGAACCTAGACCTTGACCTTGCCAATTAACTATGTGAAAGTATCAAGATAGAAATCCTATCATATTGTTTATGTTGATGCGTCTTGGTTCCTTAGATTCATCAGGTGGGTCTATTCCAATTGAGTAATCTAACCCTTCATAAGCAAAGTTGATACTATTCGAAGCAGAACCCATGTCGTATACAAAACCTATGGTTAAATTATGGTCACATGGATGACAAAAATCCTTGGTTGTGGGAATGGCTAGGGGTGTTATGGTGACATCTTGGACCACGTATTCACCAATACCAGGATTAATGATGTGGACTTTGACTTGGGCTGATGTGGTGGATGATGTGGGTACTGATGACTCAGGTTTGGATGTGGCTAAGGGTGAGTTGAATATTTCAAAATCCAAAATTTCAACTTTTGAAACATATATTTATGGAGTAGGGTTGGATGATGGTGTAGAATTAGAAGGTGGATGGAGTATTGATGAAGAAGAAGAAATGGTTGTGGAATAAGGAATGGTTGAGGTGTATGATATGGTGAAAGTGGGTTGATCTTGACTACATGTACAAGAATAAATAGACAATTTAGTAGGCTCGGTGATTGGTAACTCCTCAAGAATAGGAGCTTTGAAAGAAGAAGTGCATGGATTAGACAAATATGGATGAGAATATGAAGAAGGTGGATTGGACAGAGATGGTGATAAAAATAAATGAGTGGAAGGCAACATGGATTCATAAGGATTTGAAATAAAATTGCAATACTTAAAAGGTTCTAAATCCATGGGTATGACATGGATTTGTCCATAATGAATGTATTTCAAGCATTGATGGAGAATTGAAGGAACACATTTCATTTCTCTCATCCATGGTCTACCTAGGAGTACATTGTATGCCATGGTTCCTTCCAAAATGTGAAACATTGTGTGTAACGTTCTAGCCCCTACTTCAATGGGAAAAATGATAGTGCCAACTATGGTACACAAAGCATCGTTAAATGCTTTGAGGGTGAATGATGACTTGGAAATGTGGGATGGTGGTAGCTTGAGATGGAGAAGGGTAGCGGTAGTGATGATGTTAATGGATGAGCCAGTGTCAATTAAGACTCTTTTGAATGGCTTCTTATCTATCAAGGCCATGATATGTAATGGAGGATCCACAGATTCTAATGTTATCGGCTTTATTTCAAAGTCATAAAAGGTGATGGATGACTCCATGCATGTCCTAACACTCCCTACAAAACTATTAAAGGCATTAGAGTCTTGGGATTCTAAATTGATATACTTGAGGATATCAATTAAATCTTATCTATACCTAGGGTATTGTTGGATAAGTTCATAGAAAAATAACTTGGCTGATGCCATTTTCAAACTTGTGGTTAACCGGCTAGTTAAGGTTACCTCTGGCCTTATGGGATGAGGGGTGGGCTGATTTGGCAGATTGGATAGGTGGATTGGTGGGGATGGATTTGGTGATATTTGGATGGGTGGCTAATTTAAAGGTTACTGCACATTCTGTTGAATTTTCCTTTGCCCTCTTGTGACCACATGGAATGCTCCTACAAACTTTTGATATTGTTGGACATGGTTGACTTGGTTAGGAGGTGTTTGATGGTTGTTACCTCCTACATTAGCTTGGGCCTCTCCATGGTTGGGTAGAGGTGTCTGAAAAATTCATAAATTTTTATTTTGTGGAGCTAAAGGATTACCCACGTTGATGGCCCCCAACTCTATGAGGTCTTGGACGATATTCTTAAAAACATGGCAAGAGTTGATGTCATGACCATTTTGCCTATGGTATGGGAAAAATAGGTGTTCTCTATAACCCCTAGGACACTTTGTGGGGTCATCGAGTTTGACTTCAGGTAAGGCTAGCTTGTTTGTTTCATATAACCTTCAGAAAATGGAAGCATACAACTCTGCTAAGGGAGTGTATTGATGATGAGGTCAAGTATATTGGTGGCGGGGAGGTTGTTCCATAGTTGGAACTGTGTTTTGCATTGTTGGTTTTTGCACAGGTTGTTGAGCCAATGTGGGCTAGTGCATCACCAATTGATTTACTTGATGATTTATTTTGGCCGGATTGGTTGCTTTGGTATTGGCCCTTTTTTTGTCATTCTTTCTTTTTAGGCTTGATGACACCTTCTAGGATTTTAATTTCCTCAATGATGCTAGCCTGTGCCAAAGCTTCTTCAAATGTGTGATATGTATTAAGCTGAAGAATCTAAGAGATGGGTTTTAAGCAACTCTTAGTGAATAATTTGATAATTTCCTCCATTGGTAGGGATAATGGCAGCTTGGTTATGACTACCCTCCAATGGTTTCCAAAATTGTAGATATTTTCATCATTCCATTGTTTTAGATAATAGATGTTTGATAATGAGACCTTATTTCTAATTTTTAGGGCAAACCATTCCAATAATAGATCCATCAGTTGAGTAAAGGTGTAAATGTTGTGTGTTGGTAACTGATTGAACCACTCTATGGCGTCTCTCCCTAAAATTTTAGGAAAATTTTAGAGCATGAGGGCATAGTTGGTTTGAATTCAAAAATATGCATGAACAAATGAGCTCACATGCTCCTTAGGGTCCTCAGTTCCCCTATATTTATCAAACTTTGGTAGTGTGAAATCTTCCAGGTATAGTAGCGATGGTACCGAAGGATGAATTGGTTGGTGAATTAGTTGGCTTAGGGTCATTTTTTGGTTTGACATGCCAAGGGTGTTTTGCATCAACTGATAAATTTTCTTTTGCATGGCCTGTATCCATGGATCTTCCTAGGAATTTGGAAGCCTTGGATTACCTGATGATTTGGAAGCTCTATAAAATAAATATAAATTAGGTCCAAAGGGGTCAGAAAGTGGCGAGAAAGGGCTAAAGTGGATCTTTTGAATATGAGAAATGTATTGAATGGTTAAATGGATGGTGGAAAATGTGGATGGTGGAAAAGTGGGTGGTAGGAAGGATTAATGGCTATAATTTGGTGTCTAAAGTATCAAAGCAGGTTCCTTCGTGAAAGCCTAATAGATTTAAGGAAGATATTACAAGAACACACATGGCTTTCCAAGAAGGTTTTTCGTCAAATATGACTCCATTGTTTGATGGAACTAACTGTGCTTTTTGGATTATGAGGATGCATACTTATTTTATGGAACATGGCTATGATATATGACAATCCATTAAGGATGGATTCACACCACCTACAAATCCTCCCATGGATTGATATGGCAAAAAACAATTTGAATAATACCAGGGAAACGAATGCAATATTAACTAGGTTATGTGAATTAGAATTTGTGAAAGTCATGCAATGTACCTCAACAAAAGAAATATGGGACAAGTTACAAATAACATATGAAGGAAATGAAAAAGTTATAGTGGCAAAAATTCAAACCCATAGGAGAAATTTTGAAGATTTGAAGATGAAATATGAGGAAGATATTGCCAAATATCTACTCCACATTGATGAAGTTGTCAACACCATTCATTGACTTAGAGAAAGTATTGAAGAATCTAAGATTGTTCAAAAAATCTTAAGGTCACTTCTTATGAATTTTTATGCAAAGGTTTCGGTGATTGAAGAAATGAAGGATCTTAAAACCTTAAGCATGGACAAGCTACACATAATTCTCATAGCCTATGAGATGAGGACTAAAAAAAATAAAAAATCCAAATGGGAGGTCGTATTTAAAGCTTCAAAGAAGATAAAGAATAAAGAACTAGAATCAAATGAAGAATCAAGGAGTGAAGAATAAGCTAACTTTGTGCGAAGAAATAAGAAGGATCCAAGAAAACACAAAGGTATGTATTCTATGAAATGTTTTAATTGTGGTAACATTGGTCACTATGCATCTAATTGCCCATGAGTTGGAAGTAGTAGCAGTGAAGAAGAAAAGGAATACAAGAAAAAGAAAGAAAGAAAATTTTATCATGAAAATAAAAATAGGCACAATCAAAGCAAGCATGAGAAGAAGATCTTTCAAAGGCACAAGAAGAGTCTTTATGTTGAGGAAGTAAGAAGTTATTCCAGCAGTGATAAAAGTCTCTCCGATAGTGAAAGAGAAGAAATCATATTTTTGGCCATGGAAGTGAAAGAAGATGCTCCTGTTGTTGAAAACAAATAAGAGGAGAGAGATCCAAAAAATGAAGAGGAAGCCATAGTTGACATAGAAGTGATGAGTGTCATCAATCACACCATTTAATCATTATAATTGTCAGTCCAGGGCGGTGTCCAATGGTTGTATGCGATAGCAGGGGTAAGCAGCTTGAAGGTCAGTCTACTCAGGAAATGGCTTTATTGATAAAACCAGTCAGTTTTGGGGGTTTCTGGTGTCACCTTTAATCCTATGAGCTGAATTGAACTCCTAATTACATTTGCTGAAACAAAATTGCAGAAATGGAAAGATTGCAGAAGATTGAAACTAATTACTCTTGCAGAATCAGAAATGATAGAAATGAAACCTATTTATGCTTGCAAAATGGAAATGACAGAAAGTAACTCCTAATTACATTAACATAATTAAAATGTTGGAATGAAATGTTGCAGCAATGAAACAAATAGAAATCAATGAACACAAATGAAAATACCAAAACTAGAAATAACTACTAAAAAGAGGGAAATCAACTACTATAGGAAATTCCAAGAACACAAAAGTGTTGCAAGATCTAAAAGCCTATACTAGGTGATCAACTACCATGCACCTACATTTATAGCATTAATACTACATGCATTTTAATACAGTTAACAAATGAAATGGAAATTGATAGGTTTCTGCTAACCTACTATAGCAAGAAATGAATAGAAACTTTTCAAAAGTTGATCCTTCTCTTGGGCCTGGAAGTGGCCCTTGCTCCCTGATCCAGAAGAAGGCAAGAAGTTTTACTCTAAACTACCTAATGCTCACACATTCACTCAAGAAACTAATTGAATGGAGAAACTGCACCTTTTATTGATTAGGACATGACATTACAACAATGCAGGAAAAATCTTGCAGAATTACTGCTTTGTTACAACTGAAACAACTATTCTATTCCTATCCTTCTATGCAAACGTCTATATGCTCAACCAAAATGGGAGCTTGTTATTTATACTATTCTGTTACATATGTGGATTCATTCTATTGTTGCTTTTCAGGGATTCAACAACTATGTTGAAGTTGTCTTCTTGAAATGCAGGAAACTATTCTACTGTAGCTTATCCATTTTACTTGTTGGGCGCAATATATTGGAAGAAATGCATTGGAAGGGGTGATAAAACCTCTCATATAGCTGTATCCATCTTCATTTCACCATTTTCCACCTTTTTGACCATTCTGTTGATGGTTTTGACCAAAACTGGTCCTGCTCCGCTCATTCCGGAGCTGCTCCGAAATATCAGGTAGTGTAATAGTTCTGACGCTTATCCATGCACCAATTTCTCAAGATAATGGGTTTGACCAGCTAGGTAGTCTTCTTAAGTCCTCAGAAGACAAATTCCATAAGTTTTACGTGTTGGCATTGACAAATTCCAAGCCATGTTGTTTATGCACAACTGGCTGGAATTTGTATGGTCAAACTCTATTTTCTGCATAGTCATACCAGTTTGAATAGGTTTTGGCACCTTTTTGCAATTTGAATAGGTTAGAAGGCAAGGAAAACAAATAACATGATCCCAAAATGGAATACACATCAACATACATTATTGCATATTCAAAATAAATGTTTATTTGCTAAGTAAATCAGCTAAAATAGTGCAAAAAATGCAGAAAATGGTCAAAACAGAATACTATGCTCCTGAATATTTAAACATGTAAATAGTAATACATAATGCATTCCATAATAAAAATTAGCATAAAAACATAGCATAAGGTCTATCAAATAGTTTATGAAATATCCAAAAATGGTCTATGAATGAGGTAATTTCTGGCCTCATCATTTTCCCCCAACCTATTGTAATGCATGTCCTCATGCATTCTGTGAAGCCACAACAACACAAAGATCTATGTCCAGATTTTATTCTTCATAACTCAGTTTTTGCCCTAGAACCTGATAGTATCCTCGGATTTCCTGCATTTTCTTGAGCCACTCCTAGAACTGCTCATCTGGTTGGGGATCATTATCAAAGAAATATGGAACATGAGTTATAACAGTTGGCAACCTATATCTCAAACCTACCCAATGATATTTTAGTTTGTGGATGACCTGCACTATGCCCTCAGCTCTTCTCCTGGACCACAACAAGTTGTTGGGCGAGATAGGTTCCCTTTTTTGAAGTGATATTGACAACTCTCCCCACTTGCTCTTACAAGCTGATAGAGCATTACTAAAATGTTGGTTACAAAAGACCTAAAAACTCATTACACAATCAGTAAGATTGCTTCTATAAACTTCTCTGATTCTCTGCTCCCTCATCATAGTGAAATGTTCATTTATGGAGGTCCTATAATTGGCATGGGAAGGTCTTATTAATAGTTCAGCTTTCAACTCCATTTCTTTGCTTACCTTTTTCTCCTCCTCCCAATGCATCTGATTTTGCAATGTAGATATGAAGGCTCTCAACTGGATGTCTCCTATGAAGATATGTGGCAAGAATGTTACATTCTCAGGTATGAAGAAGTTATGCAGAAATAACTCACAAAGTAAATTCTTCTGTTCCTCTGGACTATGCAGATATGTCTCTACAAATTCCTCAACAGTGTCCAGTTTGTAAGGAAGATTGGAAATAATCCTCATTAACTGCCAGTAGAGGTATTTTTCTTTTAGGATCAAACTATAAAACCTTGCAGGTCTTCTGCACTGAACTAAGTACTCTGCAATTTGACAAAGATATTGAACCTGTCCCTGCAACTTATTTGTTTGTGCATTTTGAGCATCAAGTTTTTGTTCCATAGATTTCAACGATGCAATTTGTGCTTCCATGCCTTGACACTTAAGCATCCAATGTGCTATATCTTCATTATACTTTGTTAGTGTAACTATTTGTGGGGACCTAGCTATCTGTTGCACTTTTGGAGGTAGATCTACCTGTATTCCAATTTCTATTGTGTCTATAAGGGGTAAATCCACTTGCACCCCAATTTCTGTTGTTTCAATTTGAGGTGAATTAGCTGTAGTTAATTCAATAGAAACTTGAGGGGAATGCACATTTACCTATTCCTGTACTTCCTCTTGTTCATTGGCCTCCTTAGCTGCTTGTGATGTTTGTGCTTCCTGTTGTTGCAAATTATCAGATTGTTCTGTAGAAGCCCCTGAATCTTCATGTTCTATCATACTGACATCTTGTTGGAAGATTTGTGTTGTTGTCTCTTCTATTTCTACTCCTATGATAGGTGATTCTTCCTTAGGTATGGCTACCTCCCTATGCTCTTCTGCTAATTCCAATAGAATTCTGGCCAACTCATCTTTAGAATCAGATTCTGTAGGTTGTTGCTCTAGAGTTGACAACCTAGCCCTTAATTCATCTACCTCCTACTGCAAATCAGCAATAAGCTTATCCTTTTCTTTGATAGAGGCTTCATGTTGTTCAATCCAACCCATCTGTGTCCTAATGACACTTCTAGAAGCACGCAATTATTCTTGTATATCTTCCTTTCCTTCCTCTGCTATGAACTCTTCTTCAAAATCAGAATCAGAATAATCAACAAGTGAGATATTCTTTGTAGGTATTGTTGTATCTATGTCTGTAATTGTTGTGCCTACCTCTGCATCCTCTGTGCCTATATATGCTTCTTCTGTATTGATTTCTGCACTCTCATCTACAAGCACTTCTCCCTACAATATACCTTCAGTAGATGTATCAATGTCTTTTTCCTATTCTGCACTCACTTGTTGGGACAGTGATACTACCTCTATATCTACTACCTCCTCCATTACTTTCTGCTTCTGAAGTCTAGAGGACCTTCGCAACCCAATAGTAGATTGTTTGTGTTTGACCTTTTTAGGGGACTTTGGAACATATTTTGACAATTCTGGAGCAGAGTCTACTTCAGGTGTTTCCTCCTCCATCTGCTCTTCCCTACTTGAACTCCCAAGCTGTTCAGTGGGTTGTGTTGGAAAAATAGTTACATTTTCAAAAAATGTAACCTTCCTTCTTTTTCCTACAGGACCAGCCTTAGATTATTTCTCTCTTTTCTTCCTGGTCCTAGAGGATGGAGGTCCCTATGGTGAAGAGGGAATTTATTTTTCAGAGGATTCAGTTTCAATTTTAGGTTTAGAGTTTTCAATTTTTGCTTCTTCTTCAGATTTAGGGCTTTCAACCTCTGCCTCTTCTTTAGATTTAGGGCTTTCAACTTCTAACTCATTCCATGCAGAGAAAAACCTGTCAAAACTTCTAGGGTTTCCCCTAAAATGATGTTTACAAATTAACTTAATGAGCCCATGGTGTTTAGGAGTCCCTCTCCCTGCTTGGTATCATTTGGCCATATTTTGTAACTCTTGATATAAATACAGAGGGAGATTTACTCTGACTTCTGGATTTGAACCACCATGCCTCAAATGGTTTAAAATTCTAATATGGTGTCTAAACAAAATGGAAAATTGCCCATCACAAGTTAGAAACTTGATTACCCAGACTGCTACATTCTCCCAAGGGTGTTGTAAACTAGTTCTTTTAACCCCTTTGCAGACATTATTGTTCATTAAAAACTCAATTGGTTTATCCCCTTCTTCCTTAAACTGGTTAACTATTTCACTTAGGGCATTTTTACTAGTTTTTAAAATCTGTAACCCTTGTAGAGGTAATTCAGTAATGTGGCTTAAGATTTTTGGTGTTACCTGGATTGCCATGCCGCTAATGTGAGCCTGGTTGTTTCTGAGAGTGTGCATAAATTCTACCACCAATCCTTCAGAGTGTCCATTGAATTTATGTAGAAATGACATCAATCCTCCTTCTATAAAAATATGGAGTGACTCAGGATCTCCCCATAGACAGTCTACATTTTTTGGCTCAATTTTATTTTTCTTTCCTCCCATCTTCAATTTCCTGTGATCTGTTTTCTCTCAGCCTTCTGGAATAGGTTGTTTTTCAGGTTTGATCTAAACAATTTGCATCTGTAGGGGCTATAATGTTTTAGCTATGGAATTTAATTTTCTCAGCGTAGGAACCAGCTTCGAAACATGTCGAAGTGTTTGAAAAATTAAATCCCCTTTTACTTGTCATGTGGCAAACTCCTATTCCCTATAGGAACGTGATTTATCTTTTTTTGCTGCTTGTGATTAAGTGGTTATGGCTTGCTGAGGTGGCAGTTAATTGTTGGCTTCATCATGTACAACGTGTAGAGTTTCCTTCTATCAAAGTGCCTTGTTGCATGTGCCCATGATTTCGCATATCATGAAGCACGCAGCGGTTCCCATGATCTCTTTCTCATTGCAACCTTGAAAGTCATAGCTTGGAATGTGTGCCCTCATTTGTTATTTCCAACTCCAAATGATGAAATTAAAACACTTTTGTGCCACGTGACACTTCGTCCTTTGCCCCTGCTCATTCCAAAGTTTATTTTTCATTCTGACGCGTGACATTATTTTATTCCGAAGGTCAAAAATCCTTCCTCATTCTGGAGCACAAACCCTTTTCATTCTGAAATTATTTTTGTTTAGAAACAATAGTTTCATTCTGGAGCTTCCATCATTTCGAAGCTAAACAATATTCTCATTTCAGATAATCATATCATTCTGAAGCTCCTTCAAGCTGCAATTCTCCAACTCTATCTGCTTCCTTCATCCCCTCAAAACAACCTAAAATATTTTATCTCTCATTGACCAGATGGATATCTTTTGGATCAAACCTTATGAATGCTTTATGTACTAATTAGTGACTTTACACACTACATACTAACTATCTACAATGCTTAAAATATAAAGGGCACATACCTGATTTAACCACTTATCTACATTTGTACAGATGGCTATTTTTGCTGACTACCAGTTGGCTCTTCTACTGAATAAGATAGGTGCAGTTCTGAGAACAGAGAAAACAATGATTGTGAGAACATATGGGACAATGATGGTGAATATGACAAGGCAAACATGCCGAACAACCGGTTTTCATGCAAGCCAATTCAGAAGTGCCTCCTAGGAGGTTTTCACTTTCTGAATTATTCATTTTTTCATTTTTTTTCATTTTTTTCTTTTTTTTTAATCTTTTTTATTCTGCTAAATTGATTGTGGAAGAAGTGGTTCCTTCCAACATGCATACATCCAATTGCTCCACTTGCTTTAGAAACTCATCCTTAGTTAGTGGTTTATGATATATCCAAAGACGATACCCATTAACCACTAACTTTCTGCATGAATCATCAATGGGTGAAAGGCGAACAACTCCATTTTCAAACACTTCTTCGATCTGATATGGTCCAAGCCACCTAGTCTACAACTTCCCAGGAAAGTCTTCATAATGAGAGTCAAACAACAAAGCCCAATCACCTTGCTGAAATTTCCATTGCTGAATGTGACTGTCATGCCACAACTTTTGTTGTGCTTGAATCATCTCAGTCTGGTGCAATGCATCCATTCGTAGTTCATCCAATGCATTGAGTTGCAAAATCCTGTCTGCTTGTGCCTGTGACAAATCAATACCAACTTCCAAAGTAGTTCGAAGTGTTAGTAATTCAAATTCAATAGGCAAAAGAGGCTTTTTACCATAAACCAATTCATAAGGTGTAAATCCAGTGGTAGATTTCCAGGTAGTATTGTAAGCCCAAACTACTTCAGGTAGTTTATCCATCCAATTCCTCCTATGGGAAGCTACTATTTTGGTTAAGATTCTTTCTAATTCCCGATTTGTTACTTCAACTTGACCATTTGCTTGAGGGTGATAAGGTGAGGATTTCCTATGCTTGATTTCATATAGTTTGGTGAAGGCTTCAACAACCTTTGATGTAAATTGAGGTCCCTGATCTGTGGTGATAGAATGTGGGGCTCCAAAATGCAGAAAAATTTGGGAATACAGAAAATCAGCAACTTTTTCTTCTCGTGCATGCTTAAAAGCATGCGCTTCTACCCATTTAGTCACATAATCAGTACATACCAAAATATGCACCTTCCCTTGAGAAGGTGGGTCAATAGGTCCTACAAAGTCTAACCCCCACCTCTCAAATGGTTCTATACCTACTTGAGGTTGCAATGGCATTTCACTGGTATAGGTAGGCTTTCCCATTCTTTGGCATGCATCACAATGTCTGACATATTTCTTTACATCCTTATGCAGGGATGGCCAGTAGTAGCCAACACCCAAGATTTTTTGAATTGTACTCTGTACTGAATAGTGCCCTCCAGATGGTTCATCATGACATGCACGAAGAATGTCATACACTTCATCCTTGCGGATGCACCTACGTAGAACATGGTCAGGACTGCATTTAAAGAGTAGACCTCCTATCCATTTAAAGGAAGCACTTTGCTTGATTAACTATTTCTTTTGTTTAGGAGTGAAGTGAAGAGGAATTTTTCCTGTAGCTAAGTAATTAGCTATATCTGCAAACCATGGAGATTGTACAAAAATAGCAAATAGTTTTTCATTAGGAAAAGCATCTTCAACCAATTCCCCTGTGTCTGTGTTTGGCAATCTTGATAGAAAATCTGCTACTACATTAGCCTTTCCTTGTTTATTAACTATGGTGATATCAAATTCCTACAACAATATTAACCAACGAATAATTCTTGCACTAACCAGAGGTTTATTCATCAAGTATTTAATAGTAGCATGATCTGTGTGGATGAACACTTGATATCCTGTGATATAGTGTCAAAATTTATTAATAGCATATACCACAACCAAGAATTCCTTCTCAGTAGTGGTGTAGTTCTTTTCAGCTCCTATCAAGTTTTTACTAATGTAGTAAATGGCATAATGTTCTCCATTTTCAATTTGACCTAGTGCTGCTCCAATAGCAGTATTGGAAGCATCAGTCTGAATATGGAATGGCAGTTCCCAATTAGGTCCTCTCAACACAGGGGGAGTTGTTAATTTCTCTTTCAATGCTTCAAAATACTTTTGACATTTAGTAGACCAAGTAAATTCAGAATCCTTAGTCAGTAATGCAAACATTGGATTGGCTATGGTACTAAAATTTACAATAAATCTGTGGTAGAAACCAATATGTCCCAAAAAACTCCTTACATCAGTTTGAGTTTTTGGAGGAGGAAGTTCTTTGATGACTTCCACCTTCTTGGGGTCAACCTTGATACCATGAGAGGAAATATGATGACCAAGGACAATCCCCTCCTCCATCATTAGAAAACATTTTTCAGGATTTAAAGACAAATGGTATGTTTCACAACGTGTTAAAACTTTTTCAAGTTGTTCTAAAGTATAATCAAAAGTTTCCCCACATACTGTGAAATCATCCATGTAAATTTCCACACTTTCATTTGTTAAATCAAATAATATTGCCAAAATAGCTCTTTGAAAGGTTGTTGGAGCATTACATAAACCAAAAGGCAAGACCCTATAAGCAAATGTTCCCCAAGGGCATGTGAAAGTAGTTTTCTCTTGGTCTTCAGGTGCAACTTGTATCTGATTATATCCACTGAATCCATCAAGAAAATAGAAGAATTTCTTGCCAGCAAGGGTATCTAACACTTGGTCTATGAAAGGTAATGGGAAATGGTCCTTATGTGTGACCTTGTTCAACTCTCTATAGTCTACACACACTCTCATTTTCCCATTTTTCTTTGGAACAATGACCAATGGAGAAACCCACCGACTGTCTGAAATTGGATAAATGAACCCTACATCTAAAAGTTTTTCAATTTCTTCCTTGACAATATCTTTCAGAGCAGGATTCAAACGTCTTTGAGGTTGTCTCACAGGTTTAACATCTTCAGTGTATATCCTATGTGTACACACATCAAGGTGAATTCCAGTCATATCCTTGTAACTCCAAGCAAAATCCTGAACATGTTTTTGTAGAACAACAAATAATTTTGCTTCCTGCTCATTAGTCAACCAGCTATTAATGTTCAAAAATTTACCTGGCTGGACTTCAATTTGTTTTATTCTGAGATGAACAGAGTTGGTTGCCGCATACTTGTTGATTAAAGAATTTAATGGACAGTGATGTGGTTGCAAAGTATGAAATACTCTGGATTCTATTTCAAAAGTGATGCCTGATGGAATCATTCCTTGCATAGGACATGTGAAAGAAGTAAGAAGATGATGATGCCATCCATGTGGCAGTGTGAAAGAGCTTTCTTGTATTGGAATGGATGATAGATGTTCTGAGGTATGATATTCATCCTTCCAAAGCAAGCGATGAACAATGATTTGATCATATTTAAGTCCTTCCTGTAATGTCTCAACTAGGATAGTTTCATCCTCAAATATTTCTCTTTCTTGTGAGTTGATTTCCTCAATATGTTCCTTTACTATTATTGTGGCCAGAGTGGAAACAATTTCTTCCTGTTCTTCATCAGACTCAAGAAACCATATCTGTCCAAAAAATTTTGTTGAAGGTTGGGCAGGTGGATAAAGGGAAATATTTTTAAGATCAATGCCATTTGAAATAGTCATTTCCCCAGATCTGCAGTCTATAAAAGCAGCTACAGTGGCAAGCCAAGGCCTTCCTAGAATGATGGGATAGCCATTAACTGAATTTCTAGGTTGCAATACTAGGAAATCTATAGGATATTCCCAAGAAGAAACTTCAATGGAAATGTCTTCCAGTATTCCTTCTGGTTTGGCAACTGACCTATCTACCATCTCCAAAACTGTAGTTGTAGGACTAAGATTATTGAGCTACAGTTTTTGCATTGTGTCTTTAGTCATTACATTAATTGCAACACCAAGATCAATCAACACATTTGGAATTTGAACTAGACCAATAGTGATTGTAACAACTGGACTTCCTGGGTCACTATATTTTGGAGGAACAAGTTTTCCAGATAATAGGTCAGCCAATTTTCCTTCTACTTGCATAGTTTTAGGGAAAGACTTCTTCTTTCTACCAGGTTTCTGAATACACAACTCCTGAATGGTTTTCTTAATTAATGGCACATCCTTTATTGCTTGCAACAAAGGAAGGGATATAGTCATTTTATTCAGTTCTGTGACTAACTCTGATTCAGGGATAGTTACAGTATTATCAAACCTTTCAGGATATGGTATCATTCCTGCAGGGGATACATCTTTCACCTACACATTTTTTTATTTTTCTTTCTCCTTTTCCAAAGTTGTTGGTAACTATTCAGGGTTGGAAGAGTCTTATTTTCCATCAATTTCTTCAATGGTGGGTGGAGCAGGGTCAGGTAAGACCTTCCCTAAATGCAATTGGATATTACTACAATCGAGTACATGAACTACAGTAGTTTCTTCAGACTTAGCTCCATAAATAGAGGTTGCTTGTATAGTATTATTTGGGTTAGCCACAGGTTGAGCTGGAAGTGGAGGTTGTTTTACCTGTTGTGCTTGTTGTGGTTGCACTCTTCCATAAAAATTTTGATTAGGAGTAGGAAGTAGGTATTGGGTTTGTCCTTGATACCTTTGATACCCTTGATATGATGGGTATTGAAGAACACAAGCTTGTACTGAGAGGGGGGTGAACAGTATAAGACCTCTTTTTAATTTTTCCTTTATATTACAAAGCAGTAAAGCAATATACCCATAGCAATATAAAATCAATGCATGAAAACATCCTCAAAGCGACAACAATTTTAACGTGGTTCACCCAGAATGGCTGGGCTACGTCCACGGATAAAATCTTTCACTAAATTTTATCAATCAAAATTTTGGAAATACCTTTCCCGATTACAATGTTTATGGGCACCAACCCAAATGAGACACCAATCCCCTAATCTCGAATTCATGGGCACCAACCCACAGGAGACACCAATCCCCTAGCTCTGCTTTGGCTGGTGATCCTCTAGAAGACCTCTGCCTTTGCTGCCCTTAGCAAATGGAACTTTATCCACATAAGACACCTGTCCTCCCTGCTCCGGTCGGAGACCTCTGTCCTCAACTCTATCACCTCCAAAATTGGTCCTCAAATTTGCACTAAACACAGTCCTTCGATTTAGCACAAATGTCCTCGTTCTCTTTCTCTGATCTGTACCAAACACAGTCCTTCGATCTGGCACAAATGTCCTCATTATCTTTCTCTGATCTACACCAAACACAGTCCTTCGGTCTAGCACAAATGTCCTCGAAACTGCACCAATATCTGTCCTCAACTGGTCCTCAAATCTGGTTCACAAAAGTTGTTCACAAGCTTCCACTAAAGCTTGCTTGATCTTCACCCAAGTCTTCACCAAGACTTGTCTCAGATCTGCTTTACAAGTTCTCACTAGAACCTGCCCAAACTTCTCCACAAGCTCAACAAAAGCTTGCTCAAATCTGTCCAACAATCCCTCTCAATGATTTTTCCAAAACCATCAAGGCCTGCGCACTATCTCCGAAATGTCACAAAAATGATGCACCCAATAGCTCTACACTTTTTCTGCTCTCTGTGCACTCTGCTTCACACTTAGCTTGATTCGACATGAATTGCTCTTTGCGCACCATAGACTTAACTTGCACACTTCAACAACGCATTCGATCCACTCACAACTCTCCAAACAACCCACCTTTTATACTAACACTTTTAAGATCAAAACCTTGATCTTAGTCAGCTACACAACCCTAAACTATGTCATCTACAAACCCTAATCTTCGTCGGTCCAAATTTAACTTTGTCGGCCTCACTACCTCTACAACTATTCTATAGCTTCTGCTATGAAACTACAACATGTCACGATATCACGACACCTTTGTAACCGTACACTTTCTTTTACCTTTTGTTGCAATATCGTGACACTTCAGCCTTTGTCAACTTCAACCACATTCTTGTCATGATATCACGACACTTCTAGCTTAGTCAGCATAAACTTTGCTTTTTTTGTGATATCGTGACACTTCTCCCTTCGTCGACCTCCTTTCTGCTTTTGTCATGAAATCGCGACACTTCTGCCTCTACAAACTTCATCTTCACTTCTGTCATGAAATCATGACACTTTTGTCTTCATAGCCTTCCTCTCTGCTTTTGTCATGAAATCGTGACACTTCACCTATGGAAGACATGCTTTCAGTTTCTGTCATGAAATTGCGACACTTTCTCCATCCATATGCTGCCATCTCAAATTGTCATGAAATCGTGACACTTTCTCTTCCTTGCACTCTTGTCTGCTTGCACTAGCGAAAATGGAACATGTCACGAAATCACGACACTTTCGCTGCCTTGTGCTTTTCTTTTCTTTACTCCTGCGAAAACAGAACATGTCATGAAATCGTGATGCTTTTGCATTTGAGCTCTTCCTCCTTAACTTTATCATGAAATCGTGACACTTCTAGATTCAATACGTTTTCTTTGCAGCCTGTCACAAAATCGTGACACTTTATCTTGCTTCCACTTTGTCTCCTGACTTTTCGCGAAAACGTGACACTTTTTCTCTTTAGCGCTTTTTTTTTTTTTTTCGGGTCATGAAAACCTGACATGTCACGATATCACGACGCTTTTTCTCTCAGAATATCTCTCCTGCATTATGTCGTGAAATCACGACATTTTTTCTTTCGGACTCTCTCTCCTACAACATGTCGTGAAATCGTGACATTTTTTCTTTCGGACTCTCTCTCCTACAACATGTCACGAAATCGTGACACTTTTCTGTCCGTTCAACCTTCCTTGCAATATGTCACGAAATCGTGACATTTCTGACTCTAAAAATTCTCTCTCCTCTTTGAGTCATGAAACTACGATATGTCACAATATCGCGACACTTTTCTAAAAAGCTTTCTCTTGCCTGCTTAAGTCATGAAAATGTGACATGTCACGATATCGCAACACTTTTTTAAAAAGCTTTCTCTTTCCTGCTCAAGTCGCGAAAATGCGACATGTCGCGATATAGCGACATTTTTCCAACTTACTTTCTTTCGAACATGTTATGCCGAACCTTCATCAAAACAAATTATTTTACATCAAATCAAATTACTTCAACAGCTTCTTGACATCAATGATAACTTATTCACTTGAGCAAATGCAATGTACCCAAGGTACCCAAAATTGCCAACAATCTCCCCCTTTGTCATTGATGGCAAACCTTTACTAAAAACACTTCTCAAGAGCCAAAACTAAAACCAACTGTGCTAACAACTGAGAATATTCCTTTGAATTTTTGCTCCCCCTAACTTGAAGCTTTCCTCTTCACTTGAAGCTCCCCCCCTTACTCATATCTCTCCCCCTTTGTCATCAATGGCAAAGGGTCACTTTTGGGGCTTGGGACTAAGAATGAACTTCTTAGCTTAGTCCCTCCCCCACCTCCTAAAGAGGTGATTAATTTTGGGGTGGGAGTAAAACTCCCATTAGGAACTGATCATCATCAGTGTCTATAACTTCCTTGCTAGTTCTCTTAAACTCTTTGTCCATCTTCCTGTTCTTGTCACTATTCTTGTTCTTGTTCTCATCCCCGTTCTTGTCCATGCCTTGATCCTTGGACCTGTTCATACCACTGTTCCTGTTCCTGTACCTTGGAAGATCAGCTCTACACTGTCTAGCTGTGTGACCGTCATTGTTGCACTTAAAACAAGTAACAATGTTATTTCTTTTAGGCATACCTGTTCTTTGAATCCGCCAGTTCTGCCCAAACCTGTTCTGAACAAACCTATTTTGGTCGAGCCTGCTTTGATCAAATTTTTTCCTGTTATTTAGCTCGCAATAGACTGCCTTATGCCCGAACTGTTGACAAGAGTAGCAATACCCTCGAAAGAAACTAGAACTTCTGAAATTGTTGTTTACCCTCTTCATTTGAGCCATGCATTGTGAAGTCGTGTGACCAAACCTTTGAAACAAAACATCTGCCTTGAAATTTTCTTCTATTTGACCTCTTGGGTCCCGAAAACTTCTTCTTCTCATTCTGAACTCTATTTTCTATTTCTGTGCATCTATCACTCATGGACTCTTTCTCTGAAATACTCTCCTCATCAGAACTCTCTTCTTTTTGAAATCTCTTACTAGATTCCCCAACCTGTTCCTTGTGCGGCTTAAAAAAACCAAGGCCTGTTTTATCTGTTGTCTTTCTTTGACATTTGATGAGTGACTTAACCTTTTTGGATCTATCTTGAAACTTGTAAAGCTTATCCTTGTACTCTTTAGTTTCCTCTTTCAAAGAAGCCATTTTCTGTTCTACCTCACTATACTCAAGAACCTTATACTCTAACTCATTCTTGAGTTCTTGTGTCTTAGCCATAGAGACGTCGAGACTTTCTATAATATCATCTCTCTCCATACAACATTCATCTAACTTATCCTTGAGTCTAGAATTCTTCTTTCTTTCCTTCTTCAAAGCACTAAGAGCATTAGTAAGTTCACCTTCTAGATCCTTTATTTGTTTGCTTTCTGAATCATCAAACCCTTTTTCAGATTTCCTATCACTAGAGGTGCTACCTTTTTCAAAAACCATACATGCATCTTCCTTATAGTTTTCTGAAGCATCCTCGTACATACTAAAAACCAAATCATTATTTGTGCAATCATCCTCAAGATGACCAAAATTTCCACATCTAAGACATTTCATGATAATGAATCTATGTTTCGGTTCTTCCTCTTTTTTTGATATGAACAACATCTCATTTTCAGTATCACTTGAAGAAATTTCACTATCACTACTAGAACACTTACTTGCTTTGTCTAGGTATAAACTCTTCTTGTGCTTGTGAGAATACCTCTTTCCTTGATTGATGCGCTCATCTTTGCTTTTCCTGTGATGCTTGTGCTTTTCAGAATCCTTGCTCTTAGAATCCTGTATATCTTCATCACTTTCGTTCTTGGGAACAGTACAATCAGTAGCATAATGACCAAACTTTCCATAATTGAAGCATCTTATATTTTTCACACTTTTTTGCTTTCTAGAGAACTTGCCTTTCTTGCTGTAATATGCCTCTTCATCACTGGAAGACTCATCACTCTCTTGAAGCTGTTTACCCTTGGATTTCTTGGTAGCCTTGAAAGCTGCCTCTTTCTTGACATAAACCTTCACTTGAGTTCTCAACTCAAATTCTGCAAGTATACTATGGAGCTCATCCTTTTTCAACTTATCCAAATCTTTAGCTTCCTCAATAGCATAAATATTTTCACTAAATATATTAGGAAGAGATCTTAAAATCTTATCACAAACATCATTTTCAGCAAGCTCAAGACCTAAGTCTTTCATGGAGTTAACAACCTCATCCATACAAAGCATGTAGTCACTAATATTTTCATCATAATTCATCTTGAGTTGTTCAAACATACCTTTGAAGTGTCTCAACTTAGCCTTTCGGACATTTACATCACCTGTGTGAACCACCTGCAACTGTTTCCACATTTCACTAGTTGTCTTGTAGTGAATCACCTTGGTAAGATCTGCCTTCTGTAAACCTTTCAGGATTGCATTCATTGCTTTTGAATTGCTGTGATGTAGGAGCCTGTCTTCTTTAGTATAAGGACCATGTTTGGGAATAG
This sequence comes from Wollemia nobilis, assembly GCA_028583015.1. Lineage (NCBI taxonomy): Eukaryota > Viridiplantae > Streptophyta > Pinopsida > Araucariales > Araucariaceae > Wollemia > Wollemia nobilis. Next base: position 2,253,448 of record JAQPPZ010000574.1, on the reverse strand, counting down.
TGTACCCATCTTCAATCACTTCCCAAACCTCATTCCCAAGTGCCATTAGATGAACCTTCATCCTTGCACTCCAAAGACCAAAATCTGATCCATCGAGAATAGGTGCTGCATTGCCACTTGAATAATCCATTGTGTTCTTTGCTAGCTTTTCCTTCAAGTTGTTAAACTTTTCGAAGGCACCGACTCTGATACCAATTGAAGAACACAAGCTTATACTGAGAGGGGGGGTGAACAGTATAAGACATCTTTTTAATTTTTCCTTTATATTACAAAATAGTAAAGCAATATACCCACAACAATATCAAATCAATGCATGAAAACATCCATAAAGCGACAACAATTTTAACGTGGTTCACCCAGAATGGCTGGGCTACGTCCATGGATAAAATATTTCACTAAATTTTATCAATCAAAATTTTGGGAATACCTTTCCCGATTACAATGTTTATGGGCACCAACCCAAAGGAGACACCAATCCCCTAATCTCTAATTCATGGGCACCAACCCATAGGAGAAACCAATCCCCTAGCTCTGCTTTGGCTGGTGATCCTCTAGAAGACCTCTGCCTCCGCTGCCCTTAGTAAATGGAACTCTATCCATAGAAGACACCTGTCCTCCCTGCTTTGGCTGGAGACCTCTATCCTCAACTCTATCACCTCCAAAACTGGTCCTCAAATTTGCACTAAACACAGTCCTTCGATTTAGCATAAATGTCCTCGTTCTCTTTCTCTGATCTACACCAAACACAGTCCTTCGGTCTGGCACAAATGTCCTTGTTCTCTTTCTCTGATCTACACAAAACACAGTCCTTCGGTATAGAACAAATGTACTCAAAACTGCACCAATCTCTATCCTCAAATGGCCCTCAAATCTGGTTTACAGAAGTTGTTCACAAGCTTCCACTAAATCTTGCTTGATCTTGACCCAAGTCTTCACCAAGAATTGTCTCAAATTTTCTTTGCAAGTTCTCACTAGAACCTGCCCAAACTACTCCACAAGCTCAACAAAAGCTTGCTCAAAAGTGTCCAACAATCCCTCTCAATGATTTGTCCAAAACCATCAAGGCCTGCGCACTATCTCCAAAACATCGCAGAAATAATGCACCCAACAGCTCTGTGCTTTTTCTGCTCTCTATGCACTCTACTTCGCACTTAGCTTGATTTGACATGACTCGCTCTTTGCACACTGTAGACTTAACTTGTGCACTTCAACAACACATTCGATCCAATCAAAACTCTCCAAACAATCCTCCTTTTATACTAACACTTTCAAGATCAAAACCTTGATCTTAGTCGGTTGCACAACCCTAAACTATGTCGACTGCAAACCCTAATCTTTGTCGGCCCAAATTTAACTTTTTCGGCCTCACTGCCTCTACAAATCTTCTGTAGCTTCTACCACGAAACTACAACATGTCGTGATATCGTGACACCTTTGCAACCGTACACTTTCTTTTGCCTTTTGTCACGATATCGCGACACTTCAGCCTTTGTCGACTTCAACCATGTTCTTGTCATGATATCGCGATACTTCTGGCTTAGTCAGCATCAAATTTGCTTTAGTTGTGATATCACGACACTTCTCCCTTCGTCGACCTCCTTTTTGCTTTTGTCATGAAATCGTGACACTTCTGCCTCTATAGACTTTGTCTTCACTTCTGTTGTAAAATCACGACACTTTTGTCTTCATAGCCTCCCTCTCTGCTTTTGTCGTGAAATCACGACACTTCACCTATGGAAGACATGCTTTCAATTTCTATCATGAAATTGTGACACTTTCTCCATCTGTACGCTGCCATATCAAACTGTCGTGAAATCATGACACTTTCTCTTCCTTGCACTCTTATCTGCTTGCACTAGCAAAAACAAAAAATGTTGCGAAATCACGACACTTTCGTTGCCTTGTGCTTTTCTCTGCCTTACTCCCATGAAAACAGAACATGTCACGAAATCATGACACTTTCGCCTTTGAACTCTTCCTCCTTAACTTTGTCATGAAATCATGACACTTCTAGATTTCGTACGTTTTCTTTGCAGCCTGTCGTGAAATCGTGACACTTTATCTTGCTTCCACTTTGTCTCATGACTTGTCGTGAAAATGTGACACTTTTTCTCCTTAGCGCTTTTCTTATTTTTTGGGTCACGAAAACCCGATATGTCGCGATATCGTGACGCTTTTTCTCTCGGACTCTCTCTCCTGCATTATGTCGTGAAATCATGACATTTTTTCTTTCGGACTCTCTCTCCTACAACATGTCATGAAATCGTGACATTTTTTCTTTCGGACTCTCTCTCCTGCAACATGTCACGAAATCACGACACTTTTTCGTCCGTTCAACCTTCCTTGCAATATGTCGTGAAATCATGACATTTCTGACTCCGAACATTCTCTCTCCTCTTTGAGTCGCGAAACTACGACATGTCACGATATCGCGACACTTTTCTAAAAAGCTTTCTCTCGCCTGCTTAAGTCGCAAAAATGTGACATGTTGTGATATCGCGACACTTTTCTAAAAAGCTTTCTCTTTCCTGCTCAAGTTGCGAAAATGAGACATGTCACGATATCGCGACATTTTTCCAACTTACTTTCTTTCGAACCTGTCATGCCAAACCTTCATCAAAACAAATTATTTTACATCAAATCAAATTCCTTCAACAACTTCTTGACATCAATGACAACTTATTCACTTGAGCAAATGCAATGTACCCAAGGTACCCAAAATTGCCAAGTATTTCTGCCTCCATCTTTGCCCATATTGTTGATTTTATGTCCAAGGTGGATTAACAGGATTCCAGGGTGGATGTGGCCAATATTGGGGAGATGTCCAAGATTTATTCCAAGGTTGTGAAGGTGGTTCTACATATCCCCATCGCATATTACAAGTATTTTATTCCCAACCTATAGGAAAGTGAGGGGTATTTTGATATTGTGAAAAGTTACCTCCTTGCATTTGCCCAATAACATTAAGTTCTTCAATCTGAGTTTCCAAAATACTTTTGAGTTGAGGTAAGAGATGACACTTATTAGTCATGTGCTCTTTTGAGAAAATACCACAAATAACTAAGATGGAAGTTCTATTCAGGTGACAGTCTTGTAAGGCATGCTTGTTTCTACATCTTGGGAAATAGATATCCAAAGCAGGTGTAGAGTTAGATCTTGCATTTATTTCCCCTAATGTAAAATTTAATTGGACAAGAATATCAGTTTTCATGTTAGCCATTTCCTCCATTAATTCCTTCATATCATTAGTACAAGGACTCTGCTTCTTATTTACCTAGTATGTGAATATTTTCTGCATAATTCTACAATATCATTAATGTCAAGCTAGTTCACATCTCCTTTTTCTATTAAATCTAATACTTCTCTGGAGTCATCTTGTAAACCTCTCAAAAATATAGTCTTCAACATGTCGGATTTTATAGGACCACATCTCTTTTGGATAAAGGTAAATCTATCAAGAAAGTCCTCTAAATTCTCATCCTCCTCTTGTTTAATCTAAAATAATTCATCCTTTTTATTTCACACTCTACAATAATCCTGATATTTATCCAAGAATACAGTTTCCATTTGTTTCCAAGTGTGGATTGAATCAGGTTCAAGACTCATAAAACAACGTAAAGCTGCATCTTTAAGTGTATATGGAAATAATTTCAATTTTTGATTGTCGTTTACATAGTCATAAGTCTGAAATAGAACCTTAAATTCAAACAAGAATTGGTCAATATCCTTAGAGATAATTCCCCTAAAGGTTGGCAATACAGAAGGTGAAATTATTTTCATAGGAGCATTCTAAGTAGGATTCAACCGAATAGGATATTAAAAATTCTTAGTAGGGTTTTAACCTAGAATTGTAACATCCCTATCATGTTCTTCTGCCATAGTATCTCCCTCACTTTTAACTTCTGCAATTTTTTCAGATGGACCAGGTCCAGAGGGATGTCTGGAAGTAAGTGCTTCTAAGAGTTCTTATTCCAAAGGTCCCAAAATTTTAGCTGATGAAGAATATGATTCTCATTTAAGTCTTTCAGGTATTTCATACACAGGTAAGTATTCTCCTGATCATGAAGAACATCTTTTTGGGAAAGGGCTGGTTTTGATAAACCTCCCTCTTTCATCTCTTAGCCTATGCATTCATGCTCATTTGCTGAATGAACTGAAGTATAAGTTTCCAATAACTATTACTTGTATCCAAATAACAATTCTTGGCCTACTTTACTTCTCTTAACAACACCTTGGATTCCTAAAAATGGTGCCAAAAATGATGAGTGTTGTCAATCACACCATTTAATCATTATAATTATCAGTCTAGGGCAGTTTTCAATGGTTGTGTGTGATAGCAGGGGTAAGTAGGTTGAAGGTCAGTCTATTTAGGAAATAGCTTTATTGATAAAACTAGAAATTTTTGAGGGTTTCTTGTGTCACCTTTAATCCTATGAGTTGAATTGAACTCTTAATTACAATTGTTGAAACAAAATTGCAAAAATAGAAAGATTACAGAAGATTGAAACTAATTACTCTTGCAGAATTAGAATTGATAGAAATGAAACCTATTTATTATTAAAAAATGGAAATGATAGAAAGTAACTCCTAATTACATTAAAATAATTAAAATTTTGGAATGAAATATTGCAGCAATGAAACAAATAGAAATCAATGAACACAAATGAAAATACCAAAACTAGAAATAACTATTGAAAACAGGGAAATCAACTATTGTAGGAAATGCCAAGAACACAAAAGTGCTACAAGATCCAAAAGCCTATACTAGGTGATCAACTAACATGCACTGACATCTATAGAATTAATATGACATGCATTTTAATATAGTTAACAAATGAAATGAAAATTGACAGGTTTTTGCTAACCTTCTGCAACAAGAAATGAACAGAAACTATCAAAAATTGATCCTTCTCTTGAGCCTAGAAGTGGCCCTTGCTTCCTGATCCATAATAAGTCAAGAATTTTTCTCTAAACTACCTAATTCTCACACATTCATTCAATAAACTAATTGAATGGAGAAACTACATCTTTTATTGATTAGGACATGACATTACACCAATGCAGGAAAAATCCTATAGAATTACTACTTTGTTACAACTAAAACAACTATTCTATTCATATAATTCTATGCAAATGTATATATGCTCAACCAACATGGGAGCTTATTATTTATACTATTCTATTACATATGTGGATTCGTTTTGTTGCTACTTTTCAGGGATTCAACAACTGTATTGAAGTTGTCTTCCTAAAATACAGGAAACTGTTCTGTTGTAGCTTATCCATTTTACTTTTTGGGCATAATATATTGAAAGAAATATGTTGGAAGGGGTGTCAAATCCTCTCATACATATTTTTCCATCTTCATTTCACCATTTTCCACCTTTCTAACTGTTATGTTGATGTTTTGACCAAACCTAGTCCTGCTCCACTCATTTCAGAGATACTCCAGAATAACAAGAAGTGTAACAGTTATGATGCTTATCCATGCATCAATTGCTCAGGATAATGGATTTTACTGGCTAGGTAGTCTTATTAAGTCCTTAGAAGAAAAATTCCATAATTTTTACGTCTTGGCATTGACAAATTCTAAGCCATGCTGTTTATGCACAACTGGCTAGAATTTGTATGGTCAAACTCTATTTTTTGCACAGTCATACCAGTTTGAATAGGGTTTGGCACATTTTTATAATTTTAATAGGTTAGAATGCAAGGAAAACAAATAACATGATCCCAAAATGGAATATACATCATCATACATAATTGCATGTTCAAAATAAATGTTTATTTGCTAAGTAAATAAGCTAAATTAGTGCAGAAAATGGTCAAAATAGAATACTATGCTCATGAATATTTAAACATGTTAAGAGTAATACATAATGCATTCCATCATAAAAATTAGCATAAAAACATAGCATAAGGTCTATCAAATAGTTTATGAAATATCCAAAAATGGTCTATGAATGAGGCAATTTCTGGCCTCATCAAGAAGAGAAACTTGTTGTTGCTCTTGAAGAGTTGAAAAGGCTTAGAAAGAAAAACTCAAGATTTAAGACTCAAGTACAAGAGGATGAGAAGACAAAGGTAAAGTTGTCATAGGAAATTATTGATTTGAAAGTTAAATTTGAAGAGGTAAAGCAAATTGAAGAAGGTACGACTGAGCAGTTAAATGCAAAAGAGTTGGAATGTGAAAAATAGAAGAATGAGGTTCTCTCTAAGAAAGGAAGTGAAAGAATATAATGATAAGCTACATAGGTTTGAGAAAAGCACAAAAATTATGGATGATATTATCAAAGCACATAGATATTTTTTTATAAATACTGAGCTTGGTTTTGAAGAAAGTCAAAAGAAACAAAATGCAAAGTCAAGATTAAAAGGAACAAAGACACCAAATAAACTAATTAAATAAGAGACTAAGACCTATCCTGATGTGTTGAGAAGTGGAATCATAAAGGAAGAAGAAACCAAAGAATTATTAGGGAATAAATGTTGGACATTTTGAGTCCCTAAGCTAAAATGTTGTCATTGATGTCAAAAGGTTATTTGATGTCAAAAGGATCTATGATGGCATGCACTATGTTTTGTGAAAAGTGCAAGGAAAGTCTTTTTGTGAAAACCAAGGCAGGCAAAATAAAAGGTTTTATTTAAAACCATGGATGGCAGATTTGAAATGGGTTTTTCTTAAAACCCAAGTTGGCTTTTCGTTTCATCGAAAAAGGTGCCCCGGTGATGGAGATATTTAATTTTAAATATTTAGTTTAAATTTTAAATTATTTAAAATTTAAATTTAAATTTTAAAATTAAAATAAAAGTAATCCACCGACGTCGTCGAATATGAGGGAGAAGACTATATAAAAGGATGACTAAGGTTTATTATTCCTCATCCTTGCTCTTGTGGTTAATGCGATTATTAGAAAGTGAAAAGAGCTCGTGTGAAAAATGTTTAAAGGCAGAGGCAGCGAATAAGTTGAGGTGTGGTCGATTCCAAGACATCATGGGCAGTGTGGCCTATTGGCAACTCGAGCAGCGCAAAGGCATTGGGAGGCAAGTGGTTGAGTGTTCGAATCGCGTGCACTTCATTTTTCTTGAGAAAGGAGGAATCTATTTTGCGTTGGCTGTTGCATGGAGGATAAAGGAGAGTGAGGCACCTTTGGTCTTGTGTGGAGCGCTAGCTCACGTGGTGTGCAAGTGCCGTTAGGACGCAGGAGCCACAGGACTCAGGTTCGAATCCTGCGAACTCCCTTTTTTGTGTAAAAGGGAAATAGTGCGTTGGTTGTGGTTTTTCATGCGCATGCTGCCAAGATTTATATGTTGTGTTTGATATTCCGAAATTCATGCCAAGGTATGCATTAAAGTTGTAAAAGAAAATTAAAACAATTTTTTTGTTTTATTGGGTGCTAAAAGTTAGTTTAAAATTTGTGCATAAATTTTATAGTAAAAGTGGTTTTTGGAGAGATAAGTAGGTAGGCATAGATTTTAATTTCTTTAGGGTATAAGTGGTTTGAGGAGTAATAAGGATTATTACTTATTTGGCACATTGTTGAGATGTTATTTGGAGAGTGCTTTTAATTATTGAAACATTCTTGAGAAAAATATTTTGCTTGAGGGTTATTGAATATATCTTTGGTGGATGTGATTATTGAGTTGGAGTAAAAAGGTGTAAATTGAGTTATGCTTTATTTTGTGATTATTATTTGAAGTCCACTAACCCTCATTGAGATTGGAAAGGAAAGTTGTGTTGAGTGTGGCAGATTTTGTGGACAACTTCTTGGCATTAATAAGGTATGGGCAATATTCTCTATTGATTGTTTATGGTGGTTGATTTCTGAAATATCATTGGAGAGAAAAGGATTGATTGTGGTTTCCTTTTCGAAAGTGTTGGTTTAAATGCTTCAAGGTTTTCTGGTTTGAGTGTTGTGATTAAACCTTGTTTTATAAGCATTGTTGTTGAAGCCCATTGGTTGAGCAAAGAACTTGAACTTGAGTTAGAAAAGAACATGAGTATCATTGTTATGTGAGATTTGTGGTTGAGCATTGTTGGAAATATTTTGAGTTGATTGATTCATGCTTGGACTAGGGTTTGTGAGAAAGAGTTGTTCCTAGAGGTGATTGGTTGAGTAGAGTTGTTTGAGCCTAGTCAAGTGAATGTGTGAAGTGGTTGTTCAAGTTCCATAAAACAAACTATTCTATATTCTGATTTGAGTTGAGATTGAGTTGAGAAAGAAATTGAGTTTGTGAATAGAACATATTGAGTCTCTAACAATTCTCTTTATGCTTCTATAAGAAAGAGTTGAGTTGATTTGAGTTGAGATTGAGTTGAGAAAGAAATTGAGTTTGTGAATAGAACATATTGAGTCTCTAACAATTCTCTTTATGCTTCTATAATATTGAGCTGAGTTGAGATTGATTTGAGTTGAGATTGATTTGAGTTGAGATTGGGATTTGAGTATAGAACATATTGAGTCTCTAACAATTCTCTTTATGCTTCTATGAGATTGAATTGAGATATTGATTGAGCATTGAGTTTAGAACATATTGAGTCTCTAACAATTCTCTTTATGATTCTATGAGATTGGACAAGTTCTGTGTGAGCTTGTTAAGCTGATTTGAGGTAAGTCTTTGAGAAGGCTTGTGGACTGATTTTGAGTAAGCTTTTGTGAAAGCTTGCTATGCATATTTGAGCAAGTCCTAGAGAGGACTTATTGAGCAGATTTGAGAAGGTTAGCTTGAGTAGAGTATTGGTGGGTTTGAGTGAGTGAGTGAGCCTATTGAGCAGATTTGAGAATTGGGGGGTTAGGAGCCTATTGAGCAGATTTGAGAGGTTTTGAGTGAACCTATTGAGTATATTTGAGGAGGTTCTAAGTGAACCTATTGATAGAGCTTTGGAGGTGATAGAGTATAGAGGATAGAGTCTCAGTGGATAGAGATCCAGTAGCCAGGACAATTGAAGATAGATCTGAGTGAGGAGTCTTCAAGTGGAGAGAGATCCACAAGTTAGAGCAGTAGAGATAGAGTCTTCTAGAAGATCACTAGCCAGAGCAGAAGGGGAAAGAGTTCTCCTATGGAAGAAATCCATGAACTTGAGATTTAGGGGATCAACATCTCCTTTGGATAGAGGTCCATAAACATTGTAATTGGGAAGGATTCCCAAAGAGATTGATTGAGAAAGTTTTAGTAAAATATTTTCTCCGTGGAGTAGCCCACATTGGGTGAACCATGTAAATTGTTGTGTCTCTATTGTGGATGGTGTTTTGTGCATTGCTTTGATTATTGCTATTGATACTGCTATCTATACACTGCATAATATTGAATTGAAAGTTGAATTGAAGGAAAAAGTAAAAAGTGGTCTTATACTGTTCACCCTCCCTCTCAGTATAAGCTTGTGTTCTTCAATTGGTATCAGAGTGGGTTCCTTCAGAAGAGTTTGATAGCTTGAAGGAAAAGCGGTCTAAGAACACAATGGATCAAAAGGATCAAAGAGATGGACCCTTCAATAATGCAGTACCAGTATTTGATGGAAGTGACTTCTTGTATTGGTGTATGCTGATGAGATTTCACCTGATGGCACTTGGAAATGAAGTTTGGGATGCAGTGGAACTTGGATATGATTCTACAGTCAATCCTCCGATAGATAAGGAAGGTAAGCTTCTAATGCATGCAAATTCAAGAGCTATGAATGCAATTATAAAAGGATTGGGTAGATCAGAATCTATGAAGGTTATGGATTGTAAAACAACAAAAGATATGTGGGATCTACTACATGACATATATGAGGGTGATAAAGGTGTCAGGAAAGCTAAGATCAAAAATCTCAAAGGAGAATTTGAGAACTTAAGAATGAGAGATGATGAAAATATTCGTGATTATCTCAGTAAGATTGATGAACTTGTGCATGAGATGAGAGGTCTTGGAATGAAGGTTGATGAATCAGATGCTTGTGATAAGATCTTGAGAACTCTTCCAAAAAGGTATAGTGAAAAGGTTTCTGCTATAGAAACATCAATTGATAGTGATTCTTTGACAAGGAATTCTTTGCTTGGCATGCTTACTACTTTTGAGATAAGAACAAAAGATCCTATTCCTCCGAAAGAAGTTGCTTTCAAAGTGGATAAAAATAAAAAGGGAAAGCAGATAGAATCGAGCAGTGAGTCATCTAGTGATGAAGAAGCTAACTATGGTAGGAGAGATAAAGGTTCCAAAATATTCATAGATGTTAGATCTATTAAGTGCTTCAATTGTGGAAAGTATGGACATTATGCAACAGAGTGCAAAAATCCAAAGTACAACAGTGATGAAGAAAAATAGGATCACAAGTACAGGGAATCAGAAAGACACAGGTACCAGAAGAAAGGCAAGGATGGACAGAACAAACAAGGAAAGAAGTTCTTCCAAAGGCAAAATAAAAGCTACTATGCAGATAATGCAAGTAAGTACTCATTTGATAGTGATGCTAGTTTTTCAGACAATGATAGAGATGAAGTCCTATTTATGGTTAAAGAGAAAAGGACTCCAGTTATTCTCAAATGTTTTAGATGTGGTAAATTTGGACATCTTGAAGATGATTGCACTAGATATGGCTATAGTTTCAGTGATGATGGTTTTGAAGATGCACTTGAAAGACCAGATGAGAATCTTCTAATGGCTTTAGAAGATGAAGTAAGTGATCCTATAGAAGATAAGCCAAAAGGAAGTAATGATAAGGACAAAGGCAAAAAAATAGAGGATTACTCAATAGAGAATGGTTATGATCTCAAGGGAGAACTTATCTATGCCCTTGACACAGTAAAGAAGGTAAGAAAACAACACTCTAAGCTTGAAAATCAGTTTCAAGAATGTGATGAAGAAATATTATTGCTCATAGAAGACTTAGAGAAGTCAAAGGCTAAGGCAAGTAAGTTCAAAGAAAAGTTAGAAGCAAATATTTTGGAATGTGAGAAGTTAGCACAAGAAGTGGCTACTCTAAAGAAATATTTAAAGGACTCCAAGATCAAGATGAAGAGTTTCACAAATAGCTCTAAGAACTTGGATAAGTTCATTTGTGGACAACAAAGAACATCATGTTCAACAGGTCTTGGCTTTGGAAAGAAATAGGAAAAAGAATCTACTTCAAGTCTTGATGAAGAAGAAACTTTAGAAGAAGATACTTCAGAAGATGATAGTGTAAGTGGGAATGAGACATCAGAGGATGAGTTGGACAATAGAGAGTTCAACAAATATAGGAACAATGCACAAAGAAGATACATATGGAACAACAATCAGAATAGAAGACCAATGAGGTCTAGGCAAGGAAGCTTCAATGGGAGATGCTTCTCATGTCACAGGTTTGGGCACATGGCTTCACAATGCAGGTCATATGAAAGACATGAATATGGAAAAGGATAACTTTTTCAAGGATATTGCTACTCATGCAATGGTTTTGGTCACAAGGCAATGAATTGCAGGGTTCATGGCAGAAGAAGATTTGGCTTCACTAGGAGGTATCCTAAGACATTTGCACCTCCAAGGAATAATAACATTAAGTGTTATAAGTGCAATAATGATGGTCACACAACAAGATGGTGTAGAGAAAATATTCCAAAAGCAGGTATGAACAGGAACAGGAACATGGATGAGAACAGGAATAGGAACAGGAACAAGAATAGGAACAAGAACTTGGATGAGAACAAAAATAGGAACAAGAACATGGATGAGAACAAGAATAGGAACAGGAACATAAGTGATGATTACTTGGAAAGAAATAGTGAGAGGATTCAGAAAACTCAGAAAGGAAGAGAGAAAGATAAAGGTAAAGAGCAGTGCTTTCGGGGAGTAGAAATACTCCCACCCTAGAATTAACCACCTCATGAGGAGGTGGGGGAGGGGCTAAGCTAAGAGGCTCATTCTTAGCCCCGAGCCCCAAAGGTGACCCTTTGCCATTGATGTCAAAGGGGGAGAGATTTGTGTATATTAAGGAAATTTTTTGATATGGGGAGAGATTTGATTTTTGAGAGAGCATTGAGCCAGGGGGAGCAAAGTCCCAGGGGGAGCAGAAAAGAAGGTCAGATTTCAGTAAATGAATATGGGTTGCCATCAATGACAAAGGGGGATATTGTTGGACATTTTGAGTCCCTAAGCTAAAATGTTGTCATTGATGTCAAAAGGTTATTTGATGTCAAAAGGATCTATGATGGCATGCACTATGTTTTGTGAAAAGTGCAAGGAAAGTCTTTTTGTGAAAACCAAGGTAGGAAAAATAAAAGGTTTTATTTAAAACCATGGATGGCAGATTTGAAATGGGTTTTTCTTAAAACCCAAGTTGGCTTTTCGTTTCATCAAAAAATGTGCCCCGATGATGGAGATATTTAATTTTAAATATTTAGTTTAAATTTTAAATTATTTAAAATTTAAATTTAAATTTTAAAATTAAAATAAAAGTAATCCACCGACATCGTCGAATATGAGGGAGAAGACTATAAAAGGATGACTAAGGTTTATTATTCCTCATCCTTGCTCTTGTGGTTAATGCGATTATTAGAAAGTGAAAAGAGCTCATGTGAAAAATGTTTAAAGGCGAAGGCAACGAATAAGTTGAGGTGTGGTCGAATCCAAAGACATCATGGGCGAGTGTGGCCTATTGGCAACTCGAGCAGTGCAAAGGTATTGGGAGGCAAGTGGTTGAGTGTTCGAATCATGTGCACTTCATTTTTTTTGAGAAAGGAGAAATCTATTTTGTATTGGCTGTTGCATGGAGGATAAAGGAGAGTGAGGCACCTTTGGTCTTGTGTGGAGCGCTAGCTCACGTGGTGCGCAAGCGTCCGTTAGGATGCAGGAGCCGTAGGACTCGAGTTTGAATCCTCATGAACTCCCTTTTGTTGTGTAAAAGGGAAATAGTGCATTGGTTGTGGTTTTTCGTGCGCATGCTACCAAGATTTATATGTTATGTTTGATATTCTAAAATTCGTGCCAAGGTATGCATTAAAGTTGTAAAAGAAAATTAAAACAAATTTTTTGTTTTATTGGGTGCTAAAAGTTAGTTTAAAATCTGTGCATAAATTTTATAGTAAAAGTGGTTTTTGGAGAGATAAGTAGGTAGGCATAGATTTTAATTTCTTTAGGGTATAAGTGGTTTGAGGAGTAATAAGGATTATTACTTATTTGGCACATTGTTGAGATGTTATTTGGAGAGTGCTTTTAATTATTGAAACATTCTTGAGAAAAATATTTTGCTTGAGGGTTATTGAATATATCTTTGGTGGATGTGATTATTGAGTTGGAGTAAAAATGTGTAAATTGAGTTATGCTTTATTTTGTGATTATTATTTGAAGTCCACTAACCCTCATTGAGATTGGAAAGGAAAGTTGTGTTGAGTGTGGCAGATTTTATGGACAACTTCTTGGCATTAATAAGGTATGGGCAATATTCTCTATTGATTGTTTATGGTGGTTGATTTCTGAAATATCATTGGAGAGAAAAGGATTGATTGTGGTTTCCTTTTTGAAAGTGTTGGTTTAAATGCTTCAAGGTTTTCTGGTTTGAGAGTTGTGATTAAACCTTGTTTTATAAGCATTGTTGTTGAAGCCCATTGGTTGAGCAAAGAACTTGAACTTGAGTTAGAAAAGAACATGAGTATCATTGTTATGTGAGATTTGTGGTTGAGCATTGTTGGAAACATTTTGAGTTGATTGATTCATGCTTGGACTAGGGTTTGTGAGATAGAGTTGTTTAAATTAATGTGAGTAGAGTTGTTGAATAGTAAGTTATGTGTAAGTTCCATAAAACAAACTATTCTATATTCTGATTTGAGTTGAGATTGAGTTGAGAAAGAAATTGAGTTTGTGAATAGAACATATTGAGTCTCTAACAATTCTCTTTATGCTTCTATAAGAAAGAGTTGAGTTGATTTGAGTTGATATTGAGTTGAGAAAGAAATTGAGTTTGTGAAGAGAACATATTGAGTCTCTAACAATTCTCTTTATGCTTCTATAATATTGAGTTGAGATTGATTTGAGTTGATATTGATTTGAGTTGAGATTGGGATTTGAGTATAGAATATATTGAGTCTCTAACAATTCTCTTTATGCTTCTATGAGGTTGAATTGATATATTGATTGAGCATTGAGTTTAGAACATATTGAGTCTCTAACAATTCTCTTTATGATTCTATGTGATTGGACAAGTTCTGTGTGAGCTTGTTAAGCTGATTTGAGGTAAGTCTTTGAGAAGGCTTGTGGACTGATTTTGAGTAAGCTTTTGTGAAAGCTTGCTATGCAGATTTGAGCAAGTCCTAGAGAGGACTTATTGAGCATATTTGAGAAGGTTATGAGTGAGCCTATTGAGCATATTTGAGTAGGTTTTGAGTGAACCTATTGAGAAGATTTGAGTAGGTTTTGAGTGAGCCTATTGAGCAGATTTGAGCAGGTTCTGAGTGAGCCTATTGAGCAGATTTGAGCAGGTTCTGAGTGAACCTATTGAGCAGATTTGAGGAGGTTCTAAGTGAACCTATTGATAGAGCTTTGGAGGTGACAGAGTATAGAGGATAGAGTCTCAGTGGATAGAGATCCAGCAGCCAGGATAATTGAAGATAGATCTGAGTGAGGAGTCTTCAAGTGGAGAGAGATCCACAAGTCAGAGTAGCAGAGAGACAGAGTCTTCTAGAAGATCACTAGCCAGAGCAGAAGGGGAAAGAGTTCTCCTATGGAAGAGATCCATGAACTTGAGATTTAGGGGATCAACATCTCCTTTGGACAGAGGTCCATAAACATTGTAATTGGGAAGGATTCCCAAAGAGATTGATTGAGAAAGTTTTAGTAAAATATTTTCTCCGTGGAGTAGCCCACATTGGGTGAACCACGTAAATTGTTGTGTCTCTATTGTGGATGGTGTTTTGTGCATTGCTTTGAATACTGCTATTGATACTGCTATCTATACACTGCATAATATTGAATTGAAAGTTGAATTGAAGGAAAAAGTAAAAAGTGGTCTTATACTGTTCACCCCCCCTCTCAGTATAAGCTTGTGTTCTTCAATAAAGTCCATCACAAAAACATTAATGAGAGAACCATGTGGTAATATCCTCCAAATAAATCCGCAAGGTTTCAATATTTCTTCAATGGTTATTGCTTCTCATGTAACCAATTTTCTCATAAAGTTGTAAATTGTAGGGTATGTGCTAAAAATGATTTTGGCTTCACCAAGAGAAATTTCAATTCATTTGCACCTCACATGGACTACAACATCATTTGTTATAAATATAATAATTTTAAGCATACAACTATATGGTGTAGAACAATGTTCCTTGAACTTTTGAAATCAAGTAAGAAGGAGAATAGTCAATCTATTCAAAATAATATGACCTCCAAAGTTTAGAAAAAGAAAATAGAACAAGAAAATGAGCATAGTAATTTGGGAGTTTTACTCCCATATCATCATTGATTGTCTCAGTTAGAGCAGTGATTAAGGGGACGTTATCAAGTGTCTTATCTTTCAACCCCAAGGAGCCTTTGCCATTGATGTCAAAGGGGGAGAATTTTAGTAAGGGGGAGAAGCTTGTGATCCTGTTTTAGTAAAGGATAGTTTCTTTGCAGGGTTGCCATCAATGACAAAGGGGGACATTGTTAGAATTATTGAGTTGTCATTGATGTCAAGGCAGATATCTTCAAGGGTGATTTAATGTTGTGATTGATGCCAAGGTAGATATATTCAAAGGTTATTTTATATGCTTTAATATTTAAATGAAATATTTAAATATTAAAGTGGAAGGTTTATATTTAAATCAAAATATTTAAATATATTTTGAATAAAAATTTAACTAATCAAATATTATAATATTTAAATCATAGATTTAATATTATAATATAAAAGTATTTTAAAAGAGAGTGGGTCAACTTGAGCACCATATAAAAGTGAATTTGAAAGTCAAATGTTTAAATGCATGGGCTGACCTCCTTGGGCACAAATAGCAAAGTGAAAGCATATTAATGTTTAAATGAATGGTACGACCTCCTTGGGCGTAAATTACAAAGGGAAAGCATATTAATATGAGTTAAATAATTCATTTTCATGAGAGCAAGCAAATCAAATATCCTTTGAGTGAAGAACAAGCAATGAGTAGAAGATAAGGGAGGATGTCCCAAAGAGGAGCACAAGTTGAATATTTGGGAGGACATTCATTAGTGTAGCAACGATCCGAAGGAAGGTTAAAATATCTGATTGTACCCTTTTAATTCCAACTATTGGGTTAGCCCAGCCATTTGCCAAGCCCACATTAGGGCACTGCAGTGCAGAAGGTTCAAAGTTTGAATCTCCTCTATGGTCTTTTTGTTGTGCAACTAAAGTGCAAGGTATGAAATTTTTAAATATTTTATTGTGCCCTTTTACTCTCAACTGTTGTATTAGCCCAATCAATTTCTAACCCGTGTTAGGGTGCTACGGTGTATAAGGTTTGAGGGTCGAATATCCTTGATGCCTATTTTTGTTGTGCATTTATTGTTTGAGATAGCATCACGAAGGATTAAAATATTTTATTGTCTTTTAGTTGCATCCACTAGGTTAGCTCAGTTGATCATAAGCCCATGTTAGGGCACTATGCTACTAGAGGTGTGAAAGTCGAATATTATCTACAACTTGCTAAGTTTTGTTGTGCAAGATAAAGGTAAAGTTTTTAATTAAAATTGATAAAAGAAAGATATAAGGAGTCATGTTGTTATTATAAAAAATATATTTTTCAAGATTTAAAAGGGAGATATAAGGAGACATGTTATTATAATGTTTTATTTTACAAGTTTTAAAAGGGAGATATAAGGAGTCATGTTATTGTTATAAATTTTATTTTATAAGTTTCAAAAGAAGATCATCATTATTAAGTAAAATTTGAAAATCACATACAAAAAGAAAATCATTTTGTCAAGGCAGATTTGGAAAGCACATGCAAAAGGAAGATCATAACTATTAAGGCATATTTGGAGGGCACAAATTTGAAACAAGTCAAGACATCAAAAAATATAGTTAGAGGATTAAGTGCACATATTCACCCAAGCATTCAATTTAAAGGAAGGATAATTCAACCATATCAAGAAGAAGAAAAGGTGCACATGATAGTGGAATAAAAGCAAGGTATTAGCATCTTCAATTCAACACACAAGTAAGTTATCCAGTGCTAGACTAAGACAACTTTAAATTGTGATAAATGTGAAATATGTGGAAGTGACATACTTAATAAATGTGAAGAACATATTGGCCATTTGAATATTTCTACACAAGTGCATATCATACTCTATATGTTCTTAAAGTTAAATAAATTTTGGGTAGAATATATCTAAATTGCCTTTTTATTTTGAAGAAAGAAAACTCAAGAAAAGGTGAAGAACTTGATGCCATTATTGATCGGATTTTGGAGCATATTTGAGAAGTTTGTTACCAGGTTTTGGAGTAGATTTGAGTAGTGTTTGTGAGTAGGTTTTGGAGTATATTTGAGTAGTTTTTGTGAGCAGGTTTTGGAGCAGATTTAAGCAGTATTTGTGAGCAGGTTTTGGAGCATATTTGAGTAAAATTTGTAAGCAGATTTAAGCAGTGGTTATGATCAGTTTTGGATTAGATCTAAGTGGTTTGGTGTCCATGAACTTGAGCAAGGGGATTGGTGTCTCCTGTGGGTTGGTGCCCACAAACTTGAGAAAGGGGATTGGTGTCTCCTGTGGGTTGGTGCCCATGAACTTGAGCAAGGGGATTGGTGTCTCCTATGGATTGATGCCCATGAACTTGAGCAAGGGTATTGGTGTCTCCTGTGGGTTGTTGCCCATGAAATTGAGCAAGGGTATTGGTGTCTCCTATAGGTTGGTGTCCATAAACTTATATAGAGGATTTATCTCTCCTTTGGGTTGGTTCCCATGAACTTGTACTAGGGTATTGGTGTCTCCTGTGGGTTGGTGCCCATAACATGTGTTGAAGAAATATATAAGCAATATTTTGTCATGGTTTTATATTGAAAGGGTGTTTCCACGTAAATCCTTGTCTCTTGTGTTTATGATGATTATGGGTATTGATTTATTATTGCATTGATATTATTTCAAGTTATTACTTTGGAAAGAAAAGAGAAAAGTTGTATCTTATATTATTCACCCCCATCTCAGTATAAGCTTGTGTTCTTAAATTATTCAAGAAAAATATAATTAAATATACCTTGTTGGAGGACACTCTCTATAAGTGAGGTTATGATGGTATCCTCCTTCGATACCTAGAGCTATAAGAAGTAAACCACATCATCTCTACTATCCATGATGATACTTGTGGGGGTCATTTTAGTGAAATCACCATCACTAAATGCATCTTATCCATGGGTTATTAGTGGACCACCTTGGAACATGATTGTTGTGCCTATATCAAGATATGCATCAAATTTTATAAACACACTAATTTAATACACTTACAATCACAAGCATTGCAACCTATCCAATCAATGTGGTTATTTTCACAATGGGGCTTGGACCTCATAGGCAAAATCACTCCAACATCCTTAAATAAGCATAAATTTATCATAACGACCATGAAATACTTTACCAAATGTGTAGAAGCTATTTTTCTCATCCAAATTATAGGAACCAAAATTATTGAATTCATTTAACAATATCTCATATATCACTTTGGAATTTCATCATGAATCATTTCAGTTAATGACACCAAGAATAGCTTATTGTGTTATGTGTGTATTTGTTATCTTATTTTTTTCTTTGATTATATATTTACTATTTTTCTAGATTTAGTTTATTGGGGCCTTTTGCTCTTCATTTGGTATCTAAGCTATATTTTAGCTTTGTTTAAGGAGTAAGGGTTTCAACTCTACGATAAATTAATTCTCAAGTGAGGGTCATATACAAAAGAATTTGGGCAAAGGAAAATGATGGGAAGCACATGGGTAGAGATTGAAAATTTTAATGGATATAATTTTGATTTATGGAAACTCAAGATGGAGGATCTATTGGTTGATAGAGATCAATGGATTGTAGTCTTGGGAATAAAACCAACATCAACGATAGATGAGGATTAGATGAATATTTATAGGAATTCAAGGAGTTCTATAAAATTGTGCTTATCTGATTTGGTTTTATTGAATGTATCGATAGAGATTATGAAATAATAGTTATAGGATAAGCTAGGAACTTTGTATCAAACAAATTCATTGGTAAATAAACTCTTTCTCTAGAAGAAGTTGTATTCACCTTGGATGAAAGATGGTGACTCTATGGTTGAACATATGAATTCTTTTAACATTGTTTTAAGTTAATTAAAATTTGTTGAAGTAATAATGGATGAAGAGAAAAAATGTATTACTTTACTTTTCTCATTACCTGATTCATGGAATAACCTAGTTATGGCTACCACCAATACAACTACATTGAAAGTAGAGGATATAGTAGGAACATTGCTATCTGAGGAAATGATATGAAAATATTCTAAGGTTTATCATTAAAAGGATGCCTTGGTTGTGAGAGGTCATTCTCAAGAAAGAAACAAAAATAAATCTAGATAAAGGAAATCGATATCTAGGGGTAAATATATTGCTAGTTTAAAGAGAAAATGTTGGAAGTGTGGTAAAACAAGGCATTATAGAAGAGATTGTAGATATACAAAGACTTAGTCGATCATATGATGAAGGAACATTTTTAGAAATGATGAACACAAATGAATATTCAAGGAACTTATTCTTAACAACATGTTGAAGTGAATGTCATGACTTATGGTTGATTGAGTGAAGGGGTTCTATAAATATGAAAATGATAAATGATAAATGGAGGTGAAGTCTTCTTCGGAGACAATTTGACATATAAAATAATAGTTTGAGGAAGAGTCAAGTTGAGGTTAAAAGATGAAATAATTAAAACCCTTCCTGGTGTACTCCATATTCTAGGTTTGGCAAGAAATTTGATATCTATGAGTAAGATGAATGGTGCATGTGTGACTGTGGTATTCAATAAGAATAGCTAAAATATGGTTTGTGGAGTCTTGGTGTTAGCAAGAGGAGTTTGTATAAGAACTTTGTTAATACTTGAGGCCAGCACTGTAAGTATTGATTGCAATAACTCTTCAGTTGTAGAGAATAATACAATACAAGCAACTCTAAGTTTTTTTGTAGTGAAGATAATATTGTGGTATCAACGCATGGTGCATATTGGTGAGAAAGGACTTCAAACATTAATAATGAAAGGTATGGCTAGAAGGGATTTTTGATTGCCCATTAAATTTTGATTTTTGTCAGTATTGTATTCTTGGAAAGCAAACTTGAGTCAAGTTTCCTATTAGTGCTATAATATTTAAAGGAATTGTATATCTAGTTTATAGTGATGTGTTTGGACTTGCAAAAGTACCATAATTAGGTAAATATATATATTTTGCTACATTTATAGATGACTTTTCAAGGAATACCTGGATATATTTTTTTACGAAACAAACCTGATGTTTTCAATAAATTGAAAGAGTTTCAGTCTCTTGTAGAAAATCAGATAGAGAAAAAAATAAAGTTTTTGAGAAGTGACAATGGTGGTGAGTATTGCTCTAATGAATTTGAGTAGTTTTTCAAGTATTGTGAAAAATAAAGGCAAAAAATAACTTCGTATACTCCATAATAGAATTGAGTTGCGAAACGGATGAATAGGACATTGAGGAATAAGTCCAAAATAAAGCTAAATGGTGTAGGGTGAGAGGAAATTTTAGGTAGAAGACATGTTAATTGATTGTTACATCGTAAATACATCTCCTACCTCAACTTTGGTGGAAAATATGTTTAGCAAGGTGCATCGACAATATTGTCATTATTGTCAACACACTCAGATGGATAGGTTGATGCAGTGGACAGTTGTTCGAAGGTTATTCGGAGTATGTAAAATGGTGTTCAATGCTTATGAGGATTTTTTTGATGTTCGGGTGAAGTTGTTACAGGTCGTTCGTGCAAATTTGCAAAATTTGCAAAAATCGTTAGGAAGTTGTCAAAGTAGCAAAAGTTATCAAAAAGGTGCGCTCCTTGCTTGCAGTGCATGGTTGGACAGGTCGAAGCATGTTGGCATGCTGGGAAATGTGTTAGAATAGTGTTCGAGGTATCAACTCAATGTTTGGATTGATCATTTTCATTGCCAATACTTGGTTGGACAATTTTGCACTTAGTTGGACAGTTGTAAAATTTACATTAGATGCCACTTTACAGGAGGAATATTATAAAATCCATGAGTTAGACCTTGAAAGTTTTAATGGAGGTAGTATGATTTACAGAGAGTTTATATTTTAAATTGTTGCCCAAACAAAGACCCAAGGAAGAAATGACAGCAGTTGCACAATGCCTTCGTAGCACTTTTTCCAGTTTATGTGACGTGTAAAATCTGTGTCAGAGGTCACTTTGCGGGAGGAATATTAAGCAATATGTGAGGAATTGGATCTAAAATGTTTTACTATAGGTAGCTGGATATACTAAGAGATTGAATTCTAAATTTTAGCCCAAACAGAGTCCGAAAGAATAAATGGTGAGTGTTGCAAAATGGCTCTGGAGCACTTTTTCAGTTTGTGTCAGGTGTAAAATCAGCGTCAAAGGCCACTTTGTCGGAGGTACTACGAATAATCCATGAAGAGTTAAAATCTAAAATTTAAACTAAAAGTAATCAGTTTATCTAAGAATATATGTTTCAATTTTTAACCCATTTGGAAATTTTAGGAGGAAGTTATGACTGTTACAAAAAGCCCTATTAGCTCTTTTTGGCATTTTTGGTAGTTTCTAAGAATGTAACGGTTGAGTGGTACTTTTGTGTAACTGAAAAAAAGAGCTACATTTTTTAATGTGAAGCATATATATGTTTTAAAAGAAAATGAAGAAGTTTTTTTTGAATAAAGGATTGTCGGTGCATGTTGTGAAGAATTTTTCTTTGGCATTTTGATTGAAAAAATGTGCAAGGTGTGAGAAAATCAATGTGCAGAGTTGAGAATATTGAAAGGTTTGATAGATTTTAGATGAGAATATTTATGATATAGACCACTCAGGGTATTTTGATGAGATATAATACTTTTATCAGAGCTTTTTAAAAATTTTAGGTTGATGCTTGGCAATAGGGGTCGGTGTTCCTTATAGTTGGTGCTGCTAAAGTCCGGGCTGGTTGGTGCCATTACCTGTAGTTGGTCCTACAAAAATATTGTAAAGACAAAACATTTTCAAGGATGGATTTAGATGGGAGTCCAAACAGTCCATTGGTACAGTGGTTTTCCCACATAAGGTTTCCACTATAAATCTGGTGTTATGTGATGCATTTTTGTGTGATTGCTTGTTTTGATTTGATTTCGTAGTTGGATTAAGTTTTTAATATACACTGATTTACCCCACCTCTCAGTTGCATGCTTATTTCAACAATTGGTATCAAAGCTAGATTCCTAAACAAGTTAACCGACTAGGGTGATCTTGGAAGTGACACAATGGCAGGTGGTGAAGGCTTCTCATCAAACAAAGCACCATTGTTTGATGAAACTAATTACACATTTTGGAGACTCAGGATGTAGATATATATTTGTTCTTTGGGATATGATATTTGGAATTTAGTAAATAGTGGATACACAATACCCACCACTTCTCTAACCAATGGTGCTTGTAAGAAAATTTTTGAGAATAACTCAAAAGCAAAGAATGCTATCATGTGTGGATTAGTCGACATCGAACTAGTAAATATTATGGGATGTAAAACAAAAAATGAAATATAGGACAAACTGAAGAGCATTCATGAAGGAGACGTTAAGATCAAGGAGGCCAAGTTACAAACACATCGAGCTCAGTTCGAAGGATTAAAGATGAATGAGGATGAGAATATAGAAGCATATATGCTGAGAGTTAATGAAGTCATTCATGCGATTAAAGGACTCGACGAGGAAATCAAAGATTCTATCATCATGAAAAAGGTATTAAGGTTCCTTCCCCAAATATTTGATTCTAAAGTTTTAGCTATAGAAGAAGATAAAGATCTCAATTCTTTTAGTATGGATGAGATGCATGGTTCTTTGACTGCATATGAGATGAGAATAGAAAAATCTAAACCCACGGACAAAGAAGCTACTTTTACAGCGCAAAAAAATATGAAAGCAAAAAAAGAAATTGAGGAAGAAGAGACATCAGATGAAATGGAAGCAAACTTTTTTCGAAAACTAAAAAGGGGAAAAGAAAAATACAGAGGAAAGTTACCGTTTAAATGTTTCAACTATGGAGGTGTTGGGAATTTTGCAGCTAAATGTCCACTTAATGAGAAGAATAGAAGTGATGAAGGATCACATAGAGAAAGAAGTGACTGGAAGAAAAAATTAAATTTTAGAAAAGACTTCAAGAAGAAAAGTTTCATCTCTAAAGGTTAGTTCATCAGAAGACATCTCCAGTGAGAATTCTAAAAAATAAATAGGTGAAGCTCTTTTCATGGCATTCAAAGAAGAAAAACCAAAAAATGAACATGAATGTGATGAAGAATAAATTGACGCATAAGTGAATTTGGAAGAGGAACTAATTGCAGCTCTGGATGAATTGAAGACAGAAAGAAAAATGAATAAGAAAATTTCAATAAATCTTGAGGATGGAAATGAAATCATAACAAATTTGAAAGTGCAGATAGAAGAATCCAAGAAGATCTCCAAAGATCTTGAAGTGAAAATAACAATGAAAATATATTATTGCAACAAGTTAGAAGAAGAGATTGTTGGTTTAAGGATGCAGCTAGAAGAGATGAATCAGAAAATTGGCTTTTATCATAAAGGTGAAGAGAGTTCTGTGAAGTTGGATAAGTTCATAAAGAACCATAAGACTACAGACATCAAATTTGGTTTGGGTTTTGATGAAGGAGAATCATAAAATGGATCAAAGGCCACAAATGAAGAATCCACAAAGAATGAAGAAAAGAAACAGGTTAATAAAGCAAAAATGAATCATGCAAAGGAAAGCAATAATGCAAGGCACGAAAGGAGAATTGACAATGATGGTTTCACCAATGTCACACATAAAATAAGAAGAAGATTTATGGCTCCTACAACAACATGGAAAAGACCACCACCCAGGTTCAATCATCCCTTTTCTGGTTACTATTTTAAATACAATGGTTATGGACATAAGATTTTAGATTGCAAGTATAATGTAGGACCAAGGAATTTTTCCAGTAGAAATGCTTTTTAACCTTTGATGGATTATGCAGTAGAATGTTTTTTTTTTTATTTGTGGAAAACATCCCAAAAGGGATGCCACTTTCGGGTAAGACCCAAGGAGGCAGGGGTATCCATTCCGCCAAAAACGCCCAGGACTCGGACCTGGCCTACCACCTTTGACATACTCAAGGAGCAAACAAACACACAAAACCAATTTAAAAAAAAGTAAATAACAACAAAAATAATAAAATAAAATAAAAAAACATGCTCCTTGAGTGTGTCAAAAACAAAAGCACAACCAAACACGCACAATAAGATAAAAGAAACCACAACACAAACCACATAGAAAAACACAAGAACCACATAACAAAACACAAACAAGACAAAAACAACAGAACACTACAAAGACATAACCCAAAAAAACATGAAAAATAAACACAACCAAAACCTAAAAAATAAAATAAATAAAAATAAAAATAAAAAACAACCAACAACAGACAATAAACAAAAACAAAAAACATAGAAAACACTCACACATAAAAAAATGAAATAACACAAACAAAGAGAAACCCAAGAACAAGAACAAAAAAAACACAAGAACAATAACAAAAAACATAAAAAAAAAACAAAACAACAAAAACACAAGAACAACAAAAAACAACACAAAGAACACAAAAACAAAACAAAACAAAAGAACCCACCCACCTTAAAAAACTAAACAAAAAAACAAAAAAGACAAAAGAAAAAAAAATGAACAAAACAATGACCTATCTAGACCGAGAAGACTATTAATGCAAGAATCAACAGAGGAAACAAAATAAAGAATAGAATGAGCTAGGGAACTAAAAAAACTGAATGAACCAAAGAGAAGCAAAAAAAAAAAAACAAGAAGAAACTAGGTACCTTCAAAGCTGGAGCCATCCAAAGAAATGATAGAAAGAAGAGCTTCCCTAATTTGAGAAGCCCACCATATAGGAGGGTGGCCATAACAAGTAAGATCACCTTTGTCCAAAGCCCAATTAGCTAAAGCATCAGCACTCTTGTTTTGATCTCTGACCACATGATTGTAATCAACTTTCAAAAATCCCATCTGGATTAACTGAATCTTCTCAATAATTCTTTTTATTCTCCAATCCACCTTATGATTCTTAGAAGGAGTCTTCAAGAGATTAATC
Organism: Wollemia nobilis; assembly: GCA_028583015.1. Lineage (NCBI taxonomy): Eukaryota > Viridiplantae > Streptophyta > Pinopsida > Araucariales > Araucariaceae > Wollemia > Wollemia nobilis. The sequence goes on along the minus strand of JAQPPZ010000574.1, from coordinate 2,228,155 downwards.
ATAAGTTGAGAGTCGGACTCAACTAACACCTTTTCCCATCCAACCTTAGTAGCCTCCTGAAGGCCTCTAAGGATACCATACCCCTCGGCAAGGTTATTGGAAAGAATACCCAAATTCTCGGCAAAAGTAAAAACCAGGGAGCCATCCGAAAGTCTACCAATTCCTCCCACACTGGCTTTTCCGGGGTTCCCTCTAGAGGCTCCATCGGTATTGACTTTTCCAAAATCCTTAGGAGGAGGTTGCCAATTTCTAGTCCTATCCATCTTACTAATACTCACATTCCCTTTAAGTTGGTTGCCCTTAGAAGGTTTAATCTTCAATCTTTGCATCACTTGATCCCATATTTGGTGGGAGTTTTGGGGGTGATTAAGGAGTTGATGGACTGATTCAACTAAGTTGGCTATGGTATTTTGCCAAATATAGTGAATATCCTTCCTATCTTGATTAAAAATTTGGTTGTTCCTTTCATTCCAAATATTCCAAAGAAGAATGGTAGAACCCATCCAAACTAACTGCCTAATAAAATGATCAACACCCTCTTGATTAGGCCAATCCCTCCAAAGTTGTTCAAAAGTGAAAAAATTGGACCACTGTAAGCCAAGTAAAGTGGCCATTCTCCTCCATAGCTCGGAGGCTAAAGTACACTCAATAAAAATATGGTTGATATTTTCTACATTCTCTTCACACATTTCACATCTAAAAGGGCCATGAAAACCATGCTTCATAAGTTGCTCACGAGTAAGCACCCTACGATGCAATAAAAGCCAATTAAAGAACCTCACCTTAGGCCAGAGCTTTTGAGCCCACAATTGAGAAAATATGTCAGAAGAATGGTTGGGATTATTATGGCATAAGGTCAAATAACCTTGAGCAACTGAATACTCACCCTTAGTAGTGTTGTTCCATCCAAAACAATCTTTTTCATGGGACCAAGAGAGGGATCTCATATGAAGGATGCCTTGGATATCTTGTCTTTGCCTTTCTGGGATTTGAATAGGCCAGTCCTCAATAGGGATCCAATATCTACCAACCTTTGAATTACTGGTATGGTGCCGATAGTAATTAGCCACCTTTATCCAATTAGCTCGGTGAAGCTCCTCCATCCAAGGCCTCCAATCGGGAAGCCGAGTTATCAAAGGCTTGTGACCATCCCAAGAATCTGTCCAAAAATTTGCATGTTGACCATTATGAATGATCCAAAATAATTTTTTCTTTATCAAATCCTCACCGAGTCTTAAGAACTGCTAAAATGGGAGAACCTTTGGTAGGAAGTTGATAGCGAACAAGGTCTTCAGGACTTTTGTTCTCAGCATATTTAGCACGAAGATTATTGGCCCAAAGAGCATTGGGGTTATGCAACATCCTCCAATATAATTTAGCAGCTAAAGCTTTGTTGTTATTAATTGAAGACCAGAATCCTAACCCCCCTTCACTCTTAGGAAGACATAAAGTATCCCATTTCACCAAGGCCCATTTTCTTTTCTCCTTAGTACCACTCCAAAGGAAACGATGACTGATTTGATCCAATTCTCGAAGAACAGACCTTTGGGATATTCAAAATGGAAGAAACATAAATAGGAATAGCTTGAAGGACTGATTTTACCAAGGTGATTCTACCCCCAGAAGAAAGCCACTTGTTGGTCCACTTTCCAATTTTCTTCTTGACTTTGTCCAACAACCAATTCCAATCTTTATTTTTTTGCCTTTGAATATTTATGGGAATACCTAAATAAGTGATTGGAAGAGAGGTCTTCTTATATCTTAATTTATCCAAGACCATGGATTCCTGTCTAGCAGAGCAATGAAAGAAAATAACTTTAGATTTGTCTTCATTGATCAACTACCCAGTAGCCTTAGAAAAATAGCTAATGATTTGCTTAATATTAGAAGCTTCCTTAGCTGTAGCTTTACCTAAAAGGGTAGAGTCATCCACAAATTGAAGATGAGAGATAGGTCTAGCTCCATGAGCAATGGTAACTCCCTCAAGGGTTTTGTTTTCCCTCTTTTTGGTTATAGTCCTACCCAAGCATCAAGCAAGAATGATGAATAAATAAGGGGATAGCGGGTCACCTTGCCTAATACCTCTGGAAGCTGGGAAAGACTGAGAAGGCCTGCCATTGATAAGAACTAAGTAGGAAACTAAAGAGATACATCCCATAATCCAATCCATCCAATCCTTAGAGAAACCAAATTGCCTCAAAACTTTGATAAGGAAGTGCCAATCCACTCTGTCATAAGCTTTGGATAAGTCTAACCGGATGAACATAGAAGGAGAATTTTGCATATCCATGGAATGGATGGCTTCCTGAGCAAGAACTATCTCATCTACTATTTGACGTCCTTCCACATATCCCCCTTGCTCTGGGGAAATAATCTTATGCAAAAGAGGCTTCAACCTTTACTGCCATGATTTTAGTAATGATTTTGAGAAGAACATTACATAAAGCAATAGGTCTAAAAGCTGAGATATGATCAACCTCTTGAGCTTTTGGAACAAGAGTAATATAAGTTTTATTGATAACCTTCAAAATTTCTTTGGATTTCCTGGCTTCTTCCACCACCTCTAATAAATCAACATGAAGGATATCCCAGAACTCTTGGTAGAACTCAATAGGAAAACCATCGGGACACTGGGGTTTTCCCTTTTTGCATTTTAAAAACTACTTGTTGAAGCTCATTGATAGTAACGGGAGCGAGTCAAAATAGAGTTCTCCTCGGAAGTGATAAGAGAAGGGATTGCTTGAAGAACATTTTGTTGTGAAGTTGAGTCAAGAGGAGTAGCAGCAAAAATATTGGAAAAGTAATCAACAACAATAGAGTTCATGCCATCCCAAGTATAAACAACATCTCCAGAATCTGATTTTAAGGAAGAAATAAAGTTGTGAGATCTTCGAGCTAGAAGAGATTTGTGGAAGAAATTTGTGTTTCGATCTCCTTCTTTGAGCCATTGAATTCTAGATTTTTGCTTCCATAAGATTTCTTCTCTTTTTTCCCATTCCTCTAGCTGAGTTGTGAGTTTAATTTCATCTGCACTTCTCTTCTCTGTGAGGCCATCTAAATGGATTTTCTTATTCAAATTTTCAAGATGAGCAATAACTTCATGTTTTTTTTATGAACATCCCCAAACTCTTTCCAGTTCCAAGTCTTGATTTTGGATTTAATGTATTGCAGTCTTTTGGCAAAACAGAACATCTTAGTCCCATGCCTAGGTTTACCTTCCTTCCACCATTGTTGCACACGAGGTCTGAAGGAAATGTCTCTAAGCCACATTAATTGAAAACGAAAAGGAGAGAAACTCACATTGGTTTTCCACATTTCCACCATGATTGGCCAATGATCCGAACCAGCATTATTAAGAGTCTTCACTTTAGGAATGTGACCATGGATTAAGAAATTTTTAGAGAGCAAAAACCTATCCAATCTCTCCATTATACAAGCTAAGCCTTGCCTTTTGTTAGACCAAGTCATAAGGCCATTATCTGGTTGGATATCCACAAGATGGAGGTTTGCAATATATTCGCTCATGAGGTCAGTGCTTTTGTCCAAATTTCTATTTCCCCCCCTTTTCTCATCTAGAGAGAGGATGGTATTGAAATCTCCTCCGATCAAGATCCAAGATTTAGGAAAATGAGAGATAATATGAGTAATATCCTTCCACTATCTTCTTTTTTCCTCCAAAGAAGTCGGGGCATAAACAGTAATGTAGAGCATAATCTGGTTGGAATGTCTACTTTGAATAGCTATAGCCAACAAACCCCAACTGCCAACCATATGGTGAATAACTACCTCTTTTGGGTCCCAAAGACAAGCAATGCCACCCGAAGTCCCTTGGGAGCCGAGGGAAACCACTTTTCCGATGGCCAAATTTTACTGGCAATTAAGTCCATATCCTCCATTGACATCTTTGTTTCTTGAAGGAAAACAAGATGTGGATGATTTATCTGAATCATTCTTCTAATTTCATTTTGTTTTGAAAGACTCCCTTTGAGTCCTCTAATATTCCAAGTGATGATCTTCATTAATACCAGGGCTAAAAATTTTGGGAAGGGCATTAATCTTACCTTCCTCTACAAGCTTTTCACCTTCTTTTACCATATGATATTGATTGGTCTTGCGACCTACTTTTTGATTAGAATCCATCTTCAATTTTTTTTTCCCTATTTCTTGACTTATTCCAATTGAATCTGAGATGGCTTCTAACCTTGAAGAATGCTCATACACAGCCAAAATTTTACTAGATGGTTCAATGGAGTCTATATTGGGACTTGCATTATTTGAAGTTTTGACATTTGAAATATTGTTTTTCTTGTGTAAATTTTCTCCTTTTTTTTTCTGTTGAAAACCTTTGATTTGTTGGTTTGTCTCTGAGTTCTTCCCTTCATATTTAAATTGTGTTTCTAAGATTTTAGTTTCCATTATTTCCTCTTCCTCACTTGGGACATCATTTGTGGAAAGGATTTCAAACATATTAGCAAATGACTTTGATTGATCCTTCATTACTAGTTTTTTATGAGTGTTCTTCTTCTTAGGTATTTGGAAACCTGTTGAGTTTATATCTTCTTTCTTTTGATCAGGAATTTTATTTGGGCAAGCACTGGCCAAATGACCATATTCATGGCAAATTCTACAACGAAAAGGAATGTTCTCATAGTCCACTACTTGCTCCCAAGTGTCTTCCCCAAATTGTAATGTGATATTTTTAGGTAGGGGTTTGTCAAAATCCATTAAAACACAAATTCGAGCATAAATAATATGTTCAAAATTTTGAGTACAATCGGCGAGTCATCATAAAAGTTCCTAAAGAGTTTCCAATTGAAGAAAAAATAGTAGGATTCCAAAATTCAATAGGGAGGCCAAAGAGTCTAACCCACACGGGAGCTATAGAAGGCATCTCTTCTTCGACTTTAAATTTAGTATGCCGGGGCTTCATGAAAAGCCCTGCCCTTCCAAAAAACCAAGGACCCCCTTGAAAAGTTTTCTCTCTATCTTCATTATTAGCAAATAAAACAAGAAAATAACCATTTGGATAAATAGAGATTTGTAACTCACCTTTAGTTTTCCAGCTTTTTGCAGCCCGGACTTTGAAAGCGAGATAGACTCGGACGAAAACCCACGAACCGACAAATTAGTCCTCTTTTTTCCAAATCTTCAATGCCAGTCTGAATGTTACCCATATCAAGCTTAACAATAGGAGTTCCATCAGTTGCTTTAAGACATCCTGACTCCGTTTTCCTAGGATCAATATTAGGCATTCTTAGAGGTTTATGAGAAGCCCTAATATTGATATTAGCATTGGGCTGAGGCTGTCCACCATGAAGGGCATCCCTAAAATTCATTTTTGGGATTGAGTCTTCAAAATTCTTACCCTTGATAGGGGTTTTCACAGTAGAATTATTTTGTGGGTGCACCTTAGCACCAGATTCACTTGAGATATGAGCCATTTTTTGATCAACTACTTGAAACTTGTTTTGTGGTCTCTTTAATCCTTGCCCTAGACGTCGTGGAAAGGTATGGTTTTCACTTTTCTTTTGTGCAGCAAATTGGAAGCCGTTGTCACTCAAGTTCACAGTATGATCTATTGAAAGACAAATTTCTAACCCATATTGTATCCCCTGCAACATTTCTTGCTAAAATATTGAGCATAAACCACAAAAATATTGGCCGCTAGGGCCCGAAGGCCCTAAAAACCAACCTCTGGAGCTGCTTGCACTCAACCCTAGATGAAACCCTCGCATAGCCGCTTGCCAAATATATCGTTCACACATAGGGATGTGCTAGGATCTGTGTTGCTCCAAATGATATGAAAATTGGTGGAGATGTTCTAGGGTTTTTCAGGCATCTACCCTCAAAATTTTAGCTCAATCCGAGTTCGGATGAGTGAGATATGGCCAAAAAGAGTTTGGCAGTTTGGGCAGTCCTGTGAAAAACCGCAGTAGAATGTTATAATTGTCATAAATTTGGGCATATTGCAAGAAATTGTAGAAGTACATTTCCATAAAAAAAAATTTAGGGAAGCAAATTTCATCCAAATGGAATAAGACAAAATATAAAATTTCCCAAAAAACATGCACAAGCTACTAAAAAAGAAAAGCCAAAACAAGAGCCCAAAACTATAATCAAACCGGAGTGGAAAGAAAAAGAGCAACCTAAGGAAGAAAAAGAATCCTTGATCATACAGATGACATTTAAAGCATAGAATAAATTTGCACCATGGATACTTGATAGTGGATGCTCCAGTCATATGACAGGTGATAAAAATAAATTTGAGAAGTTGCAGCAATATGAAGGTGGTTCAGTGAAATTAAGAAACAATGATGGATCTAAGATAGTTGCTAGAGGTTCAGTTAATATCAGTGACAAAAAAATTAGGTTAGAAGAAGTCTTGTTTGTGGTGGTCTGAAGTATAATTTCTTGAGCGTAAGATTTGTGACAGAGGTCATGATGTAATATTTAAGAAGCAGAGTTGTGAAATCAGAAATTCAAATAGTGGGAAGTTGATAGCAGCTGGATTAAGAACATCTGGAAACCTGTACACTCTCTCGGAGACTTTAGAAGGAGCTTGCTTTATTGGATAGGAAGAAGAGAATTGGTTGTGGCACAAGAGGCTCTGTCATATCAGTTTTTACAATCTAGTAAAAATTAGTTCAAAGAAAGTAGTGAGAGATATTACCACCATTGGCAAACCATCAAATAGCATTTGTGCTTAATGTCAAAAAGGGAAGCAAACTAGAGTCTCATTTAAAACAAAAGATTACTACACAAGCAAACCTTTGAAACTAGTACATACTAATTTATGTGGACCCATGAGAACGCAAAGCATAAAAGGTGACAAATATTTCATGTTGTGTATAGATGACTATTCCAGGATGACATGGGTATTACTTTTTAAGCATAAATCAGAAGCTTTTGAGATGTTCAAGGTTTTTAAAAACCAAGTTTAGAATTAAACAGGAAAAATGATTAAATTTTTAAGGTCAGACAGAGGAGGAGAGTTCATTTCAGAGGATTTCATAGAGTATTGTGAAAAATATGGCATTAGGAGATAGTTTTCAGCAACCAGGACACCTCAGCAGAATGGTGTGGTCGAAAGAAAGAATAGGACAGTGTAGGAAATGGCACATACTATGTTGACTGAGAGCAAAGTAGCAGATAGATTTTGGAAAGAGGCAGTCCATACTACGGTATACATCCAAAATAGGTGTGTGTTGAGGACGCATGAAAGCAAAACTCCTTATGAATTGTGGTTCGGTAAAAAGGCAACAACGAGATATTTTAAAGTTTTTGACAAGTGTTACATAAAAATAACTAAAGAAAACCTTGGTAAGTTTGAAGATAGAGCGGATGAAGGTATTTTTCTTGGCTATTCATCAAAAAACAAAGCTTACAAATGTTACAACAAGAGGCTCAAAAAAATTATGGAAAATATCGATGTTAAAGTTGATGAAGGAAGGGAACAAGTAATTAGATATGAAGAGAACTACCCAGTTTATGAAGAGGTCATTAAATGAGATGAGGAAGAGGAAACAGAAAAGAAACCAAGAATTGACTCAGAGGATTCGAAAAGAGATTCAAAATTGGAAGAAAACAAGAAATTCAAAATAGGTATCTGACAGAAAGATCATCCTAGAGAGCAAATAATTGGAGACCCCACAGTTGGTGTTCAGAAAAGAATAAGATTAGTAAGTAACTACTCTTTACTATACAACATTGAGCCCAAAAATATTTTTGAAGTAAGAAAATATGAAAGTTGGGTAAAGGCAATAAATGAAGAATTAGATCATATTGAGAAAAATAAGACTTGGGAGTTAGTACCAAGACCCGCAAATAAAAATGTAATCGGTACTAAATTGGTTTTTCAAAAAAAATTGAATGAATATAGATAGGTAGTCAGGAACAAAGCAATATTGGTATGCAAAGGGTATGTGCAATTTGAAGGTATTGACTTCGAGGAAACCTTTGCACCTTTGGCCAGACTAGAGGCAATTAAAATATTTCTTGCTTTAGCAGTTTACAAGAATTTCAAATTTTATCAAATGGATGTGAAATCAACATTTTTGAATGGGAAACTTGAAGAAGAAGTTTATATTGAGCAGCCAAATAGTTTTCAGCTTGGTGATGATCCCAACTTGGTTTGCAAGTTGAAGAAAGCGTTATATGGCTTAAAACAGGCACCCGGGCATGGTATGCAAGGCTAGACAATTATCTTACTCAGCAAGGGTTCAAGAAAGGTATGGTGGACAATAATTTGTATATCAAAAAAGAAAATGGTCATCATATTGTTGTTTTTGTATACATAGATGATATCATATTTGGCAGCAACAAAGATGAGTTGTGTAAAGATTTAGCAAATAAGATGCAGAAAGAGTTTGAAATGTCAATGATTGGTGAACTTTCATATTTTCTCGGATTGCAATTTAATAAAAATGAGAAGGGCATATTTATTTATCAAATTAGATATGTGAAAGAGATGCTAAAAAAGTTCACAATGGAGGATTGCAAGCCAGTTAGCGCTCCCATAACAACATGTTGCAAGTTGAGCAAGGATGACAAATCTCCACCTGTTGATTAAACTATGTATAGATCCATGATTGGGAGCTTATTGTACTTGACAACTACTAGACCGGATATTTTGTAGGCAGTATGTATGGTAGCACGATTTTAGTCTAGTCCTAATAAGACTCATGTAACAACAGTGAAGAGGATTTTTTAGTACTTCAAGGGTACGATGGAGTATGGGTTATGGTATTCGAAAGGTAAGGACTTCACCCTTATTGCGTATTCAGATGCATATTGGGCAGGATGCATAGATGACAGGAAGAGTACCAATGGATGTTCATTCTATCTTGGTGATAATATTGTTTCGTGGCATAGCAAAAAGTGGGAGTCAGTCTCATTATCCACAACAAAGGCAGAGTATATTGCAGCGACATCATGCTATACATAGGTACTTTGGATAAAACAAAATTTGAAGGATCTTGGAATAAATTTTAGTGAGCCCATATCGATAATGTGTTACTATACAAGTGCAATCAATATCTCAAAGAATTCGGTTATGCATTCTTGCACAGAACATATTGTTATCTGGTACCATTTTTTGAAGGAAAAAGTTGCGGAAGGTGAGGTTAAGTTGGATTTTATTCCAAAAATAGAGCAAGTAGCATATATCTTTACCAAACCATTGCCCAAGGAAGTCTTTGAGTATCTTCACAAGAAATTAGGAGTGGTCACACTTCCCAAGCATTAACTAGATATCGGGGTCACATTTTGAGGGGGAGCATTTGTGTCTTTGTTTATTTTTTCGCTCATGTTTGTGATTCTTGCTAAGTGTAATAATTTTTTCCTAAGAATGTTGTGCATGGACTCAGGGGGAGTTTGCAGTAGCCCTTTGGTCTTGTTGTCAAATGGGGAGAAGAGTTATAGGAAATTGTACATGTGTTACCAAGAATTTCAAAGGGGGAGATCGTTGAGCAAGGTGCAACGACAGTATTGTCATTGTTGTCAACACACTCAGATGGACAGGTTGATGCAGTGGATAGTTGTTCAAAGATTTTTTGGAGTATGTATAGTGGTGTTCAATGCTTATGAGTATGTTTTTGATGTTCGGGTGAAGTTGTTACAGGTTGTTCGTGCAAATTTGCAAAAGTTGCAAAAATCATTAGGAAGTTGTCAAAGTAGCAAAAGTTGTCAAAAAGGTGTGATCCTTGCTTGCAGTGCATGGTCGAATAGGTCAGAGCATGTTGGCATGCTAGGAAACATGTTAGAATAGTGTTGGATGTGTCAAATCGATGTTTGGATTTATCATTTGCATCGCCAGTACTTGGTTGGATAATTTTGCACTTAGTTGGACAGTTGTAAAATATGCATTAGAGGCCACTTTGAAGGAGTTTTAAGAAATCCATGAGGATTTAGACCTTGAAATATTTACTGGAGGTATTCTGATTTACAGAGAGAGTATTTTTTAAATTTCAGCCCAAATGGAGACTCGAAGAAGAAACGACAACAGTTGCAAAATGCCTCTACATCACTTTTTCCAGTTTATGTGATAGGTGTAAAATCTACGTCAGAGGTCACTTTATGGGAGGAATGCTAAGAAATCCATGAGGAATTGGACCTCACAGTTATTATTGGAGGTTTCTAGATATACTGAGAGCTTAAGTTTTAAATTTCAGCCCAAATAGAGTTTGGAAGAAGGAATGGTGAGCATTGCAAAATGGCTTTGGAGCACTTTTTCAGTTTATGTGACATGTAAAATCAGCGTCAGAGGTCACTTTGTCAGAGGTACTGCAAATAATATATGAAGATTTAAAATCTAAAATTTAAAATGAAGGTATTTGGTTTATCCAAGAATATATGTTTCAATTTTTAGCCCGTTTGGAAATTTGAGGAGGAAGTTATGACTGTTACAAAAAGCCCTATCAACTCTTTTTGGCATTTTTGGCAGTTTCTAAGAATGTAATGGTTGAGTGGTACTTTTGTGTAACTGAAAAAAAAAAAACTATTTTTTTTAATGTGAAGCATATATATGTTTTAAAAGAAAAGGGAGAAGAGGTTTTTTTTTAAGAAAGGACTGCCGGTGCATGTTGTGAAGAATTTTTTTCTTTGGCATTTTGATTGAAAAAATGTGCAATATGTGAGAAAATAAATGTGTAGAGTTGAGAAGATTTAAAAGGTTTGACAGAAGATTTTAGAGGAGAAGATTTGTGAGCTACACCACTCAGGGTCTTTTGATGAGATTTAATACTTTTATCAGAGTTTTTTAAATTTGTCAGGTCGGTGCTCCTTGTAGTTGGTGCTGCTAAAGTCCGGGTTGGTTGGTGCTATTCCCTGTAGTTGGTGCTGCAAAAATATTGTAAATACCAAACATTTTTGAGGTTGGATTTGTATGGGAGTCCAAACAATACATTGGCACAGTGGTTTTCCCACATCGGGTTTCCACTATAAATCTAGTGTTATGTGATGCATGTTTGTGTGATTGCTTGTTTTGATTTGATTTTGTAGTTGGATTAAATTTTTAATATACGCTTATTCACCCACCCTCTCAGTGTCATGCTTAGTTCAACACAAGACACCAAAGGAAGTGTGGACTGGTAAGAAACCCTCTCTCAGTCATATAAGAGTTTTTGGTTGTGATTCTTATATGTATGTCCCAAAAGATAAAAGGATTAAGCTAGAATATAAATAAGAAAAATGTATACTTGTGGGTTTAGTATTTGTATTAAAGAATATAAGTTATGGAATTAAAAAACACATGAGATTGTTTGCAGTCGTAATGTGATCCTTAGATAAACAAAATGGGTTTCAAAATAGAAAATGCAACCAAGCAAAGAACCTTAAATAGTTCAATTAAAATTCAAACAAGAGGAAGAACATATGGTAGAACTTGGTGCTATAGAAGAATATGAACTACAAAGAAAGTCTGAAGAGAAAAATTTAGAGGAAGAAGGTGAGGAGGAAGCTGAAGATGCAAAATCTAAAACTCCATGTTTGAGGAGATTAGATCAAGTGAGAAGACTCCCAAAAAGGTATAGCCCTTCAAATATTTAATTTACATTTAATATATCAGTTACTGATCAAGAACCCAAGAATGTAAAGAAGGCACTTCAGTCAAGTGAGAATAAGTCTTGGAAAAGGGCTATGGAGGAAGAAATGGAGTCCCTGGATAAAAATGAGATGTGGGACTTGGAAATATTATCCATAGAAGAAAATTGGCTGGTTGTAAGTGGGTATTCAAGAAGAAGTACAATGTATAAGAAACATTGGAGAAGTATAAGGCTCACCTAGTAGAAAAAGGATTTTCTAAAGTTGAGGGAATTGAATTTGGTGAGATTTTTTCTCCTATGGCTAGCTTCAATTAGGTTTTTTTGGCTATTTTTGTTGCTTTTGATCTTGAAATAGAACATATGGATGTAAAGATAATATTTATACATGGTGAACTTGATGAAGATATATATATATATATATATATATATATATATATATATATATATCACAACCAAAATGCTTTAGGGTAAAATATAAGGAGGAATTGGTATGCAAGTTGAAAAAGTCTCTTTACGGCTTGAAGCAATCTCCAAGAATGTGGAACCAAAAATTTGATAGGTTTGTTTTGAAACTTGGGCTTGGAAAAAGCAAAGCAGATCCGTGTGTGTATTTTAAACAAGAAGGTGGAATTTTTTTTATACTTGTTTTGTATATGGATGACATGTTAATTGGTAACAATAAGAAGATGATAAAAAACTAAAATCTCAATTATCATCTAGATTTGACATGAAGGATTTGGGTGCTGCAAAATTTATTTTAGGTATGGAAATAATAAGGGATCATGCAAATAGAAAGTTGTGGTTAAATAAAAGGAAATATGTTGATTTCATACTATAAAGTTTTGGGATGCATGATTGTAAACTGATACCTACTCCATATCCTGTTGGTCAAAAGTTGTCTGCTAAATAATATCCTAAAATAGATGAGGAAATTGAAGAAATGCATCACGTTCCTTATGCTAGCATTGTTGGTAGTCAGATGTATGAAATGGTTTGTAATAGACCTGATATTGCACATTTAGTGGGAGTAGTTAGCAAATATATGTCCAATATAGAAAATGAGCATTCAATTGTTGTGAATAGGATCTTCAAATACTTGCATGGAACTATAGACTATGCTATATGTTATCAAGGAAAATATGGAGATAGTAATATTGTAAATATACAAGGTTTTATGGATGCTGACTGGGCTAGATATCTGGACAAGAGAAGATCCACAAGTGCTTATGTATTCAGACTGTTTGGAGTGGTATTAAGTTGGATGAGTAAAAAGAAACCATTGGTTGCTTTATCCATAAAATAGGTAGAGTACATTACATCAACTTATGTCTGTAAAGAAGCAATGTGACTACAGAGGTTGTGTTCAACATTTGGTATTAATAAAAAGGCTACAAGAATAGATAGTGATAGTTAGAGTGCAATATTTTTGGCCAACAATCCTAGTTTTCATGATCAATCAAAATATTGATATCAAGTACGTGAAAGAGATGGTTGAAAGGAATCGGGTGATGCTAAATAAAGTTGATACAAATAAAATTGTTACTAATTCATCAACAAATGGTGTACCTACTCAAAAAATTTCTTGGTGTAGATCTATGGGCACAGTTGCCCTTGACAGTTGATAATGATAGTTTTTGGCTTCTATGAAAAGTATTCAACAAGTGGAATAATGTTGAATATTTTCCATGTTAGTTTGGCAAGGTTATCTCTAAAATGTACTGGACACTCTTCATGTATCCTCGCTAATATTTGAGGTTGGTAGCCCTCAAAAAGTTGGTTTCCAAGGGTGGCATCCCTCAATAGAATTTTTAGGGTTATTTAATATATTTTTAGACCCATATGGGTTGTTTAGGGTTAAATATTTGAACCCATATTGTTTTACCCATGGTATTGTAACATCCATTCTTATGCTATTGTTATTTAATTTCACTTGCATTAGGGTCATAACAGAGATGAGAGATTAACATTATTGTGTTGGATATGGTTAAGTTTATACAATAAGGAGATATTACTATGTTGGATTTTTTCTCATAAGGATTTTCCAAGTGAAATACTATATTATGTGTGTATATGTTATCTTCTTCTTCTTTTCATTTTGATTCTATATTTATTATTTTTCTAGATTTAGTTTATCGAGGCATTTTGCTCTTCACTATTTTTTTTTTGAATTTACATGGTGGAATTGGTAGCCGCCACGAATCCGAGCAGGTTTTCCAGCTGTTATGGCCACCACAGTATTTTGCGCTGTCCACCCTAGAATCCACCACACAGATCTTTGTGCAGTCCACCCATATAAACACCATGCCACAATCATTTTAAACCTTTTACGCCACTGAAAGCACCAGGAAAGGGACAAGCGTTCAGTCCAGCGAGGCTCGAGATTTAAACCTTAGACCTCTGCCCCCCTTATGGGGTTTGGATGAACCAATTGGGCTACACCTCAGACTTATTTTGCTCTTCACTATTATCACAGAAATAAATATGGTTTAGATGCTTATTGACTTTCCAACTTTTAGGAAATAGCAAAACCTAAGTCACTCAACATCATTCATCTTCATGCATTCTATGCCTAATTTCATTGATCGAGACTTGCAAATTATTGTACATTCTATACCAAAAGTTACAAAAACAAACAAAATATAAAAATATCCACTTCTCTGATCATATCCGTCCTTCATCACCCATATTTCTTCTTTTTCCTATCCCTATTATATGGTCACGCTTAGAGTGGCTACATACCTAGGGTAAGTTTCCCATATTCTTCATTATTTCCTCACCTCTCTTTCTTCTTTCTCATGTCCCTATTGTATGGTCACACTTCAAGCGACTACATACTTGAAATATATTTCTTCTTCTCTTATTTATTCACACCTTCTTTCTTCTATCCCTATTTTATGATCACGCTTAGAGTGGCTACATGTGGTGTATAGGTTCTTAATTGTTTCTTCCTTTGGATATTTTCACCAATCACTCATGTTTTTTTTTTTTGTATTTACATGGTGGAATCGGTAGCCGCCATGAATTCGGGAAGGCTGTCTAGCTTTTATGGCCACCACATTATTCTGCACTGTCTTCTCCAAAAGTTGCCACACAGATCTTCACGCAATCCACCCCTATAACCACCATGCCACAATCATTTTAAACCTTTTACGCCACTGAAAGCACCAGGAAAGGGACAAGCGTTCAGTCCGACGAGGCCCGAGATTTGAACCTTGGACCTCCGCCCCCTTTATGGGGTTTGGATGAACCAATTGGTCTACACCTCGGACCTTTTTATATGCATAATTTTTTATACCACATTTTTACAATCACTCATGTTGATACCACTAAATATTTGCAATTACATTCTTCATCACATCCATCCATATATCATTTAATGAGACTTCTATGATATTGTTCTCCATTTTTGGATATGTGAATATGAAGTAACCAATCATGTTTGGTTCACTCAATCAATGACAAGGTTCATCGTGTATGTTCCTGTAAATAGGCATCACATTATTATGCATTTAACCAATGTTTGCATTCTCACATAATTGTGTTCATTCACATGCACATAGGCATATTTCACTGCATACAACAACATACACTAGTTAGCACAATTTTCATGATGTCACATTAAATCTTATGCATAGGTTGCTTAGTAATGGAAATATTTTATGTTTTTCAACCATTTTAGTTTATCTCATCAGGATTTGTTAAACATCATTATATTATAATACAATTTTAGACTTTGCTTGGCTAACTAGAGTCCTTTCATGGATCAAACATGTTCAAATTAAAAAAAATTGAGTCTAGGGAAGACAACGCCTTGTGTACACTGGCCACTGAGTGAAAGGTTTCCCTTGCTCATCCTATTATTTGAATGATTGAAAACCCTAAGGTTCAACAAAAGGACAACCTACAAAAATAAAAGAAAAATAAAGAGAAAAGAAAAAACACCATTAAAAATCTTGAATCCTTGAGCTCCTTAGGTTCATAGATCATGGGGCTAATCTTCATAGAGGCTATAGATTCTTGAATGGTATTGGAGCATGCCTTACAAGTGGTGACATATCTATTATAATAACGACCTTCTTTTGTACACACCAATACACACTTGTGGATGAGCTAGCTTAACTGACTAAGATGTTTACCATTGGTTAGTCCAACATCACTCAAAATGGATAAATGAATAGATCACTTCATACACACATAGATTCATGATAGGCTCAACCTTAGTTAGGATGGTCTAGTTTTTATCAGAATATCATTTAACTAATATATGATTTTGATGATTAAACATAAATATTTGACTCTCTAGAAATATCTTCTATCATCTGAAACACCTTAATAGAAGAAACAAAAACACACATCATGCTTAGTTATACAACTAGTAAGACATAGAGATAAATAGGCAGTATCTTTAAGTCAATTACACCAGCATCATCATAAGCACTTACATACACATCTTGTTTAGATTTGTATTATCATACATATTATGCATTGTCTCATTATTTTTTCATATGTCAAATGTGACTATCACTATGCCATTGATTACTTATACCATACATGATTGCATAAATAAAATACACACATACAAAAAGCTTGATTACACACACCATTGCAAGTCTCAAAATACACTATATTTTCAATTTTATCCATTGATTTCACATTAATATCTCATACATATCAAATCAAATACATTACCATAATCAAAGACACATAACACAATCACATCAACATGAATATATATCACTCAACATCAATGTATATATCATCAAAATCACCAACTGGATTAGATCATATACATCATCATCTCCACATCTATATAAATCATCAATACATATATAGTTGCATAACTCTACAGGCATAATATACAAAATCATGGTACCTTTACCACACTAAAAATAATGTCAGTCATGTTGACCATAGGGAGTATCTCCACTCCCTTCCTATCATGTAGGTGATTCATCTCCACTCCTCCATGAATTCCCACCTATCTATAGTGAGGCTAATTTGTCTACTTGTGATACTCCTAGCCTAAAAAATGGTGGTAATTTTAGAGTGACTAATGTTGTACTCCTATGATTGCAATGCAAAATCAAACTTGAGTAGTCTAGAAGTGGTATACCATGGACAATTAAAACTACCTCACAAGTTGTTACATTATCCTTCTCCTGTAGATAAGATCTCCCTTAATAATCCCCAACATGTTGCAATTGTGTAATCTTAGCCTAAAGAGTTAACTCAACTCCCTATACATTAGGTTGATATGTCCTCCCTCATAGTTGATCCCTCTCTACTACAATAGCCTAAAGCTCTCTCTACAACTCCAACTACACCCTTAACCACTCTATCTCTCCTATGACCACTATGGTAATATCTCTCTCTATTACCATCACATTCTGCTCTCCTTGAACCTCTCCCATATGCTTTTGTAGCTACTTAACCTCTCTCTCCACCTCTCCTATAGTGGCCAATGTTGCATTCCTCTTCACTATGACTACATCCCACTCTCACAATAGTCCCTCCATATATACCTAGAGCTACCCCAACACATCGATCTATATCCTCACTCGCTCCATCGTAGCCTCTACCTCTTTCCTAATCACTAATGATCAATCTCTATTTACCACTACATCATCATGCTCTCATAGCAATCCAACTATATGCAACCTAAACTACTCCACTTCCAAACTCAAGGAATACCTCTCCATATTTCCCCACTCTATCTTATCATGTCAATAATTAGTTTTGTACATATGCTCTAACATATCCTCCAAATACATCTCGACCACGTCATCCTAATTTCCATCATCTAGTACTGTATTCATCTCCCCTACTCATGAGGGTTATGCTCTGCTATCATATCATGGCCACACACATCACCTCAAGGGTGATCCCTCATAAGATGCATCCTCATTATCATCTCCTAATCCTGTGGTTTTTGTTGAGCTGCTAGCACTAGATACCACTCCATACTTGATCGTTTTCACAATCTTACTTTTAGTATCACCTGATATATCCAGGTCCACTTCTCAACTCCTAGGTGCTACCTCTAGTCTTGTACCACTAGCTTCATCGATCACTCTTATACTATTCTTCCATCTCTATGCCACCCATCAATAATCATACTATGGCATCATATCCACATAATAAGCATCGAGTAAATCTAACATCTCATCAAAAGATATATCAAAGGCCTCTACTTGTGGTTGTGCTCCACAATCTCCTTGAACCCACCAAAACACCTTAGGTAGGTCAAGTACACCTTATCATAGCCCAAATTATCTTTGCGCATGACTAAAATGAAACAACTCCACCTAAAATGTGTACCGCCCAACCATCCATCTACCTCCCTAACTTGAGCCATCTCTACACCATCCTCTCACCAAGATGGTTCCCCTCTATATGGTCTCCATACAATATCTAGAGGTCTTAGACTCCTAAACTATCATTGATAATAGATGGCATGACCCTCATGATATTTATTAGTACTTTCATCCATATCATGTCACCATTGCATCACATATGACATATCCAATTCCAATAATGCATGGGCCTCAAATGGTATCCCCTTTGATCTCATAACACCTATGTGCTCCCAGGCCCATAATTGTATCAATAAACTACTACATTATGATGTCCTACTAGTCATACACACACCATGCAACTCTCGATAAGTCTAGGATAACAAAGTAGATGTCCATGCAAAGTGTATCCCATGCTCTACAATGCCATAAATGATCTTAATCATGTTCTATGGGAATACCACCCCTAAAGCATCAAGTAACACATAATTGCCTATACAAAGCATCAATAATGTATGGCACCAAATCAATTGACCATTCCTGTAATGCTATCCATACTTAACACCCCCACTATACACCCTCACATCATCCCAAGAATGACCAAAGGTCTTCTATAGTGCCCTATCCCTCGTCTCCTTGTCCTACGTGGCCACCATGGGCAATCCCTCCATAGGAAGCTTATAAATATGATATACATCCTCAAGGGTAATGGTCATCTCCCCAATAAAATAAGATAAAATGCATTTCTATCGACTTTCCACCGCTCATAAATTGTGTCCAAATACATGCATAATTACATTGAATAACATCCATGTGTGCTACCCCATAGAAGCCTATCTTATTCAACCATTTCCACTTGACATCATCCAAAAAACCTACAAATCATTCAACAAGGGCAAAAATCGATGATGAGGCTTCAACTCATTAACCTGTAAAACATCAAAAATAATCTCATCAGTCGACATATATCAAATTTTATATCCAAAATCTTGCATATTCATCAAGCATTTTTCTTAAAAAATAAAAAAAAATTGTATGGATCTATACGATTATGTATAAAATCATATGAATTTATATGATCCATACGAAATTGGTGAACCTTGTCCATACGTTTTCCTAGAAAAGCATATTTTTGGATACCCTTTTGCCCCAAATACATAAATATATATAAAAAAAATCAAATACATGCCAAAAATACTAAAACTAGGGTTCATTTTATTTCAAAAATATAAAATAAGGTATAAAGTCCACTTACCAGCATTTCACACCCTTCAACGCCCACTCTTACACCACTATAGGCCATATTGTCACCTCAATTTTCTAAATTCGACAGTGCTCTGTGTCACACACTCACTCTCCCTCGCTCCTCTCCCTTCAATTTTTGAAAGCGCACGATGAGAATGAAGCATGTACTTCTCCACCTATGCTTTTATAGGTGCTAACTAGGAAAACATATGGACAAGTACATTTTCTTGAAATCGTACATATCCATATGATTTTTGAGTGCACTTATCCATATGATTTTCTTGAAAATGTACTTGTCCATACATTTTTAAATTTATGGCCACCAAAACATGTAAAATACTAAAAATAAACCTTTCCAACCTTTTGATGATCTTAAAATTTATTTTTATCAAACGATTCATCATTGTCCTCACATTCTTCACCCATCAACTCATCGCTTGAGGGGCTTGACATCATACATGCTAAGTCCACTTCATCCACGATCAATACTCAAATATTTAATCTTGGAAACCATATTTTACAAATAACCTTTGCCTGAGATTATCATAAGCCCTCACTTGTTTGGGCAAACAAAAAGTAAAATTTATCTTCTCAACAAAACTTCAATTCTCTTCTCGACAAAACTTCAATTCTCTTCTCAAAAAAACTTTAGTTCTATTCGATCTCATCAATTTTTCAAAGGAAAACCTTTGAGGACATGCATCCCTTCCACAATTAGGATACCTTATATTGATCAATGACAACATTACATCTACTCCTCTAAAAAAATCATTTGTCATCAACCATCAATTCATTTTCTTCTACAATCAACTACCAAATAGGTGGTATAATATTTTGTATTGCATTATTTCTTCACACAACACAGTACAAAAGGGATAAAATATAGACACCTAAAAATGTCACACTTAGTTTGTTGAAGCAACACTTAATGGTTAATTGATGAAACACTTGGAAATTATCTCAATTGCATTGAACCCTAGTTTAAACTATCTTAAACCCTATGGTTATTCTAAACCCTAGGTAAAATTATCCCTTTAAACCCACACTCCACTCACACCCCTCTACACGCATCCCTAAACACTTACTCACCTTCTTCCCATAACACCCATACCTCTCCTTAAAGATATTTAAAGCTTTTATTAAATAAAAAATCATTTTCCTTAGGCCCTTTTCTCTTACTCAAGTGATAAATGGGTATGGTATACCCATACCCACCTCGCACGCATAGAAGGAAGGCCTTACCCACTCACCTAACCCATTAAAAAAGGTTTCTCTCTCCCTTATTTTCTCCCACCACATCGCGTACCCATTTTCCTTCCTAAGAAGGCTATAAATAAACCATCTTGCCTATGGTTTCAGGAGGAGAATTTTATGCACCGTTATGTTTCCCTAATATAGTCTAAAATATTCTTAAGCACTTTGAGCACTCAACACTCCTTCCACCGAGATTTCTTTTTAGGTTCTTGTGATTACATATGTAGAACAACTACTAGTGATTCCTAGATCGATCTCAAACTACATCGATGGAATCTATAGTTGAAGAACTAACAAATCAGAGCAAGAAACAACAAATCACAAATATAGGTGCGATCACCTAAAAAATGCATGTACAAGTGTATTTTCCATTATCAAGCTACCAAGTCAGCCTACTAGGTAACCCCTTTCACACTTGCAAATTCAGTTCATTTCAACACTTATTTCATGCATTTTTACTTGATTTTGAGTCACTTTCTTTGTGTTTATAGGAGGTTTGATTGAGACAAGCCTGCAAATAGTCTAACATATTTTATAGGATTGCATAGATTTCAAGGATCAATGTAGTTAGTAGTGGCACACATCATAAGCTCACTCCCATTCTAAGGATCTAAAGGAAGACTCCTGTGGTGCTATGAAGACATTCGATGCTAGGGTTCCTCTATATGGAGTCCCTCTTTTGTAGACTTTGGGAAATATTGTAAAAGGATATCAAAACATCTTTGTAATTTAGTGGTAATTTCCTAGAAGTGGTGATCTAAAGGTAAATCTAGAGGATGGCCTAGAGGTGACCCAAAGTGATGATCCAAATGGGACCTAAAGGATGACACAAGACAACCTTGAGGTAATGACCTAGAGGTAACCTCGAGGTAATGGCCTAGAGGTAAAGACCCTAAGATGACCTAAAGGCAAACCTTGAGATAGACCAAAGAGACCAAATTGATGGAGATTACTTAGAGAATGATCCAAAGCCAGAGCACAATTCCCATTTACCAACCCTATGAATTATGGGGGTAATGATATTTATACCAAATAATTTAATAAGAGGGGATGCTAGCCATTATTACATTATTTGATATTATATAATTATTAAGGGATGATTGATGATTTTACATCGTATAAGGTTGGATATTCACATCTCCCTTGAACATAAGAGAAGATGAAAAGAAAAAACTAAAGGTAAAATACCAAAGGATGAAACACTTAAAAGTCTCTTGAAACTAAAATACATATTGATATAAAAATATATAAGTTGTATACTAACAAAAATATATGTAATAATATTGTTTTGATTATTGTTAATTGTCTTCCCTTGTTTTTAACACTATTGTTGTAGATCATCATGGGATATTGGTACACCTATATAATGATTCTAATAATTGTTCTTATAATCATAAGCTCTTATAGTTCCTATATTTGTTTATCAATGATTGATTTGGTCTAGGAAAATATGCCTATTCTTTTCAATATAAGTTTAATTTAAAAACTATATAATCATAATCAATTTTCTTTTTCTTAAAATTTTCATAGTATACTCTCCTCACATAAGAGAAGTTAAAGCGACATTATATTAAACCTCTAAAAATAATCGTTTTGACTTCTTATCTTAAAATTTTCATAGTATACTCTCCTCACATAAGAGAAGTTAAAGCGACATTATATTAAACCTTTAAAAATAATCGTTTTGACTTCTTATCGGCTAAAAATATCAAAAATTATAAATTAAAATATATATTTTTTAATTTTACAATAATATATTTATATTTATAGTATTAAAAACATTAAATTTATAAAAATAAAAAATAAATATATTTTAATTTTTTTGATTAGGTTATTGTAAAACATTTTCTATGACCAAGGCACAGGCTAAACATTCTCCTCTCAACCATGACTCTCTTAAAGTTGAGAGTTAGCCTCCTCTCAACCATGACCCTCTTAAAGTTGAGAGCTATACTTATCAATAAGGAATTTAACACAAAGCCACCACACATCCACCCCCTCACACACTTGCCCAACCAAAAACCTTGAACCTTCGGAAAAAGAGCTAAAGTTTGAACCTCCTCAAATACAATATATTTTATATTTTATTTATGTGTGAATCTACTAACAAACAAACATATAAAGCTACTATAATAACTTAAAAAAGAAAATTCCCAAATAATTGAAGTGTGACAAACACTATTGAAAGCAGGGCAAAGTATTTCGTTTATACCAACACTTCTGCCTGCACCGTTTTCTGTTCCAAAGAGTAATCCCTTTCAAAATCAACTTCATCATGCACTTAACATTTTCCCATCGTTAAATATTACAATGTGACAAAACTCTCACTGGACGTTGAAGAGAGATTCACTTTGTTAGAGAAAACAAAAAATTATTATTATTATTATTATTATTATTATTATTATTATTATTATTATACCAAAATTCAACAATAGTAGATTACTATACAAGATATCAAAATTCTCTCAAATACCAAAATTCAACTCATGGAAAAAGGACCAGGAACTTGGCATTGCATTCACATTTAAAAAATAAATAAATCTTCGGGCGAATTATGAACTCATGACTTGTGGTCAAGATGGTGGTTGTTCAACAGAGGTTGTAAGCAGTATATACCTTCTTCGAAAGTCACTGGCATTAACATATTTTCCATCTACTCATATTTTCGCATTGTTTAAATCTTGACGAATTGACATCGAAAATACTTCGAAATCCAACGTGTGTGCGTATGCTGCACGATCACGCGGCACCAGAACATCGTTTGAAATTTCCTCCAAAGCTTCGCACCCATAACCAAATTCAACACGGAAGTCACGTCGAATCCGCGTATTTACACCGTTGATTCAGTTCCCCTCTATACAGAACGCTCGAAACCTTGCATTCAAATACTCCCACGATCCATTATGTTAAACAATACACATCGCTCCTTTTCCACCCTTCCTTACCACGCCCCCTGCAAAACTTTGGACATGGTAACGATGCCGCCCAATGATCACGACGACGGGGAAAACTGTCCCAGAGAAAATGAATGTCCTCCATGTCCGCCCAACATTCATCCTCCTCCATTTCATTACCCGCCCAACAACTACAACAACAATGGTAGTAATACCACTACTCCAAACTTAAATTCTGAAACTTACGAGCCTTGCAACGAGATGTACGAATGCAAGGCGAACATTATTTTGGCAGCCATAGCCGCCCTCTTTTTTTGCTGCCTAATCAACCTTATTATTTGCTACGTCTACTTCCGTTGTTGTGCAAATCGGCGCGGGCAGAGGGTGGAGCGTGCGCCTCGCAGGGGATTCGAGATTTCGCGAAGGCGCCACTTTTCATGGAGAGCAGCGGAAGAGCACTTCCTGACCACGCCGCCACGTGACCAGGAGCTGTGCCGCGCCGCCGTGGAGGCCCTCCCGGTTTTCGTGTACACGCCGGAAAACTTCGAGGACGGGCTACATTGCGCCGTTTGTCTGTCTGAATTTGAGGAGAAGGAGAAAGGCAGGGTGTTGCCCAATTGTAATCACAGTTTTCATGTGAATTGCATTGATATGTGGTTTTATTCGCATTCCACCTGCCCGCTTTGCAGGGCCGCCGTTCAGTCCCAACCAGGATCCGGCCGTCGTGAAGTGGAGATTTCCGTTAGGGAAGAGGGGCAAGTGGATAGCGGTGAAACCGCTTCCCATGGGAAGGCAATTTCGAGTGGTGCGAGTGGCTCAGAAGAAGACCAACATAATTACAGTAATAATAACGAATGCTGTGTTGATGTTAATATGAACGATAATTTGGTGGAAGAGGCGAGCAGAACAGCTACTGGGCGGGAAAATTAGCGTCATACAAGAAAGCCGGTCCTTACCAGAAGCATGAGGGTATTTGAAATTGATGTAAATGGCAGGTGGAAACTTGTTTTCTCTTGGGGCTAAGAGCCAAGGGTCTACCTTTCGGTGATTTATTTTTCACATGTTAAAATAATAATAATATTTTGAAATAAAATTAAAAAAATAAAATAAATTAATTGGTAGTAATGAGTGTTTGTTTATAAATTATTTAACTTAATTTAATTTAAAGTTTAAAATTTTATTTTTATCTTACAAATTATAAAAATATTTTATATAAAATAATAATAGTTTCACGTAATATATATTTCTGACTTTGGAAGCTTAATAGTGTCCATGCAAAATGAGGTGTCTTCTCCCTTTATTTCTAATCACAATTTTAAAAGTGAGGTGTCTTCTCCCTTTATTTCTAATCACAATTTTAAATTTGCTTTAATACGGAGGCTTTGAAAGTTTAAATGCAATAGTTAATTGATAAGAAGTATTTGAATATTATTCTATTGGAATTCAACTGGTTTTCATGTATACTGGCTTATGATTATATTAATAAGAATTGAATTTTATGATTATATTAATAAGAATTGAATTTTATTCTTATTTTTAAAGTTTTTTTTTAAATTTAAATTTATATTATTTAATAATATTATTTTTATTATTTATGATAAAATTTTAATTATATATTTTTGCTTCAACAAAAGTTTATATTTTAACAATTTTATTTTAGTACTTGTCTTTTAGTATAATATTTTTAAGAAGATTAAAAAAATAAATAAACTAACAATTATATAACAAATATTAATTTAATAGTAAGAGATGAAATGACAGAACTGTGTCTTCTAGCCTTCACTGAATTGAAGAAGAACGTTGTATTTCTATCCCTTTCTTGTAATCAATTAATTCGAGCCTTCTGTTTCAATAGAATTTCTTCTCTAAGTTCCCACTCTGCTACCTCCTTTAGGGCAGCAGATTCCTCTTGGAGATTTCTCTCCGTAAGACCATAATCTCTAATCTGTCGTGTAATAATATCCAACTTCTCTTGAGTATCCAATTTAGCCCCAAAAATATTGCCAAAAGTCTGTCTATTCTACTTCTTTATCCGATATTTGACATGTCGAAGTCTCTTAACAAGAGAATACATAGTTGTACCATGATGAGGCTTACCCTGAGTCCACCAAACCTGCATAAGGTTATGCAAAGAAGGCTCTCGAAGCCACATTAATTGGAATTTAAAGGAGGATTTTTTGTAAACACCACCACAACTCGACCATCAACTTGATGGGCCAATGATCGAAGCCTTTCCGATCCAAAATAGCGAGAACTAATATTCCAGTTAGAGCTTACCCGAAGGAAGAAACCAAAAACCTATCCAATCTCTCCGCAATACCCTCAGACCCACATCTCCTGTTGTTCCAAGTAAAGATGCCATTACCAGGTTTAATGTCAATCAGGTTATGCAACAAAATATTATTACTAAAAAGCAAAGAAGATGGACCAAGGGAACCCACCCCTCCTCTTTTCTCCTCCAAACTGGTGATAGCATTAAAATCACCAGCAAGAATCCAAGGATACAAAGGAGCCATCAACCGAACCTCCCGAATATGATGCCAAAGAGTAATTTTCCCAGCCATATCAGAAGGGGCATAAACATTAGTTAATAAAATCACCTCACCCGACTCTTTGGAGGAGGCAACCATAGAAAGAGAAAAACGGTTAAAAACCCACCATAAAGGAGAAAGCTTCTGAGGATTCCAAAAAGTAACAATACCTCCAGAGCTTCCATGAGACCCAATGCACTGATATTGACCACGAGCCCATACTTTAGAAGCAATATTAACCATACATTCCACAGATAATTTAGATTCTTGTAAAAAAGCAACATCAGGATTATGCAGCTTAATCAAATCACAAATAGCTTTTTGACGAGGAGAGCTATTCAAACCTCTCACATTCCAAGATAGAACAATCATTGACAAGGAGTAGCAAAGTGAGAGACAAGAGGCCTTACCAACCCTGACTCAACCAAGGACTCCCCCTGAAGTTTAAGTTTCTCTACATCTTTCTTCCTCCCCCCCTTATTAGTCTTGTCAGGGACCCCTTTTTTATAATTCTTCTACTGTATTCCCAACCCAAGACTAGCCTTAGAGCCCTTTCCACGGCTTGAGGTGACTAAATCCACCAAAAGAGGATCTTCTGACATAGCCCCATCTCGCACTACTAAATTCTCCATAGGAGGGATAGGAGTACTAAACTCCCCTGAGAAAGTCAATTCCAAAGGCTGAACTAAAGATTGCACCACACCATTCTCAATCCCCAAATTTGCTCCTATGGTTACTGATGAAATGAATAATACTCTCATGCGTCCTATTTCCATTGATGAGCTTGAGGGTATTGTTTTCCAAATGAAGAAAGGGAAAGCTCCTGGACCTGATGGTTTTCCGATAGAATTTTTTCAAGCATTTTGGTCAATTGTTAAACTGGATCTCCTTTATGTAGTGCAAGAGTCTTTCAACTCTCATCAAATGTTGCGTGCTCTAAATTCTACTTTCCTGATGCTTATTCCTAAGAGTGAAGGAGCCACTTCTCTTGATCATTTCAGACCTATTGCTCTCTGTAATGTAGCGTATAAAATTATAACAAAGTTGATTGCTGAGCATCTTAAGCCTTGGCTTAAAAAGGTCATTTCTGATGAACAGGGTGCTTTTGTGGTGGGCAAAAAAATCCTGGATGGGGTGACTATTGCTACTGATACCATTCACTCTATGTGCATTTCTAAGGAGAAAGCTATGTTTATGAAACTAGATATGGCTAAGGCTTATGATAGGGTTAAATGGTTTTTTAAAGAAAGGTCCTTCTAGCTTTTGGTTTCCATTCCAACTGGGTAAGTTGGGTGATGAGCTGCATTACTTCACCTTCATATTCAGTTCTTGTTAATGGTCATCCATCTTCTTTGTTTCAAGCTTCAAGAGGTCTTCGGCAAGGTGACCCTTTGTCCCCTTATTTGTTTATCATTATGGCTGACGGTTTGAGTAGACTTCTAAATTCACATGTTACTCAGGGTTTGATTCATGGTTGGAGGTGGGGTATGAGTTTGCCTGCTTATTTCAATTTGTGGATGATACGACTCTGATGGGACTTGCTTCTATTCGGGAAGCTACCAACTTCAGAAGGGCTCTGGATATCTATTTGGCTGCTTCAGGGCAAAAGATTAATGAGGGAAAATCTTCCATTTTCTTCTTTAACACTAATCCGCTTATACAGGCCCGTATTGCACGGATTCTAAGATTTCAGATTGGTGCTCTTCCCTTGAAGTATCTGGGTATTCCTATTTCTATAGGTCCTTTGCCTCGTGAGATCTGGAACTCCATTTTGGACAAATTTCATGCTCATGTTTCTCATTGGACTGTTAGATGGCTCTCCTCTGCTAGTAGAGTTTTACTCCTTAAGTCTGTGGTTCAGGCCCTTTGCATCTATAGGTGCATGATTCAAGTTGCTCCTGCTAGCTTTATTCATGAGTTGGATTCTTTGTCTAGACAATTTTTATGGGCTGGTAATTTGGAGTCTTCAAAATGGAGTTTGGTTAAGTGGGAAACTATTTGTAGACCAAAGAAAGCAGGGGGGTTGGGTCTTCGTTTGTCTTCCCTTTCTGGAGAGGCTTTGGCAGCTAGGTTTTATTGGAGATGGTGTACTTCTCAAGACCAAGCTTGGGCAAAGATTCTGTCCTATAAATATTTGAATGGGGTTGAGGGCTCTGAGATTCCCAGATATAGTTTGTCTGGTAGGGGATCTTTCATCTGGAACACTCTTAAGAAGGGGGCGAATCTTGTTAAGCAAGGTTTGTTCTGGATTTGTCATAAGGGTTCCAAGGCTCTCTATTGGCAGGATGCTTGGGATGGGTTCCCTACCATTTTATCCATGTATCCTCATCTTCAGAATTTGTGCAAAGTCTTTTTGGATGCCGATTGGAATCGGGTTATGGACTACAAATTTGTTGAAAGATTTGGGCAGGTTGAGGTTTTTCGTTGGAAGGATCCTATAGATTGGCCAATAGGGGGTACTTTTCAGGAAAGAGAGGAGTTGAATCGTATTTTGGCTTGTAGGGCCTGCTCTTCTTTACAGGATGATGATGTTTTGGCTTGGGGCTTGGATCCTAGAGGGGTCTATTCGGTGGCTTCGGGATACAGGGAGTTGGATTGGCAACATTTTGGGGATGATGAGGTGCCCTGGTGGAAGCAAGTGTGGTCAAAGTTCTCTTGGCCTAAATGCAATTTTTATCTATGGTTAGCTAGTCACAATAGATGCCTTACCTGGGATAATGTGCAAAAGAGAGGTTTTCAAGGACCTTCTTTTTGTTTTTTATGTGCGAACAGTGAAGAGTCTTCAGGTCATCTTCTTTTTCAGTGTTCTTTTGCATGGGATATTTGGCATCTTTGGTGGGAGGTGTGGAAGCAGCATTGTGCCCATGTGTAGCACCCTAAAATTGGCGCAGTAAAATTGAAATAATTACATTCACCTTAGTAAATAAATTTAAATTCAAATTTAACCTCCCAAACCGCTCGTTAACCGTCGAGAAACCCGTTTCCTCCTTTTTTGCACCATTTTTAGCAGTTGTTTTGACCGTTTGATGATATCATCTCATATCAGACGATATCACCCCAGATTTGACGATTTCGTCTGGACTAGAACGTCCAGACGACTTCATCACAAAACTAAATTTGCATAGTTGGAATCCGTGCCAACGGGTCTCCAATCCGGGCAGAAGCGTGTCTGCGCCGTTGGGACCCTTCCCCCGTTGGATATCTCCCAAATTGGGATGATCTCCAACCTCCCAACAACTATCCTATGCCTATTTAACTCTAAGACTTTTCCCTCCCCAACCCCTGGCTGAATTTTTATGCAAATTGAACCCTTATGCTCTAAAACATCGTAATTCATTTTTTGCATTAGTCCAATAGTCATTTCATTGCAGGTACACCACTGGTTTTCAGCCGGAGCCAACACCTATCGCAGCCGACGAACCTGTCAAGATTGGAGGTGATCTCATCAAATTCGAGACGATATCGTACTGATGCGAGACAATTTTGACTGCAGCACACATCGAGGCAATCAGTGCCTGGAGTTTGCTTTTCTGTCTCTTTTTTCTGTCATTTTATGCTATAAATTAGATTGTTTATTCAGTTTTTATACTATATTGCATCTGGAGTTCACCCATTTTGTCTAGTTTGCATATTAAGATCATATTCTGCTATCTAAACACAGTGATTTGCATTTACTTCGTTCTTGTATATTGGTCAACACTCATATTCTTGTTTCATATAGTTTGCCCCCGTTTGCAAAATAGAATTTCTTGTATTTCGCATCTGTTTGCTGTTTTGTAGGTCTCTAATGAATTCGTCTGACGAATTCGTCAGATTGCAGATGATCCTATCAGTTTAGACGATTTTATCAAATTGAAGACGATTCTATTGAATTGCAGACGATCCAGACTGCTTCAAGCTTCAGAAACTCCATCAGACTTCCGGATCAGGTAATCTTCATTGGCCTCCTGCAAATTATCTATTTCTGTTTTCCTTTCTGTTTGCTGTATGCATTTAAATTGCATTTTCATGTAGTTTAAGTTAGAATCATTCGTCCAAACCTAGGATGAATGTTTAAAAATAAAACGAACTCATCAAAACTCATTCCCAAAACCTAGGCATGGAAACTGCCGTCAAATGTTTCCTAGTGAACCCACCATCCGTCGAAAAATCACCAAAATGCACCTCCCTTGAGAGGCGGGACCTTCGCAAAGTCCTCTCGTTCGAGGTACCGCACCATCCTTTTCCCATCCTCCTTCCGGGCGCGGATCCAATAGCCTGAAGGTAGGGGTGCGAAAAATTTGGAGCGATACATTTTGGTGAACCCGACGTTAATGCATCATAACCTTTTGAAAACAAAAACAAAAAAACAATATATATATATATATATATATATATATATATATATATATATATATATATATATACAAGAAAAACAAAAACAAAATCATCATTTCAAGTTTGTATGTTTTAGATTCAACTCTAAATAGTAGATGCTAAATATCACTTTTAGAAGTACTAAAGAAACCATGAGTTTTTACTCAAATCAATATGAGCCCATCAATAATGTTGGAAGAATTCAGCCAAATACATTTATTGATTATGACCAACCTTATCCCTATTCAACATCACCTCCATCACACTTCTCTTATTTTTCATCCATAACCCAACAAAACAATCCCTTTGCCAATCCTCTTCATAATGATATTATCTATTCTCCCATATATCCATATTATGTCTATCAACCCACATATAATCCTCCTCCACCTTTTCAATACCCTTCTTTCAATACAACACATCCATTTCAACAACAAAATACTTATTCTTCCAATTCTACCATTCACTCACCTCCTACATCGCAATCTTCCTATCATCATTCTACCCATAATAAAGAAAGAAGAGGTGAGAAACCATTAGGTCCTTTTATGACAAAATTCCTAAGGCATTTATCAAAAACCTCTCAAAAACCTTCATCACGTAAATTTACTAGGCTTAATCAACCAATGGATATAATTCTCAAGTATTTACTTGACACAAATATTATTGAACTTCCTTCCATAAGACAACCTGATACCACATCGGATTGGTTTAAACCTGAGCTACATTGTGAATATCATAGAGTAGATGGACATATGACACAAAATTGTAAAGATTTAAGATGTGCAATTCAAGATTTGATTGATAAGGGTCTTTTTAATATAAATGAATTACAATCTACAACTGACTATAAATCTTCAATAAACAATCAAACCCCTACACAACAAATGCCAATAATCAATCAAGACATGGGGATATCCCAAGAACCCCTATTCAATTATCAACAACAAGAAACCAATCAAATATTGCATGTTAATGTGTGCCATCATGATGATATTATTAATATTGGAACAAAAAATACAAATGAGCAACCTCAAGTTCAATCAACTCAATCCGATATTCAAGATATGGATTCCTCATTTGACCAACCTTCAAAACTATCTTTGGCTATAGAGAATGATCCAAAATGGAATGTAAGCATAGAAAGCTCATCTTTAGAATCAAAATTTCAATCTGAAATCCACTTTGATAACCAAAATCAAGTGATTAATCCTCAAACAAAGATATCCCTTTTAGAAGTATTACAAAGTTCCCATAAGGAAACTTTGTTCAAGATACCTAGACAACAATTTGTTCCTCATCATATTTTCTCTAAGAACATAATTAATGGTGTAAACCCTCTTGAGGTTAACCATATTTCATTCTATGATGAGGATATTCCTTCCTCTGCTCCACAAGAAGACTCCTATCTGTACATTACAGGATCTAGTAAAGAAACACTTGTTAGAACTATCATGGAAGATAATGGCTTCTCTCTTAATTTATACACTTATCAATTATTCCAAAATTTCAAAACAAAGGAACAAGATCTTAATGAATCAAATGTTATTATAAAATCTTTTAACAATGAAATTCAAGATTGTCAAGGTACTATAATTCTTCCCCTTAATATTGGAACCAAGATCCTGGATACTTTATTCTATGTAGGATATTGCCCTTCACCTTACTGACCTACTTCTCAGAAGTCCTTGGATTCATACGATGAGAGTTGTCCCTTCCACTCTTCACCAATGTTTGAAGTTTGAAATTGTAAATAAAATTGTTACCATACATGGTGACCCAACACCATTTGAAGAATATTTAACGATTGAAACATCAAGTTTTATACATTCTCTATTGTCACAATTATCTTCTATCCATCACTTTTCTTCATTCATATATGATCATCCTTGTTTACAAAATAACATCCATGCATATCTTTCACATATACTTTCTCCATCTTATCAAAACTTGGAATATAATAATAAGAATGAAGAACTTTCTTATATTTATGACATTTTATTTTGTAATATGATCAATTTTACACATATAAAAGTCAAATATTTTGCTACATTATTTTACATTATAACAAAGCTTTTGTTATCACTATCTTTTACTCATCACCTTTTGTTCTTACCTTCAACACAACCAGATTATCCTTCAAAACCTCCTTTGATTTTGAAGCAACCT
This sequence comes from Wollemia nobilis, assembly GCA_028583015.1. Taxonomy (NCBI): domain Eukaryota; kingdom Viridiplantae; phylum Streptophyta; class Pinopsida; order Araucariales; family Araucariaceae; genus Wollemia; species Wollemia nobilis. Next base: position 2,195,873 of record JAQPPZ010000574.1, on the reverse strand, counting down.
TAGACATGCTATACTCAAATAAACCTTGTATAGTGTATATAGATCATCTTGTATATACCACCAATTTCAATTCATAAATTAAAATCAAAATACGAAAAAATCAAAATCCTCAAAATCTTCAAAAAAATACAAATGCAACTAAGGAACTTAAATGTAAATTTGAGCCCAACTGGTTCGGACCATACATCATTACTGCAAAATTTGAATCAGGAGCATATAAATTATCTACCTTAGATGGTAAAGAACTTAAAGAACCCATGAATATTTTACATCTCAAACGTTATTATGCATAAATTTGATTATTTCATCCATGTATATATTTGTTCAAAATCATTATCTTGTATTTCTTTCAATTTATTCAAAAACCTCAAAAACATTCATAAAATCTTCAAAAATATTTATTGCATTTATTTTGTAAAGTTCCTTTTGCTTTAAAACAAAAATAAACATAAAATTCCAAAAACAGCTATATGCTTGACTCTTTCGAAACCAAAACAATATACAGAATAAAGAGAGAGTCAACATTCTCAAAACTTTCTCAAAATCATTATTTTCCTACAATTATTGCAGTTATATGTTTCAACTTATTTTGGACAAAACTAGCATTTATTTGGCATCCCTCACTCGCACACTCACACAATAAATATCTTGATTTTTTCTGGCATGATTACTAATCTCTCTTATATCAAAGTTCACAAAATTCCATTAAATAAAGTTTGAGCATAGAGAATTGATCTTGGTATTTACTTAAACCAAGCACATCTTTTCACAATAAAATGATTATATTTGTAATTTCCATGTTTTGCTACATAGTAGAACTGATTTCTTGAGTGAAAAGTTTCCCCTGCTATCCTATCATGCACACGGTCTAGAATATTTGAGAATTGGCAAAAGGACAAGCTCACCCCTACCCAGAATAAAAATCCCTTGCTCTACAGCTAATCTGAGCAAGTATCCCTAGAAAAAGAAAAAGAAAAAGAAAAGAAAAATTCAAGAAAAAGAGAAAAGAAAAATGTTCTTTTATATCATTACAACAATGTTACAAGCATTATCAAGCAAAAGAAAAATAAGCAAAGTTCAAAAGAAAGCAAGAAAAGCAATAAAATCCCTTTCCCTACCCTTTGAAAAGAAAAGAAGGGTGAATGAGCTTGAATCCTTGGAATTCTCAATTATTCGAAAACTGTGAGGTAAGCCCCATAATAGGTGGTTTGTGCCCAACCTGCTTGGCCTTGGGTAACTCCTAGCGTGGCAATATGTCTGTCACATTAGCGACCTTCTTTTGTACATACCTATGTCTGCTTATGGATTAGCTCTTGATAATCCGATCTACATAGTAGCCTAGTATGGTTATATGCATCTACATCATGGTTAATGAACACTTATTTGGTTTCTTCAAATCACTTGTATCATAGTATCTTTCTCAAAACTGGTAAATGAACAATGCAATTGCACACACATTTGTATTTGAGAGATTTTGTCTATCATTATGATAAATTAAGATTGGCAATGAATTCACTTATGCACATGGGATTCCTTATAAATCTAACTTTTTGTCTTCAAAATACTTTGAAATATTATTTTTGCAAACTTGTTTGGAATAAACCAAGTACAATTATTTACCACAAAGATAACTATATAATAGAAAAAATCAAAAATTTCAATCAAAACATATCATATATATCTTATCGACTTTCGCAACGATGGTATAATTCCAAAACCAAAATTGGAATTTTATGCTTAGCGCAAGTCCTCATTTTCATATTTTCTGTTCATTAAAAATCAATCATGTAATAAAACTATCCTTTCTTTGATCTTCGCGATGATGGTATAAGTCTATACCTACATATTCTATGCCTAGCGCAAACCATTGTAACAATATTTTTTCCCAATTTATCAAAATTCATAAAAACCATATGACTTCATTTTATTACACAAATTATGCTTTTCAAAAGCAAACACATTTTTATTATTTCATATCATTATGTCAACCTTTGCATTTTGCAATGATGGTATAATTCTTAAGGAATTATTCAACAAACTTTATCACACTTAGGAATTTATGCCTAGCAAAAATTATTTTACAATATTTCATGCATAATATTTTCATGGAAATCTGAAAACAAACCATCATCATCATCATCATTTGCATCATCACAACAAAGTCTTAAGACAGTCTCTTAAGCACTCTTTTCTTTTAACAATATTTCTATCCTGGGACTAGCTTGACGACCGAGTGAGCACAGACTCCATGAAATGGTCTATAATAGCGACAATGTCCTTTGAAATTATTGTTAGAAATCTCTTTTTATTTTTATCACATTTCATTACAACCAATCAATTTGTTACATCAGATTATTTCATTTAAAATATTTAAAGCATGACATCCAAGTTATAATTTTTTCCAAAACGACATAATTACATGACTCATCAATAAAATCATTACATCAATCAACTCAATCAATCAATCAAACATAAAAAAAAAGCATCATAAGCATCACATAAGACAAGTCATATGATCAAAAATATTTCATCTATATATATCAACAGAATATATACATCATCAAAACTAGATTGGTATGCCACAATCTGTACCTTGGCATACTCAATCCTCTATCAATACAAGTATAATACAATATCGGTGGCAGTATCCCGCCCTCTAGCCTTGAGAGCCTCTAGAGCTCTCGGCCTCATCTCCTCCCCCGCCCTGCGGAGGACAAGGTGGTCCCATCGCAGTATGTGTGGTACTGCGAGTCCTCATCATCGACCGGGATGAGCTCCTCGTCGACCCTATCCTGATAGGATCTGCTATGGCGGGTGGTAGATGTACCCTCTGGCCCTCTAGCACCGCCTGGTAGTATAGCGCCTGATAGAATGTGGTCTAAGAAACTGACCGTAGTAGCTCCTGCGTTCTTACCCCTCTGCCTCATGCCCTAAGACGAGCATTCTCGTCTCGTAGCTACAACACCTCAGCCTGGTGCTATGCGCACTGCATCCTGTAACGTCTGCACCTGAGCTCGTAGATGATCTCTCTCTGCCCGAAGAGTAGCCATCTCGCTACTCTCTCCAATGTCCACACCCTTGCCCTTATCGGGTGATGGTGGCCTCTGTGGAGATGGGGGTCTCGCCTCCCTCCTCTCCCTCTCCCTCTGTCACGGCCTCTCCTGTGCCTGTGGCCTCCTCTGCTCTCCTTTGCCATGACCTCGGGCTGCCTCTACCACCGCCTGGTGCCGCCTCCCTATCCGACGCACAATTGCGTGGATCAGTCCCTGAGCCCTCGTCATCCGAGGAGGGTGGATGCCTGCATACCAAGCATCGTAGCCATCGACTACCCCTTCATCGTCCCCATCCACTGGCTAAATGGGGGCATCGTCCGCGTCTTGACTCCAAAATCGCTGCATATCTGGAGCCCCACTAACTGTGGTGTTATCTCGGACAGTCTGGGAAAACTCATAATCCCTAAGAGATGGAATCCCCTGCTGTAGACCGAACTATCGCAAAACTCGGTCATAGCGATGGAGCTCCACCTCTCCCCTCTCCATCCGTAGCCAGCAGACTCGCCTGATGCGAGCCAGCTCCTGTGCGTCCTCTACCCACCCTAGATGCTGCCTCCACGGCCTCCAGGTGATCTGGTCTGGGACCAAGTCATCCAGTAGTCTCCGAGACACCGGCAGGTCGATCCGTCGCTGTGCCTCTCTCCGGAGCCACCAGTAGAAGACTCGGGGCCTCTCCCCGTCAACCCCTATTAGTGGAAGCCCTACCGGCCTCCGCATCGCAATGTGCTCCCAGCACCAAACCTGTAGGAGCGATGTCATGACCAGACATTGCCCGCCCTTGTACACGACCCCGTAAAGGATCCTGTACAGCCGGTATAGAACAAAGCTGCCCCAAGAAAACCTGTAGCTATGGTCACGCATGTCGCAGATCACATCTGCCAGCATCCATGGTACCCTGCATCTGCTCTGGTGGCACAAAAACAAGTCCACCAACCACCCCAACCAAAACTCGTGTCAGTGTAGATGCCCCACGCATCTGGCGTAGTGCCTCGATGTTCACTCCGCCCTTCTCTAGGGCGAAGCTCGGGTCACCGCAGAGTCATCCCATCACGTGGACCTGATTGGCCACAGGTGTGATCATCCTCCCTTGTATGGGGATTCTAAGAATCCTCCATACATCCTCTAGTGTGGGAGTCATCTCCCTGTCGGTAACCGAAGCATGAAGAGCCCGGTACCACCTCTCTGCTAGGGCCATCGGTAGCCCCATGTCGGGAGAAACTTGTGGCATCTCTCGCCACATGTATTAAGTCGTCTCGTGCCATCCGATCTCGCTCCGCTCGTGTCGGAGCGGCCAAGTCATCTCTTAATCCTCCATATTTTCACTCTCTCGCTCTTTAGTAATCCTCTCTCGCAAGCATAAACAACCAAAACAACAAACAATCATTAATAACAATTTTAGCAATCAATAATGCAACTTAAAGATCAAATTTTTGCAATTGATGATATCGCCCACTATTGGCCGATATCGTCCGAAATTTGAGCAAAATCGTCTCCGATTTCGCGTGTCGAAATCGTCTCTAATTTGACGAAATCGTCCCTTTTTCGTCGATTTCGCCCTTGGGCGAAATTGATGAACTTGAGACAATTTCGTCGAACTAGGGACGATTTCATCCGGACAACATCAAGGGCCAAAAACGGCCGCGATGCCCAAAATTCATCTTAAAATCTATTTACCAAGCATGTAAATTCAAATTAAATCAATCTAAACTAAGTTTAAACCCTTACCCGTAGACCGCGGTGGACCTCTGTAGATCTGTGCGCTGTCTCTACCATTTTTGCTCCAAAGCTCTAAAAACAGTAAAATGAACAGTAACAATGAATTAGGGTTTTACCCTATTTTTCTTAATTTTATTCAAAATAATTCAACAATAATTTTTGCTTTTTCGTGTTTTTATCGCAAACGTTCGATTTGGGTAAAAACACGGAGGGGGCAACATAGTAAGCTATCGTACGATTCGACCAAGAATCGTCGCCTAAAAATGGGAATAATTTTTTGCTTTCTCGTAGATCGAGAAGAACTCATCTTTAACGCATTTTCTTCGGAAAAATCGCTAAAGAGGGGGCAAAATGTAGCACCCTAAAATTGGCGCAGTAAAATTGGAATAATTACATTCACCTTAGTAAATAAATTTAAATTCAAATTTAACCTCCCAAACTGCCCGTTAACCGCCGAGAAACTCGTTTCCTCCTTTTTCGAGCCATTTTTAGCAGTTGTTTTGACCGTTTGATGATATCGTCTCCGATTAGACGATATCACCCCAGATTTGACGATTTCGTCTGGACTAGAACGTCCAGATGATTTCATCGTAAAACTGAATTTGCATAGTTGGAATCCATTCCAACGGGTCTCCAATCCGGGCAGAAGCGTGTCTGCGCCGTTGGGACCCTTCCCCCGTTGGAGATCTCCCAAATTGGGATGATCTCCAACCTCCCAACAACTATCCTATGCCTATTTAACTCTAAGACTTTTCCCTCCCCAACCCCTCGCTGAATTTTTATGCAAATTAAACCCTTATGCTCTAAAACATCGTAATTCATATTTTGCATTAGTCCTATAGTCATTTCATTGCGGGTACACCACTCGGTTTTCAGCCGGAGCCAGCACCTATCGCAGCTCGACGAACTCGTCAAGATCGGAGGCGATCTCGTCAAATTTGGGACGATCTCGTACCGATGCGAGATGATTTCGATCGCAAGCACACATCGAGGCAATCGAGTGCCCGGAGTTTGCTCTTCTCGTCTCTTTTTTCTGTCATTTCATGCTATAAATTAGATTGTTTATTCAGTTTTTATACTATATTGCATCTAGAGTTCACCCATTTTGTCTGGTTTGCATATTAAGATCATATTCTGCTATCTAAACACAGTGATTTGCATTTACTTCTGTTCTTGTATATTGGTCAACACTCATATTACTGTTTCATATAGTTTGCCCCTGTTTGCAAAATAGAATTTCTTATATTTCGCATCTGTTTGCTGTTTTGCAGGTCTTTGATGAATTCGTCTGACGAATTCGTCAGATTGCAGACGATCCTGTCAGTTTAGATGATTTTATCAAATTGAAGGCGATTTTGTTGAATTGCAGACGATCCAGACTGCTTCAAGCTTTGTAAACTCCATCGGACTTTTGGATCGGGTAATCTTCATTGGCCTCCTGCAAATTCTCTCGTTTCGTTTTCCTTTCTGTTTGTTGTATACATTTAAATTGCATTTTCATGTAGTTTAAGTTAGAATCATTCGGCCAAACCTAGGATGAATGTTTAAAAACAAAACGAACTCATCAAAACTCATTCCCAAAACCTAGGCATGGAAACTGTCGTCAAATGTTTCCTGGTGAACCCACCATCCGTCAAAAAATCACCAAAATGCACCTCCCTTGAGAGGCGGGACCTTCGCAAAGTCCTCTCGTCCGAGGTACCGCACCATCCTTTTCCCATCCTCCTTCCGGGCGCAGATCCAATAGCCTGAAGGTAGGGGTGCAAAAAATTTGGAGCGATACACCATGCTTCTTCTCTTTTGGAGTTCTGGAGGAGTTTAGGGAGACCTCCCGCTAAGTCTTTCTTTCTCCAGGTTTCTTGGACTATTGGTCCTTCTTGCATTCTATGGCAGATTTGGTTGGAAAGAAATCGACGAATTTTTCATGATAACAAGCTTACTGTTCATCAGCTTTGGCAGCGAATCATTGGTATGATCCAGGAAACTGTCTCTTCCACATGCCAGATTAGTCTTCCTTTGGAGCAGTCAAAGATTTTGATGATGCAAAATTTGGGATTTGTGGAGAATGGTCCTCGTCCTGTTATTTCAACTAGAAACCGAGATGAAAAAAAAATGCAGAGAGATGGGAGATGGCATCCTCATCCTCCAGGGGTGTTCAAGATCAATACGGATGGGTCTTATCGAGGTAATCTTGGGCATGCTGGTATCGGAGGAGTTGGGAGAGATAGTGCTGGGAATGCTTGTTTCATTTTTTCATGCTATAAGGGGATACACTCTAATAATTATATGGAGGCTCTTGCTATCTGTTGTGCTTTCGAACAAGGGTTGGCTATGGGTTGGCGGAGGATAATCTATGAGTCTGATTCACAGATTATTATAAATTTGTTAAGGACTCACCATCTTGATAATGTTCACCTGGAGGTTGACTTTGGTTGTTCGACAGATTCTTCAACTCTGTTGTAATTTGGAGTTTATCTCTTTTGTTCACATTCCTCAGGAATGGAATAAGGTTGCAGACTGTTTGGCCAAATGGGCTTCTCAGTTTCATGGGAATTGGTCTGTTAAGGGTTGGGATAACCTCCCTTTAGACTGTTCTCAGCAACTTCATAATTTACTTGCTGAGGATATGTCTGTTTGAGGTTTTTGTTGGCTATTTTTGCTAGTTTTTGGTTCACTATTGTAAGGTTTCTTTGATCTAATAAATTTTTACTCCTTTTTAAAAATAAAAAAATATTAATTTAATAGTGGTTAAAGCAATGTAAAAGAAAATTTATATTATATAAACTAAGACTTATTTTTGTTTTGCTCTTATTAAAATTGAAAAAAAAAAAACTTGTAAAGTTTATTGAAAAATTATGCTGATAAAAAGATTTATATTGATTAGATACCTTTTTTAAATAGGTTAAAATTCAAGATTCAAAGCACCCCAATTAACACATTTAAAAACTAAATCTAAAATTAACCATATTTGTTTGTTTAGACAAACTGCGGTAGCTTAAAACTAAAAAAAAAATATTTGTAACAAAACTTAAATCTTTCACATAAGAACAAGAACAACCATCATTCATTGACCAACGCATATATCTAACAATGATTAACAAAAATGAGAGACCACTTAAAAATTTCTACATCAAGCTAGTACTCAACCTTTAAAACCTAGAACCAAGCAACAATCACACTATTAGGTGAAAAAACTTTCTTTGATTTGATCCAGCCACCATATGACCAAGAATACGTTAATATTCTTCCTCATTTCTTCTCTTCACCTCTATCCAAATTTTATCAAAATCCTTAGGAGTTGCAATCCATAGTAAAGTAAAATTACTTGCTTTTTAATCTTTTTTCCATAGATCTTATGAGAAGAAATGTAGATCTTTACCTCTAAAACCAAATAGTCTTTTATCTTTTAGCATTCTTGATCTTTGAATTCTTCTCTATATTTGTTTGATAATCTTGTTGCCTCTCATTTATTATTGACCTCTATATAATTTATTTCCATGTCCTTAGTCCTTTCATCCATGTTTCAATCCCCTAGATAATCCAACTCCTAATAACTATTTTGAGAGTGAACCTTTGTGATGCTTTTCTCTTTCAAGAACCTCTTTTCATTTTTTTCCTCATTTCGATATTTTTTGACTTGACCCTTTTCCTTCTTACCTTATCTTTTTAAAGTCTACTCCTTTTGATATTGTGTTGATTCAACCCCTTTGCTTCTTACCTTTTATTTTTAAAGTGTAGACCCCTAATTGACCTTATTCCTTCCTACCCTATTTTGTATAGTTTTCTTTCTCTAAATGATTTCATGTTGCATAAAATTACAACAGTAGTAGTAAGATAGTCTTAGCTTTAATACACATGATTCATGCACAAAATACATCAATAAAATTTATATTTGCAATCCATGGGCTACACTACAAAACTTCCATTTGATGTTTTCAGCCTTAGAATCTACAACAAGGGATTACTCAAGTTCAAAAAACGTATATCCTTGCACAACTAATTGCCCCATAGATATGGTTTTCAATTATCTACAAACTATTAAATGTTATGTTCCACAAATTCTATAAATAATTATTCTTTCTATATTATGTGATCCATTAAGTCTAACCTTAAACATGCATGGGCCACTATAGAATCCTCATTTGAGAAATCAAATTTTTAAGTCCATAATGTGATAAAAACCCATGACGTATGTATGGACCACGGATCCACTTTATAAGCTAATGAATTCCTCATATATATTGATTTAAACATATTTATTTATGTTTATATAAGTCTAACAAAACCTTTTTGTATAGATATTATAACAATTTAATTTTTTTTTACCAAATTATATACCTTTGGAATTTGTATTTGAACAAGTAATTATTATGATTAAATTAAATATTTGATCTAAGATTTTGTTATGATTGTCTAAATTTTATTTATGAATGCTTTTGCAATGTTGTAAACTATTTATAAAAAAGGAAGTTGTGCTAGCTATCAAAACCTATAACTGTTAAAGATATCCAATATTCAATTAAAACTAACATAATATCAATCTAAACATGTAGGAATCATATCTAAATTTAAATCTAATTATCCACGTTATCTATAGTCATATGAATCTCATGGATATATGGGAATACAACATCTATATTAGTACATGATGTAGTTAACATTAAAATTTTGACTACACCATGTTTAGCATGGTCAATATTATTTACCAAATTTAGAACATTCAATTTCAAATCAATTATATATAAATTTAAGAAAGTATAGTACTAATATCAAACACTTCTTTTATAAATATGGAGGTTGCAACCACATGAGTGTTGAAAATGTAATCTAATACATTGCTAAGAGCTAACATTGTGTGATGTATTGGATAGGCCTCAGGGCATTTCATTGTGTAATATGTTTAATATTTTATAATATCAACCCAATGAACCATGGTTAACCTTGTTATAGTTAGACCTTATTTAATATTTGTAATTGACATAAATACCACTTATTATGTTGGATTAGGTTAAAATTTAGAATATAATTAGGTTTTAGATATTTCTTATTAGAGTGTTATGCAATATTAACTATAAATAGTGATTATTTATGGTGCCTATGGGCATCCCCATTTTATTTTATCTCTTTCACTTTCTATATAATATTTGAGCGTATGCTTTGATTTTGCTTATTTATAGCAAGTATTGTGAATTCCATCATCAAATCAGAGAGGGTATGGTGTAGCATTGCTTGGTCATGCAAAAATTTGAAGTATTAGATATCTCTTTCATGTTTTAGAGGAATTTTTTCTTTAAAGCTTCATATATGTTTTAAATACAAGAAGCAAACAAGGTTCTTTCTTACATGTTTTATCATCCAAATTTTCTATTGCTTTTTAGGATTCACCTCTTCACCATTTACTTATATTCTTCTCTAAAAATATCAAAATATTTGAGTACAATTTTAGATCAAAAATTATTTATTCCAAGGCCAAATGTGATCATAGGCCTTAGAATTCAAAAAGCTATTTTAGTGCCAATTTTTTAATTTTTATCTAGAAAAATACATGTGTGCATTCTTGCTAGGGGTTTGGAAGCAATATACAATGTTTACTGTCAAGAAGCAAGACACTCTACTTTGACAACAAGACACAACAACATGGCTAGCATGGAGCTTGCAAGGGCTTAATAGGATAAAGGTGGTAGATTTGGATCAAGGCTAAGTTATTTAATAAGGAATAATTTCACCTAATCAACAATATGTTGATAATTTAGACACCACCACATGGGCATCTTGATGGTAAAAGCAAGATGGAAAGACACATGAGCAACAGGAGGTGCAATATAAGATTCAATCCAACCAAAAAAGAATATTTGTCACATTCACACAAGTTTAGAGGCACCAAAAAAATAAGTAATAACTAGAATATACCAAGGAATCATGGATTGCCAAGTGGACACAGGAAATTGGATTTTTTTTCTTAAAGTTTGGAGCTTTATTTTTTATTTTTTTGGTTCTATTTGGGAAAAAACTCCAAAGACCATATCTTTTACATATATAAGCATTTTGAGCTTGTTTTTGTTCAAACTACATGAATTTTTAATCTCTATGCATTAGTGGCACCAATTAATGGACCTGTTATAATATTAGGTGTTAGGTTCTATAAGATGGACCATAAGACCCTGATTACCCACCTTAATGAAAAATGTTATAGATTTGTTTTCCATGCTAATTAAGCCAGTTTTTTTCATATCAAAGAAGAAAGCAACCCTATCAAGGTATGATCAAATTTTCATGAGTTTTTTTGAAAGGTTAATACTACTAAAGTAAGTCACTTGAGCTTAGAGATTTCTTCTCTTAAGTTAGCTAAGATTGATAATGTTGAGGACTATATTGCAATATTCAAAGCTTTGAGGATAGATATTGCATCTTCTAGAGGTAAGAAGAAATATGATGCAAAAATGCATTATGATGTCCTTTCTAATATCTTCCTTTTCTTTTAGATTTTAAACCTAATAATTAATTAAATTTATATGTTCTTGGAATCCCAAAATACTCTTACTCTTGATTAGCTTTTCTCTCTTCTAGTTCACTTTCAAGTTGTAACACAAAATTGTGGTCATGGAACTCCTCATATACAAGCTCATGCAAAGGAATTCAAATCTAATAAGAGAAATATGTAGGGGCCCATAGGTAAGGATAATTCATGAAGGAAAAAAAATATTACTTGTAGATATTGTAAATGGAAGAGACATCCTATGAAGAATTTTCTAGTAAAGTTATATAAGATTGAATATAAGTTTCTAAATCAAGGTGGATGTCTTTTAGATAATGAGAGAGATTTAGATGAATTTGTATCAATTGTAAAGGCCAACTAGAGCATTCATTTTAAGAACACAAGCTTATACTGAGAGGGGGGGCTGAAAAATATAATACCACTTTTTATTTTTCTTTCCCAAATAATATTATCTAGTATAATCAATGGAAATATCGACAATAGTAACCAAGGTAATGCACAAATCATCACACAAAATAGAGATATCAATTTAATGTGGTTCATCCAATGTGGGCTACTCCACGGAGAAAATATTTCACTAATATTTTCTCAATAAATCTCTTGGGAATCCTTTCTCTATTACAGTATTTATGGACCTTTGTCCAAAGGAGACACCAATCCCCTGATCAAGTTTGTGGATATCTATCCATAGGAGAACTCCTTTATCCTTTGCTATAGCTGGTGATATTCTAGAAGAATTAATGCCTCCACTACACTGGCTAATGGATCTCTATCCACTAAAGACTCATGTCCTCACTTAGAATACCTGTCTTATCTACCCTGGATAATGGAACTCTATCCACTAGAGATTGTCATCCTTTATAATCTATCACCTCCAAATCTTACTCTTTGATTTGTCTCAAATTTGCACTAAACATAGTCCTTTGGTCTAGTACAAATCTGCTTAATCTCTATTTTTGGTCTAGTACAAACCTATCCTCAAATATGCACCAAACTCTATCCTCAAATCTGCACTAAACACAATCCTTCGGTCTAGCACAAATATGCTCAATATCTATCCTCAAATCTACACTAAACACAGTCCTTTAGTCTAGCACAAATTTGTCCTCAAGCCTTAACATAAAGCTTGACTTAATCACAAATCAACTCAGCTAGATCTACCCCAAACCTTAAGTCAAGGTTTGAACAAATTAATTAATCAAATCTGCTCACAAGTCTTCTCAAAGACTTATCTCAATTTTGCCTTGTAATCTTCCACAAAAGCTTACACTAATCTATCCACAAGTCCTCTCTAGAACTTGTCCAATCTGCTGAAAAATCTCTATCTTCAAATTTGTATTGTAATCTTCCACAACAACTCACACCAAACTATCCACAAGTCTTCTCAAAGACTTACCTCAAATATACTCAACAAGTCCTCACTAGAACTTGCTCAATCTCACAAAAACATATAGAGAATTGTTAGAGACTCAATATGTTTCACATTCACCACAATGCTCAATCATTTTCAATCTCTATTTTTACCATAGAAACATATAAAGAATTTTTAGAGACTCAATATATTTCATACTTACAAAAAATCAACCCCTCTCTCAAATAAATTTAGAATATGGAACAATTTATTTCACATAACTTGAACTATCACTTCAACACATCCACTTGACTAGGCTCAACCAACTCTACTCAACCAATCACTCAATGAAATAATCCTTGCTCACAAACCCTAGTCCAAGCATATGAACACTCACTTAATTATTTCCAATAAATATCACATAACAATGATACTCATATTATTTCACAAATCCTAATCCAATCTTCAAACTCAAAAACAAGGAATATCAATCACCCAACTATGAACCATGCATTCACTCACTCAAAATATTCAACAAATCTTATCAAACACAGTTTATAACATTCACTTCCATTTCAAAAAAATCATCAAATCACAAAGGATAACTTGACCTAGTCCTCTTCACTCCACACTTGTTCTCAAAAAATCTCAACCATTAAATTACTTCAAACAAGGAAGAATGTAACCATACCTTTTACTTGATGAAGAGAAGACTTCAAAACCTGTTTTAACAAGATCAAACTCTTTGCCAATCTCAAGGGTTAGGTTACCACAACCTTTTATAAGATCTTCACAAAATAATTTTCACACAAAACATCAAGTCCTTTTGTACACCTTATAATCTCCAAACTCAATATTTTAAATCAAAACTTTCATCAAAATAATATACATGGCAATTTCCTTGTACACCTTATAATCTCCAAACTCAATATTTTAAATCAAAAACTTTCATCAAAATAATATACATGGCAATTTCCTTATACACCTTATAATATCCAAACTTAATAATAAAATTCACCACATACAAAAATCACAATGAAAACAATTAATCTTTTCACCTTATAACTCCCTATCCATAAAAATTAAACTTTAACTTTTGCATACCTTTATTATTTTCACAACCTTCGACTAGTGATTTTAACTACGACTTGGACACTCCCTTCAACGTCTCTGACCACGACTTGGTTATCCCAAAGGCTGCATTACCACATGGGAAAACTGGCACTCACTTCCCATGACTTCCCATAGAACACGGCGAATGTAAAAAAATGCCAAACAAAAACTCATGGTGGCTTCTCCTCATGATGTCGATCACAGGAGTCGAACCGCAATCATACCACAAGCAAAGCATTAGCACTTTCGAACCTTACACATTCTCTATAATTGTCAGTGATAGACAACATCTGCACTATCTAGAAAGCTCTCAATCCTCACACAAGGAATGAAAATGTTCCCTCCCTTTTGGATGCAACAACAAGTGCATGCAACAAATGAAACAGTGAGTGAAACAACGAACGAATGAGAAATCACAGCACACAAAACATATGGAGATTTATTGAAATTGCATTGAGAGACTTTGGAAATAAAACATTTCCATATTTATATGCATTGGAGGGTTTCTTCAACCACGTCGACACTTTCCTCTTCGAATTCGAATTGATTTCGAATTTCAAATTAAATTAATTAAATATTAAATTTTACCTTAGGTAAAATATTTAATATTTAATAATTTAAACATTAGGACTTTAGTAATATTTGCATGGGTTTTTTTGGAGAAATAATAATTTTATTATTTCTTATCCTTTGTTTCTTCTTCCTTGGGTCTTCATCATTTGGGCCCATTTGGGTGTATAATATTTAAAAATAAATATTATAACCTATTGCTTTACAAGACCTTCTTGATTTTGAAAGAAACACTTAATATCCTCAAAGATGACGAACATAGCACAAAATGCTTTTTACATCAATGACAACAAACTTCCTCAAAATGTCCAACAATATCCCCCTTTGTCTTTGATGGCAACCCAATTGCTTTTTCCAAAATTCTTAATTTTTTTCTTGATTTTCTCCCTCTAAGGAACTGTTGCTCTTGACTCAATGCTCTCTTCTTAAATAAAATCTCTCCCCCTTACTCAAATATCTCCCGCTTTGTCATCAATGGAAAAGGGTCACCTTTGGGGTTGAGAGCTAAGAATGAGTCTCTTAGCTTAGCCCCTTCCCCACCTCCTCTTGATGTGGTTGATTCTGGGGTGGGAGTATTTCTACTCCCAGCATGCACTAATATTTATTTTTTCCATCTTCTTTTTCCATATATTTGAATTCATACCCTTTTGAACCTTTTGAGAATCCTCTTTCTTGTCTGTCCTTGGAAGATATGGAAATTCTATTCTACACCACCTTGTTTTATGCCCAGAATTATTGCACTTGTAGCAATTAATTTTGTGATTCCTTGAAGGTGCAAATATCTTGTTGTTCCTTCTAGTGAAACCATATCCATTATTATCATGAACCCTGCAATTTATGACCAAACTGATTTGCAAGAGTAGTAATACACTTGAAAAAACTACCTGTTGCTAAAGTTCCCATATTCCTATATTCCCTATGCCCTACACTGTGTAGCCTCATGCCCAAACCTGTGATATGAAAAGCATTATCCATTGAAGAAACCTTACCTTGACCTTATTGATCTCTTAATCACTTCGTCCCTGTCTTGTTTCATGTTCCATATGTTTCTCATTTGTGCATTTTTCCTTTCCTTGTTGAACTTTATATTATCCAACTTATCATTAGAAGTCTCACTCTCTTATTTTGAAGCTTCTTCTTATTTGTTACTTGATCTTGAATCTCCTTTTTTTGCTTCATGTTTCCCTTGTTCTTCTTCAAAACTAAGTCATGTTTTGGTGATTAATGATAGTTGTGCATTTATAATCCTATACACAGTCTTTGATTTTTTCTCAAACTTGTGTATCTTTTCCTTAGAGCTTTTTACTTCCATCCTTAGTGAAACTCTCTCATGTTCTAATCTTTCACACTCTAGATATTTTATCTTTAATTTTTTGGCCATACATTCTTTAATTTTTCTTACCTCTTCAACCTTGATTTTAAAGTTGGTGAGTTCCTATAGAAAATTTGCTTTTGCTTTCTCATATTCTTGAGCTTGAAACCTTAATCTTGAGTTCTCCATTTTTAATTATTCGATATCAACACTAAGTCTTTTACATTCTTGCTCTTTTACCTTTGATTTTTCAACCATATCTTTTTCATCTCTCCTTGCCTTTTGAACCTTAACTTTCAAGTCAGAGATATCTTGTAGAAGATTTGTCTTATATTTCTCATCCTCTTGTATTTGAGCCTTTAATTCTAAGTTATATTTTTTCAACTCAACAATTTCCTTAAGAGGATCTTACTCCTTTTATTTTTCTAAATTTCTCTCTTTTATTTGGTCTTCAATTTCTTCTATTGTCCAGAGTAGAGTTTTTTCTTCATACATGTTTTGACTATCCCTGTTATCCTTTTCTGAACCATCCTCTAGAACTTCAATTTTTAAAGTATCATAGTCATCTTCACTGCTACTAAACCCATTGCAATAACTTGCATCATGACCGAGTTGACCACAAACAAAAAAAATTTCACCTTCTCGTGAACAATAAGCTGCAAGGTGACCTGTCTTCCTACATATGGTACAAAAATTTATTAATCTAGCCTTTTTTCCACTGCTTGATTCATATCTTGAATCTATTTCCATTATTCCTCCCAAAACAACAACATTGAATTCATCTTCCTTTTCTTTCATGACCATGTGTGTTCTTTTCTTCTTGTGTCTCATGGTTCTAATTTTACCTTTATTTGCCATTTGTGTTCTTGTAAGATCTTCCTTCAAGTTGTTAAACATTTTTTGAAGGAACCAGCTCTGATACCAATTGAAGAACATAAGCTTATACTGAGAGGGGGGTGAACAGTATAAGACCACTTTTTATTTTTTTTCCCCAAATAATATTATCGAATATAATCAATGGAAATATCAAAAATAGAAACCAAAGCAATGTACAAATCATCACACACAATAGAGACACCAATTTAACGTGGTTCACCCAATGTGAGCTACTCCATGGAGAAAGTATTTCACTAATATTTTCTCAATAAATATCTTGGGAATCCTTTTCCTATTACAATATTTATGGACCTCTATCCAAAGGAGACACCAATTCCTTGATTAAGTTTATGGATCTCTATCCACATGAGAACTCCTTTCTCCTCTAATCTGGTTGGTGATCTTCTAGAAGAACTATTTCCTCTACTACACTGGCTAATGGATCTCTATCCACTAAAGACTCATGTACTCACTCAGAAGACTTATCTTCTCTACCTTGGCTAATGGAACACTATACACTAGAGACTATCATCCTCTATAATTTGTCACCTACAAAGATTACTCTTTTCTCTGTCTCAAATCTGCACTAAACATAGTCCTTTAGTCTAGCACAAATCTGCTCAATCTCTATCTCTAGTCTAGTATAAACCTATCCTCAAATCTGCACCAAACTCTATCCTCAAATATGCACTAAACATAGTCCTTCATTCTAGGACAAATATGCTGAATCTATATCCTCAAGTTTGAAACATAGTACTTCAGTATAGAACAATTCTATCCTCAATCTCTATCCTCAAGCCTTAACATAAAGCTTTACTTAATCACAAATCAACTCAGCTAGATCTGCCCCAAACCTTAACTCAATATTTGAATAAATAAATCAATCAACTCTGCTCACAAGTCTTCTCAAAAACTTTTCTCAAATTTGCCTTGTAAGCTTCCACAAAAGCTCACACTAATCTATCCACAAATCCTCTCTAGAACTTGTCCAATCCGCTCAACAATCTCTATCTTGAAATTTGTATTGTAAGATTCCACAACAACTCACATCAAACTGTCCACAAGTCTTCTCAAATACTTCCCTCAAATATGCTCAAAAACTCCTTACTAGAACTTGTCCAATCTGCTCTTAATATTTATCCTCAAATTTGTATTGTAAGCTTCTGCAAAATCTCACACAAATCTATCCACAAGTCTTCTCAAAGACTTGCCTCAAATCTTCTCAACAAGACCTCACTAGAACTTGTTCAATATCAAAGAAATATATAGAGAAGTGTTAGAGACTCAATATGTTTCATACTCACAAACACTCAATCTCTCTCTCAAATCAATTTAGAATATGAAACAATTTTTTTCACAAAACTTGAACTATCACTTCAACACATCCACTTGACTAGGACCAACTAACTCTACTCAACCAATCACTCAATAAAATAATCCTTGCTCATAAACCCTAGTCCAAGCATATGAACACTCACTTAATTATTTCCAACAAAACTCACATAACAATGATACTCATGTTCTTTCACAAACCTAATCCAATATTCAAACTCAATAACAAGGTATCTCAATCACCCAACTATAAAGCATGCATTCACTCACTCAAAATCTCCAACAATGCTTATCAAACAAAGTTTATAACATTCACTTCCATTTCAAAAAATTCATCAAATCACAAAGGATAACTTGACCTAGTCCTTTTCACTCCAAACTTATTTTCAGAAAACCTCAACCATTCAATTACTTCAACCAAGGAAGAATGTGCCCATACCTTTTACTTGATGAAGAGAAGACTTCAAAACCTGTTTTAACAAGATCAAAATCTTTTCCAATATCAAGGGTTAGGTTACCACAACCTTTTATAAGATCTACACAAAATAATTTTCACACAAAACATCAATATTTTAAATCAAAACTTTCATCAAAATAATATACATGGCAATTCCCTTGTACACCTTATAATCTCCAAACTCAATATTTTAAATCAAAACTTTCATCAAAATAGTATACATGGCAATTTCCTTATACACCTTATAATCTCCAAAATTAATAATAAAATTCACCACATACAAAAATCACAATGAAATCAATTAATCTTTTCATCTTATAACTCCCTATCCTTAAAAAATAAACTTTAAATTTTACATATCTTTATTATTTTCACAACATTCGACTGGTGATTTTGACTATGACTTGGACACTCCCTTCAGTGTCTCTAACCACGGCTTGGTTCTCCCAAAGGCTGCATTCCCACGTGGGATACCCAACACTCACTTAACACGACTTCCCATAGAACACGACGAATGCAAAAATAATACCAAATAAAAATTCTTGGTGGCTTCTCCTCACGACGTCGATCATAGGAGTAAAACCATGATATACCACAATCAAAGCCTCAACACTTTTAAATATTCCACCTACTCTATCGCTGTTGGTTATATCCAATGTCTGTGTCATACATAAAGCTCTTAATCTTCACACAAGGAACAAAAACATTCCCTCCCCTTCGGATGCAACAATAAGCGCATGTAGTGAACGAAATAGCAAGCGAAATAGCAAATAAATGAGAAATCACAACACACAAAACATATGGAGATTTATTGAAATTGCATTAAGAGACTTTGGAAATAAAAACATTTCCATATTTATATGCATTGGAGGGTTTCTTCAACCATGTCGGCGCTTTCCTCTTCGAATTCGAATTGATTTTGAATTTTGAATTAAATTAATTAAATATTAAATTTTACCTTAGGTAAAATATTTAATATTTAATAATTTAAACATTAGGACTTTAGTAATATTTGCATGTCTTTTTTGGAGAAATAATAATTTTATTATTTCTTATCCTTTTTTTCTCCTTCCTTACGTCTTCATCCTTTAGGTCCACTTGGGTGTATAATATTTAAAAATAAATATTATTACCTATTTCTTTACAAGACCTTATTGCTTTTGGAAGAAACACTTAAAGTCCTCAAATATGATGAACATAGCACAAAATGCTTTTGACATCAATGACAAAAAAATTCCTCAAAATGTCCAACATCATTATGGCAAGGAAATATATTATTGTCACTAATATCTTCTCTTCTTAGCCCCTCAAATTAAATTATGGGGGGTGTTGAAAATATAATATGATTCATAGCCAAGAGATGATATTATGTGATGTATTGGATAGACCTAAGGGTATTTCATTGTGTAATTATTTTATAATATTTTATTATGTAAGCCCAATGGGCCATGGTTAACCTTTTTATGGTTAAACCTTATTTAATATTTGTAATTAATATAATACCTACTTATTATGTTGGGGTTTTGGTATTGCTATAAATATTCCCTATACATTCCTCATTTCTCATTGGAGTATTGTGCAGTATTATTCTTAGATAGTGATTATTTGTGGTGCTTAGGGGCACCCCATTCTATTTTATTTCTTTCCCTTTTTGTATAATATTTGAGTGTATTTTTTTCTTCTATGTTAGGAACCTTCTAATTGAAATAAGCATGTTCATATAAATGTTGCAATAAAAGCAAAAATTCGTGAAAGAATAGAATATTGCAATACAAAATGTAAATGCAAAAATATATTAATCTTACAAATCACAACACAAAATCATGGAGCTCTTCGAGGGGAAAACCTCCTTCAATACTTACATTCAATATGCAAAAGGATACATTTGTTTATGTACCCTTGTATTTTAAATATACACTTCATGCAACCCTAACCTAATGTTCAAGAGTTGGCTTACATGCAAAGTGCCACTCAAGCTAGAATATTCTACCAAAAAATAGTTACATTCTTGATAATGATTACATGAAATGGCCCCACTTGTCTAGATGCCTCAATTACCACATACCATTACAATATATTACAAAATATAATTAGAATGGGATCCCGACATTGAAAATGAGTCATTACATAATAATATGAGAATTACATAATAATGTTAGGATGAGGTCCTAACATGCCCTTCCCCTTCTAAAAGCTTTGTCCTCAAAGTTGGACATGAGGAAAGTTTTGTGCAACTATTGTAGAGACTCCCAAGTGGAATATTTAGGTTGTAATCCATACCATTTAACAAGAACCTTAATTATGATAAAATTTCATATGGTGCACAATCTCCGATCAAAAATGTGTTCAAGCTATAGCAAGATGGAACCCTCTTCATCTATTTTTGGTTAAATGGATTGAGCCTAAATGTTATTATCTAAAATATTCTTGAGAGAGGATACATGAAATACTAGGTAGAGCTTTGGCATAGTCGAAAGGATAAATTTATAGGCCATTGCACCAATGTGTTATAACACCTGGTAGGGTCCATAGTATTTTGCAACTAGTTTTTGGCATTTATGGAGCTAGAGTGATGTTTTTTTATGGTGCTATAGGCAAATAAAAACCATATCTCCTAATTCAAATTTGTGCTCAAAATGGTTTTGATCAATTTTTTGATGCACACAATTCTATAACAATTCCATATTCATCTTTATTTGTTGGAGGATTGTGGCATTCTGATTGAGTGTGGTATCAACATCTTGAACCTTGGAAATTTTTGAAATGTAGGAGAGTGTTAATGGAGGATGACCAGATACTGCTTCAAATGGGGTAACCTTGTTCATGGTGTGATATGAAGTATTATACCACCATTTAGACAAGGAAATCCACTTTGCCTACTATGCATGATGTTTAGAGATAAAACAATGAAGGTAGATCTCCAAGAATTTGTTAACAATTTTTGTTTGGCCATCCATAAATGGATGATAGATTGAACTCATTTTGAGCTATGTTTCCTACAACTTAAATATTTCCTTCCAAAAATGACTAGTAAAGGTAGGGTCTCTATCAGACATAATATATGCAAGCATGCCATGATGGCAAAATATGGAGTCAAAATATTTGGGTGACTACTAAGGATTTGTAGTATAGAAGAGGGAGAAAAGGTGAGAATACTTTGTGATATGATCCACTACCACCATAATAACTATTTTTTCTCCTAAATTTGGTAACCCTTTAGTAAAATCCATGGAAATATTTTTCCATACTTGTTTTGGAATTGGCAAGTGCTAAACGGTTCCAAGGAAACACATTATTTCTCCTTTCATTCTTTGGCACATGTCATATTTAGACATAAAGTTTTAAATATACTTATTTATTTCATTTAACAATAAAGTACACTTAATCCTTTTATAAGTCTTTAGGAAACCATAATGTCCTATAGTTGGTGAGGTATGTATTTTTGTCAAGATGAATTATCACATTTGTGAAGTTTAGGGAATAACAAGTCGATCAAGATATCTCAAATCTTGTCCATATCATGTGTATCTCTAGTGTGATTTAAGCTTTTTTTGATGTTTGACAATCAAAGTTTACAATCCTAAGTCCTTGTACACATCCTCTTAAAGAGAATTAATCCATTGAGGTATGGGATAAGAGATAGCATTTTACATACTCTGATCCTCAAACTATTGGGAGAGTGCATCAGCCACAATGTTCTCATTTTATTTTTATATGTGATTTCAAAATCATAACCCATCCATTGAGGTATGGGATAAGATATAGCATTTTACATACTATGATCCTCAAACTATTGGGAGAGTGCATCAGCCACAATGTTCTCCTTTCCTTTTTTATATGTGATTTCAAAATCATGACCCATCAATTTAGAAACCCATATTTGTTATTTAGGTATGGTGACCTATTGTTCTAGGAAGTACTTGAGACTTTTGTGGTTTGTTTTGATTGAAAATTGATGCCCTACGATATAGGGCCTCTAGTGATTAATTACATGTAAAATAGCTAGCTTCTCCTTTGCATAAGTAGATTTACCTATATTTTGGTCTAAAAGTGCTTTATAAGTGAAGGCCAATGGTCTTACCTCTTACATCAATGCAACCCCTATGCAATTTACCAAAGCATCACTTTTAATTACAAAGGATTTAAAAAAATTAGGCATTGCTAACACTGGGGTGGTTTTCATGGATTACTTTAAGTGAGTGAAAGCTTTCTCTACTAGTTTTGACCAAAGAAAATAATTTATTTCAACATGGTTGTTAAAGGAGCTAGCATCTTCCCATAGTTTTGGATAAATTTATGATAATAACATGTGAGTCCCAAAAATCCTCAAAGTCTCATGACGATGCGAGGCTTTGGCAAATATTGAATGAATTGAATATTCTTAGGGTCCACTTTGACTCCATATTTGGTGATAATGTAACCCAAATAATCCACTTCTATCATCTCAAAAGAACACTTAGACCTTTTATAATAAAGTTTATTTTGAGAAAAATGTTGTAGAGTTTGATCCAAATGTACGAGGTGATCCTCCCAAGAGTGAATATAAATAAAAATATCATCAAATAAAATTAGAGTAAATTTGCAAAGGAATGGGCCAAAGATATTATTCATGAGACTTTGATATGTGGATGGTGCATTCATTAGGTTAGCATGACCAAAAATTCATAATGGTCCTCATGGATAAATGGGTGTAAAATTTGGAAGACATGGATAAATGGGTGAAAGGTGCCAGGAAATAGCAATAGCAGTCACAAGTAGACTAAACAAATGGGTGGATGATATAATAAAGCAAGGTAGGCAACAAGAAGAGGTGGACATCCATCATTAATGATTGGGATTAACTTTTTAAAATACCCACAAAAATGGTTAGGAGGACATTTCAGGGGGCTAGCATGGATGAACAAATAATGAAAGCCCAACCTTGAGGAACAAGGAAAAATCCCACCCAACCTGGGTGGGAATTGGGAATGCAATATGGGTGGAACATATTAGAAAAACTCAACTTCTTTGGAGCTCCCACGGGCGCAAAGAAGAACCTACCTAAAATGCATGGCTCCCATGACTGCTCGAAATACAAATGGAAGACTTATCCGCTACTCTAGAAATCCATGTACCTAACAACATACATAGAAGTGATGAATTTTTGGTGCAATGCTCCTAAATTACTCTAGTGCTTGTCATGCACCACCTAACTAGAGGATTTCCAATCGAGGAGAAGGATGGGATAGCTGAGTAATGAACTAGGTAGAATATCCAAAGGCCCATATTAATCTTGAAGAACCTACCACCTTCTAGAAGACTGGTGTTATCCATATGAGTAGTGTACCAGCATGGTGCTCATAAGCTACAACAATCATCTTCCCATCTACCACCATTAATGTTAATATTTTTAAATTCATGTAAATATAACTATAAATAGTGGAATATTGGACATTCCTAAGGGTAAATATTTTGTCATTACAATTCTTATATAATATTTCCTCTATGTAAATACAAATTCTACATTGTTTGGTCTTTGGTTGTATCCTCTTGTTCTTTACTGAATGCATGAACACTCATTTATATTTGGTCATTTAAGTGATCTTGTGTTATTCTATTGTCTAGATTCTATGGGGTTTATTTGAGTGACTCAGGGGTGAGCATTCATTAACATGGGTTGGGGTTTATTTCTTCTAACACCAGTCAAACATGAACACTCTGATTCTTGAATATCATCCACCTATCTATTGGTTCTAGAATTTGCCTCCCACCTACCCCTGATAGGAGTTAGAAAAAATATGTGGTTTGGGTGATTTTTTAGGTTTAGGGTTTATGTTCATACGAGGTATCATGCTTTCATAAGTCTTGATGTAGCTCTACACGTACTTATGATTTCTAGCTACAACCTTCTTTTATTTTCTTTCCTTACCTTTTCCCTTTCCCTTGTTTTGTAGTGTAGAGTAGCTGGAACCACCCCCAATGGAACTAGCATCATTTGAAGATCTTCTGCCCTACCTTCTAATGTGGTAGTTTTTCTATACTACTTGGCATTGATACGCCATCCTTGCCTTATGTGCGGTGTTATATTGGTGATCAACAATATTTGGTAACTTTTTTGGGAAACTCACTGAGTTCTCGTGTTATAGGAAATCAGATTTTGGTGGCTCTTTGATTTACCCAGATCTTCTCAAAGTCACATGACGACTCCAACTGCATGGTATATCTAGATCATGAGACCAGTCACCCACTCACACTAAATATCTAAATATCCTAGTGAAATCAAGGTATGGTGAGTAGCCTTGACCTCATTAGTATGTTCACCTAGTGACTTCAAATATTACATCACAATCGGGACCTTTGAAGAGTGATATATTTATGGATCAATAAATTCTCCCAATGGAATGATCTTGATCCACTAAACCTCCATTGCTCGCATTAGATTACCAAGGTCACCCTAAAGACCCTGACCATATATAATGGCACCTTGGAAATGGTTCAGGAGCATCTTGAAGATGTTGCTACACTGGCACCCCTTCATACTACCACCCATGAGGATGTCATGATTAGACTTTTGGTCATGTCACTAGAGGGAAGGGCACTAATGTGATACCAAACCCTTGGGTAGAGAAGCATATACTAATGGGTTGACTTGGTGGGAGCTCTCATAAACACATTATACGACTCCATGAATCCCTTGCAATTCTTGATGCATCTCTCATACATAAAGAGGGCATATCTTGAAACCCTGATCAAATTCAACATTCAATTCAAGAGGAGTTGTAAAATTATTCCTCTTGAATTACGTCCATCACTCACCCAAGCCCACCTATATTATATCTAAGCTTTGAACTCAAATATAGGCCTCCTCCTGCTACAAACTGGGGAAAAAGGATTCCCTAAAGTCCTTTAGGATTTTGTACAGGTGGAGCAACTCCTACTTCTTGCAGGAATGACATCTTCAAGGGACTCTGACCTCCTATCCCTATTTCCATCCACCATTGTTTCCAATCTACTACATAATATCCATGGTAGATCCTATCTCAAGTTGTGCAAGAGCTAAGGGTGTAGATCGATGGAACGCAAGGGGTAGATGCCAGCTCGATACCAAGTGGAAGAAGTGCAAGCATCAGTGTACAAGGTGATACCTCTAGTGCTTACACCCTTCTCCAAAGAGTGGAGGATCTGGACTTGGGTGGGAACACCATGCATAAGGAGGGTGTACTTTTACACCCTTTTGTGTCAAGGGGAACAATAAGCAAGGGCCAAACCATTTTTACAATGGCATAGTCAATCAGCCCTCGATTCTTGAGGAGAACCCATCAATAGTAAGCTCAATCAACAAGGCATGTAGAAGAAAATGTGCTAAGGTGACAGAGGCATATGTAGCTAGGATTTTATAGTGGGTGGATCCCAAATATTGGTAAAATTGAAACCCATTGCCAAAACTAGTACAAAAAGAGGGCTTCCTCATGGTAAAATCTATTACCACATTGATCATCAATCACATAGGTACTGGTATGCATCATGATCTACCAAGTTGTAAATTCTTTATGACATGGAAAAGCTGGCAACATCGACCAGACTACAAGGAGTGCTTGAATTTCAATACCATTTGGCCTAATCACTGCAAGTTCTCTGGATAAAAATTTGGGGTAAGTCAGTAGTCACAGCACACCAATTGCACCACAATTTTATGTGCATAAGATGATAGCTAAATAAAAGTGCACCAGAGTGGCAAACATCAAAAAAAGAAAAGAACTTCAGATAAGTATCTCAATTTCTAAAAGCACTTTCATTATCTTCTAATTCTCTCTTTTGTGATTTTGTAGCCCAATGGATAGAGCATAAGACCGAAAGACATAAGATTGTGTCAAGCAAAATCTAGCTTGATCTAATATGCTAGTATGAGTTGGCAGTCTATATCTTATCAAATCATCCAAAAGTGAACCTATCAAAATATCCCTCCCCTATATATATACAATAAATAGGATGAATGCATCTTATAAAGCTCATGGTATGCCTATGGAGGAATGACATTTTATTAAAACCTTCTAGGTGGAAAGCTAATTCAAGAAAATATAGATTGCCAAAATTTGTTTACTTGAATCATAGCTTGTGGCAACCTATCTATTCTTGAATCAGCTTTGGACTGCATAGGAGTATGTTTACAAGTATACAATTTTAGGGAATATCCCACGAACCAAGAGCTTTAGTCTACTATTCTACAAGAATATATCATAGATCCAGTAGTTTTTTTATCTTCTTCTGTGATTGTGCTTAGCATTGTGTCCCCTCTTGTTCTCTCCTTATGTCATGTTCTCTCTATTTGGATGTTGTTATTTAGATGATTGATTGGTGTTGCAATAATATTGTGGCTACTCCTTCCCCCTCTTCCCCCCTTCCTGTGTGTTCTCTTTCTTGTACTCGGGTGCTCCTCTTTTGCTTCGTCCTGTCGTATCCTTTTGTGTTCCTTATTTCTTCCCTTTATGTTATTATCATCTGTCTGGTTTTTCTCTCCCTACTTCATTCTATATCTACCTTATTTATTCATTCATTCTTTGTTTCCCTATTCGTCAGTGCTTTACTAGTCAAATTCTTACTGGGTTATTTTTTATAGAGTAAAAAAATCCTATAAGTCACCAAGAGTATGGGTGAGGATTTTTTTGCCTCCTCAACCACTCTTCTTAGAGCCCACCAAATTTTAAAGATATGGATAAATTGGTGGAAGGTGCCAGTAAGTGGCAATAGCATTTGCGGATAGACCAAACTGATAAGTGAATGGTATAATAAAGTAGTGCGGGTGACAAGAAAGGACAGACACCCACCTTTAACGATTGGGTGAAAATTTTCAAAATACCTATCCAAATGGTTGGGTGGACATTTCAAGGTGCTAGCATGGGAAAAAAATCATAAAATCCCACCCTTGAGAAACAAGGAAAACTCCCACCTAGCTTGGGTAGAAAATTAGGAATGCAAGATGGGAAGAATATATGAGAAACATCTACCTTATCTGGATCTCCCTCGGGTGGAAGGAAGAACATTCCTGACATGCATGGCTCTCGCCATCGCCCAGAATGCAAAAAAAATACTTATCTGTTACTCTATAAATTCAGGTGCCTGATAACATATGTGGAAGTGATGCATTTCTAGAACGATACTCCTGAAGTACTCTGGTACCTGTCATGTGTCACCTAACTAGAGGATCGCCAGTTGAGGTGAAGGATAGGGTAGATGAGCAATAATGAACTGGATAGAAGATACAAAGGCCTAGATTGATCCTGAAGCACCTACAACCTTCTAGAAGATCAATGTTATCTAGAGGAGTAGTGCACCAGCATGACGCTCATCAACTGTAGCAGTCATATTTCTACCTACTACCATTAATATCCATATTTTTAAATCCATGTAAAAATAATTATAAATAGTGGAATGTTGGTCATTCCTAAGGGCAGATATTTAGCCATTATAATTCTTATGTAAGGTTTCCCCTATGTAAATACAAATTCTACATTGTTTGGTCTCTGGTTGTGTCCTCTTGTTCTTTATTGAATGCATGAATGTTCATTTCTATTTGGTCATTTAAACGATATTATGTTATTCTACTATTTGTATTTCATGGGTTTATTTGAGTGATTCAGGAGTGAGCATTTATTAACATAGATTGGGAGTTTATTTCTACTAATGCCAGTCAGACAAGAACGCTCTAATTTTACATCCTGGATATTATGCACCTGTTCATTGGTTCTGGAATTTTCCTCCTTCCCACCATTGATAGGAGCTATAAAAAATATGTGGTTGGGTGATCTATTAGGTGTAGGTTCTATGTTCATATAGAGTATCACACCTGCATAAATATTGATGTGGATCTACTAGTCCTTGTGAGTCTTGGCTACGACCTTCTTTTATTTTTTCGTTCTCTTTTCTCTTTTCCTTGGTTTGTGGTGTAGAGTAGCTGGAACTACCCTTGAAAGAATCGATCTCCTCTAGAGATTGTTCACCATGCCTCTCGATGTGATGGTCATTATATGTTGCTTAGCATTAATCCACCATCCCCACCCTGCGCATGGTGTTGGATTGGCGACCAATAGTACCAATGGTATTGCATGATCATGGGAATGACATGGAGGTACTTTTATTTTATTTTTTGCAAAAACTACATCATGCTTAGTCAAAATGAGTTGCAAATCTTCTTGGGGCTTGTCCTCTTCTAAATTTTGTGATTGAAATACAAATATCTAAGCTACTACCCCATGTGAGGTTTTTTTTTAACTTTTCCATATATCTTGAACTAATAATCTATGGAGATCCTACTATTGAACCATGGAGAGTGTAGGACTTACCATTCTATGAGAACAACATCCATAAATATGCAAAGTTCTAGGATATTGTTACCAAGGTACCTAGCCACTATGTTCCTAGGAAAACAACACATCCTCCTAGTTGAAGAGAAAAATATCAATTTTGAGTTCATATTCCCCTATCTTCAACTTAACATTATGGAATTTACCCTTACAAGGTAATGTTCCACCATTTGCCACCATAACTTCAAAGAAGTTGCAAGCATGTATGTAACAATTTGCTTGTCTAGCTACTCATGGATCAATAAAATAATGTATACTACTTGAATCAATGAGAATTGTAATATGTTACCCTTTGAATAATCCTACTACTTTTGTCATCTAAGAGGTAGAAATTCCTACAAGTGCATGGAAAAATTTTTATGGTTGTGGTTCTTCTTGTGTTTCACTATTATCCTTGTGTTGTTCTTCTGGTGGTTCTACTTATTCATCAAGTTAAATACTTACTGATTCTTCTACATCTAACAAAAATAACTTCTTTTGGGTGCATTTATGACTTGGTTCATAAATCTCATCACAATTATAACATAAAACTTGTGCTCAATGGGAATCCATTTCCTCGATAGTCAATCGAATGAATGAGGTAGAATTATTGCCAATATTCGATATGAAATTGGAAAGAAATATGGAATTTGGTCTATGGAAATTTATATGATCACCTTTGAGCCAAAATATTTTCTTCAACTAATATCACCAATCCTATGGCTTACATCATAGACTATGGTTTGATTTTACCTTAGAGTTGATATCATATTTTAATCCAGTGATAAAACAACTTTGAAAAATCCTTCATTTAACCCCTTTGTCCTATTAGCCACTTTATCAAAGTGGGTCTGATATTTCATAAATAGTAGAGGTTTGTTTCAATTTTTTCAAGGCTCCTATAAAGTCCTCATATTCACTAGGGCCAAAACAAGTGAGTAATAAGGACTTAAAATATTCCCAAGAGGGTTCCAGAGTCATGTTCTCTAACCATTGATACCATTGGAGGGCTTCAGAATCAAAGTTAAAATATGCCATGGTGATCCATTCATATCATGGTACATTATGAATCCTGAAGAACTGAACTGCTTAACACAACCAACCATCAATGTATTTTTTATTAAACTTAGGAAAGTCTAATATGGGTATCTTAACTGAGTTATTTGTATCAAAAATAATATGATAGAATTCTATCTCTTTATTTACTCCTTTCTCTTTATAGCATTATTTCTCTTTATAGCCTCCTTTCTCTTTATTACCTATACTACCACCCCTTCCTTTAGTATTAGAATAGTCCAACACCTTTGGATTTTCCTTGAATCGCTCTTCAATCACTAGGATTTTTTCTCATTATTGCCCATACTACCACCCCCTATTTTAGTATTAGAATGTTCCAACACCTTTGGGCCTTCCTTAAATCACTCTTCATCTCGTTGATCCCATCGAGCAAGTTGTTTAGCTTTGGAAGTAATTTGGTCATTTATTATGATCTACATTTGATTTCTCATTTCTTTAAATTGGCCTTGTAGGTTAACAAGTGTGGTATTTAATTTCTCTAGATAATTGATTTGTTCTAACTCATTTTGTGCTCCTCTAGTTTCTCCAACCATTTATGTATGATTTGGACCACTCCTACTAACTTACTAAAAATAGAAGTATTGTTCCAGGAGTTACTATTTTTAGTAATAGGCCAAAAATAATGTTTGGGTGCTATATATCAAAATTTTTAGATTGAAAAAAGGAATATAATGGGCTAGGTATTACAATGATATTTTTTGGCACCCTAGAAAAGTGCATGGATACTGTATACCAAAATGATCAACTCAACAAGATGAACATAATGAGCTATACCCACAATAGTGTTTTTGGTACCCTAGACTTTTTTATGGGAGTGTTATGTTCCTGTGTTGTTCATATTTCTCTTAGAGTCTTAGTTCACTCAAAAAATTGACCTCTTGTTTGGCATCCCTAAAGTGGGTGCTACAAATTTTGTTACTCACAATTTTTCTATATGACTCTACATATGACAACTGTTCTATCAAACTCTATCTCAACTACAACTAGCTTTGTAACTATTACTTGCTCAACCAACTATGTTTGAATATTCTAACTGATACTTGACCAATACTGATAGATCTTGTTTGGATTGTTACTAATATTGTAATGGATATTACACTATCAAACTCTATCTAAACTATTATTGATTGATACCCAACTATTACTAATAGACCTTGTTGTGACTTTTTTTATTTTTATCATTTACGTGTAATAGATCGTGTTAGAAGTTGTTGTAATTTGGGCACCTCTTTTTTCCCTCATTGGCAAGTTGGATAGAAAATAATTGTGCAATCATACCCTTGCCTCCCTTGTAAATAATTTTCTCAATTTGGTGAGAACTTACTATTTGGGAAGGGTTTGATTGTAATCCTTTAAGAGTATATGTTTGATCCTTTATTGTGAATTTCATCCATAATTCCTCAAAATCCCGTTGGATTATTTTGTGTTTGTAATAATTGCACTCCTAAGACAATATCACATCCTCCTAATGGAAGTGCATACATGTCACTTTTTATTTTTTAATCACCCATGGTGAGCTTAATATTTTGACACTTCCCTTTGCATGCTATCCTTCCTCCATTGCCAATCATGACCTCAAAACTATTACAAGGTTGTATATAGTAGTTAGCTTGTTTTGCCACCCTTGGGTCAATGAAATTATGTGTGCTTCCAGAGTAAATAAGCACAATGAGGTTTTGTTTATTGAAGTACCATTTGACTTTCATAGTTTGTGGAGAAGAAAAAATAACAAGGGTGTTAAAAGAGATTTGTGGTGTATCTTCAATGCTATCCTCGAGTGTATCTAGATATGATAGGTTCCTTGTACCTATCTGGTTTATGCAATGAAATAATTGTAATTTAATACTAAAATATGTAGAAGAAAATATTGAATCATTGTTTTAAATTAAATCATTGTTGCACTGGTAAGGAGATCCTTCCAATGGATTAAATGAATTATATTTTTATACCTTCTTATGGATGATTCCCTACACCAAATCTACATCTATTTTATATCTATCCTAAAGGTTATTTATGAAGGATAACAATGGTCCATTGAATTAATAAACCATAAATGAGTGATTAGATAAGGATATCGATAAGGTTAAATATTTGGGGGTTGATGCCCAGGAAGAAGTTGAATTGCATGATCATGACTACGATGAGGGGGCAACCCTTTTGGTTCATTAAATACTCAAGAATGTCGTGTTATAAGTTGTTGTAATTTGGGCACCTCTTTTTTTTCTCATTGGCAAATTATATGGAAAATAATTATGCAATCATACCCTTGCCTCCCTTGCAAATAATTTTATCCATTTGGTGAGAACTTACTATTTTGGAAGGTCTTGATTGTAATCCTTTAAGAGTATATGTTTGATATTTTATTGTGAATTTCATCCATAATTCCTAAAAATCCCATTGGATGTTTTTGATTTTTCGTAACCATTGCACTCCTCAGATAATATCACATCCTCCTAAGGGAAGTGCATAAATGTCACTTTTTATATTGTAATCACCCATGCTGAGATTTTTGACACTTCCCTTTGCATGCTATCCTTCCTCCATTGCCAATCATGACCTCAAAACTATTACAAGGTTGTATATAGCAGTTAGCTTGTTTTGCCACCCTTGGATCGATGAAATTATGTGTGCTACTAGAGTCAATAAGCACAATGAGGTTTTATTTTTTGAAGTACCCTTTGAATTTCATAGTTTGTGGAGAATAAAAACTAGTGAGGGCATTAAAAGATATTTTTGGTGTATCTTTAGCACTATCCTCGGGTGTATCTAGATATGATAGGTTTATTGTATCTATTTGGAAAATTGATTACATGAGTAGCAATACCCATGGAAAAGTTACTTGTTCCCAAATTTCCCCTGTCTTTTATGTATCCTACACTGTGAAGCCATGTGCCCAAATTTGTGACACGAGAAACATCGTCCATTAAAATTTCCTTTCCTTGACCTCATTGGTCTCTTAGTTTTATTTTCTTTGTATTGGTTTCTGTTCCATATGTTTCTTCTTTGTGCATTGTTCCTTTCCTTGGTGAACTTTCTATTATCCAACTTTTCCTTAGAAGTATCACTTTCTCTCATATCGTCTTCTTCTAAATTTTATTCTTCTTCAAAACTTTAGGTTGACTCCTCTTCTTATTTCTTTTGAGTCTGTTCAAAACCAAGACCGAATTGCTTGATGTAGGATTTTGTGCCTTGATGATCTTATCCACATTCTTTGAGTTTCTTCTAAACTTATGTAGCTTATCCTTAGACTTCTCTACTTATTCCCTTAGTAGGGCTACTTCTTGTTCTAACTTTTCACATTCTAATACCTTTTCTTCTAACTTATCCTTGAACTTATTTGTCTTAGCTATTGATTTGTTTAGATCCTCTATAATATTTCCTCTCTCTTCATAACATTATTTAAATTGAAACTCAAGTTGGGGGTTTTGTTTTCTTACCTTCTTTAAAGTTTTAAGAGCATAAATAATCTCTCCCTCAAGATAAAATCCTCATTTTTTGATTCTTCCTCTAATTGTTTGTATTTGATAACATCTTTATTATTTTTTTATTTATCTTCTATAGGATCACCTCCTTATTCTTCTAGTGCCATTAGAATATTCTCTTCTAGTACTTCAAGTGTATCTTCATATTCATCATCACTAAAACTAAAACCATTCCTTGTATAACTATCTTCAAGATGTCCAAAATTACCACATCTAAAACACTTGAGAATTATTGGTGACCTTTTCTTAACTTCTTCTTTTTCTTCAATCAGAAATAGGACTTCATATTTATCATTGTCTAAGAAACTATTATCACTATCACTTGATTACTTGCCTTGTATGCATAGTAGATCCTCTTTTGTCTTTGAAAGAACTTATTTCCTTATTTGCCTTGTCCATCCTTGCCTTTCTTTTGGTACCTATTTCTTTCTGATTACCTATTCTCATGATCTTGTTTTTCTTCATCATTGTTAATTTTAGCTTCTTGGCAATTGGTTGCATAGTGACCATACTTTCCACAATTGAAACATCTAATAGATTTTGCATCTTTAAATCTTCTTGAATCCTTATTCCTTCTACCATAATTAGCTTCTTTATCACTGGATGACTCATTGCTTGAATCTAACTTCTTAACCTTTGTCTTCTTAGTAGCTTTGAATGTTGCTTCCTTTCAAATATTAGGTTCCTCTTTTGTTATTAACTCAAAAGTTGTAAGAATACCAAGTAACATATATCTTGTCAAAGAATCACCATCTTTTGATTCTTCTATAGCATAAATCCTTTCATTAAACCTTTTTTGAAGAGATCTTAAGATCTTATCACAAACATCAGATTCTTCAATCTCAAGTCTAAGACATTGAATGGCATTAACAACTTCATCTACTAGAAGTAGATAAGTACTAATGTTTTCCTCATCCTTAATTCTTAATTCTTCAAAATATCCTTGAATATTTCATATATTTATCTTTTTGACACTTTTATCTCCTTCATATATGGTTTTCAACTTATCCTAAATTCCTTTTGCATCTTTACAATGTATAACTTTTATGAATTATGTTCTATGTAAACATCTAAAAATTATATTTATTTCTTTTGAATTGTAATGTTTTAGAAGCTTACCTTCCTTATATATAGGATGATCAACTAGTGGTATGTATCCATTTTCAAATGCTTCCCAAATTTCATTGCCAAGTGCTTTCAAGTTAATCTTCATTCTCATACTCCAAAATATATAATCGCTTCCATCAAATACTGGTGTTGAATTATTTGAGGACCCATTATTAGAATCCATTGTGTTCTTGTAATATTTTCTATTCAAGATGTTAAACTCTTTAGAAGGAATCCGCTCTAATACCAATTGAAGAACACAAGCTTATACTGAGATGGTGGGTGAATAGTATAAGATCAACTTTTACTTTTCTTTCTCAATCAATATTATGCAATGTATTGATAGCAATATCAAAAGTAGTAATCAAAGAAATGCACAAATCACCACACACAATAGAGACACAAATTTAACATGGTTCTCCTAATGTGGGCTACTCCACGGAGAAAATATTTCATTAAAATTATCTCAATAAATCTCTTGGGAATACTTTCCCTATTACAATATTTATGGAACTCTATCCAAAGGAGACACCAATCCCCTAATCAAGTTCATGGATCTCTATCCATAGGATGAATCTTTCTCCTTAGCTATGATTGGTGATCTTCTAGAAGAACTACTACCCCACTACTCTAGCTAATGGATCTCTATCAACTAAAGACACTGTCCTCACTACCCTAGCTAATGGATCTCTATCCACTAGATACTATTATCCTCTATACTTTGTCACCTTTAAAGCTCTATCTCAAACCTGTACTAAACATAGTCCTCCAGTATAGCATAAATTTGCTCAATATTTGTCTCTAGTCTAGCACAAACCTATCCTTAAATCTACACCAAACTTTGTCCTCTGATCTATACTAAACATAGTACTTCGGTCTAGCACAAATCTATCCTCTGATCTACACTAAACACAATCCTTCGGTCTAGCACAAATCTATCCTCAATTTTTTTCCTCAAGCCTTAACACAAAAATTTACTTAATCTTAAATCAACTCTACTAGATCTGCCCCAAATCTTAATCCAATTTTTGAACAAATCAATCAACAATGATCTCAAGTCTTCTCAAAAACTTATTTTAAATTTGCCTTGTAAACTTCCACAAAATCTCACACTAATCTATCTACAAGTCCTCTATAGAACTTTTCCAATTATTCTCAACAATTCCTCACTAGAACTTGTCCAAATCTGATCAATAAGTCCTTACTAGAACTTATACAAATCTACTCTCAATCTCTGTTCTCAAACTATATTGTAAGCTTCCACAAATGCTCACACAAATTTGTCCACAAGTCTTCTCTAAGACTTACCTCAAATCTACTCAAAAATTCCATGCTAGAACTTGTCCAATCTCATAGAAACATAAAGAGAATTTTTAGAGACTCAATATGCTTCACATTCATCACAATGCTCAATCACTTTCAATATTTATTTTTACCACAAAAACATATAGAGAATTGTTAGAGACTCAATATGCTTCACACTCATAAATTCTTAATCACTTTCAATCTCTTTTATCATAAAAACATATAGAGAATTGTTAGAGACTCAATATGTTTCACATTCATCAAAATTCAATCTCTTTCTCAACTCAATTTGGAATATAGAACAATGTGTTTCATAAAACATCAACACATCCACTTGACTAGGCTCAACCAACTCTATTAAACCAATCACTCAATGAATTAATTCTTACTTACAAAACCTAGTTCAAGCATATGAATACACACTCAAATTTTTCCAATCATTCTTATCAATAATTCTCACATAATAATGATACTCATGTTTTGCAAACCCTAGTTCAAGTTCTTCACTCACTTACTTACTTCAACAACAATGCTTATCAAACAATCTTCACATAACAATGATACTCATGATCTTTGCAAATCCTAGTTCAAGTTTCTCACTCAACCAATTGCTTCAACAACAATTCTTATCAAATGATGATACTCATGATCTTTGCAAACCCTATTTCAATTCCACTCAACTTACTTACTTCAAAAACAATGCTTATCAAACAAGGTTTTATCAACAACTCTTTATTACAAAAAAACTTGATGCATTAATTTTATTTTTTTAAGAGAAAAACCCCTTGCGGGGCCACCTTGTTTTGAGAGACCATGAACAAGGGGTTCTACACCGTCAAAGTCACCCAGGAGTCGCACCCGACCCTGCCCGCACCAACATTATCAATTGGATTTTGGATACCCAATTTAGCTTTTTGGTAGGATGAATATTTGAACTTGGGGCCTCTCTTGGAGGATTTCCCTCTCCTCTCCAACTCACCTACAACACCTGGGTAACTTGACGCATTAATTCAAAACACACTCAACAATTCTTATTAAACAATCATTTTCACTCCAAATTTGCATTCACAACATTCAATAATCACTCACTAGGAAGATGTGCCCATACCTTTTTGTTTGATGTAGAAGTGGCCTTAGAAAACCTATCACAATCATAATTTCCTTATTTTCAATTTCAATGGTTAGATGACAAAATATCACTCTAACCCTTTTCCCAAATATTCCTTAAATACAAAAATAATCAAAGCTCAAATACACCTTATTGCTCCTTCTTGGAATTAACATTCATCAAATCATTACATGAAAAATAATTATTTGGATACACCTTATAATATCCAACTTAAAATAATATCCAACACCACAAAACCTCAAAAAATCTTCCTAAACACCTTATTACCCTTTTCAAACTCTAAAGCAAATAACACCAAAAATTTATTTTGCATCAACCTTATAACTCCCCTTAAAACCTTACAAGCCAAATAAAATATGCAAAAATTAATTTTTAATAGCTCAACAAATTCCTCCAAAAAGTTTGGCACTCAACTAATGCATACCTTTGTCTTCTTCCCTAAAATAGATTTTGGCATGATTCGAACCACTGTCTCCCCAAGCGCCAAGCTCCTTAGTGCTTTGGTGCCCACCGCGTGGGCTATAGGTGCCCATGTGAAGGAAGGAAGGCTTGCTTCCTCTTGGTGCCTTCAATCATTGTCGATGCCATTAAAAATGAAATGCCACACCCACGGATTCGATCCTCTGCCTCACGCTGCCATAGAGTCTTACCTTCGTCAAAGTTGCCAACTGTGCTACCAATGCTTGGTGACCAAGGTTCCTTGAATAGTGGGTAATTATCCTTAGTTGTCGCTTGGTCCTTTAAAAAACAATTAAACCTTTCTCTTTCTCACCGAATGATTCACACAATTCGCAATAGCATGGAGATTAAAATCGAATGCATTAATATTTTTTTGGTAAGGTGGAGTCCCATTTATATATACTTTGATTAATTTGCTCCCACGTCGGTGCTTGAATTCGAATTAATAACCCACCTTAGGGTTATTTAAAATTAACATAAATTAATATATAATTAATATTAAAATTAATTAATAAATTATATTAATAAAATTATATTAATTTATTTATAATTAATTTAATCTTCCTTTTATAATATTATAAAGAATTATTATATTATTCACTTGGGATTTCTTCTTTGCACTTAGGACCACATCTAACTTTTTGGAACCGAGTCTTGATCAAATAAAAATAGACTGTCCTTTTGCACTTATTGGAGAACCTAAAACTGATGCTGCCCACTAAAACTGCCACTGACTAGTGCTGAAAGCTTGACATAAATGACTACTCACTCGACATAAATGACAACTCATCTACTCAAAATTTCCAACATTAAAAAACAACCTACCTTTATTGATTGAGCTACAAAATTTAGAGAAAAATTTCGTGAAAGAAATAGGAAATAAGGAAAAACAAACAAAGACTCATTGTGTTTTGTATTCTGGTGGCTAAAATATATGATCCTCTTATTTCAACTCGAAACTCGATCTACTCAATTGATTTTTTTCTAATTCGAGGTGTTGGTACCAGATTCTGCAAAGCAAATACTTTCACATGGAACATACCTACTTATACATGATGACTATAGAAAGTCACCATTATATATGTCGACTATGTACACAAAATATGACATGTAAGATCACACCTAGCTTTTGAATTTTTTTTGCACATCTATCTCGTGAATCTGCAATGCCCAGAACACATAGTACTAAATTTGAGTTGCTCTATGTGATTTCTTGCCATGGTGTTTGACTACCACTAACCTCGGCTAAGTCTCATTTTGCTTCTAGTTCTTGTTCAGAGATGATTATATTTCAAGTATCAGGTACCACTCCGTTGGCTTTGCAAAAATGCATCAATTTTTGTATGACATATGCAAATTATTTTCTTTCTGGGATCTTACGCCATCTATTATCTGTATTTTATGATTTTTAGTTGATCGTGCATCTTGGGTTGCCACCTCCCAATAGATATTATTGCACTCTTTTATACCTTGTTGATCTCAGATTTGTGTTATAAAGTCGTTACGAGGTATTTGATTAGGCAATTGAAAATGGAATCTAGGTTGAGTAGAGTGTGCTCTTGGTGAGTTACTAAAACTTACATTTTTCTTTCTACATATGGGCTCTTTAAAAGGAGCTATACCTTGCTTCTTGTAGCTTTCAATGCAAAAAATATGCAAGCCTTGATTTGGAACCATGATGATGTAATTATCCAATGAGATTAATATTCGATATTGCATGTAAGTCACCCATCCTTTCATATACCTTAGTAAACTTTAGGATATAAAAAATTTTAACAACGGAGGTATATCAAAAACTATATCTTGAATCAAAGCTAAGTCTCAATGATCGCATATCAACATTGGCACTTGATGCAATGTCCCCACCCTTTTCAAATGTTTTCCTTTGAAATGCAACATGTCTAACTTTTGCAAATTTGGACACAGACCTAAGCCTCTACAGATATTTGCTAATATAATCAATACTTAAGGTTTTTAATCTACTATACAATTATGTAATAGCCCTTTTTTCTAGAAAAAGAGATAGGTAAAAAGGAGAAGTATGGTTATTTTTGAAAACAAGGAAAGAAACCCATGTGGATGCATCACTAATATCTGAAATATTGATAGTGACATTAATTAAGTCCACCTGATCTGATACCAAAATTTCTTCTTCAAACTTTGAGTTGGAGTTTCTGAAGAACTTGTGAAAATATTTCATTATTTCTGCTCTCTACTCAACTGTTGTGGTGGGGTAATATAGCCTTTTACATATTTCTAACCTGCTCAGATTTAAAGTCTGATCCTTCGAGGAAGGGTTGCGGATAGACATATTATCATTCAGGTGATTACCTTATGGTGGTGGATGTCAAACATCAACATTATCATAATTTTTAGGTTGAGATACCTCAGGACTTGAATCTTCATAGTACTCATGATTTTTATTGTATTGCATGCCATCACATTACCTTTTAAGGGAGAACTCACTGGATCCAACTAATCTTATTTTTCCTCTTAAAAATAAGACTAGTATACCACGAGTTCCCAATCACTTAGATTCTATCTTCTATCCTCCAATATTTGCATTTCCATATTATTTATTTCCCCATCTAGCCTTTGAATTTCCCTCCTTATGTCTTAATATGTTTAATGCCTTTTTTTTAGACATTTAGAGGGATGACCTCTTTTTGTGATTTTGCACAAGTGTGAAATGATCTCTTCCTAGGTTTTTTTAGGGACTGTTCTTTGAAAAGGATAGGGAGATTCTCTGGATGGTATTTTTCCTGTTTGGATCATTATATTCTCAGCATGAATGACTTATGTAAAAAATTATAGAAAATTCCTTTCTCTAGATTTTTGTATAAGAAGGAATATGTTGTAATGAAAAGCATAAATATAATATAGGTATGCTTGAGCAGAGGATGAAAGGAACTCATGAGGAATCCTCCTCCACATTTGTTTGAATTGGATATTGAAGTCAAAAATTTTCTCAAGGGATACCCATTTAATGAATGAGAACTGAGTGAGCAACAGGAAAGGATCTCCAAAGTTTTTGAAGGTATGAATGAGAGATTTTGCAATATTTTACCATGGAGAGATGCTTTGATCCTCTAATATCATATACCATTGCAATGCTTTCCATAGGAGTTTGAGCATTACATCTTCGAATGCGATATTATGTATAGTAGCCAAGGAATCCACATCTTGAAAATGTTCATAGGCAATCTTTTCTATACCATCAAAGCTTGGTAAGGTTTTTCAAAGTAGACTTAGGGACATTATGCACATACTGGACATTGAGAGGACCTATATCATTCCACAGAGGGTAATGTTATCAAGCCATCAATCCTTGTTGATATTCTAGGGTTCTCTTATCAAGGGATTTAAATAAAACATGGTAATTGATGACATATTTGAACTTGAATATTTAGTAGACTCATTAGTTGATTTAAAAGTGTAGACACTAAAATCATGTCAACTCAATTATGCGATCAATAGTATTGGATAACTGACATCATATGACCCCTTGGGAAACCCATAGAGGTTTAAAAGTGGTCCTAACCACTCTTGGAAGGCTCTACCCCACTTTTGGGAGGTTTTGGGCCACATAGGCATGACCGTCCCACCCTGGGATGATCACAGTTCATGGTCATCCCACCTAGATATGTGGGATAAATGGTAGTTTTTACATGCCATTTTTCCAAATTTAACTTTTTGGGAGTCAAACCTTGTGGCCATCCCACCTAGGGATGGTGGCAAAGCGACCATCCCTAGGTGGGATGGCCACAATTTTTGACTCCCAAAAAGTTAAATTTGGAAAAATGGCACGTAATAACTACTATTTATCCCACCTATGTGAGCATGCAAGACCTGAGGGTATAGAATCCTTATGACATGCTGCATAATGGAGGTCAAAATGGAAGATTTTATTTCCCTTCCAATGCATGCTCAGTTTTAGACAAGTGGTGCCTCTTGCCCTGCATGCCCATTTTCCCAAAGGCCCCCTTTGGCTATAAAGTGTATCCATTTTCCACACAAAACATAGAGATGCATTTTTATACATAGCAACGAAGTGCTGCCAAGATTTCTCCTCACCCTTTTGTGCCTTTTCCCTTGGAATCTCTACCTAGAGAAGGAGGTTTATGAGTGATTCAAGAGGTGTAATTTATTTGCAAAAATGAATCATCTGAGTTAATTTCACCAAAAAATTTATGACAACACTATTGAGAATATTTTTTACCAATTCATAGAGGAATTGGTGGCAAATTATGAGTAGAATTGGTGGTCGTACCACCCTAGGACGGTCCCCAATCTGTGATAGTCACCACCATCCTTGCAAGGTATGGTGACATATATATGACTTATTTTTCAAATATTTTAAATTATTTATATTCTAGGTTATATCATGAGCATGTTGTCCAAATTTCATATAATTTGGAGTTATATTGAGTGAGATATTGTATTTTTAAGTTTTTGTAGGCTTTCGAGGACCATCCAAATATGCACATGAAAATGTGACTGATTTTAAAAATTTGACCATATGGGTCCTCTTAAAATACCATTTTATGTATACTATCCAATTTTGGTTTTATTTGGAGGTGTTTTGGTCCATAAATTGCTTGTTTTGGATTTTGTAGGCTTCGTAGGTACACTGCGAATGCGCCATGGATTCAGAGGTAAATTCTATTATTTTTTCAATTATATCTTCCCAAAATCACCTATTATGCATGTATCTGAAATTTTAAATCATTTGGAGTTGTTTTAGATAGGTGCATTGCATATTTACACTTTCTAGCTTATAGTTGCATGTATGGCTTTTGCATGTTTCACATTCTACGCACTTGCTATTTGACAAATCTGGTTTCCTTGTGTGTAGGTGCATTTTTTACAATGAATTATGAAGGAATAAAATATCTGAATATCAAATAATAAAGTGGTGAAATCATAGGTTCACCCACCTAAATTGTGGGTACGAGGAAGAATATTGAAAGTGCACACGAGCTTATTTGAAAGGACTTAATCCTTTGGGCACCCCATTTTTGTAAACAAGTGTATCAAAATAAGATCCCTCAATGGAACATCTATGTAACCATTTTTATAATTTATCAAATGAAATAAAGATAAACACCTTTTTTTCTTGCACTTATTTGGATTCCATGGTTGCTTGAATTTGTCCTTTTATAATGCTTGATTAATACTAGATATAGATGCATCTTATTTAAGCATTGTTAGGTAAACCATTTTTCCCATAATTTAGTGGTGATCACGGTGGGACCCTATTCCTATTACTTTAATTGAAGGTTTAATCCTTGTTTTTGCCTTGGTTCTATTGTGAGAATTGGTTGTTCTGGCCTGAAATGACCTTTGGACTTTTGATCGTCCCACTCAGGGATGGACACACAACCGTCCCACCCTGGGATGGCCATAAAAATAGCCACCATACCACCCTAGGATTTTCATAAAATAGGAGCTTTTATTCTGCAAATTCCAAAAATAGTAGGCTTATAGGCCATTGAGGTAGGTATAAAAACCCTTTGTTTTTATTTCTGCTATCCAAAACTATTGAAATATGGTTTTTCTTACCTCTTTTGATTTCTTCAAAGGTAGAAGATAGGTTTTGCTTTTATATAATTGAAAAAATAAAAAAAATAAGAAGAAAATTTGAAAAGTAATTAGGTAGAAATGCACTACTATGGTTTGCTTCCTTGCAGCCTACCCAATGGGTAGGTTCTCATTTAGGATTTATATCTTGTACGTTACTTTTTATCTAGAATTTTTTGAAAGTAAAACATCATTTCTTTGCATTTAGTGAAATATCATTGAATGCTTCATGGTTTAATTTATTTGGGTTTAAAAATAACCACACACATCATGTTCCACTTGAATTCTAGTGAGTTGCATTTCATCACCAACCACTAGTAGAGGTTAGCGATGGTGGCTTTCATCTCTACTCGTTGCTTCAAATCACACAATCCCTTGTTCTTTGCCAATATTTGCTCCAAGATCTGACGTAGCTTGGAAAATTTGCATGTACTTATCTTTAGAGGGTATAACGCTGATCAAGTGAGTACTGAGTGAGGACTGGCAGGACCTGTGCTCCCTGATCGGGTATGGGTTTCATTTTCATACTTTGGTGGGTTTACGCGATCGTAACTTTCATTATCAGTTGTCAAGATGTGAGCATACAGGTGAAATCCAATTAAATGTTGTAATCACAGTGACACTGAGAGGGGGGGTGAATCAGTGTGATATTTTAAATTTCAAGTATACAGTTTAAAAATAGTAGTAGATTAAAACTTATAAAAGATATATCAATTACAGCAAGAAAGCATCACACACAACACAGTAATTTTAACGAGGTTCACCAATGTGGCTACTCCTCAAAAATTGCTGCTTGGACTACCAT
Organism: Wollemia nobilis; assembly: GCA_028583015.1. NCBI lineage: Eukaryota > Viridiplantae > Streptophyta > Pinopsida > Araucariales > Araucariaceae > Wollemia > Wollemia nobilis. The sequence continues at coordinate 2,152,334 of JAQPPZ010000574.1, read as the reverse complement.
CCAAATCCAGTTCAAGCAAAGCAACAACTTTACAACTTATTTACCAAAGACCAACTGGAAGGAGCACCAACCCCTCAATTTTTTTGCACCAATAGAATGGAGCACCAACTCCTAATTTACCAGCACCTACTGGAAAGAGGCACCAACCCCTTATGCCAGGCTGCAACTTGGAAGTCAATAAAGATAATAAAAAATACAGAATAATACTTTCACCTTATTTCTCACAGTCTGTTGTTCCTAGGGTTTTTGCTGCTTCTACGCAAAACACTTCGCACTATCCGACTACTTTTGTGAACTTCTTCGCACTCTTCACCTGATGATCGATCACTTCTGCTGTCTACGCGCTATCACTTCACACTTAGAACTCAACCTCTACACCTCGTGCTCTTCATTCACGCAATCACGATACACACTCTTCGCTTCAACTTGACCTATGACTTCGCACTCAGCTCGAATAGATATGACTCACTCTCTGCTCGACGCGGACTTCACTTGCACAAACACGATACTTCCATTTTTTTTTCAAACTCAAAACAACCCTCCTTTTATAGATGAAATTTCATGATCAAATATTAAACAATAGTCGGCTGTAACCCTAAGAACGTCGACTGTAAAACCCTAGAAATTGTCAGCTGCAAAACCCTAAAATCCGTCGGCTATAACCCTAAGAATGTTGGCTACAAAACCCTAGAAATTGTCGGCTACAAAACCCTAAAATTTTTTGACCTAGATTCAAATTTGTCAGCCTTAACTACTACTGCCACCTTTGTCACCTTTCTGTAACTATTGCCATGAAATAATAACATGTCACAATATCGTGACACTTTTTGTAGCCGTACGCCTTATTGTCCTTGTTGTCGCAAAATCATGACCATTTTGGCCTTTGAAATCTTTTCCACCGTTCTTGTCACGAAATCATGACACTTTGAACTTTTGCTGATGTCATCCTCATTCTTGTCATGAAATCACGACGCTTTCGGCTTCTAGAGGCTTTTCTTGCAACCTGTCATGAAATCGTGACACTTTCAACTTTCGTTGACGTCATCCTCATTCTTGTCACGAAATCACGATGCTTTCGGCTTCCAGAGGCTTTTCTTGCAACCTGTCACAAAATCGTGACACTTTCAAATTTCGCTGACATCATCCTTATTCTTGTCGCAAAATCGTGACGCTTTCGGCTTTCGTACATTTCTCGCTTCATGCACTAGCGAAATCAAGACATGTAGCGAAATCGCTACAACTTTGTGCCTTATGCTTCCAACTTTGCTTCGACCCGCAAAACTTTGACTTGTAGAGAAATCGCTACACCTTTGTGCCTTGCACTTTCGACTTGTAGCATAATCGCTACACCTTTGTGTTCTGCACTTTTGACTTGTAGCGAAATCGCTACACTTTTGTGTCTTGCAGTTTTGACTTGTAGCGAAATCGCTACAACTTTTCCACTTAACACTTTCTCCTTGCTTCGACCAGCGAAATTTCAACACGTAGCGAAATCACTACAACTTTTCCACTTAACGCTTTCTCCTTGCTTCGGCCAACGAAAATCCAACATGTAGCGAAATCGCTACAATTTCTCGACTTAGCTTCTTGGCCTCCAACATGTCGTGAAATCGTGACAGTTTGCCTTGCGCCTTCTCTCTCCTCATTTTTGTCACAAAATCATGACATTTTTGGCTGTGCCTTCTCTCTCCTCATTTTTGTCGCAAAATCATGACATTTTCGGCTATGCCTTATCTCTCCTCATTTTTGTCACGAAATCGTTGATATTCTCACAATGACACTGAGAGGGGGGGTGAATCAGTGTAACTATTTAAAACTTGAATCTGCAACTCTTAAAACTTAAAAATGCAAGCTTAAAAATAGATAAAGCAAGTATAACACAAGAGCATCACACAACACAAGATTTAACGAGGTTCACCGATGTGGCTACTCCTCAAATAATGACTGTTTGGACTACAATCCAAATCCGAGTCTTTGCAAGGATTCAATCTTTACAAATAGTTTACCAAGCACCCACTGGAAGGAGCACCAACCCTTGATTTTTCTTGTTGCAATGAGATAGGAGCACCAACCCCTTTTACCAAGCACCAACTTGGATTTCTATTTTAAAAAAAATTGACATAAAAATGCCTTCTCTTTTGCAAGACCCTCACTGGTCTATAGCTCATACAAATCAATCTCATAGAAGCATAAAGAGAATTGTTAGAAACTCAATATCTTCTATCACAGTCTAAAACCTCTCTTCTGATTTTTCAAGAAAAATACATACAGGTTTTAGTTCTTTTTTTGTACTTCATGCAACACTCTTACTCAACCTTTTCTTTTTGTTTTTCACAAATAACCACGGTTGCAGTAACCTTACTTACTACGCCTGTTCGATTCTTATACTTGACTTCCTCGAACGACTCTTTTTGAAACGGCTCAAATTTTCCCTCCAATTTTCCATGCATTCTCGGCTACGATCAATCTGTCAAACCCTCTCTGACGCGTTCCGCCTTTTAGCCACTTTCTTTCTGACTTATTCCGACATTCTTCTCTCGCACATTCTCGATACCTTTTTTGATAGCCTTTTTCTGCGTATCCTGACACCTTTTTCTGCGTATCCTGACAGCCTTTCTGCGTATCTCGGCGTTCTGTTCTTCTTTCTTCTCTTTTGAATTTTGTGCTACCACTTTCTTCTACGCGTGACTGTCATTTCTTGATATACGCAACCTGTTAATGAATTTCTCTGTAATCATGATTCTCGGTATCCACCCTATGTAACAGCTGTTCTGACTAGAAAAGACTGTTCTTGTAAGCTACCACCTATGTATCGCAAGTCTAACTCTAGTTAATTTGGCTGCATGAATTTTCTCTAAGCTTTCTCAACACCTGTCACTCGATAACTGTAGATATGACTCCAGTTAACTCTTATGTAACTGGCTGTAAGATTTTACTTTGCGCTATTTTGACACCTGTCACTGTGCATGCTTCTCGGCTTTTTCCCGCCAAACTATTACCTGTCGCGATATCGCGACATTTCTACTCAGTTGACTTATTCTGGATTGTTGACCGTGAAAACCCGACTTGTCGCGATATCACGACGTTTTCTGCCTTCTAGACCTTATCTCGGCATGCACCCGCGAAAATGAGACATGTCACGAAATCGTGACGCTTTCGCTGCATCGAGCTCTTTTCTGTCTCCTAGCCGCGAAAATGAGACATGTCACGAAATCGCGACGCTTTCGCTGCATCGAGCTCATTTCTGTCTCCTAGCCGTGAAAATGAGACATGTCACGAAATCGCGACGCTTTCGCTGCATCGAGCTCATTTCTGTCTCCTAGCCGCGAAAATGAGACATGTCACGAAATCGTGACGCTTTCGCTTTCCTGCACTCTCCTTCGCTTGCCCCCACGAAAATGGTACATGTCGCGAAATCGTGACACTTTGGGCTTCCGTACACTTTTCTCCGCAAGCCTCAGCAAAATCGAAACATGTCACGAAATCGTGACGCTTTTCTACCTTAGCGCTGTTCTTTGCTTTTCGCCCGTGAAAATGCAACATGTCATGAAATCGCGACATCTTTTGCGTCCGTACATTTTTCCCTTCATGCACCAGCGAAATCAAGACATGTAGCGAAATCGCTACAACTTTGTGCCTTGCGCTTCCAACTTTGCTTCGACTAGCGAAACTTAGACTTGTAGCGAAATCGCTACACCTTTGTGTTCTACTTTTGAACTTGTAGCGAAATCGCTACACCTTTGTGTCTTGTATTTCGAACTTGTAGCGAAATCGCTACACCTTTGCGCCTTGCATTTCGAACTTGTAGCGAAATCGCTACACCTTTGCTTTTTGGCATCTGAACTCTGCTTCGGCCCTCGAAAGTCTGACATGTAGCGAAATCGCTACACTTTCTTGACTTAGTGCTTCTTTTCTGCTTCAGCCAGCGAAACTCCGACATGTAGCGAAATCGCTACACTTTTGTTGCCGTACATTCTCTCTCTTCTTCGGGTCACGAAAACCCGACGTGTCGCGATATCGTGACACTTTTTGCCCTTAGTGCTTTTCTTCTGAAACTGTCGCGATATCGCGACACTTTCTCATGCACTTTCTCTCTCCTTGTCCACATTTTCTTCTCTCTCCTCATTTTTGTCGTGAAATCGTGACATTTTCGGCTATGCTTTCTCTCTCCTCATTTTTGTCATGAAATCATGACATTTTTGGCTGCGCTTTCTCTCTCCTCATTTTTGTCGTGAAATCGTGACATTTTCGGCTGCGCTTTCTCTCTCCTCATTTTTGTCGCGAAATCGCGATAGAAAACATGTCGCGATATCGCGACAGTTTTCTTGTCTTTTTCTGCAAATTTTTGAATCTGGGCCACTTCTTTCTTCTTGGAAATTCACTGTACTTGTTCTGACTGACCTCTGAACTGCATCATCTGCATCAATCTGTCTGTGTTGACAACAATGACAATACTTTTGCAATGCTTTTGCTGCACCTTGCTCAACAATCTCCCCCTTTGGAATTGTTGGCAACACACTGCAACCTTGCTCAATTTCTTCTCCCCCTTTGCCAATAATACCAAAGGGCTGTTGTAGACTCCCCCTGAGTCTATGCACAACATTCTCAGGCATAAATAATTTTAATGCTCCCCCTGAGAATGTGTTCCCCATAGCTAGTCAGTGCTTGGGTAGTGTGACTACTCCCAACTTCTTCCGAAGGTACTCAAAAACTTCCTTGGGCAATGGTTTTGTGAATATGTCTGCTACTTGCTCTGTAGTTGGAACAAACTCCAATTTGACCTCTCCTTCTGCAACTTTATCTTTCAAAAAATGATACCGGATTGCAATATGTTTGGTGCGGGAATGCATGACCGGATTCTTTGAGATGTTGATTGCACTAGTGTTATCACATTTAACTGAAATGGGCTCATTGAAGTGAATACCAAGGTCTTTTAGTGTTTGTCTCATCCATAATATCTGTGTACAACATGTTGTTGCTGCAATGTATTCAGCCTCTGCTGTGGATAGAGAGACTGATTCTTGCTTCTTGTTGTGCCATGCTACCAGTTTATCTCCAAGATAAAATGCTCCTCCACTGGTACTTTTTTTGTCATCAATACATCCTGCCCAATCTGCATCAGAATATGCAAAAAGAGTGAAGTCTTTTCCTTTTGGATACCATAGTCCATATTCCATAGTCCCCTTGAGGTACCTAAAAATCCTTTTCACAGCTGTCACATGAGTCTCTTTGGGACTAGCCTGAAATCTTGCAACCATGCAAACTGCCTGTAAGATATCCGGTCTGGTGGCTGTCAAATACAGCAGGCTCCCAATCATAGATCTGTACATTGTTTGATCAACATCTAGAGATTTATCATCCTTGCTCAACTTGCAGCCTGTTGTCATGGGGGTGCTAACAGGCTTACTATCCTCCATAGTGAACTTTTTCAGCATTTCTTTCACATATTTAACTTGAGAAATAAAAATGCCCTTTTCAGTTTGATTGACTTGCAGTCCTAGGAAATATGAAAGTTCACCAATCATAGACATTTCAAACTCTTTCTGCATTTTATTTGCTATGTCTTTGCAGGATTCATCATTGCTGCTCCCAAATATTATATCATCTACATAAACAACAAGGACAATGAAATTGCCATTTTCAGTTTTGATATATAAATTGCTATCCACCATACCTTTCTTGAATCCTTGCTTAGTGAGATAGCTGTCCAATCTTGCATACCAAGCTCTAGGTGCTTGTTTCAAGCCATACAATGCTTTCTTCAGCTTGCAAACAAAGTTAGGATTATCACAGAGTTGAAAGCCATCAAGCTGTTCAATATACACTTCTTCTTCAAGATTTCCATTTAGAAATGCTGATTTCACATCCATCTGATAAACTTTGAAATTCCTATGAACTGCTAAAGCCAAAAATAGTCTTATTGCTTCAAGTCTGGCCACTGGTGCAAAGGTCTCTTCAAAATCAATCCCCTCAACTTGAGCATATCCTTTACAGATCAATCTTGCTTTATTCCTCACAACTTGTCCGTCTTCATTCAGTTTGTTTCGAAATATCCATTTAGTACCGATTATGTTTTTATTTTCAGGCCTTGGTACTAATTCCCAGGTTTTGTTTTTCTCAATTTGATCTAGTTCTTCATTAACTGCCTCCATCCAGCTTTCATCTGTACTTGCTTCAATGATATTTTTGGGCTCAATGCTGGATAACAGAGAGTAGTTGTTTACTATTCTTCTTCTTGTTTGAATACCAATTGTGGGGTCCCCAATAATCTGCTCTCTGGGATGATTTTTCTGCCAGCTGCCTGTTTTGGATTTCCTGTTTTCTTCTCTTTCCAAATCATCTGAATCTGATTTCTGTCTCTCTTCCTTTTCTTGATCTTCATCTTCTTCAATAAATTCTTCATAAGTTGGGTAGTTTTCATTATGGCTGATTTCTTGTTTCCTACCTTCATCAACCTTAACATCCGCACTCTCCACAATTTTCTTAAGTCTTTTGTTGTAGCATGTGTAGGCTTTGCTTTTTGTTGAGTACCCAAGAAAGATACCTTCATCAGCTCTATCTTCGAATTTGCCAAGATTGGCTTCGATCCGTTTAATGTAACACTTGTCTGCCGAACACTTTGAAGTATTTTGTTGTAGCCTTTTTGCCAAACCACAGTTCATAAGGTGTTTTGCTTTCATGCGGCCTCAACATGCACCTATTCTGGATGTAAACTGCAGTATGAACTGCCTCTTTCCAAAATCTGTCAGCAATTCTGCTCTCTGTCAACATGGTCCGTGCCATTTCCTGCATAGTTCTGTTCTTCCTTTCTACTACTCCATTCTGCTGAGGTGTTCTTGCTGCCAAAAACTGTCTTCTTATTCCGTGTTTTTCACAGTATTCTGCAAACTCATCTGAAATAAACTCTCCTCCTCTATCTGATCTCAAACATTTAATTCTTTTTCCGGATTGATTCTCAACAAGATTTTTGAAAGTTTTAAACATCTCAAAGGCTTCTGATTTAAGTTTCAGAAAGAGTACCCATGTCATTCTGGAAAAGTCATCTATACACAGCATAAAATATTTGTAGCCATTTATGCTTTCCGTTCTCATGGGTCCACATAAATCTATGTGAATTAGTTCTAAAGGCTTGCTTGTAAAGTACTCTTTTGCTTTGAAAGTAGATCTGGTTTGCTTCCCCTTTTGGCATGATTCACAAATGTTGTTTGAAGGTTTACCAATAGTGGGTATGTCTCTTACTGCTCTTTTTGTGCTGATTTTTACCAGATTATCAAAGCTTATGTGACCGAGTCTCTTGTGCCACAGCCAATTTTCTTCTTCCTGTCCAACCAAGCAAGCTCCTTCTGAAGTCTCCGAGAGAGTATATAGATTTCCAGAGGTTCTCAGTCCAGTGGCTATTAACTTTCCATTTTTTGTCTTTCTTACTTCACAACCCTCCTTCTTGAAAATTACTTCATGACCTCTGTCACAAATTTGACTTACACTCAGTAAGTTATGCTTCAGACCCACCACAAAAAGAACTTCCTTAGAGTTGATTTTTCCGTCACTTAACTTAACTGATCCTTTACCCACTATCTTGGCTCCATCATTGTTTCTGAATTTTACAGAACCACCTTCGTATGTCTGTAGCTTATCAAACTTCTGTTTGTCTCCTGTCATATGACTGGAGCATCCACTGTCCAGAATCCAAGGTGCAGATTTACTCTGGGCTTTGAGATCTGTTTGAACGATTAGGGATTCCTTGTCTTTCTTAGGTTGCTCCTTTTCTTTCCACTGAGATTTGACAGCAGATCTGGTCACTTGTTTTACCTTCTCCCTTTCATTGGCTTGTGACAGTTTTTCGAGAAATTTTCTGTTTTGTTTTAATCCAGTTGATTGATACTTTCTTTCCTGGTATTTATTTCCTGCAAAAGAGCTACGACAATTTCTTGCAATATGTCCGAAGTTATGACAGTTATAGCATTCTACAGCATAATCTATCAAAGGTGAAAAAATATTTCTACTAGTAAAATTTCTTTGTTCTACATTATATCTACAACTTGAGATTTTATGACCATATGCATTGCATTTAAAACAATAACCAGAAAAGGAACGAGTGTACCTGGGTAATGGTTGTTGCCATGTTGTAGTAGGAGCCATGGGTCTTCTTCTTCTTTGATATGTGACTTTGGTGAATCCATCATTTGCAGTACTCCTTTCAAGCTTGGCCTTATTGTTTTCTTTTGCATGATACGATTTATCTTGATCAACCCTGATCTTGTCTTTATTCTTTATTGGTTCTACAGTTATAGCCTTTGAGTCTTTTGAGGATTCTCCTTCATCAAAGCCCAAACCAAATTTGATGCCTGTAGGCCTTTGATTATTTAACATTTTATTCAGCTTTGCAGAACTGTCTTCAAATTTATGATGACAGCTCAATTTCCGATTCATCTCTTCTAGTTGCATCCTTAATCTAACTATGTCTTCTTCTAGCTTATTACACTCATCTATTTTCATGGTAAGCTGTGCTTCAAAATCTTTAGACTTTTTCTTAAGTTCTTCAGTTTGTACTTTCAAACTGATTATTAATTCGCTAGCATCCTCAAATTTTCTTGAAATCTTTTTATTCTTTTTCCTTTCTGCACTTAACTCTTCAAGTGCAGCAACCAACTCACCTTCCAGATCTACCTCAGCCTCATCCTCTAATTTTTCCTCACACTCCTGGGTTTCCTCTGTTCTTTCTTCTTCAAAAGCCATGAACAAGGCTTCACCAGTTTCTTCTTCTGAGTCCTCATCTGAACTGTCTTCGGAAGAGTCGACATTCTTGGAAATGAAACTTTTCTTCTTGAAGTTCCTTTTTCTAAAATGTGGTTTCTTCTTCCAGACATTTCTTTCTTGGTGTGTCCCTTCATCACTTTTGTTTTTCTCATTCATTGGGCATTTTTCTGCAAAGTGCCCGATGCCTCCATAGTTAAAGCACTTGAACGGTAGCTTACCTCTGTACTTTCCTTTTCCCTTTACTAGTTTCCTAACAAAGTTTGCTTCAGTTTCATCTGGAGATTCTTCTTCCTCAGATTCTTGTTTAGATTTTATATTTTTCTGTGCTTGAAAAGCCGCTTCTCTGTCTGAGGGCTTAGTTTGTCCAATTCTCATTTCATATGTTGTTAAGGAACCATGCATTTCATCCATACTAAAAAAATTTAAATCTTTAGCTTCTTCTATGGCAGAAACTTTTGCATCAAATCTTTTATGGAGTGTTCTTAGTACCTTTTTCACAACAACTGCATCTTCCATCTCCTCGTCGAGTCCTCTTATTGCATTAATGATTCCATTTACTCTCAGCATATAGGCCTCTATGTTCTCATCATCAGTCATCTTTAATGCTTCGAACTGGGCTCGATGTGTTTGCAGCTTGGCTTCCTTGATCTTGCCATCTCCTTCATGAATGCTCTGCAGTTTGTCCCATATATCTTTTGCTGATTTACAGTTCATGATCCTTATCAACTCACTGTCTACTAATCCACACATAATAGCATTCTTAGCTTTAGAGTTGTTCTCAAACTTTTTCTTCTCAACCGCATCATATGGAGGAGCAGAGGGTATTGTGTATCCATTTTCAACAGATTCCCAAATGTCATATCCCAATGCACACGAGATATGTCTGCATCCTGAGTCTCCAGAAAGAGTAATTTGTTCCATCGAACAAAGGAGCTTTGTTGGAAGAAAATCCTTCACCGCCGGCCATTGTGTATCTTCCAAGATCACCTTAGCTGATTAAGCTTGATCAGGTACCTTGCTCTGATACCAATTGATATTCTCACAATGACACTGAGAGGGGGGGTGAATCAGTGTAACTATTTAAAACTTGAATCTGCAACTCTTAAAACTTAAAAATGCAAGCTTAAAAATAGATAAAGCAAGTATAACACAAGAGCATCACACAACACAAGATTTAACGAGGTTCACCGATGTGGCTACTCCTCAAATAATGACTGTTTGGACTACAATCCAAATCCAGTCTTTGCAAGGATTCAATCTTTACAAATAGTTTACCAAGCACCCACTGGAAGGAGCACCAACCCCTGATTTTTCTGCTGCAACAGATAGGAGCACCAACCCCTTTTACCAAGCACCAACTTGGATTTCTATTTTAAAAAAAATTGACATAAAAATGCCTTCTCTTTTGCAAGACCCTCACTGGTCTATAGCTCATACAAATCAATCTCATAGAAGCATAAAGAGAATTGTTAGAAACTCAATATCTTCTATCACAGTCTAAAACCTCTCTTCTGATTTTTCAAGAAAAATACATACAGGTTTTAGTTCTTTTGCTGTACTTCATGCAACACTCTTACTCAACCTTTTCTTTTTGTTTTTCACAAATAACCACGGTTGCGATAACCTTACTTACTACGCCTGTTCGATTCTTATACTTGACTTCCTCGAACGACTCTTTTTGAAACGGCTCAAATTTTCCCTCCAATTTTCCATGCATTCTCGGCTACGATCAATCTGTCAAACCCTCTCTGACGCGTTCTGCCTTTTAGCCGCTTTCTTTCTGACTTATTCTGACATTCTTCTCTGCACATTCTGACAGCCTTTTTCTGCGTATCCTGACACCTTTTTCTGCGTATCCTGACAACCTTTCTGCGTATCTCGACGTTCTGTTCTTCTTTCTTCTCTTTTGAATTTTGTGCTACCACTTTCTTCTACGTGCGACTGTCATTTCTTGATATACGCAACCTGTTAATGAATTTCTCTGTAATCGTGATTCTCGGTATCCACCCCTGTAACAGCTGTTCTGACTAGAAAAGACTGTTCTTGTAACTGCCACCTGTAACTGCAAGTCTAACTCTAGTTAATTTGGCTGCATGAATTTTCTCTAAGCTTTCTCGACACCTGTCACTCGATAACTGCAGATATGACTCCAGTTAACTCTTATGTAACTGGCTGTAAGATTTTACTTTGCGCTATTTTGACACCTGTCACTGTGCATGCTTCTTCGGCTTTTTCCCGCCAAACTGTTACCTGTCGCGATATCGCGACATTTCTACTCAGTTGACTTATTCTGGACTGTTGACCGTGAAAACCCGACTTGTCGCGATATCGCGACGTTTTCTGCCTTCTAGACCTTATCTCGGCATGCACCCACGAAAATGAGACATGTCACGAAATCGTGACGCTTTTGCTGCATCGAGCTCATTTCTGTCTCCTAGCCGTGAAAATGAGACATGTCACGAAATCGTGACGCTTTCGCTGCATCGAGCTCATTTCTGTCTCCTAGCCGCGAAAATGAGACATGTCACGAAATCGTGACGCTTTCGCTGCATCGAGCTCATTTCTGTCTCCTAGCCATGAAAATGAGACATGTCGCGAAATCGCGACGCTTTTCGCTTTCCTGCACTCTCCTTCGCTTGCCCCCGTAAAAATGGTACATGTCATGAAATCGCGACACTTTGGGCTTCCGTACACTTTTCTCCGCAAGCCTCAGCGAAATCGAAACATGTCACGAAATCGTGACGCTTTTCTGCCTTAGCGCTGTTCTTTGCGTTTCGCCCGCGAAAATGCAACATGTCATGAAATCGCGACATCTTTTGCGTCCGTACATTTTTCCCTTCATGCACCAGTGAAATCAAGACATGTAGCGAAATCGCTACAACTTTGTGCCTTGCATTTCCAACTTTGCTTCGACTAGCGAAACTTAGACTTGTAGCGAAATCGCTACACCTTTGTGTTCTGCACTTTTGACTTGTAGCGAAATCGCTACACCTTTGTGTCTTGTATTTTGAACTTGTAGCGAAATCGCTACATCTTTGCGTCATGCATTTCGAACTTGTAGCGAAATCGCTACACCTTTGCTTTTTGGCATCTGAACTCTGCTTCGGCCCTCGAAAGTCTGACATGTAGCGAAATCGCTACACTTTCTTGACTTAGTGCTTCTTTTCTGCTTCAGCCAGCGAAACTCCGACATGTAGCGAAATCGCTACACTTTTGTTGCCGTACATTCTCTCTCTTCTTCGGGTCGCGAAAACCCGACGTGTCACGATATCGCGACACTTTTTGCCCTTAGTGCTTTTCTTTCGAAACTGTCGCGATATCGCGACACTTTCTCATGCACTTTCTCTCTCCTCTGTTTTGTCAGTGAAATCATGACATTTTCAGCTGCACCTTCTCTCTCCTCATTTTTGTCGTGAAATCGTGACATATTCGGCTGCGCTTTCTCTCTCCTCATTTTTGTCATGAAATCGTGACATTTTTGGCTGCTTTCTCTCTCCTCATTTTTGTCGTGAAATCATGACATTTTCGGCTACGCTTTCTCTCTCCTCATTTTTGTCATGAAATCGCGATAGAAAACATGTCGCGATATCGCGACAGTTTTCTTACTTGTCTTTTTTTGCAAATTTTTGAATCTGGGCCACTTCTTTCTTCTTGGAAATTCACTGTACTTGTTCTGATTGACCTCTAAACTGCATCATCTGCATCAATCTGTTTGTGTTGACAACAATGACAATACTTTTGCAATGCTTTTGCTGCACCTTGCTCAACAATCATGACATTTTCGGTTGTGCCTTCTCTCTCCTCCGACCTGTCGTGAAATCGCGACAGAAAACATGTCGCAATATCGTGATAGTTTTCTAACTTGTCTTTTTCTTCGAATTTTTGAAACTGGGTCACTTCTGTTTTCTTGGAATTGCATTTTACATAAGACGTGACTATCCTTTGAACTTCTGTCCTCTACATCTGAATGACTCCTGAACTATCTGTCCACTACATCATTATATCTAACTACCTATGTTGACAACAATGACAAACCTCTTGCAACACCTTACTCAACAATCTCCCCCTTTGGAATTATTGGCAACACCTGTGTACATTCCTGTAACTCTTCTCCCCCTTTGTCAATAATACCAAAGGGCTGCATGGCACTCCCCTGAGTCCATCCTCACAATTCTCAAGCACAATTTGTTGCATCTAGCACAAATTATGATCATGAGCAAAAGAGTAGTCAAATACTCAAATGCTCCCCCTAAGAAAGTGATCCCTGTAGCTAGTCACTTCTTGGGAAATGTGACTACTCCCAATTTGTCTCAAAGGTACTCAAACACTTCCTTGGGCAATGGTTTTGTAAAAATATCTACTACTTGTTCTGTGGTTGGGACAAAATCCAACTTGACTTCTTCTTCTGCAACTTTCTCCTTCAATAAATGATACCTTATAGCAATGTTTTTTGTCTGTGAGTGCATAACTGGATTCTTGGAGATGTTAATTGCACTGGTGTTATCACACTTAACTGATATTGGTTCACTGAAATTAATTCCAAGATCTTTCAAAGTTTGTTTCATCCATAAAACTTGAGTACAACAAGTTGTTGTTGCAATTTATTCAGCCTCAGTTGTTGATAAAGAAACTAACTCTTGTTTCTTGTTGTGCCAAGCAACCAACCTGTCACCGAGATAAAAAGCACCTCCACTTGTGCTCTTTCTGTCATCAACACATCCAGCCCAATCTACATCTGAATATGATATAAGAGTGAAGTCTTTGCCTTTTGGATACCACAACCCATACTCCATGGTCCCCTTGAGATATCAAAAAATCCTTTTAACTGCTGTCACATGAGTCTCTTTGGGACTGGCCTGAAATCTAGCTACCATGCAAACTACCTGCAGAATATCAGGTTTGGTAGCTGTTAAATATAGTAAACTTCTAATCTTAGATCTATACATGGTTTGGTCTATAGGTGGAGATTTGTCTTCTTTACTTAATTTGCAGCCTGTTGTCATGGGAGTGCTAACTGGCTTACAGTCCTCCATAGTGAACCTCTTTAGCATTTCTTTCACATATTTGATTCGGGAAATGAATATGCCTTTCTCATTTTGATTAACTTGTAGCCCAAGAAAGTAAGACAGGTTCACCAATAATAGACATTTCAAATTCATTCTGCATCTTATTTGCTAAGTCTTTACAAGATTCATCTTTGTTGCTGCCAAATATGATATCATCTACATAGACAACAAGAACAATGAGATGCCCACCTTATGTTTTCACATACAGATTACTGTCCACTAGACCTTTCTTGAATCCCTGTTGAGAGAGATAGTTGTCTAGCCTTGCATACCATGCCCGTGGTGCTTGTTTTAATCCATATAATGCTTTCTTTAATTTGCAGACAAGGTTAGGATCTTCACTAATTTGAAAGCCATCTGGTTGTTCAATATAGACCTCTTCTTCAAGTTTCCCATTTAAAAAGGCAAATTTTACATCCATCTGATAAACTCTGAAGTTCTTATGGACTGCTAAGGCCAGAAACATTCTAATTGCTTCTAATCTAGCCATTGGTGCAAAAGTCTCTTCAAAATAAATGCCTTTGACCTGTGCATATCCTTTACAAACCAGTCTTGCTTTGTTCCTAATGACCTATCCGTATTCATTTAATTTGTTTCAAAATATCCATTTGGTGTCAATTACATTCTTATTCGCAGGTCTAGGTACTAATTCCCAAGTTCTGTTCTTTTCAATCTGATCTAACTCTTCATTTATTGCCTTCATCCAGCTATCATCTTTGCTTGCTTCATCTATGTTTTTGGGCTCAATGCTGGATAAAAGAGAGTAATTACTTATTACTTTCCTTATTATCTGAATACCAGCTGTGGGATCTCCAATTATTTGGTCTCTTGGATGATTTTTTTGCTATCTACCTGTTTTGAATTTCTTGTTTTCTTGCACCTCTGAGTCATCAATTAATTCATCTGAATCAAACGTAGATTTATTTTCTATTTCATTCACCTCATCTCCTTCGAAGACTTCTTCATATATTGGGTAGTTTTCCTCAAAGTCAGCTAGTCGTTTCCCACCTTCATCGAATTTAACATCTGCACTGTCCACAATTTTCTTGAGTCTCTTGTTATAGCATTTGTAAGCTTTGCTTTTTGGTGAATACCCAACAAAAACACCTTCATCTGCTCTATTTTAAAACTTACCAAGATTGTCATCAGTTTTTCTGATGTAACACTTACAGCCAAACACTTTGAGATGTTTTGTTGTTGCTTTTCTACCAAACCACAACTCATAAGGTGTTTTGCTTTCATGAGTTCTTAACATATATCTGTTTTGGATGTATATTGTTGTGTGAACTGCTTCTTTCCAGAATCTGTCTGCTATTTTGTTTTTTGCCGACATAGTGCATGCCATTTCTGTCTGATTCTGTTCTTTCTTTCTACTACACCATTCTGCTTGGGGAGTTCTAGTTGTTGAATATTGTCTCCTGATTCCATGTTTTTCACAGTATTCTAAAAATTCATTCGAAATGAATTCTCCTCCTCTATCTGATCGTAAACATTTTATCTTTTTTCCTATTTCATTCTCAACTAGTTGTTTGAAAGATCTGAACATTTCAAAAGCTTATGTTTTATCTTTTAAGAAAAATATCCATGTCATTCTAGAATAATCATCAATACACAACATAAAGTATTTGTCTCCATTTATGCTTTGTGTTCTCATGGGTCCACATAAGTCTGTATGTATAAGTTCCAAAGGCTTGCTAGTGTGGTACTCTTTTGTTTCGAATGAGACTCTGGTTTGCTTTCCCTTCTGACATGAATCACAGATATTATTTGAAGGTTTTATAATGGTTGTAATATCTCTCACTGCTTGTTTCGAGCTAATTTTCACCAAGTTATCAAAACTTATGTGTCCAAGCCTCTTGTGCCACAACCAGTTCTCTTCTTCTTGTCCAATAAAACACATACCTTCTAAAGATTCTGAGAGTGTTTACAGGTTTCCAGACATCCTTGAGCTAGTTGCTATTAATTTCCCACTGTTTATCTTTCTAATTTCACAACCCTGCTTCTTGAAGACCACTTCATGTCCTTTATCACAGATTTGACTGACACTCAACAGGTTGTGTTTCAGACCATCCACAAACAGAACTTCTTCTGACTTGATTTTCCCATCACTAATTTTGATAGATCCTTTTCCGATTATCTTGGCTCCATCATTATTTTCAAACTTTACAGAGCCACCCTCATATTTTTGTAGTTTTTCAAACTTTTGTTTATCACCTGTCATGTGACTTGAGCAGCCACTGTCAAGAATCCATGGAACACATTTATTCTGAGCCTTGAAAGTTGTCTGTACTATTAGAGATTCCTTTTCTTCCCTGAGCTGTTCTTTCTGTTTCCACTCTGTTTTGACTATGGTATTGGGCTCTAGCTTGGATTTCCCCTTTTCAGTATCTTGTACATATCTTTCAGAAAGATTTCTATTTTGTTTTGTCCTATATGGTTGAACTCTTCTTTTCTCAAATTGATTTGAAACAGAGGTACTACGACAATTTCTAGCAATATGCCCAAAGTTGTGACAATTAAAGCATTCTACTGCATAACTTGTTAGAGGAGCAAAAGTATTTCTGCTGGTGAAACTTCGTGGTCCTACATTATACTTGCAGTCAGCAATTTTATGTCCATAACCATTACATTTGAAACAAAAACCATAAAAGTAATGATTGAACCTGAAATATGGTCTTTGCCAGGTTGTTGCAGGAGCCATAGACCTTCTTTTCTTTTGATGTGTGACCTTGGTAAAGCCATCATTGTCAGTTCTTCTTTCAGGCCCGGTATTACTGCTTTCTTTTGCATGCTTTGTTTTTCTTTCATTAGCCTATTTCTCATCTTCACTCCTTATAGTTTCAATATTGTTGGCTTTTGGTCTGTTTGATGATTCTCCTTCAATGAAGCCCAGACCAAATTTAATGCCTGCAGGTCGATCACTTAAGATTTTATCCAGCTTCTTCGAACTTTCTTCACGTTTGTGATGGTAGCTAATTCTTCGATCCAGCTCTTGTATCTGCATTCGTAGGCCAAGATTTTCTTCTTCTAGTTTACAGCAGTAATCTATCTTCACGGTTATCTAAACTTCAAGATCTTCAAATATTTTCTTGTATTCTTCTGCCTGTATTTTTAAACTGGTTATAATTTTGTTTGCATCCTCGAGATTTCTTGACAGTTTATAATTCTTTCTTTTCTCAGATTTCCATTCTTCAAGAGCAGAGACCAGTTCACCTTCTAGATCCACTTCTACCTCAGGTTTTTCAACACATTCTTTAGAGTCCATTCCTTCTCTCTTCTCTAATTTTTCTACCTCTTCTGATTTTTCTACTTCAAAAGCCATGAATAGAGCTTCACCTGTTTCTTCTTCAGACTCCTCACTAGAGCTGTCCTCTAAAGAATTTACATTTCTGGAGATGAAACTTTTCTTTTTGAAATTTCCCTTTCTGAAGTTTGTTTTCTTTCTCCATTCACTTCTTTCTTGATGAGATGCTTCTCACCTTTTTTCTTATCATTGAGAGGACATTTGGTAGCAAAGTGTCCAATCCCCCCATAGTTGAAACATTTGAAAGGAAGCTTTCCTCTGTATTTTTCTTTTCCCTTTCTTAGCTTTCTAACAAAATTTGCTTCCATTTCATTCGAATTTTCTTCTTCTTCAGACTCTTGTTTTGTGTCTTTACCTTTTAGGGCTTTAAAGGCTGCTTCTCTGTCTGTGGGATCAGATATTCCTATTCTCATTTCATAAGTAGTCAGAACCATGCATCTCATCCATACTGAAGTGATTTAGATCTTTAGCTTCTTCTATGGCTGAGACTTTAGAATTAAATCTTTGGGGAAGCGATCTTAATACCTTTTTCATGATAGTTGCATCATCCAAATCTTCGCCAAGACCTCTCATTGAGTTAGTGATTCCATTAACTCTTTGCATAAAGGCTTCTATGTTCTCATCATTGGTCATCTTTAATGATTCGAATTGAGCTCGATGTGTTTGAAGCTTGGCTTCCTTGATCTTGTCATCTCCCTCATAAATATTTTCTAGTTTGTCCCACACATATTTTGCTGATTCGCAATTTATGATCTTGACCAACTCACTGTCAACAAATCCACACATGATGGAATTTTTTGCTTTAGAGTCATTTTCAAATGCCTTTTTCCCAGTGCTGTCGGTTGGAGCAGTGTCGAGAGCTGTGTAACCATTAACTACTGCACTCCAGATATCAAATCCCAAAGCACGAAGATATGTTTGCATTCTGATCTTCTAGAACACATAATTTGTTTCGTCAAACAATGGTGCTTTGTTTGAGGAGAATCCTTCACCACCTGCCATTTTGTCACTTCCAAGATCACCCTAGCTGATTTAGCCTGTTCAGGAACCTTGCTCTGATACCAATTGTTGTAATCACAGTGACACTGAGAGGGGGGTGAATCAGTGTGATCTTTTAAATTTCAAGTATACAGTTTAAAAACTAGCAGCAGATTAAAACTTATAAAATATATATCAATTACAGCAAGAAAGCATCACACACAACATAGCAATTTTAACGAGGTTCACCAATGTGGCTACTCCTCAAAAATGGCTGCTTGGACTACCATCCAAATCCAGCTCAAGCAAAGCAACAACTTTACAACTTATTTACCAGCACCAACTGGAAGGAGCACCAACCCCTCAATTTTTTTGCACCAACAGAATGGAGCACCAACTCCTAATTTACCAGCACCTACTGGAAAGAGGCACCAACCCCTTATGCCAAGCTGCAACTTGGAAGTCAATCAAGATAATGAAAAATATAGAATAATACTTTCACCTTATTTCTCATAGTTTGTTGTTCCTAGGGTTTTTACTGCTTTTGTGCAAAACACTTCGCACTATCCGACTACTTTTGTGAACTTCTTCACACTCTTTGCTGCAACCTGATGATCGATCACTTCTGCTGTCTGTGTGCTATCACTTCGCACTTACAACTCAACCTCTGCACCCCACGCTCTTCATTCATGCAATCATGATATGCACTCTTTGCTTCAACTCGACCCACGACTTCACACTCAGCTCTAATCGATATGACTCGCTCTTTGCTCGACGTGGACTTCACTTGCACAAACATGATACTTCCCTTTTTTTTTCAAACTCAAAATAACCCTCCTTTTATAGATGAAATTTCATGATCAAATATTAAACAATAGTTGGTTGTAACCCTAAGAACGTCGACTGCAAAACCCTAGAAATTTTTGGCTACAAAACCCTAAAATCCGTTGGCTATAACCCTAAGAACGTCGGTTGCAAAACCCTAGAAATTTTCAGCTATAGAACCCTAAAATCTATCGGCCCAGATTCAAATTTGTCGGCCTTAACTGCTACTGCCACCTTTGTCACCTTTCTGTAACTATTGCCATGAAATAATAACATGTCGCGATATCGCGACACTTTTTGTAGCCGTACGCCTTCTTGTCCTTGCTGTTGCAAAATTGTGACCCTTTTGGCCTTTGAAATATTTTCCACCATTCTTGTCACAAAATCACGACACTTTGAACTTTTGTTGATGTCATCCTCATTCTTGTCATGAAATTGTGACGCTTTTGGCTTCTAGTGGCTTTTCTTGCAACCTGTCATGAAATCATGACACTTTTAGCTTTCGCTGACATCATCCTCATTCTTGTCGCGAAATCACGATGCTTTCGGCTTCCAGAGGCTTTTCTTGCAACCTGTCACGAAATCGTGACACTTTCAGCTTTCACTGACGTCATCCTTATTCTTATCGCGAAATCACGACACTCTCGGCTTCCGTACATTTCTTGCTTCATGCACTAGCGAAATCAAGACATGTAGCGAAATCGCTACAACTTTGTGCCTTATGCTTCCAACTTTGCTTCGACCCGTGAAACTTTGACTTGTAGCGAAATCACTACACCTTTGTGCCTTGCACTTTCGACTTGTAGCATAATCGCTACACCTTTGTGTTCTACACTTTTGACTTGTAGTGAAATCGCTACACTTTTGTGTCTTGCAGTTTTGACTTGTAGCGAAATCTCTACAACTTTTCCACTTAACACTTTCTCCTTGCTTCGTCCAGTGAAATTTCAACATGTGGCAAAATTGCTACAACTTTTCCACTTAACGCTTTCTCCTTGCTTCGGCCAGTGAAAATCCAACATGTAGCGAAATTGCTACAGTTTCTCGACTTAGCTTCTTGGCCTCCAACATGTTGCGAAATCATGACAGTTTGCCTTGCGCCTTCTCTCTCCTCATTTTTGTCACGAAATCGTGACATTTTCGGCTGCTCCTTCTCTCTCCTCATTTTTGTCGTGAAATCACGACATTTTTGGCTGTGCCTTCTCTCTCCTCATTTTTGTAGCGAAATCGCGACATTTTTGGCTGCGCCTTCTCTCTCCCCCGACCTGTCGCGAAATCGCGACAGAAAACATGTCGCGATATCATGACAGTTTTCTAACTTGTCTTTTTCTTCAAAATTTTGAAACTGGGTCACTTCTATTTTCTTGGAATTGCACTTTACATAAGCTGACTATCCTTTGAACTTCTATCCTCTGCATCTGAATGACTCCTGAACTGTCTGTCCACTGCATCATTAGATCTAACTACCTGTGTTGACAACAATGACAAACCTATTGCAACACCTTACTCAACATTAAACACAAGATTATCATCCAAAAAAATTCAAAACATGTGACACGATGTCTTATTTACAAACAACACATCTAAAACGCACAAAACCATTTAGGGATTCACATCTAAAACTTAAAATATATAATCACTTGTCTTATTGAATGTTTCCTTTTTTGTGTGCTATTTTATTAAGAATATGTAAAGGAGATAATCATCTAGAATTTTGTAGAGAGTAACAATGGTATGCACCCACAGCTAGGCCTAATCATGGGCAGAAGCTATGGAGGGTGGACTAGGAGATACTAGTCATCTTTGCTTTAGCCCCAAGGATTTGGTCATACCTTTCTAGTGAGCCTCTACTCACCCAAGTACCAAAATAGTGGGACATGAAAAACACCTACAAGGGAGGCCTATGCGGGACACCCCTATGGTTTGTGGACCTTACATGGGAGATTGCTCCTGGTATGTAGACACATCACATGCCTTATCTAAAGAAAGGCAATAATGCATTGAGGCACAAGCAGACAGAGCGGTGACATGCATCTGTATGCTTGATATGTCTAATACACTTGTTCATGGGATAGACCATGACTTCACACACTGGGTAGGGTTGATTGATCATACTTCACGCATACACCACATTGATAGGTTCTAGTAGCCTAGAAAATAGGATGAGTATGATACTCATTGCTCAGGGAAAGAAAACCTTGCCCTTCCCTTCCTCATCCATGAAGGAAAGCATGAATAAATCTCTTATTATCCTCAAGAGTAGTATATCGTGCAAGCATGATGTACCTATATGCCTATTGAGTATAATGAGCATATGCCCAAGCCTTAACCTTACGTAAATGTAGCTACCCTCGATCGAGGGAAGTGCATGATGGATATCATAGATTATCTTGAATGAGTTTAGACTTCAAGTGAGAATCCTCGGCCTCCTAGGCCCTGCACAACATAATAGATCAATCAAGTGGTTGTAAGATATGTAGAATTCCAAGCGCAGTTTAAGAAGCTTTGATGAGACAAAGAGCAACTAGACCACTTGCATCAACTTAAGAAATAAATAATCGAACGATAGACCAACGAGCTATCCCAAAAAACTTTACATGATAGGGTCCCTACCCCTAGAACATGCAAACATGAAATCCATTAGAGAAAACCTATTCTCATTTGAGATAGGTCTCCTAGACATTATCGAATATTACCTCTATGACCTTCTAGGCTTAATCAGGACTTGCATCCTAGGCCAAGCATAGGGTGCACACCTCAAGAAGGTACCCCTCTCTATAGATCGACT
This sequence comes from Wollemia nobilis, assembly GCA_028583015.1. Lineage (NCBI taxonomy): Eukaryota > Viridiplantae > Streptophyta > Pinopsida > Araucariales > Araucariaceae > Wollemia > Wollemia nobilis. The sequence goes on along the minus strand of JAQPPZ010000574.1, from coordinate 2,130,616 downwards.
CAGGAGACACTGTTTGGAGCTTACGCCGAGCATGAGACAAAGGTGAAGTATTTGGAAACACCTTATCAAGGCAGGGGGTGACATACCACCACCCTAAAATAAGCTTGGGGATCCTCACCCTCCATCGTAGGATAGGAGAAAAGAAGAGGAGATCAAATCATCTGATGCATATAAGGTACTTCTAGAGCACTTAGAGTTAGTAGAGAACAAGACCTCTGAGTCTGGATCTCAAAAACCCACTTTGCACCAACTACACAGTCAACCCCTTCATCCTTTGGTACCTATCCCCTCCTATCCATAGTAGTTTATGATGCCTTAGTTGGTTATCTTTAAGGGAGAAGAAGATGAATAGGAGCATGTTACCAAAATCTTGAGCCAATTATTTGGCATCCATGATAACAGTGCTTTGATTTTATGGATATTCATGACTAACCTCTCTAGCCCAGCCATAGAGTGGTTTACTCAACCCTCGAATCATAGCATCCACAATTTGGATCAACTCGTATACACATTCCTAGAATGCTTCACCTTCAATACCAATAATAAGGTGACACTGGCTGATCTAGCTAGGTTGAAATAATATGATGATGAGACAATAGCAAATTATGGAAATAGGTGGTGAGTGTTGCTCATCAAGTTGCCATATCTACTCCCCATGTTAGAGTTGAATCAGATTTTTTCTAAGAGCTACCTAAATTTTATCTCCTTATTATTGCAATTGCAAGAATATTCGACTCTTGAATATGCCCTAGTGCAAGCTAGAAAAATTGATGACATCAAGATTTAAGAGGGAGAAATTGCAAAGCCTCGCAAGAATAAGTGGAAAAATAATGCTAAGAATATCCTAGCACAACCTAAGTTAGCAGTAGTCAATCAGGTTGCCATTAGTGTCCTAGGGTCATCACAAACCATGCTAACTCAAAAGCCCAATTATCAGGTCGCACCTAGGAACTATAACAAGGGCAACCAAAATAATCAAGGTCAAAATCAATAGTGTCATCCCAAGCAATAGTTCACACCCATTACAGAGTCTATGGACTCTTTGTTTGAGTGACTCTTAGCAGTTAACTTGATCAATCTACTGGAGAGTCGACCTATCGACCCGAATGCACCAAAGCCCAAAGGGTACCAAAAAGACCTATATTGTAAGTTTCATAGGAAAAATGGGCATGACGTGCAGATGTGCTATAATTTAAAGCACTTGGTATAAGACATGATCGATAGGAATGCCATTTAGGTAGACAACCCTATCATACCAAACAATCAACAAATGGGTATTTTTAAAGACCCATTGCCTACCCATGTGGAGCAGGCTAAGACAATGCCCTAGGTGAATGAGGTTCATCATGCACCCCCTAAGAAAGGTTTCATTGGCATGATTAGCATTATGACAAGGAATAAGAGGTATCCAAGCCCAGTCGCCCCACCTGTGACTTCAAGTGACATTCCTTCAACATCACAGTCATTTTCACCTCTAGTCCCAAGCCTCCCACTTCGACCTGTGGTCACAATTAATAACAAGCTCACTCAAAGCTTGAGAATGATATCTACCCAACTCTCCATATATGATCTCATTCAAAAATATCCACCTCATATATAATCTCTAATAGAGATCCTCAAGGCAATCGAGCTACAGCCCTAGGAGTCTAACTCCAACAATTTCATAGGGCATGTTTGAAAATGTACAAAATTGATGATTACCTTTCAAGAGGATGAACTTAAACTGGTTCCAAATGATATGGTAGATCCCTCCTTGCACATCATCACATGTGTAAATGGAACACCATGTAATAGAGTGTTGGTAGACACTAGATCTTCTAGTAACATAATCACTACAATATCTCTCAAGCATTTGAAGCTCTCGGTATCCCATATTGTTGCATATACATACACCCTTCAAGCATTCAATGATGCTATATGCTCAACAGTTGATACAATAGTCCTACCAATTTAGGTAGGGAAAAATACCATACCAATGTTGTGCCACATATTGGAGGGTGAGATGGCATACAATATCCTGATGGGAAGACCGTGGATCAGAGAAATGAAGTGTATCCCTTCCATCACTCACCAATGCCTCAAGTACACATATGAAGGGTAATTTCATGTCATATCTTTAGATCTAGAGCCCTACAAGTACTACAACATGGTGCAAAAAATCCCTAATTCTACCTTACCATCCACACATCTAGATTTTTAGCCAAATAAATCTAGCCAAGGTCTGACCCATATTGGTTAGCACCATACAATCGGAAGTTAGGTATCCATAATGATGGAGCATCAATTTATTGCCAAGTCTTCTCGGGTAGCACATTAACATTGGATCCTCTATCCACAATGATTTGTTTCAACTTGTTCCCCAAGATCTCTATATGGACTAATGCAGGTTTCTTTCCAACATCAATCATCAATATGGAGGAATCCATAAAATAGTTCTTTTGTTCTTCTTTCATGATTCGCTAGCTCTGGACTTCCATAACATTCTAAGGTTGTATGTCTTCTACCATCACTTTTTGTAATGATGGGATGGCTTCTAAAAAAATCACCACCTTAATCTTGACAGTTGTATTCAAGACTTGTGCTACCATATTTTGCATAACTATTTTATCTTCTAATGGTTTCTTTAACTCTTTTCTCCTGCTAGTCTCAATTGCTTTGCCTTCTATGCTTCTTCCTCAAGTACCATATTTTCTATTTTCTATAATTTCTTTTATTTTGCAGGCTTAGGATACTTTTCCTTCTTAGCTTGATTCCTTGACATGACTAATACTTCTTTTATTTTCTCTCTAACTGGAGCTACCTCTATGTCCAAAAAGTTCATGTTCTATGGGTTACTGGAACTTGCTTGCTTTGGACAATTCGCTTCTTTATGGTTCCCTGGACCACACCATCTACACATGTGTGTAGCATTAGTCTATTGTGTTTCTTGTTTTTGAGATGATAGAAAATTCTTTGCAAAATGCCCCCACTCCTAGAAATTGTAGTACTATATTATTGGTCTCATATTCAAATCATATTGTAAGTGGTTTTGTCCTCCCTATCAACTGCCTTGGTATTTTCTTACCCCTCTTTGGTTATTCTTATAACTTCCACTAGTGGCTTGTTGGCCACTCCCTTGAGATTTTGGTTTCTCTTACTATTCTTGGATTGAGAGAATCTATGGGTGCACCTTCACATTAAATGGACACTATAGTACTTCATGTCCAAGTACATTGTAAATGTGTCAATAGTCATTCTGAGGACAAGTCACATTTGTGTGACCTTCATAATTGCATTATGTACACCAAATATATTTACTATCCTACTTCACTTTTCCTTTCACCTCTTTTATTATCTTATCAAACTCCTTCCAAAATTATTGTACCATATGTTGTATTGTATCTTCTTTGTCACTATTCAAATAATCACGCTTAGAATGTGTTATCATTCCAATGATTGTTTGTTTAGTCTTACTTTCAAAATTCTTTATATTCTCTAAAGCTTCATAATATATGGAAGATGGATCTGCCTTCATATTTTTCTTATATTTGGGTAACAACCCATCTACAAACCATCTTTTTACTAGTACATCTGCTAAAGGCATTTGCATCTTGTCCACCACCTGCTTCAATATATGATTATATGATTTTACATCTTCATCATGTTTCTACTTGGTGGAACAAATTTTGGTCATAATATCTTCATCATCCTTCAAAGGGTGAAACTTCTCAATGAATTCATACTTCATTGTATTCCATGCATGAAAATATGATGTATTTTGTCTTTTCAAATACCAATCTATGGCAAGTCCTTATAATGTAGCAAGAAATAATTGCAACCATTCATCTGGTTGGTCCACACTATTTTCTTTCCAAATGGTTATGCATGTCCTGATGTGTCTCATTGGGTCTTCCTATCCATCACCTATAAAGGGTGGGCATATTTTCTTTCCTACTTGATTTCCTAAGTTGTCTATTTTTTGTGGTTCTTCCTCTTCACTTGATTAAGTATCTGCTGGAATCCTTGATTGATTTTATCTTGTAGGTGACTCACTCTGTTGGTCCTCATTGGAACTATCTACTCAAGGAATATTATACTCACCAAATAGTCATTTATCAATCTCCTATGCATCTTCACTTTGTGACCTCATTCATCGATGTGTAGATTGTGGCCTTGATATTTCCTCCTAAGACCTCATGTGATGTTGCTTTGGTGCTTGAATCCCATCCACCACACTCCTTTGCAACCTATCTACCACTTTCTCAGGTGTTACCATCCACTTACCTCAATCTCTCACAATTTCCTCGTTAAAATATTTACTTACGTCAAAATTCTCCTCAAATATAGGTGCTTCTTGCTCCTCTCCTATGTTGATCAGCAATGTATCCAACATCTCAATGTCTACTTCATCAGATGTCCATACTTGTTATATCACTAGTTCATGTGTATTATGTTTTCCTCTTTGAACAATTCTCGTGCTCCTCCTAACTGGGATATCTTCTCCTTGATATCATCTCCTATGCCTTTGCAGACTTGTATCTGTCATTCACCTCTAAGTTTTGGTACTCATAATTTTTCATTGTAGAATATTTTTGACTACAACAATTTTGACTTGTTTTAACAAAAATACCAAAATTCAATAAGGCAATGGTGCCCAATGTAGCACACTTTGGTAGTACCTAATCGATCAATGGGTCCTTTCAACTATGACACTAATGCAAAATATAACACTCTTATAGATCCTCCATGATATTATAAAATGACAATGGGTTCCATAAATTGCATCAATATGATCCAATTTTAATAGGCAACGATACCAAATGTAGAGAACTTTGGCGCAACCTAGCAAATAATAATGGATCCTTCCAACTACAACCATATGTTCTTCTCGATCGATTCAATTTTACTCCATTTTAATAAGCATAGAAACAAAATTTATAGCAAGGGTGTAGTATTCCAGTGGGGGAGGTGATTTAGAAGGTCCAAAAATGATTGTCGAAAACTTAAACCCAACTTGCCCAAATCATACAACATGTACGGTTTGCTTTGTGCACTATGTCAGTTTACAAATAGCTTGTATGGTCACCAAATAATACATTAGTATGATACAAATCATACAACACTTTTCCTTGTACAATTTTATACTTATTCAACCCATTGGAACAATTTTTGCAAGTCAAATCGATCAGTTTTGTAATGGATTTCCCCAACTAGCAATTATTCCTTATTTGGCATGTTTTGTCTTGCAGATTTATTGCCAAATAAGATAAATGATCAGTTTGTATGATTTGGTACAGAACTTGTACATTTTTACAAACCCTTGCTACAACTTACACTCAGATCTATCAGCCTACACAACCATTCCTTTCAAGACAAGTTTTGGGATATTTCTTTATGACAATTCCTCACTTTCCCTCTAACATGCAAACCCTAATTCACTAGCAATGAATTGTAATCATCAAGAGCAATTTTAAAAATTGTATAACTATTTTGAAACATCATTTTACAGTCATAATACATCATGCAATAAATTCATATCCTCTCACTAAGCCTGGGGGATGATCATAATCATTCACAAAGCAATTCCATCCAATTAACATGACAAGTTATGCATCCAAATATTAATTACACAACCTGTAGCAACCAAAACATACAATGGAATTCACAAGGTCATGGGAATAAGAGAATTTTGTTATATTCATATTATGGGTATGTCTATACAATATATCCTTCAATGGACTCAACAACCATAGAATCACAATGAATAGTATGCAAATCTACCATGAACAATCAATAACTCCATGAATGAATGAACAATTTCAAATTATTAATGAACTATGAATGAAATATCTAAAAAATGAATGGGGGGCTATATAATGCATACCCATACCATTCCAAAGTGGTTTCTAAGACATCACATTATTTACAAATAACATCCCAATTTAACTCAAAATAAACCATTACAAGGTTTTACTAAGTCTAATTTGATTTTTATCAAATTCACCCCAAATGTACATTTCACCTAATTTCATTGACATTTCACATTGTACATTTGCAACCTTGTATATTTTACTCATACTTGTACATTTTTCCCCGTGTACATTTTAATCAAAATTGAGCAAAATAGAACAAAATTGTGCAAATCCAAAAATCATTTCTTCTTCTTCTTCAAGGAGGTAGATTTGTTGCCTACATTACTATGATAGCCTACATCCTATGAAGATGTTTCTTGGTGTTTTTGATCTCCGTTATGAGGCCATATTTGATAGGGATGGTTGCACCTACTAGCCATATTAGGGTAGGATGGTCATGACTACTGACCGTATCTACAAGGGACAAAGATGCCTGCAATTCAAAAAACACTAAGAAATACATTAATTAGCAATGAAATTGTGAAATATGGACTAAGTCCGGCTATGATCACCATTGAAAATGTTGAAAGAGAGACCATACACCTATATAATTATATAAAGTACAAACTAGGTAGCAAGAAATATAACCATAGTGACAAAACAAAATATGCAATAATGGTGCCCTTTTCTTAATATCAATTTGTTCTTCAAAAAAGGTTATAATGAGATCCTATTGAGGGATATGCTACCAATTTGATACAAATATTTACAATAAGAGATAATAATCCAAGATGTATCTCTAAGGATCTCTCTTGCATCTCACAAATTGATTATTGATAGGTTCTTGGCAACTGTTGCTATGTAGGATGATGTAATTTGAGTCTTTATGCCATTTATCCATTGTAAAGATCTATAATTTGTACACAAGAAAATTTAAACAACATCAAAATAATATGAAGAGCCTTTTAAGATAAGGCCCATATCCATGATAAATGAAGTGATAAATAAATTAAAATACAAGTAAAATACATGAAAAATGAAATCTAATGATGTTAAATAGTAATTGAAATATTTCTAAATCTACTAAAAGCAAGAAAACAAGAAATGGATCTCAGATCGAGAGGTCATATTTGTGTATGATGATATCACCTTTAGGTCATCTTGGGGTGATAAAATCATGCCTATATACCATATCTAGGTGATATGGTCGTTGAATAGTGAGAAAATTCCTTGTGGCTTATGCAAGGTGACATTGGGTTTGATATGTGGGATTGATGTTCAAGGGTGCACTCATGAAAAACAACTTAGGGGTGGAACCTAACATTGAATCAAATATTAGATGGTACAATAATCACAAATTCAATCTTCAACCTTTTAAATCATCCATTGGCATGCTTGAAAGCTCCATGTTTGACTTTTGATAGCACTTCATTGCTTTGGACATAAGGGCTATTTTGCTCTCCAATCTGAAAACACTTTGTTATCTTCAAATTGCTATATTGGTCTCCAATCTAGAAATACTTTATCACAAGAAAATTGGATATGAATGTATGAATACTGGGTGTATTTCTATAGATTTTACAAATGGGAATACAAGCTTGTAGGGGAAGCCAAGAATAAAAAAATAGTTAGATTCAAGAAGAGCAACTGCTCGTTCTAGAACCTTATCACAATTGATTGGGCATGCTTAGCTATCCCATGTAATTATTTTTCCCTTGGCTTGGGAGTCAAAAATTGTTACAGGCATGGTCGTCCTGGGGTGGGATGATCGTGACTATTGACCATGTCAGGAGAGGATGATATTAGAGCCCATCTCTTGGTGGGACGACCCAGGCTAAAAAGGGAAATTTCTTCCTGTTTGAGTGGTAAAAACCACTGTTAGGCCTTGGGTGTTCCCAAGGTGGGACATATGGCCTGAAAATGGTCCATATAGGTAGTATCCTTAATATGACGTGTTTGAGGTGTCTACAAAAAATATCATATTTTTTTCGTAAAAAATATACTCGTGCCTTTCTTTAAAAGTCATCTATAAATGTAACAAAATATATAGATTTACCTAATGATGGTACCTTTGCAGGTCCAAACACATCACCATGAACTAGATACAAAATTCCTTTAGATCTTATGGCACTACTAGGAAACTTGACTCAAGTTTGCTTTCCAAAACAACTATGCTCACAAAATCAAAATTTAATGGTCAATCAAAAATTCCTTCAGCCATACCTTTCATTTTTAATATTCGAAGGCATTTCTCACCAATATACCCCATGCATTGATACCACAATATTTTCTTCACTATAGGAATACTTAGAGTCGCTTCTATTGTATTATTATCCTCTACAACTAAAGAGTTATTACAAAATACTTATAGTGTTAGCCTCAAGTCTAAACAAATATACTTATTGAATACCACAATCACACCCACATCATTCATCTTACTCATAGATATCAGATTCCTTGTCACACCCAAAATATGTAATACACCAGGAAGGTTTTTAATTCTTCCATATTTTAACCTCAACTTGACTCCTCGACCTATTATTTTATATATCAAATTGTCTCCCAAGAAGACTTCACCTCCACTTATGTTTTCATATTCACATAACCCCTCCCTATGAGGAGTCATATAAAAGGAAGCACTTGAGTCAATCAACCATGAGTCATGGAATTCACTTGAGCACACTACAACTAAGAATAAGTCCCTTGAATCTTCATTTGTGGTATTCATTTCTATAGAAGTTTCTTCATCATATGATCAACTATATCAATATTTTTAGATCTACAATCTCTTTTATAATGCCTATTTTACCACACTTCCAATATTTCCTCTTTTTTGGAGTAACAAATTTACTCCTAGATCTCGATTTTATTTCTCTTGATTTTATTTTGCTTCTTTCTTGAGAATGACCTCTTACAACCAAGACATCATTCTGATGATAATCCTCAAAAAAAATTGTGTCATTTCCTTAGATAGAAAATTTCCTACTATATCCTCTACTTTTAATATATAAAAGCACCATCCATGGTAGAAATTCATTTGTACAAACACGGAGAAAATCGACGCCCTCCATATGTTGTAATTTGTAGGGAAGTAAAAGTAGCTTACTTTCATATGAAAATAAAACTTTTTATTTACATCAAAGGAAATAATTGAACCCAGTAAGTCAAGAGTGGTCTATCACCATACGTCAGCTTTCATGGCACAGTCATGCGGTACATGGCACATGACATTAGAACATCATAAATTTTCTTAATAACTTCACACCCATAAGAGAGTAAAGTTGGGTTCCACTAAAAATTCAACGAGGATGTCCTGCTCTCAATTAATTCACATGAAATTGATGAATTTACTCTACTATACAAAAGTCTCCCAATTTTATATTAAATTATACCCACAATTCATGTAATAGGTATCCCTGCTCTTGCCTAATCATGCCCCTTACGAAAAAATGACAATACTCAGTGTCCACTTGGGTGTACTTTTTTTCCTCTTTTTATTAATAATAGTGGTATTCAGAGTCCACCTGAGTGTTTTTGCTTACCTCTTATTGTTAATGATACTGGTAATACATATCCGCCTGGGAGTGGTTGTCTTCCTCTTCCTAATAATGATAATGGTATTCTATATTTGTCTGGGTGTGATGTCCTTCAACCTTATGAGGAGCATAGGAGCAATGGATGGAATGTCATGATGGTTCTGACAACCATAGCCACCATCTTCACCATATTCATAGTCATTTTTATCTCTTACTACATTTATTTTTGTTTGTATTAGAACCAACTGTGGCAGAGGAGAGAGGTTCACTAAACATGCCAGTTTTCTTGGAGTGTGATGGAGGACTATTTCTAGGCGATGCCACATGACCAGGGGTTGTGCAGCATGGACGTGGAGGCCCTACAGATTTTTGTATATAAGCTAGAAAAATTGGAGGGAATATGGTGCATCGTTTGTTTGTACAAATTTGAGGACAAGAAAGGCAGGGTGTTTTCCAATTGTAATCATAGTTTTCACCTGGACTGCATTGATATGGGTTTTTATTCGCATTCTGCATGTCCCCTTCACAGGGCCATCATTCAAGAACCCCAACCAGAATCTAACCATCAGGAAGTCAATATTTTGATTAGATAAGCCATCGACATCAATCCTAGTGACAAAGAAGATGAGAAATATAAGACAAGAACTTCAAAAGTCCAAAGAAAAATAATGAGAGGTGTTAAACTTGCTAAGGTCATAGCAATTGCTAATGGCTAAAAATAAAAGAGATACTCATCAGGATGCATGCTTGCAAATGATCGAATGGAAGTTGCTCCTTGCTCGTGGCCATGGAGCTATCCACTATGGGGTGTTGAGATGATGGGAATGATACTACCAAAGTGAGTACTACTCAATATGGGTGTACATTAAAATGCATGAATAAAGGCCAATGGAACAAAGCAAGAACTATATCCCTTGCCTTGGGGATATATAAACAATGAAAAAAATTCAAGGTCAAGGGATATAAAATGGCATGAACTAATGCAATGATTTAAGTACAAACTAGATGTGAATGCAATATCTATGCATAACTTTTTGTTTTATTTTTTTTATTTTTTTTATTTTTTTTACATCGTGGAATTGGTAGTATATACAAGATGAGTTGTACAAGATATTCTATGTTCACTACATACAATGATTTGTGCATGATCTAAATTTAGTGGTTGTGAATCCTATTTTGATGGTCATGATAATCAACACATATTTTTATTGTACTTCCTATCTTAAGAATGAGAATAATTGTACCAGGGATGGATTTTTCAAAGAAATATTTAGCATGTAAGTCATTTTTATGATTAAAATCATGAAGTGACTCTTTTGTAACCTTTTACTTGGAAATCATTGCACAAAATCCCACACATTATCAAATGAAACCGTATTTCTTAACATAAGGGGTTGCAATTCCTATCTTTGCAAGATCTCTATAGGACATTGAAGCAGAATATTTTTCCTCCAATCGTGTAAAATTGATCATGTTACAAAAAAATGTCAGAGGGATAAAGAGGTACCTCATTCTCATCAATGCACTAGAAAATAATATTGATATGCAATGGTTTATATACAATGTGATAGGCTAATAATAGCCATAATATAGGTAGGAACAATCCATGCTAACCAAACTAATATGATGCTAACAACTAACAAAACCAACCAAATAACGCGTAAACAATAACCATAAGATATTTGAACAATGAATATCTTCATAGTAAAACAAAATAAGGTAATAAACTAAATATACCATGTGGTAAATAAATACTACCCTAACATCCCCCCTTTATTACATCATTTTGAAATATAAAGAGTGTTGCAAAACAACTCAAATTTTACACGTGCACTTGCCATGGTGAATATATTTGCATCCTATTCATCAGTGAGAATGTAGGAACTCATATTCTATCCTAAAAAAATGATGGTAATAACCCAATATAGGAATCTAGATATTATCCATGATAGGAATCTAGATATTATCCAAGTAATGGGATAATTACTTTAACATCCCCCCTTAATGTGAAGGAGAGAAAATAAAAGATGATGATCTTCTAGCTTTAAGTGTACCTCTGGATGAGTACCTCTAAGACTATATCTAGATATACCTATGAATTTACCATTGGATCTATTATAGAATTTACCTTTCTTATAGAAGCCATACAATATTTCTTTCATCTTGGTTGAGCTGCTCTGGCTCATGGTTGTAGTTGCTCTTGCTTATTTGCAGCTCTAGATTTACGTCTCTGGGTCTAAGAAAAATAAGTACTTCCATAGTACTTAAGAAAAGTGGGTCATGCCTCACTTTATTTTAACAACAATGAATGTCCTTATTGTAATAATTTCATCCAACTGGATTGCATGGGTAACCAGTTGCTACAATTTCTAGGTATACTATAATAGATCACTATATACGAGGTTCACTTTGTTTTACAATATGATTTTGCAAAAAATTTAATAAGGTAGCTAAGGTTTCGATCACTCCTGAATATGCACCCTTTTTAAGTGTCCCTCCTTTTTGCAAAATATTTTGTAATGGAAGTTTTACAAGAAGTTTGACTAAGGTGTCGGTCTCTGTCAAAAAGGCACCCTTAAAAGTCTTCTCTCCCTTTTTAGCAAAATATTTTGTGAGGTACGAAAGAAATGTTTAACCCTCCATAAGTGCAAAATATTTACAACTTATGAAAATTTTAAGGCTTTTACAAAGATTGCCTCCTAGGCAAATTTCAAAAATTTCACCAAAAAAATTCCCCCTTTATTACAAGTACTTCAAACAAAAACATTGCTATTTATAAAACCTAAAAAGAGGTTTGCATAATGGTGCTACCTAGGTTTACAAATTTGTCTCCCTTAGATAATTTTTGAAGTCTTCCCCTTGAGTGCATAAGATATTTATTTTTAATTTTTAGGGCATAATATTTCGAACAAACCTTTGCCTATTAGGTAATTTATCAAAAAAGTTCACCAAAGAATCCCCTCATTTTTATAATTACTTCAAACAAAAAATGCTATTATGAAGCCTAAAATAAAAAGTATAATTTTGATGACTTCTACTTTTCTGATTGCCTTTACAAGTTTTAACTTCCCTTTTTACAAAATATGTTTTAAAGGAAGAAAGGAATTATCCCCTCCTTAGTGCAAAAAATTGCTACTTTGAAGGTTCCTTATTTTACAAAAACTTGGTCTTTCTTTCGATATACCTTCAAAGAAGTATTCAAAAGATAATTCACTCTAATTAATATTTAATGAAACCTTCCTAAAAACCCTTTTGAAAAAGGATGATTAGTTTGAGGAGTTTAAGCCAAACAAGAAGAGTGAATTTAGGTTTTTATGGAGTGAATATCAAAAAGTAAAATTGGATTTACCTGTGCAATGAATTTGCACAAATGGGTGTAAAATTTGGGGTCTTAAGTTCTCTTGATTTTTAACTTAAGATGTAATTGCAAAAATAGGAATTTGAATGCAATAAACCATCAAAAGTGCCCACAAATTTTTAACACTTAGGTGTCGGATTCCACCAAAAATGCACCTAATTTATCAATGCCAATTTTAAACAAAAGGTGTCGAATGCTATCGAAAATGCACCTTATTATAGTAATTTTTGCAACAAGTTTTGATTTTGTGTTTTGCAAAAATTTTATATTCAAATTCTCCCCTTGTCTTACAATTTTGCAAAGAATGTGACAAAAAAATAATTGTCCTCCTTTTTGAGTTGCAAAATAAACAAGTGTTGATTTTCAAGTGCCCCCATTTGTGTTACAATTTTGCAAATAAATATAATTTCTTGTTTTCCCCCTTTGATTTGCAAAATGAACAAAGTAGCACTCCTTTCAAGTCAAGTCGACACATGACCCACGTTTGAAAGGCTTTCCAGAACCATTCGACACACAAAGGGTTTTAGTGGACCCAAGGGCTATTTTGCATGAGAAAAGCACTTACTCTCAAATTTTGAGAAAGTTTTTAAAGAAATCCTAATTTGCAAAAAAAAGGTGCTATTTATTTGTTTTAAATTCCCCTCTTGGAGAAAAACAAAAACACTCTTTTGAGGTTTTGCAAAAAAAAATAGGTGTACTAATTTTCATTTAATTTGGAAAAATAAAATTGTTATAAAAAATTGAATTAATAATAAAATTATTTAAGGTGTCACGATTTCGTGACATGTTGCTTCGTCACGGCCAAGGGAGGAAAGTTGTCATGATTTCGCGACATGTTGCTTCATCGTGGCCAAGCGAGGAAAGGTGTCGCGACATCGCGACATGTTGCATTGTCGTGGCCAATGGAGAAAAAGTGTCGCGATATCGCGACATGTTGCATCGTCGCTGCCAAACGAGAAAAGTGTCATGATTTCACGAAAATTTGCATCGTCATGGCCAAAGGAGAAAAAGTGTCGCGATATCGCGACATGTTGCTTCATCGTGGCCAAAGGAGAAAAAGTGTCGCGATATCGCAACATGTTACTTTGTTGCGGCCAAAGGAGGAAAAGTGTCGTGATATCGCGACATGTTGCTTCATCGCGACCAAAGGAGAAAAAGTGTCACGATTTCACGACATGTTGCTTCGTCGTGGCTAAGTGTGGAAAGGTGTCGTGATTTCACGACATGTTGCTTCGTCGCGGCCAAGGGAGGAAAGTTGTCACGATTTCGCGACATGTTGCTTCGTCACGGCCAAGGGAGGAAAGGTGTCACGATTTCGCAACATGTTGCTTCATCGCGGTCAAGGGAGGTAAGTTGTCGTGATTTCATGACATGTTGCTTCATCGTGGCCAAGGGAGGAAAGGTTTCGCGATATCACGACATGTTGCATCATCGTGGCCAATGGAGAAAAAGTGTCACGATATCGCGACATGTTGCATCGTCGCGGCCAAAGGAGAAAAGTGTCACGATTTCACGATAGGTTGCATCGTCACGGCCAAAGGAGAAAAAGTGTCGTGATATCGCGACATGTTGCTTCATCGTGGCCAAAGGAGAAAAAGTGTCGCAATATCGCGACATGTTGCTTCGTCGCGGCCAAAGGAGAAAAAGTGTCACGATATCGCGACATGTTGCTTCATCGCGACCAAAGGAGAAAAAGTGTCATGATTTCGCAACATGTTGCATTGCCACGGCCAAGGGAGGAAAGGTGTCGCGATTTCACGACATGTTGCTTCATCGCGGCCAAAGGTGAAAAAGTGTCGCGATATCGCGACATGTTGCATCGTCGCGGCCAATGGAGAAATGTGTCGCGATATCGCGACGTGTTGCTTCGTCGTGACCAAGAGTGAAAAGGTGTCGCGATATCGCGACATGTTTCATCGTCGCAACCAAAGGAGAAAAAGTGTCACGATTTCACGACATGGTGCATCGTCGCGGCCAAAGGTGATAAGTGTCACGATTTCGTGACATGTGGCTTCGTCGCGGCCAAAGCTGGAAAATGTCACGATTTCGTGACATGATGCAACATCGCGGCCAAGTGAGAAAATGTGTCGCAATTTCGTGACATGTTGCATTTTCGCGGCCAAAGGAGAAAAGTGTCGCGATTTTGCGACATGTTGCATTTTCGCGGCCAAAGGAGAAAAATGTCGCGATTTCGTGACATGTTGATTTTTTGCGGCCAAAGGAGAAAAGTGTCAAAATATCATGACATGTTGCTTTTTCGCGGCCAAAGGAGAAGACGGAAAGAGTGTCGCGATATCACAACAAGTTGCATCAACAGACCAAACCGATACCTCTATTAGCTAGTTATTGGTTCAAGAGATTTGGCTCCATTGCAAATCTTCTTTTACTCTTGTAATCATGTGTTCTCTCTGATTTTTGTTGGGAAGTGTCTCTTCCCAAATTGTAATTGATCTTTGTTTTAATACAAGTTTTTTCAAATTTTTCAAAAAAAATAATAAAATTATTTAACTAAAAAATCATTAATTTAAAAAAACAATAAATGATTTTTAATTAAAGTAATATTAAATTATTAAAAAAAATTAATAAAATGTTAATAACATTTGCAAAAAAGATAATTTTTACCTTACGTTGCTCTTTTTGATGTGTTTTATTGCAAAAACAATTGTGGATTTTGCAAACAACGGGGGTTGACCTCGCGACCTAGCATGAGGGAATATCTTCACGTTGGGTGGCGGTCGATCCAGATATCGACCAGATGTGAAAAAAAGTTTACAAGGGCAATGTCATGCCATTTTTTCACCATGCATTGGAAAAAAATAAAGCTTTAAAAAAAAATTGGGACTTAATATCCCACATTCGACACCCGCCTCACTGTAATAATCATAAGGAAGGAAAAAATACATAATTTTTTTACTGTGGGTGGTTCTGTGCTTTTGCTATAAAAAATGTGTAAATGAGACCTGCTAGAACCTTCTCCAGCTAGAACAACATATGAAATAGTGACGTGTATGGCCACTAAAAATCTCATCTATAATTCAACAACAATTCTTGGAGCATTGGCAATGTAGATTGAAACCTACTACAAATCAGATCCTACCACATCAAAATTTGTTGTAACAATAGGAAATTAAAATAAATTTTAATTTTTTGTGATTTGATGCCAATGCAAAATCAATCCCACAAGCAATCCGGTTGTATGGTATGGGGGTCTCAGTTTGGATGATCCATCGGCTACCAAATGATGGCACCTGTAATCGTTCACCATGAAAATGACACACGCCTACACAAAGACTTCTTTGTTGAGAATTTTAGGATGATAGAGGTGTTAGTGGCTGACAATAGGATACGACATACGGGGAGAAGAATACATTAGAAAATTGTGAAAATACAATGGTATAAATCCCACATGCAGGACACCATGCTTGTAAAATAGAATAAAAGTAAAAATGCATACTTTGGTTTATGTCCACCAGCTGGTGGGCGTCCCTCTTCCACACTACCTTTTTCCCATCAAGGTCATAAAATGTAGACCAATAACTATTCCTTAGCCACATCACGAATCCCTAGGATGACGCACCCTCATCCACATAGATCCGCCTCTGGCTGCTTCTACGTGTGCCACATATAGTTTATTGTCCTTATCAGTTTAGTCCACCACCTAGCTACGGTATTTGGCCCATGTTTCTAGTCCTCCAATGTCCACATTATGTCGATCGGCCCATGAGTCACTTCATTCTAGGCCAACCATGTCATGTAGTTAGTCTCCTATGTCCATGTGGGTCAAGGGCCCATGTCAGTAGGTGTTGGACCACTGCTTGTGTCCACATGCTATCAATGCATGTTTAGGCTAGCGCATCAAATATTGATCCGTTTGCATGGCAACGATCTACTAGTCCCAGTACAATGGCTATCAATGTTTCTCAGATCTACGAGTAGGACACTTCCAAGGCTCTGGTCAAAAGTCATCGATGGCCAAAATGGAGCCCAAGCCAAATGACTAAAAATAAAATAGGTAATCAAAATTTGAAACAAAATTAATTTGCTCGCTTGAGAGCCTTGGGACTACTTTGCTTTGATACCAATATAAGAATTTAAACCATAAGCACTATAAAATATTATTGATATGCAATGGTTTATATGCAATGCGCTAGGCTAAAAATAGTCACAAGATAGGTAGGAATAATACCCCCCTCAATCCACGCTAACCAAACTAATATGGCACTAACAACTAGCAATGCCAACCAAATAATGTGTAAACAATAATCATAAGATATTCAAACAATAAATATCTTCATGGTAAAACAAAACAAGGTAATAAACTAAATATTAAATTCTACTCTAACACTTCCAAGTCTTGATAGGATGGAGGGAGCATATTTGAAAGATGTGAATGGGTGTTATGTTGTGAACAAGGGTTAATAGCTATAGATGATGAAGAGTAATTGACAGAAGATAATGATGATGATAGAGGTAGACTGTGGAGAACTTGGTGAATCAATCATTGAAGAACATCCAAATGGTGTTGGGTCACCATGGATGGTGACAAGTTGATTTTCAAATTTGAACTTCAAACATTGATGAAGGGTGGAAGGGATAGCCCTCATCATATGAATCCAAGGGCATCCAAGAAGCATCTTATAGTGTGTAGGGTAAGATCACATAAAACAAAGTATCCAAGACCCTGGGTCCAACTCTAATGGGAAGGTTTATAGTGTCACGAGCTTCTTGGGATTCGTTATTGAAATATTTTATGATGACAGTAGACTTTATGAGATCTTAATATTTTAATCCGTCTCCGGAATAATTGATAAGTGCACACATTAAGAAAGGAGCCATTATCTACCAAAATAATTTTGATAAATGTTTCTCCAATAAATTTAATAATGTAAAGAGATGAATCTTCTTACAAATTTGAGTAAGGAATCTTCTCATCATAGAATTCAATATTATTATTCCCAAGAGAACTTACAACACTAGAAAATATCCCTAGGAGGGATATATCGAGGGACAAATTATTGACTTAGAATCTCCCACAAGGATTTCATATAGACATGAGAAGTTTGCAAAAGTTCTAAAAGGGGTATCTTGGCTGGAGGATTGGCCAACTTATATTGAATGTCAAGGGAGACTTTAGGTTGAGACTTCAACACTAAAGGTATATTTTCTATGCTTGTATTCTCTTCTTGGTGTTTTTCAAAAATAAGAGAGGTCTTTAAGGTTGGTGGAATGAAGAATTTATCTCTTGCTTACAAAATTGAGTAGGTTGAGCTAGAACTTGCTTTCTTGCGGTTTCTATTATGGTATCAATAATATTGTTACAATGAGAGACATTAGGACATGATACTTTATAGGTTTCTTGTTGTTGATGATTGGATTGGAAATTTTTAAAAATCCCCATGTCTTGATTAGTTGTGGGTTTTTTTTGTGTAGGAGCTTGATTGTTTACTGGAGAATTGTAACCAGTAGTAAGTTGTAAATCCTCCTTAACAAAAAGACCCGCATCAATTAGATATTGAACCAAATATCTCAACTTCTTACATGATTGTGTCATGTGTCCATCCACTCTATGATATTTACAATGTAGCTCAAGCGTATACCAATATTTTATGGTATCAGGTTGTCTTATGAGAGGCAACTCAATATTTTAATATCTAGCAAGTGCTTGAGGATTATAGTCATTGGTTGATTGAGCTTAGTAAATTTATGTGGTGAAGGTTTTTGAGGAACCTTTGATAATATTTTTCTTAAGGTATTAGGAACAACAATATTTAATAATTGATCACCTACCTCTTTATGATCCTGAGTTAAATGATGGAGTCAAGTGTAATCCAATCATGGAATAGAAGGATTGTATGTAGATTGAAAAGCATGACATGGATGTGTGGTGGGAATAATACCATTATTATGAAGAGGTTGAGGTGAATATGTGGTTTGAAAAGAAGAATATGATAGTGACTATGGAGGAAATTATGATGGGAAATATGTGAAAAAGAGAATTATGAAGGGATTGGTTGAAAAGTAGGAGATGGAATAAGATGAGGTTGCGAGGGATAATGTTTATTATGGAAGAAATTGCAAATGAGGTTGGCCATAATGAACTAATACATTTGGTGGAATTCCATCAAAATTGTTGATCGGGGTAGTGACATAAACAAATTTATATTGAATTAGGTTATTTGTAGGAGGTATGATCTCTTCACCATTTTTGAGAGTGATATTCATGTTTCTTTATTTTTTTTGTGTTTTTTCAACAATTTTTTTTTATGGGAAAGAGTTGGAGAGGTATAGTTTTATCTTAAATTAGGGACTTCACCTGGATGCCCGCATGCAGACACTTGGTGATGAAATCAAAGCCATGATTGATCCCAAGTCCTACCAGTCCTCACCTAGTTTGCTATGGTCAACAATACACTTCTCTAAAAAGAAATGCATGCTCTATTCCATAACTATGATGATTGTTGGAAAGACTGAATTTTAATCTTGATTATAAAATTTTTAGTTTTCTGAGCATATGAAAAAGGATAATATCTTTTCGAATGTTGGTGGGTATGGCTAACCCCCTTCACTATGTATTCTCATTAAGTCTAGACAACTTTACCTCATAGGACCTTTAATGTGTATTTCCCACCACTAAAGTGACATCTTGTCACAAGACTCGGCAATGAAATAACACGTTGGTTGTTGTTACTTTTAGGGAGGTTACAAAAATAAAATGTGAGTCGAACAACTTTTAATATTTTCTTTTATATTTTCTAATCTAAGCACATAAATTTAGTGGTCTTTTTTAGAGTTTTTTTTTTTAAAAGAAAACAAAAGAAAAATGTGGTGATTCACGTCGAGTTCACTAAATAATGTAGACTCAAAATTTTAAACCCCTTTCCCTAAGGGAAATGGATATGTGCTTATAAGTGGGATGGAAAATCAGAAGTCTACACCTCGATGTGAGGGGTACCTGGTGTCGTATCTTCATTAGTGATTATCAACAAATTAGGTGGGTTCACCAAGAACGTTTTAAATAATATTTCTAAGTATAGAAAAAGTGTATGTTTTGATGTGTTCTTTTGATTTGCATACACCTATATTTGTGATAAAATGTAGCTGAGATTAAACTATATGCAATTTATTTTTCTTTGCAAACAACACTCAATCAAATATTTGGTCTAAACTAAATTCAATGCAATTTGATTCTCATTTTTGGTATTTTCTTATATATTGATAGTAATATGCAAATTAAATAGATCTTAACTAATCAAATGTAGAAAAATGAAAGAAATCATATCAAATAGAAGGCTTACCTAGATCGGATGGCTAAAAATAGAAATTTTACAACCGAAAAGTGAATTCATGATTTCTCTATATTTCAACAAGAGAAAAGTGAGTTCACTACCCTAAGCATGAATTCATGAGAGACCTGCAACTGATAATATAGAACATTGGAAATTATAATTAGCATTTGGGGATCTACTTAAGCCACTATAGATTTGGTCTTAGTGATTCAGCAATCAGATCCCCTTGGTCACTTTAAAAAACCATGCATAAAATATGGAAATCAAAGATCTACTTGTAAATAGATGAAAACTAGAATCAAAATTGTCAAATGATGCAAAATCAGAGTGCTATAAAATGTAAAATAATCAATATGCAATATGTAGGATGCAAGGATGGATCTAGAAGCAATAATTCCCCCCTAGGCTTATAACAGTGTGAATTTGTGGTTGGAAAGTGAATTCATGGCTAGAAAGCAAATTCATGGTCTAAAAAGCAAATTTGCAGGTAAGAAATCATTCTTGTGATGAGGATTGATGTTTGATCACTCATATGACCCCTCTAGTAGTTCCTAGCTAGGTTTGCATAGTTTTTTTCTTGCAAATTAATATTGTAATTGAGTCTCCTTCTCACATGCACTTGTGGGCACTAGTTATCTTCTAGTTGTCATTTAGAGTGTGTGTTAGTAAGTGTGATTCAAAGTAGGAAGTGTGTACTTCAAGATAGCTAAAATGGATCTTATAGTTAGCATTATTCCTTTCCTCTTAACTTAGAAGTTACGTGCATTCTCCTTTGCACTTTTGTAGCTTATGGTTAAGCATATTGGATCAAATCCATGATTTTATGGGTTTGGTTATGTATTTTGGGCCATTAGAGCCTATATAATGAGTTTGTAAATAATATGAAGTTAGTTGGATTTTCAATCCTTTTCATTGGTATCAGAGCCTAGTTCAAGTTTGCACTAGGGCTTATGAGGTGAGAGGAAATGAGTTAGTTTTCTTATCAGAAACATTTTCTCATTGAGGACTCGGTTCAAGCTCAAGGGGAGCTTGAAAACCATTCGTAGAAGGAAGTTCCTTAGGCATCAAAATCCTCATTCCAACTTTCTCCGTATGCTCAAGAAGTATAGGAGAAGTTTAGCCCGATTTCTGTCTTACAAAAATCCCTTGGCAGGTTTGGATTTCTCCTACGGTGAAATGCAAATTAGGGAGCCTTTTGTTCTTGAGGTTTCTGCCATTGAGGAGTCTTGAAAACTGAGGAGCATCTACACCAGGTCGTGTGTCGACTTGGGTCTGGTTGCCTTTCAAACGCTGGTCGTGTGTCGACTGGATCTTGAAAGGAGAGCTACTGAAGGGGTCTTGGTGATATTATAGCAATTAGCAATTTGTTAGAAAATTTGAAGGTAATTTACCTTCAAAAATTGCTACTATTTGTAAAAATTTAAGTTTGTCATGTAGTTAAATTAACCTTCTGGTTAATTTAAAATTTCATTTTTGTTAGCAAACTTAATTTTAAATTAATATATTATTTTGATATATTAATTTTTAAATTTTATTGTAAAAAAAAAAAATTAAGCCGAAGGAGCTCATTGAACCAGATTTCGGCTACATTTCGGCAGCACCGGTGCATCTTCGACAGCACGCAGTTACCACCTTCATGTGCATTAGATTGCACACGACAGTGCTACCTGCGACCATCACTATCGACTGACATTGCCAGAGTGATTGCCTGCGACTTGTCAGCAGTCGACTTGACGGCTGTCAGGTACGACAGTGTTTGGGCCTACAGCCATCGCTGTCGGTTGACAGCGCCGGAGTGGCCACCTGCGACTTGTCAACGGTCGACTTGACTGCTATCAGGTACGATAGCGTTTGGGCCTATGACCATCAATGTTGGCTGACAGTGCCAGAGCGACCGCCTGCGACCTGTCAACTGTCGACCTGACTGCTATCAGGTCCGACAGCATTAGGGCCTACGGCCAATGCTGGCAACTGACAACGACGCGCACACTCCCAGGGCGCACGACGCTTTGGCGTGTCCCTGCCATGTCAGGCCAGTCACCCGACGGTGCCAGGGCACGGCCTGCATGACCCTTAGAGGCATACGTTGTTCGCAATAAGGGATAGGAGGTCCCTGGTTCAAAAACTATCGAATCTCAACTACACCTGGTCTTGAAATTGGTGCCTTAGGAAACGTGCCATTGAAGTTCATAAATTCATGCAAGCAGTTGGAGTGCAGTGTCGGCAAGACCAAGGGTCAAATTGTAATTTTTTAAAAAAATTTACTATTCTAAGGTTTTGCATGTTATTTTTTATTTTTTTATTAATTTAATTTTTCATAACTTATTTAAATTAATTAATCTTTGATTAATTATATTTAATTTTTTTTATTAAGTTATTTTTAAATTAATAAAATATAAATTGTAAACCTTAGGTTAGTTTAAATTTTTTAATTTTGAGCCTTAGGAGTATTTTTCAGGGCACAACATTGTAACAAGGAATTTCCAATTTTTACCTTGATTTTTAGTGTTTTTTCCTTTTACT
Organism: Wollemia nobilis; assembly: GCA_028583015.1. NCBI lineage: Eukaryota > Viridiplantae > Streptophyta > Pinopsida > Araucariales > Araucariaceae > Wollemia > Wollemia nobilis. The sequence goes on along the minus strand of JAQPPZ010000574.1, from coordinate 2,108,082 downwards.
CCTGGCTTATACCCGGTCTCACATGGCTTCTGAATTGGCTACCCAAGTGGCAGAACTTGCACATGTTGTAAATGCTTTAGCAGATAAATCTAATGATACTACTATGGCAGAAGTTCTTGGTAACCTTGCAATGAAGGTAAATGATATTTCTCTCCACAATGCTTCGACTTCTGCTCAGGATTCTCGCCTGAGAGTTCGCTGTGAAGTACCACTTTATGATGGATCCCGAAACCCTGAAGTCTTGAATAGTTGGATTCTTGACATAAGTTCTTGGTTTTCTTACACTCAGCTTTCAGATGAGGATATGGTTCCATATGCTAAACTTAAACTTTCTGGTTTAGCTAAAGTACTTGTTGAAAGAAAAAGAGGTCATGATGAACTCACCTCATGGGATGAGCTTGTAGACTGTCTTAAGACCAATTTTTATCCTTCCAATTATTCTAAGGAATTGGTCATTAAGTGGTTTCAATTTCAGCAAAGTACTAATATGACTGTGCAGGAATATATCTTTCAGTTCAACAGGTACAGGATACTTTTGAATGTGGAGGAAGATATTAAAGCTTTGATTCTCAAATTTCAAAGTGGTTTGTTGGAAAATTTGTACAGGGAAATTATGTTTATTTCTATGGAAACATTGTATTCAGTTTTCAACTAGGTGCAACTTGCGGAGGACAAGTTTAAGGCGTATTCACAGGCATTATGCGCACCTGCTACTCAAGTGGTTGCAAACTCATCAAAAGGGAATAGTTCTTTCTCACAAAAGAAGAATTTTGCTCAAAAGAAGAATGTTTCTTCTCCATATCCTTCTTCTCCTTCCCCTTCCACTTCTACTCCTTCTGCTTCTTCTTTCAAACCACCTTCTTCAAAAAAAAAAATTTGTAACTATTGTAAGAAGAAAGGTCATGAAAAAGCTTATTGTTTTAAGCTTAAGAAGAAAAGTTTAGTCATCACTACTCAAGAACAGGATGCTTCCAAAGGTCCCCTTGAGTCAGTAGGAGAAAGTAGAGTATACACGAAATTACGAGGTAAGCTCAATGAGGTTACCTTGGTAAATGTAAGTTCATCTAGGGGCGCTCATGATGCTTTGTTCATCACTCGAGCTCATTTGCTCCATAATTTTGCAACAGATTGTATAGTGGATAATGGCTCACAGAAAAATCTAATTACGAGGTCCATTGTCGAGCAATTGAAGTTACCTATGGAGCCTCATCCTCAACCTTATTCTTTGGGTTGGAAGGATAGTGGAAGGGGCTCATAAATCACTCACACTTGCACATTAAAATTTGCACTTGGCCCACATTTCATAGATCAAGTCACTTGTGATGTGACTCCTATGGATTATTGTGGGATTTTGCTTGGACAACCTTTTCAGTATGATAGGAGAGTTGTTTATGATGCTTTCAAAAGAACCTACACACTTCAAAAATATGGTCAGGTCTTTCTCATTAAAAGCATCAACACTCCTAACATAATTCTAAATTCCAAGCAAACAAAAAGAGTAATTAAAAAAGGTGGTGATGTTGCTCTAATTTTCATTCACTCTCAAAATACTACTACATCCACATCCATTCCAAAGCAACACTCTTCAATGGATAAAATATTGTAAAATTATTCACACATATTTCAGGAGCCAAAGTCTCTTCCTCCAATTCGCACAATTAATCACAACATTGAAATCATTCTTGGTTCTTCACTACCTAATGCTCCCATGTATAGACAATCTATTTTGCAAAATGAAGAAATAAAAATGCAAATAGAAGATTTGTTTTCTAAGGGTTTCATTAAGGAAATTACTTTTGCTTGTGCTTCACCTATTTTGTTGGTTCTTAAAAAATATGGCACTTGGAGATTGTGCATTGATTTTCGTGCTTTGAATAGAATTTCTATAAAGAATAGATATCCACTACCACGCATTGATGATTTATTAGATCAGCTCCAAGGAGCTAAGTTCTTTTCAAAAATAGATCTCAAAAGTGGATATCATCAAGTGCGTATCCAAGCTGAGGATACATGGAAGACAACTTTTAAGATGAATATGGACCTCTTTGAATGGTTGGTCATGCCCTTCGGTCTTACTAATGGTCCTGCAACCTTCATGAGGTTGATGAATGATGTATTTCGTGATGTACTTGACAAATTTGTAATAATATATCTTGATGATATATTGATATTCTCAAAAACTTGGAAGGAACACCTTAGGCATATCCATCATACACTTGATCTTCTTGCGAAGAATCAATTATATGCCAATTCTTCCAAGTGTTCTTTTGGCAATACTTCAGTTTCTTACCTTGGTTATGTGATTAGTGAAAGTGGAATTCAGGTAGATCCCACCAAAGTTGATATTTTACTTAAGTGGTCCCCTCATTCAACTCTCACTGAGTTAAGGAGTTTCCTAGGACTTGCGAATTTTTATCGCAAGTTCATTTCTCAATATTCCACCCTTGCAACTCCATTGCATTATCTCACTAAGTCTAAAGTTCCATTTCATTGGGAGAAAAACCAAGAGATTGCCTTTGAGAAACTCAAAAAGAAACTTTGTACAACACCTGTGTTAACTTTACCTGACCTCTCTCAACCTTTTGAGATTGAAACGAATGCCTCTAAATTTTCCTTAGGAGTTGTGCTCAAACAGAATGGTCATCCAGTTTCTTATCATTCAAAAACTTTTTCTATTGCTAAGTTGAACTATTCTACATATGATAAGGAGTTGTATGCATTAGTTCAAGCTATCAAGTACTAGAGACATTATATTTTGGGAAAATATATAGTAGTACACACCGATCATATGCCTCTTAATTTTTTACAATCTCAAAGTAAAATTGAAGAATCAAGACATATGAAGTGGGCCTCTTGCCTCCAACAATTTCACTTGATAATCAAGTACAAAAAGGGAAAGAGTAATATTGTTGCTGATTGTTTGAGTAGGCCTCCTACCGCTCTTGCCTTAACAGTTATGTCCACTTCACACTTGGGATTTCAGACTTGGCCTAATCAGTATTCACAGGATCCTAATTTTGGGAAAATATTTGAGCAAGTGCATAAGCCTTCTTCTTCCAATTTGTGTCCTTTCCAATATTTCTACATCAAAGAAGGACTTCTTTACAAATTGGACAAGGTTTGTGTTCCTTGTGAGCCTAGAGTGTCACTTATTAAAGAAGCTCATTCTACACTTTATGGTGGTCACTTTGGGAAGCACAAAACACTTCATCACTTGCAAAGATTTTTCTACTGGCCTAAAATGCAGAGGGATGTGTTGAGATTTCTCAAATAGTGTGTAGTTTTTTCTCGCTCAAAACCAGCTAACAGGAAGTTTGTCTTAGGCATGCCTTCGCCCATTCCTTCCCGTCCTTGGGAAATCATTTCCATGGATTTGGTTAGTGTTTTTCCCATGACAGTGCGACAACATGATTGTGTGTTCGTGGTGGTTGACAGATTCAGTAAGATGGCTAAGTTTATTCCATGCCGCAAGACAAGTTCTGCAGTAGACTTAGCCCAATTGTTCTTTGACAGCATTTGGTGTTCCTTTGGTCTACCTACCAGCATTATATCGTATCGTGATTCACGCTTTGTGGGTCACTTTTGGCATTCTTTGTGGAAAATTTTGGGAGTTTCCCTTAACTTTTCCATCACCTATCATTCGTAGTCAGATGGGCAGACTGAATTGGTGAACCGTACCCTTGTGCAAAGTTTACGAATATATCATCATGCTTCACCAGCAAAGTGGGACTTGAGTCTCACTCATATTGAACATGCCTACAATAGGGCCCTACATTCTTCTACAGGTCACTCACCTTTTGAGGTTTGTATGGGATTTCAGCCCTTGGCACCTTATGAGTTACCTATGTCTTTGCCTTCTCCTGTCACTTCACATCTTCAGAAGGAGCAAGACAAGGCTCACTCATTTATTCAGCACTTGCACAATCTTCAATCAAAGGTGATTGAGATTTTGCAAAATACACAGCAATAGCAAAAAAATGCCATGGATCGACATCGAATTCCTCATCCATTTCAGGTTGGTGACAAAGTTTGGTTGCATCTTGACAAGTGGCGTTTTACTGATAAGACTCATAGTAAAATCAAACCGATTCGCTATGGGCCTTATACTATTCTTCAATAGGTGTCCGAGAATGCTTTCTACCTTGATATTCCCGCACACTTGGGAATTCATGATGTCGTCAATGTAGATCTTTTGAAGTTGTACTTTGACTCTACATTGGAGACCGCACTAGCTATTAGTCATCCTGTGGACGTGGTTCCTGATTCTCAGTTACCATTGGATTTCAATCAGATCTATGACACAAAGACTCGACAGACTCGCCAGGGGTCTACCACCTCATATCTTGTGGCTCGGCGAGGACAGCTGCTGCATCAGGCTCGTTGGATTTCTTTTCATCAGATGTCCCGTGACTTTCCTACTCTTTTGAAAGCATTTGAGGGGTCATATGAGTGATCAAACATCAATCCTCATCAGCTTGTGAATTCGTGATAGCTAGACCTATGTGCAATTTTTGGTATTTTAGGGGACCAAATGGTGTCAAAATAGCACATTTCATATATCATTGGAAAGCTCTTTTCGAGCCTAATTTAATGGTATAATGATCTGATTATGGAAAATTTGGATAAAATATGACCTTTATTTTCTAAGAGGAAAAATGTGCTAAATGTGAAATGCAAGTGTAGAAAGTGAAACGATGATGCTAAGATAATTGCAAAATGACTTGCTCATAATGGGTATATAATTGATTTGATCATTGATGGTCGAAGTAGCGATGGTAATAAAATGGATCCAAGCAACAAGTAGAAGTCTCCAAAGTGTTCTTCAATCAGCAACAAACTTGATCTAGCATTCAACCTACAATAAACTTGCTCCAACATTTAACCACAACATTCTCTCTTAATCCTTAATTTCTTTCAACACAATTGCCTATTCTTTCACTAGTTTGCATACTTCTCCATTAATTTTCTCAAATTATCATTAGTATTAGTTGAGAGACATGCTGCTATTTTAAAACCATGGGATGGATGTAGGAAAAAACAAAAAAGCAAGATTTGGGGAGGGAAGTTGAGTTTGTTCACCAACTTGGGCAAATTGCCAATCTAGGTAAATTCGTTGGCCAGGATTAGGACCAACAAATCTGTAAAATGTGGAACTGTTAAAATAGAGTCTGGCAACTGTTAGGGCAACAGGTGGATTACTGAAATTTATAAATTCATGACCTAGAATTATGGACCATGAAATCGTAAAAACATAGGGAATGTGTAATTATTTGGCATTTTGAGGGGTCAAACGGTGTCAAAATTAGACATATCATATACCATTGAAAATCACATTTTGAGCCCTATCTAATGGTATATATTTTAGAATAAATAGTGATGATTTGATACAGGAAAAATTATATTGAATATGACCCTAGTTTTCTAAGAGGAAAACTAAGGATCATTAAGGAAAATAACTCATTTTAATGGGTCAATTTTTCATGTCTACAATAATAGCCATAATCAAGTTATCCAATGAATCAAATAATAAATAAAGTAAATTAATACACTTTTACTCTTCATCCATTTTACTTTAACAAATTTTAATTGACTTACCACAATATTAAAAGCATTCAAATATTTAGCCATAGAGTCACCATCATTCATTCAAAGTGAATACAACTTCTTTTAGAGAAAGAGTTTATTTACCAATGACTTTGTTTGATACAAAGTTCCCAACTTATCCCATAATAACTTTGTCGTGGTATCTATCGATACATTCAACAATATCAAATCAAATAAGCACAATCTGATAGAACTTATTGTCTTCCTATCAATATCTAACCAATCCTCATCTGTCGTTGATGTTGGTTTTATTCTCAAGACCGCAATCCACTGATCTCTATCAACCAATAGATCCTCCATCTTGATTTTTCATAATTCAAAATTTTATCCATTAATTTTTTTAATCTCTACACATGTGCTTCCTATAATTTTTCTTCAGCTATATTCTTCTATGTACAACTCCCACTCAAGAATTAATTTATCATAGGATTGAAACCCTTACTCCTCAAATAAAGCTAAAATATATAGCTCTAATACCAAATGAAGAGAAAAAAGGTCTCGTTAAACTAAATCTAGAAAAATAATAAATACAAAATAAATAAATAAAAGAAGATAACAAATACACACAACACAATATTTCATCCAAGAAACCCTTATGGAATAAAAACCTAACACAGTAATATCTCCTTATTGTAATTGTCTCCAATGAATATGTTTATCTCTAATCCCTCTTCAAACCCTGATGCAAGTGCAAGTAAATAATAACAGCACAAGAATAAATTTTAAAATACCATTGGCAAAAAACCATGGGTTCAAATAATTAACCTTAAACATCCCATATGGGTCTAAAAATAGCTTAAGAAACCCTAAAACTTCAATAACGTGGAGAGTGTCCAATACTTTTAGAGTTAACCCTACCAGAATAACATGGAAAATATTCAACATATTTATAATAGTGAGAATAAAGAAAATAAGTCATGGTTAACATTCTTGAGTATGGAGGTAGTCATCATGGTAACATCCTGAAAGGAGGTTCTGGGGCAGAGAGGGATATCCCTCGCCACTATTGTCATGATAGGGCTTCTGAAGTGACCAAACTCTAATCTGAACCAAAAGAGAAAACCCTCACCAAAATCTCAAAGATTTTATTTCTTGGCTCACTTTTCTCTATTAAATTCATGAACAGACCATGAAAGTAAAATCAAAAGTAGTGGAAACCAACAAAAGAAGAAGCAAAAAATCTTAAGATAAATACTTACAAAAAAAACTACAAATAATCACACTACCTACCAAATCTGAGAATGCAAAGAATAATGCGTAGGATGGCATGAACCATTGTCCAAAAGACAAATCTAAACATCAACAAAATACAACAAAATCAAAATCGATATTGTTGCAACCCTTCCATCTCAAATGACACCAAAATATTCTCAACATAAAAATACCTTATTATTTACTATGTTCCATGTATTCTTTCATTTTTTAAATAATATTATTTATGAAATAAATTATGCCATATCTTATTTTGTATTTTTCTTGTCTCTATTTTACTTTGTAACTTTGCAAAGCTCCACTTTATTTATTAAGAGTTTATCTTAACCAACCTAGTGGGCCTTAAACACGGATAAAATTTTATCTTAGTGTAGGCTTTAACATCACTTTCAAATTATCAAGTGGTATTAGCCCAACCAATTAAATTCCTTAACATTTAAGAAGAGACCTAAGTTTGAATATCGACAAACTATACATAGATAATATCCAAGCTTTGTTGTAATACTACTATGTAACACAACAATATAACACAAGTACAACAATATAACACAAGTGAATCCCGTTTGAATCCCATATAACCCATTGAAATAAAAATATCAAATTCAAATTATTAAAAAAGAATCATCTAAATATAAAAATAAGGTTAAAAAAACATAAAATAATAATAATAATTGTACTTAAAAAAATATATGCTACAAGATAAAAAGAAATGTGTTGAAATCATTTCACTCGTTTACAATAATATATTGTAGGAGATGATTTCCTTTGCCTGTTTATTTCAGAGAAGCTGGACTTAAACATGTTAATATTAGTCTGCACACGTAATTGAAAGATATATTTTGTTGACGTCTTCAACACTTCATCTCGTTTCTAAGAGAAATAATGTGGTTTGTAAATGACAATGTGAAGTCCGTCAACAGTCAAGAAATACTTCTAGAGGTCAACCGACTAATTATATTTGACTGACCAGAGTTAGTATGCAAAAAATTGTTTTTTTTAAATAAATGGTATTTTTAGGTAGATTTTTTACTATTAAAAAATAATTATAATTATTTAAATTATAATTTTAATTTATTAAAATTAAAATTGTAGACACGCAAAAATTATAAGCTATGTGGACTTCAATAAAATTGAAATTATACTTTGAAATAATTTTCGGGAAGGTGCAACACATGGTTTTGTTTCAAACGAAGACTCTTCCATTTATTTATTTCCATTGTTTTAATTTCGAAAGATAATATTAAACAGTGACAAGTCAAAGCAGAGAAAAGCACTATCACCATCCACCCCATGTGTTGTAGGTGAGTTGGGGAGGAGAGGACAATCCTCCAAAGGAGGTCCCAGGTTCAAATCTCCACCTTACCAAAAAGTTGAATTGGGTACCCAAAATCCAATTGATAATGTTGGTGCGAGCAGGGTCGGGCGCAACTTCCGAGTAACTTTGAAGGTGTAGAACCCTTGTTCGTCTCAGACCAAGGCGGCATTGTAAGGGGTTTTTCGCTTAAAAAAAATACCATCAATGGCAGAAATTCATTTGTACAAATAGAAAATCGACGCCCAAGACAGCCATGCAAAGGATTTTTCGCTTAAAAAAAAAAAAGCACCATCCATGGCAGAAATTCATTTGTACAAACACGGAGAAAATCGATGCCCTTCATATGTTGTAAATCGATGTCCTCCATATGTTTTAATTTGTAGGGAGGTAAAAGCGGCTCACTTTCATACAAAAAGGAAACTTTTTATGTACATTGACGGAAAGACTTGAACCCAGTAAGTCAAGATTGGTCTGTCACCATATGTCAGCTTTCGTGGCACAGTCACACGACATTAGAACATCATGAATTTTCTTACCAACTTCATACCCATAACAGAGTAAATTTTGGTTCCGCTGAAAATTCAATGAGGACGTCATTTTTTCTAAATTTTTGCTTCCTTTGCTCAGTCCATTTGAACTCGACATCTTTCTTCAAGAGTTTAGTCATTGGTTTCACAACTTGGGTAAATTTTATAATAAACTTTCGAACAAAGTTAATCTGATCAAAAAATGACTACAAACCCTTCTTGTTGGCTAGAAGTGGAAGCTTCAAAAGAGCCTTAGCTCTATATGGATTAACAGATAAACCTTTTTCTAAGATTAAATGGCCTAGGAGCTTTCCTTCCTTCATCATGAAGATAGACTTCTTCGGGTTAATGAATATCCCAAAATCTCGATATTTTTCAAACACTTGTCTTAAATGTAAGTTGTGCTCCTCCCTATTATGAGAGAAGACAGTCATATCATCCAAATAAATAAAAATGACTCAGTTTAATAACTCACCGAAATCCACATCCATCTCTCTTTGAAAGGTTACTCCAACATTCAAGAGACCAAAAGGTATTCGTTGATAAGTAAATATACCCATTTTGTGGTGAATATCATTTTGTATTGGTCTTCATCCTTGATCAATATCTGATTGTAGCCATAGAATCCATCTAAAAGAGAAAATCTTTGAGCTCCTACAACTATTTGAAGAATTTGATCAATCTATGGCAAAGGATAATGATCCTTCTATTTGGAAATTTGAGCAAGTTTTGTTGTCATTGATGTCAATAGGTTTGATGTCCAGTTTTGTTGTCATTAAGGTCAAAAGGTTGATTTCTCCAAAAGGCAAGGAAGTTGTTAAAAGGAAAAGGGTATAATATTTATTTTAAATATTATATGCCTAAAGAGGCTAAAAGGGTTGAAGACCCAAGAAAAGAGAAGCATACTTAAAAATAAATAATAATATTATAATATTTGGGCAAAAGGAAGAGGTGAAAAATAACAAGATCCAAGGAATCATTAAAAAAATATCCCCGACAAAGTCCATTGAGCAAGTTATAAAGGTTGGCAAAGGTTTTAATTTATTTAAATTAAAATATTTTAACCTAAGGTTAAAATTTTAATTTAAATAATTAATGGCACCAAAGTTCAAAGTTTTAATTCGAATTTAAAATTGAATTCGAAGGAGGGCCAACGTGTTTTAATGCAAAGGAAAGAGTATTTAAGGAAATGATTTTTCATTTCCAAATTCTAAGTTTTTTGGATGCCCAAGTGATGATAATTTGTGCGCTCTAGTTTCGAAGGGAGAAGACATTCATGAGTTGTTTAAATAGGAGGTAAAGTTGTGTTTAAATTCGATCAGCATAACAGAAATATCCCATAGCTCCAGCTAGCGTAGGCAGTGGTCCAAGGTGTGTCTAAGGCATTCGTGAAGGGAAGGTCATGGTTTTGAATCCCACGTCATTCACTTTTGCTAAAGGAGGAAAGAGTTTTTGTTTTTGGTGATCCTCGTGAGCAATAGATATTGTATAGGACTGAGTGTCCTTTGGTTTTTTTGTGGGCGTGTAGCCCAAGCAGCAGCCTAGCCTTGGGCTAAGGCACTGTGGCATCATAGGTCATAGGTTCAAGTTTGGGTGTTGGTCGTTGAGACGTGTGCAATATTTTTGTAACGTGGGCCAGCAATTAAGGTGTGTGATTTTGATTTAAAGTTGCAAAAGTTTTTTTTGGAATGCGGTAATTGGTTTGAGGCCACATGATATTAAAAATAGCATGTGTGAAATTTTTTAGGGAGTCATAAGGGTTGTTGATTAAATATTTTATTTTGGGTGCTTCGAAAATAAATAAAATATTGGAGGTTATAAGGTGTAATCACGGAACTTTATTTTGATGTGTTTTGAATATTATTTTGAGAGTTTTGGAGATTATAAGGTGTAAGCAAGGAACTTTATTTTGATATATGTTGAATATTATTTTAAAAGTGAAGGAGTGATAAGGTGTATTTGTGACTTGACATTTTATTGTATTTCTTGTATGGTGAAATATTTGTTGAGATAAATATTTTGTGGAGATTTTGAGATAGATTGTTGCTATCTAACCTAGAATTGGCAAAAGGATTTGGTTGTGAGTAAAATAGGTTTTGAAGACATATCTCCATGAAAGCAAAGAGGTATGGGCACATCATATTTTTTGAAATGTTGGAATGAATATTATGAAATATAAGGTGGAGTAAAAAGGATTGATGAGTATTGTTGGAAATGTATGAGCAAGTTTAAGTGCACCTTGTTTATGGATGATTTGATTTGAGATAGAGATTGAGAAATATTTGAGTTTGGGTTTGAGACCCACATTATGCTCTTTGTTTGGAGTTTGAAAACACTTATTTAGGATTAGTGAGTAGGTTGTGTTTCATTGGTTGAATGTTTGAGTGAAATTATTGAGCATTGGTTTTGAGTGATATTGAAAGTGAATGTGCAAACATTAGAAATCAGATTTGTGGAAGCGATCGACTTAATGATTGAGTAGAACATATTGAGTTTTGATAGAGTACATCATTCTCTATATGTTCTAGATGTTAAATGAATTTTGGATAAAATATGTCTAACTGCTTCAAGTTAAAGGAATTACCTTGAATACTAGACAAAGCATTTGATAACATTGTGTGCAAGATTTGAGATTGATTAAGCATATCTTGTGAGATATTTTGAGCATGTGTAAGATCAAGGTTGAGCATGTACTAAGACATATTTGAGGTAAGTCTTGGTGAAGTCTTGAGAGCAAATTGAGCAAGTTATTGAGAGGACTTGAAGGTAGATTTGAGGTAAGTCTTGGTGAATAATTGAGAGCAGATTGAGCAAGTTCTTGAGAGAAATTGAAGGCAGATTTGAGGTAAGTCTTTGTGAAGACTTGAGAGTAGAGTTTATTTATTGATTTGTTTAAGCTTTGTGTTAAGTCTTGGGGTAAATTTAAGTAGAGGTTATTTTTTATTGGATAAAGCTTTGTGTTAAGGCTTGAGGATAGATTTGAGGACAGAGTTTGGTATAAATTTATGAGTAAGTTTGTGCTATACCTAAGACAAAGTTAGATCAAATTTGTACTACACTTAGGATAGATTTTGGTGTAGATCTGAGATATATTTGAGAGAAATCTTTGGAGGTGATAGAGCAGGGGACATGATTCTCCAGTGGATATATATCCATTAGCCAAGGCAGTGAGGACCGAGGTATTCTATGGAGAGAGATCCACAAGCAGAGTAGTGGGGACAGAAGTATTTTAGAAGATCATCAGCCAAAGTAGAGGAGAAAGATTTCTCCTTTGGAGAGATATCCATGAACCAGAGCAAGGGGAAAGAGTTCTTCTATGGAGTGTGATCCACGAACTTGAGAAGAGAGGAAAGATTTCTCCTGTGGATAGATATCCATGAACCAGAGCAAGGGGAAAGAGTTCTCCTATGGAGTTTGATCCGTGAACCAGCTGGGAAGATAGATTTCTTCTATGGATAGAGATCCACAAACCATTTGATGAGATAAAGGTCTCCTAGATCAAGTTCCACGAACCATAGAAAAATGGAAAGAGTTCTCTTGTGGAGAGAGGTCCACAAATCAAATCATAGGGGATTGGTGTCTCCTTTGGATAGAGGTCCATAAATATGTAATAGGGAATTGATTCCCAAGATAATTTGTTGAGAAAATTTAGTAGAAATGTTTTCTCCGTGGAGTAGCCCACATTGGGTGAACCACGTTAAATTGGTCTCTCTATTGTGTGTGATGATTTGTGCATTGCTTTTATTAATGCTATTGATATTGCTATTGATAATATTGGATAATATTATTTTGGAAAGAAAATTAAAAATTGGTCTTATATTGTTCACCTCCCCTCTCAATATAAACTTGTGTTCTTCACCTTCAAAGAAGTCTGATTTAAATTTTGGAAATCAGCACACAAGTGAATATCTTCATTGTTTTTCCTCACAGGGACCAAATTAGCTACCTAGGTAGAATGCTTTATTGGGTAAATAATTTTAGCTTCTAACATTTTCAAAAGTTCAGCTTTCATCAGAACTTCAATTTTAGGATTGACTGGTCTTTATTTCTACCTAAAGGGTTTTACTCCTTGTAGTTCAATAGTATACTGAATCACATCCTTGTTTAACATTTTAAATCATGGTAACTCTAGGTAAAAATTTCTAGAAATTCATGGTATAACTCCTTGATTTTCTCAAGTTCTTATAGAGTGCAATCAATCCCAACCTTGATTAAATTTTTAGGTTCCAACTGTAGCTCAGTGTACTCCTTTTCATCTACTTTGATATTATGTTTCACAACTCTATTATTATGATCAAAGAGTCTTTTGAGCGAAATCAATCCTTTCGGGATATGATTATTTCTTAACTGGATCAGTCCCTCAAATTCTTCTTCATCAAGTGTTCTTCCTTCCATAGTACTAGCTTATTTTATCAGGAAGTTCACTATCTGCTCATCATTTTCAAACACTTGCCAATAAATATTCTTATCAGGAAATGAAGGCTTGTAAACCAACCTCACGGTCTTTGGTTTCTTCACTATGTTCTCAACTGGAGAAAAATTGGCACCAAAGGATGCCAAGAGATCGGCATGCTTATTTTGTTCTCATGAAATTTCCCAGATGTTCAATACCATGTAGGCTTCAAATAGATCTCAAAATTTGTTGTGATACACATTCAAATAGTGTTGTTTGGAGACACACTTGTTAGTCACTTGATTGACAATTAGTTCTGAATCCTAAAAAATCTGGAGTTATTTGATCCTGAGCTTCTTTGATTTCTTCAAACCTAAGCACAATGCTTCATATTCAACAGAATTGTTTGTACAACTCTAATTCAACCAATATGAATATGTTTTCTATCTTCCAAAAGAGGAAATGAGAACAATTCTAGCTCCTGCACCATTTTTACATCTTGCACCATCGAAGAAGAGTTTCCACAATTGATCTAAGATAGGATCTTCGTCATTGGATACCTTCACTTCCATAATTTTAGGCTTGGTAATGGCATAGCAACCAATATCAGTTTCAATCATTGCATTGAAGTCATTCATGGATAATTCATATTCTATGCAAAGTTCACCCAGATCTTCTTCCATTAAATCTCTCTTCCACCTCTTCGATTATCAAATTAGCCAAATCCATGGGTTTTTCTTCATCATCGATATTTTCTATATGAAATGTGGAAGGCTTCTCATTGTAAATTTGAATTATTTTCCCCTTGAATGGAATTTCTAGATGGGAATAATCTAGAGAAAGATAACCTCCCAGCGACACATACTAAGGTATGGTTCCAAATCAACCATGACCACCTCCTAGATCATAGTGATTTGAGGTATTTTATGCAAGACAATCAGGATATATTTAATAAAACCCACTATTTTCATAGGGGTTCCATCCAAATATAAAAATATTAGGTTTCTTCTAGTATACTCCATGCCCATGATATCGCAAATTGCTTTCGACATGATAGATGTCGCAGTACTCGAGTCGATCATGCAGTTATACACAATCCAACACTCCATCCTGAGATACAAGTAAAATGGTGGTGGTCTATTCTTTCTAGTAGCCTAAGTTGTAAGTGTCTGAGCTAACACAGTCTGAGTAGGATCTTTATTTTCACATTTAAAAAACTTCAAATATTCTTACAACTCAATCTATCCATACAATTGTAAAGCATCATAGAGACTAACCTTGGCAGGAATTTTCTTTAATTATTCAACAATGTTGTACGTGGATGACCTAGGTTCTCTTCCTTCATTAGTAGTCTCATACTTATTTCGATATTGTTGCATGACTTTCACCCTCTAACGCTTGGTCAAAGGTGGGTATTTAAGATATTCTTTTACATGTTTCATCTTACATTGTGCTTGTGAAGTTGACACCTTCACTTGAGAGATTATTTCTTTCACTTGTGTGGGCAAGATATATTTTAAAAGAATGGGTTCTTCCAACTTAGAAGTTGAGCCAGGGGTCTTCGCCTATGCTTGTCTCTTTTTATTCTATATCTTTGTCTCATTAGGTACATTTAGTGGCTCCATCTCAGTTGGGTCCATTGTGACCAGCTTTTTTCCAGCTCTTGTAAGAACTGAAACTTGTTCTGTGGAAGAGACCATAAAATTATGATCAACTTCTACAATCATGTTGATGACCATCAAAAGAGCTATCTCCCAATTTTTTCACATAGTTCAGATGAACCATGTAATTTTATTTGTCATGCGGATCATTGTAGGTAGAATACCAATACGTTTTATGTGATGGGCTAGTTTCGTTTTTCATCAACACGGTTGGATTACTTTTAGGAACCTTGTTGGTAGAAGTTGCTTGCTCTCTAGTGATTGGTGAAGGTTGAAATATACTAGTCTAGAAATCTCTCTCAATTTACCTTTTATTAATGATTGTGATCTCATTTGTCATCGCTCTCATTACTGAGTTTATTGATTGCATCTCTTGCAATAAATTCAAATGAGGATCAGGATTTGAGGATGCTAGAGGAGATGGTAATGGTAGTGGCACTAGCAGATATGGTAATGTTGGGAATGGAACTGGAGTGGGAATTTGTGGAATGAAAAGGGTAGATAGTTGCGAGATAGAAACTGTTAGGGTTTAAGATGAACTAGGATTCCATGAAGAAACTAGATACATGGGGGACATTGGTAAAGACTGATAAGATACATTGGAATATAAATATTGTGGGAGATTAGTTAAGATAGGCATTGTCATATTTGGTGGGAGCTTACCAATAGCAATTAAATCAGCTTCAGCCTTTTGCGCTTGGGAGTACAAGGCTGGAAACATATCAACATTGGACTGATGAATGGCCATGCTAATGTTAGAATTAAAGGCTCGAAGATAATAAAATATAGCTTGTTTGAGAGTCATATGTAAATTTTCAAGAAATCTCTGCCAATTTTGAGTGAGTATAACATTGAAGTCAATGATTTCCTCTTATGGATGCCTCTAAATATTAGTAAATTGATGCAACAAGGAAAAAGGATCCGCTTGTTCATTAAAAACTTTTATCATTAGCTCAACCAATTGGTTCCCTGTGGTAATAGTAGCAGGTGGTAAATATCAGTACCAATAAAGTAGCTTCCCTATGAGAGATAGCACGAGCAATATGACCATGACATCTTCATCTATGATGCTATGAATAGTTGCCAAAGAAGCCACATATTGAACATGCTCATAAGCTATTTTTTCCATACCATAATAAGTAGGCAAATCCTTTAATGCTGCTAGCAGTATCAGGTTTTGAGTTTGTATATTCAAATCTTCAGAATAGTTCCAAGTTAGAAACTATCATGGTGGCAGTGGATTTTGAGCCATCTCGACTAAAGAATTTGCTTGGGGAGAAAAACTAGTGGTAGTGCTAAAGGGACTTGAAGGAATGTAAAATAGACTAGATACCTATGAAGATGCTATGATTTATGGGATAGTCAAAGTGACTAATCTAGGATGCTCTCCTAAGACTTGGGTGTCAATCTCAAAGAACTCAACAAGATTTTTTGAATTTTTGGCTTTCGATATTGTGATCATGAAGTAAAGCTTTCACCAACTTCACGTTTGGAGGATTTTGGGTAAAGCTAAGTTGCAAAATATTCTAATCAAATAGTAAAAGATGAACATTAGATCTTAATACTGCTTAAGGTGGAAATTTCGGGTTCCATCGGGCGTGCCAAAAACTATTGATCGTAAATCTACCTAAGTATGAATATATGCACCATAGACCTAACCAACATTAAAAGGCCAAAGGAAAGAGATGTCCTTCGAGCCAATATACATAGAGGGTTTGTTCCCTTACTAATCTAAAACTTGGTGTAAAGCTTAGGGAGATAAATTAATAGAAAGAGATGGAAAATATGGTTGTAAGCCAGAAAAATAGAGTGGGCATGAACTAACAGCTAAAACCTAAATCAAGTTCTAACCAATATTTAACAGAAAGAACAACATAGGAACCAATCACAAAATATAAATATGACTTCCAAGTAACATTTCAACATTCAGTTCTTCATTAGAAATTAAATTCAAATGCAGAATTCAATCGATCTAACAAAGGCATTAACATAACAAAAATGACAGGCATAAATTAATCATACACAACTGATCCAGGAACTAGAGTCCAAAGTATTTCAATTGATGTAGAAATAAACTTCAAGATATTTTAGT
Organism: Wollemia nobilis; assembly: GCA_028583015.1. Classification (NCBI taxonomy): domain Eukaryota; kingdom Viridiplantae; phylum Streptophyta; class Pinopsida; order Araucariales; family Araucariaceae; genus Wollemia; species Wollemia nobilis. The sequence continues at coordinate 2,091,278 of JAQPPZ010000574.1, read as the reverse complement.
AAAATGTCCCTCTCCCTTTTACATCAAATTTCTTAGTATTTATAGAAGATATCACCTCCAAAATTAAATGCTTATTAAATAAAATGATGGAAAATCCAAAATTGGTCAATCGTAATTTTTTCCTCGATAATAAATTTCTCCTTGGAAGCAACAACGAACCAATCTGGTGGCTCATTGGGAATCAACAAGCAATTTGAGCACATGGCATATCGGGACTCATCAAGAATCACTAGTAGAATTTTCACCTTCATGATGGTACCTCAAAAATGAGCACCCACCATAGTGGACGACACCTTGAAATCAATAGGGTCACACCAGAGTCAAGGGTGCAATATTTAATTTTGGCCATCCTTTAGCAATAATTCTGGAAATATTAACTCCCTTTCCCTAAGAATTGAATTTATTAGTCCTTGTGATCTACGCTGAAAGCTCCATCAAAGACGTTTTCTCCTAGAGGAAATGACGAAAATGTATTTCACCAAGGCATGGGGGCAAAAATGGATTTCGCTGCAAATTTGAGCGAAAAGGGAAGTTCATTGATAATTTCGCTCAAAAATGGAATTTTGCTGGTGAAACTGTTGAAAAGTGATTTCGCTGGTGAACTTGCTTGCATACTTAGATAAAATTTAACAAAATTTTAATGTGGCAAAAATGCCAACAGAAGTAAAAATAGTATGCAAAGAAGATGATCGAAATGCATTGGATTTATCCCTATAATAATAGCTTTCAGGCAATGTCCTCATAGGATGTGTGCTTGTATATGACTAAGATGGAGGTTGCACCTCGCGTGTGGTCATGAAGCGAATCATGTATGAGGTATACCATTGTGATAAAGTTGAAATTATATAACCTTTGTGGTTGAAAATTAAATTATCAAAAAGTGACTTGAAGATGAAAAATGGTTCATACCCTTTTTATGATAGCCACATAAAATGACTAGTGGGAAAGATGCATTTTTTCTATATGGGGACTTTACTGGGCATTAGAATCCTAGCATGAATGAAATGGATATGTGTATAACCTAACTAGGTATCATTCCATGCCATTGTTGGAAAGTCCCCATGCAACTTATATGATCAAGCAATCATGTATGAACAAGCAAGTTGTGCAAATTTATAGAAAAATATGGCAAACAATCATGCAATATGATGAAGCAAATGATGAAAATGCATTGTACTAAGATGGTAGATATGAAATGTAAGACTAATTATTTATTCAACCCCAATAGCCTATGATAATGGTCATACAAATCCATGAAGATATATTGACATTAGCCAATCAAAGTTCATAGAGAATCTTAGTTATTCTCAAGATGAAGTCAATTCTATCAAGAACTAGTGTGTGATCCGTGAGTTATTTTACTATCTTGAGCTTGATTATTATACAAATCTATCAAGAACAAATGTGTGTACTTTTGAAGTTCATTTACTAGTTTCAAGTAAGGTAATTATGCAAATTAATTAAGAACGATTATGTATACAAATGAATTCATTGATCAATCTAGAGTAAGGTAAATATTAAGCCAATCATAGAGAGAACCAAGGAGCTAGCTTGTCCTTATATGCGATCCTATATCTATTAAAGAGATATGTGTCACCACGCATGATCATAGTCCATTATTAAGGGTCTCCAAGCTTTGGGGAATCATATTCTCAAAAATTTTGATGAAAATTTTTACCCTATCCTTACTACCTGGAGACTTATTATTATTTGTTGTGTATTTATTTAAAGAGTTAGAGCTTTGGGGGTTTAGACTACATAACCATCTAACTAGAAATGTAATCCTATCTTTATTTATTATTATTATTTTTATTTGTGGAAAACATCCCAAAAGGGATGCCACTTTCGGGTAAGACCCAAGGAGGTAGGGGTATCCATTCTGCCAAAAACGCCCAGGACTCGGACCTGGCCTACCACCTTTGACATACTCAAGGAGCAAAAAAACACACAAAACCAATTTAAAAATAAGTAAATAACAACAAAAATAATAAAATAAAATAAAAAACATGCTCCTTGAGTGTGTCAAAAATAAAAGCACAACCAAACACACACAATAAGATAAAAGAAACCACAACACAAACCACATAGAAAAACACAAGAACCACATAACAAAACGCAAACAAGACAAAAACAATAGAACGCTACAAAGACATAACTGAAAAAAAAAAACATGAAAAATAAACACAACTAAGACCTAAAAAATTAAAAATAAAATGAAAATAAAAATAAAAAACAACCAACAATAGACAATAAACAAAAACAAAAAACATAGAAAACACTCACACATAAAAACACGAAATAACACAAACAAAGAGAAACCCAAGAATAAGAACGAAAAAAACACAAGAACAATAACAAAAAACATTAAAAAAAAAAAACAAAACAACAAAAACACAAGAACAACAAAAAACAACACAAAGAACACAAAAACAAAACAAAATAAAAAAACCCACCTACCTTAAAAAACTAAACAAAAAAAATAAATAAAAAATAAAAAATGAACAAAACAATGACCTATCTAGACCAGAAGACTATTAAGGCAAGAATCAACAGAGGAAACAAAATAAAGAATAGAATGAGCTAGGGAACTAAAAAAAACTGAATGAACCAAAGAGAAGCAAAAAAAAAAACAAGAAGAAACTAGGTACCTTCAGAACTAGAGCCATCCAAAGAAATGATAGAAAGAAGAGCTTCCCTGATTTGAGAAGCCCACCATATAGGAGGGTGGCCATAACAAGCAAGATCACCTTTGTCCAAAGCCCAATTAGCTAAAGCATCAACACTCTTGTTTTGATCTCTAACGACATGATTGTAATCAACTTTCAAAAATTCCATCTGGAATAACTGAATCTTCTCAACAATTCTTTTTATTCTCCAATCCACCTTATGATTATTAGAAGGATTCTTCAAGAGATTAATCATAAGTTGAGAGTCAGACTAAACTAACACCTTTTCCCATCCAACCTTAGTATCCTCCTGAAGGCCTCTGAGGATACCATACCCCTCAACAAGGTTATTGGAAAGAATACCCAAATTCTCAACAAAAGTAAAAACCAGGGAGCCATATGAAAATCTACCAATTCCTCCCACACTGGCTTTTCTAGGGTTCCCTCTAGAGGCTCCATTAGTATTGACTTTTCCAAAATCCTTAGGAGGAGGTTGCCAATTTCTATTCCTATCCATATTACTAATACTCATATTCCCTTTAAGTTGGTTGCCCTTAGAAGGTTTAATCTTCAATATTTGCATCACTTGATCCCATCTTTGATGGGAGTTTTGGGGGTGATCAAGGAGATGATGGAATAATTCAACTAAGTTGGCTATGGTATTTTGCCAAATATAGTGAATATCCTTCCTATCTTGATTAAAAATTTGGTTGTTCCTTTCATTCCAAATATTCCAAATAATAACGGTAGAACCCATCCAAACTAACTGCCTAATAAAATGATCAACACCCTCTTGATTAGGCCAATCCCTCCAAAGCTGTTCAAAAGTAAAAAAATTGGACCACTGTAAGACAAGTAAAGTGGAAATTCTCCTCCATAACTCAGAGGCTAAAGTAAACTCAATAGAAATATGGTTGATATTTTCTACATTCTCTTCACACATTTCACATCTAAAAGGGCCATGAAAACCACACTTCATAAGTTGCTCACCAGTAAGCACCCTACGATGCAATAACATCCAATTAAAGAACCTCACCTTAGGCCAGATCTTTTGAGCCCACAATCAAGAAAATATGTCAGAAGAATGGTTGGGATTATTATGGCATAAGTTCAAATAACCTTGAGCAACTGAATACTCACCCTTAGTAGTGTTCATATTTTAATCCTATATTTATTATCCACTCCTTTATTTTGATATTTTTTTGTGAAAGTAGAGCTTTGGAGAATCAAATTGCACAACCATTTTGATGGAAATATAATCCTATCCTTACTACTCACTCTTTTCATTTTTTTATAAAAAATTTACAAAAATGTATATTTATTTTATTTTTGGACTATATGCATGATGGGACAAGTAATAAGAACTTTTTGCTTCATGATTAAATCTATTCATGGCATCATATATCCATGACACAAGATTTTATTAATAGATATGATATGTGTATATGATTCAAAAATGGCAAAATCAGTTCCCAAAACTCAATTTTTTGCTTAGTGAAGAAATGTGCTTTTTTGGTTCAAGAGAGATTTTTAATCAATATCAAGGATCAAAATTTTATTAAAAAGTGAATCATGTGAGTCTCTTAATAATTCAAGAAGACCAATATGAACTATGAATATGATAGCATCTGTCTAAAATTTAAATAATATAATAACTGGATGTGACCATATTACATATACAATTGAAATCATCAAAATTAGGAGATGTAAAGTGTAACTACATGATATATGATAATGGTTTATGCAATATAATATGGATATGATAGTTGTGCCAGATGAGATATATGCAAATATAAATAAAAGTAATAGGTGCATGAAACAAGAACTCCAAAAGGCCAAAGAAAAACAATGAGAGGTGTTAAACCTTCTAAGGGCATAGCACTTGCTAATGGCCAAAAATAAAAGAGATATACCCACCAGGATTGTATCGCTCTAAATTTTTTGCATCCTTACCTTCAGGCTCTAGGATCCGTGCCCAAAAGGGGGATGCGAGAAGGATGGGACAATACCTCAGACTGATATTCCCTTTGAAGGTCCTGCCTCTCGGGGGAGGGGTATAAGGGTGAATTTTCAACGGATGGTAGGTTCACCAGGAAACTTTTGAGTGGGAGTTTCCACACCTAGATTGATAGTGGGTTTGATGTATTCATTTTTATACTCGATAATTCAATTCCTAGGTTTGGCCAAGATGAATCTAAATTACTCTATATGCCAATGCTGATTTGGATGAATACAGAAAATAGGAATGAATGCTAAACACAGAGAATATGCTAGCTAGACCATAACATATCTGATTCCGGATTTCTGATGAAGATTCTGAGTTTTGTAACAGTCCAGATCGTCTCAACTCATATGTAATCATCTGAGATCAGACGAGATCGTCGTCAATCTGATGAATTCGTCAAAAACCTACAATCATAGAAATAGATACAAAATACCAAAAATGCAACTACAAAAACAAAGGGAAACGAGAAATAATAGTAAATTTGCCTAAATGACAGATCCAAATAGTAATTAAAGAGAAAATGCATCAACTTCATAATTTATTTTGATTTTATCATGCATTTATATTAGATGAGGTGAACTCCAAGATGCATAAATATAATAATTTAAGATAGTGCAGAAATATAATAGGAAAATGCAGAAAAATACTAAGGAAATGCAAACTCTGGGCTCTGATTGCCCTCAATTTGGACTACAGTCAGGATCGCCTCCAATCGTACAAGATCGTCTGCGCTCCTCGACAAGATTGTCCAAAATCATCCGAAATCGCTTGCGACAATCCGAGCTAGCTTCGACTGAAAAATAGTAAAGTTCCTACAAGAAAATAAGAAATACCGAATACAAATGATAGTACGATGATGTTCTATTGCACAAGGAGCTAAATTTGTAGGGAAATCAATCATCCAGGAGATTCAAAGGGGGGTTCAGGGGGATAAAATGATAAAATCCTAGTTTATATAGGATTAGGGAGAGGTTAGGAGGTTGGAGATCATCCCAATTTTGGATATCTCCAACGGGGAAGAATCTAACTGCGCAGACACACTTTCTGCTCGGGTTAGAGAAGCTGTTGAAACATAAGCTAATTATGAAAATTTGGTTTGGGGACAAAATCATCTGGACGTTCTGTTCCAAGCGAATTCATTAGATCTGGGATGATTTCGTCTAATCGACAATGATATCGTCCAATGGTCAAAACAAATCCTAAAAATGGTGCAAAAAATGAGGAAAGTGGGTAACAGGCGGTTAACGGGCGGATTGAGGTTAAAATTTGAATTTTTATCTTTTACTAAGGTTTAACTACGCCAATTTTAGGGTGCTACATTTTTCCCCCTCTTTAGCGAATTTTTCGAAGAAAATGCGTTAAAGACGAGTTTTTCCTGTTTTACAAGAAAGCAAAAATGTACTCAATTTTTTAGACGACGATTCTAGGTCGAATCGTACGACTGCTGACTATGGTGCCCCCTTTGTGTTTTTACCCAAATCGAACATTTGAGGTAAAAAAATGCAGAAAAGAAAAATTAAAATGTTGCTAGTTTTGAATAAAATTAAGAAAAATAGGGAAAACCCTAATTCATTTTTTACTATTCATTTTTACTGTTCCAAAGCTCTACAGAGAGAAAAATGGTGGAGATAGCGCACAGAGCGATAGAGGTCCGGCACGGGCTACGGGTAAGGATCTAATCCTAGTAGATTAGGTTTGAATTAACTTTGTACAATTTTTTGATTTAAATTTTGATTGTTTGGGGCATCACGGCCGTTTTTAGGCCGTCGACGACGTCGGGACGAAATCATCCCTATTTCATCAAAATCATCCCTAGATCGTCGATTTCGTCGGAGGGCAAAATCGGCGAACTAGGGGCGATCTCGTCCAACAAGGGGTGATCCCCAAGTTGCAAAATCGAAGATGATTTCATCCTACAAAGGATGATGTTGCCCAATTTGGGACGATATAATCCAATGGTGGACGATATCATCCTTAAGCTTGATTAAAATGTGTTTAATTTGATTGCAATGATTGGTTTATTAATGAAATTTTGTTGTTTTATTATTTGTTTTGCAGAAAGGATTACTAAAGAGCCGAGAATGGAAATACGGTGGCCTGAGAGATGACTTGGCCACTCTCGACTAGGCAGAGCGCGACCAACTAGCACAGGTCGGGCTACGGCATGTGGCAGAGATGCCACAAGTACCGATGGACATGGGGCTACTGACAACCCTAGCAAAGAGGTGGTATCCAGGGTCATCCTGTTTCTGGCTACCGACAGGGGAGATGGCTCCCACTCTAGAGGACGTATGGAGGATCATGAGGATCCCCATACAGGGATGGCTGATGATGCCTGCAGCAAATTAGGGCTAGGCTATGATGAGATTGATAGGAGACCCGAGCTTTGCCCTAGAGAAGGGCAAGGTGAACATCGAGTCTCTGAGGCAGATGCTTGGGGCATCTAGGCTGACTCAAGTTTTGGTAGGGGTGGTAGGTGGCTTACTGCTGTGCCACCAGAGTGGGTGCAGATTACCGTGGCTCCTCTCAGATATAGTTTGTGGCATGAGAGACCACGGGTACAGGTTTGCATGGGGCAGCTTTGTTCTATGTTGCTTGTATAGGATCCTGCATGGGGTCGTATACAAGGGAGGTCGATGTCTGGTCTTGACATCACTGTTACAGGTTTGATGTTGGGAGCACATCAGGGTGTGAAGGCCGGTAGGGCTCCCATTGATAGGGGTTTACTGGGAGAGGCCCTGAGTTTTCTACTAGTGGCTATAGAGGGGGTCACAATGGCAAATAGATCTACCGATGTCACAAAGGTTGTTGGACAACCTCATCCCTGACCAGATCACCTAGAGGCCATGGCGAGAGCACCTCGGGTGGGCAGAGGATAGGCAGGAGCTGGCTCACATCAGGCAAGTTTGCTGGCTAAGGATGGAGCAGGGAGAGGTAGAGCTCCACCGCTATGACTGACTGCTATGGCAGTTCAGTATTTAGCAGGGGATCCCTTCTCTCAGGGATTACGAATACTCTTGGACTGTTCGAGATAGTACTACGTTGAGTAGGGCTCCAGACATGCAGCAGTTCTGGATCCAGGACACTGATGATGCCCCCATCCAACCAGTGGATGGTGACAACGCTGGGGTGACTGATGGATATGATGCCTGGTACACAAGCATCCACCCTTCTCAGATGATGAGGGCATAGGGTCCAGTGCATGCTGTGGTGCACCAAATGGGGAGGCAGTGCCAGGCTACGATTGAGGCAGCACGGGGTCACGATGGGAGAGAGTAGTGATGGTCTCCATAGGAGAGATTCCAAAGGATGGAACGGGCTCTACAGAGACCATAGTAGCCAAGGAGGAGGGAGGAGGGACTTCCTTCTCAATAGGGGGAGAGACCACCATCACCCGATAAGGGAAAGGGTGTCAAGGTAGGGGAGAGCAGCGAGACGGTGGCTCTCCGGGTTGAGGTTGCCCACCTCTGGTCTTAGGTGCAGACGCTACAGGATGAGGCTACATGACTCAGAGCTCGAGGTGGAGGAGTGAGCACTCAGGATCTAGCGTGGTCTATTGCTCAAACCACATTCTACCAGGGGCTATACTATCACGTGGTTCCAAAGAACCAGAGGGTACCACTGCCAGCCCCTATTGTGGAGCCGTTCATGATGGGATCGTCGAAGACATACTCACGATCGACGATGAGGACCCGGGACACATCCCGGACCTCTATGGGACCACCTCCTCCATGTCAGGGCAAGGGAGTAGATGAGGCTGAGAGCTCGATGGCTTCTCGAGGCTAGCTACTACAGAGGGTAGATTTGTATTATTATATATTTTTTGAGAGGATTGAGTATGTCAGGCTATTGATTGTGGCATACCAGTCCAGTTTTGATATGATGTACATAGTTTGTTGATATATATATATGGTCTTTTGATGATATGACTTGTGTATATGCTTTAATGTTGAATTTTGCAATTGATTTGATGATTCATGTAATTATGTCATTTTTAGAAATATTATAATGTTGTATGTCATGTTGTAAAATTTAAATGAAATAATCTGATGTAAACAATTTGTTGTTTTGGTGTGATTTGATGAAAAAAATAAAAGGGACTTCTAACAATAATTTCAAAGGACATTGTCACTGTTATAGACCATTTCATGGAGTCACCGCTCGCTCGGTCGTCAAGATAATCCTAGTATAGAAATATTGCTAAAAGTAAAAGAATGCTTAAGAGACTGTCTTAAGACTTTGTGTTGCGATGATGGAAATGATGATGGTTTGATGATTTGTTGTCAGATTTTCATAAAAATAGTATGCGTGAGATACTAAAAGAAATATTATTTTGCTAGGCATAAATTCCTAAGTGTGATAAATTTTTTGAATAATTCCTTAGAAATTATACCATGGTTGCAAGATTGAATGTTGACATAATAACATGAAATAGAATAAGTGTTCATTCGTTTTTAAAGCACAATTGTGTAACATAATGATGCAAGTCATATGTTTTTATGAATTTGTTTTAAAATAAATGGAAAATAAAATTAGAACAATGGTTTGCGCTAGGCATAGAATTATAGGTATAGACTTATACCATCATCGCGAAATCCAAAGAAGAAATTGATATTTTAGTTTTATTGCATGATTGATTGTTGATTTTTGATAAATAGAAAGTAATAATATGAACATGACTTTATTTGCTAGATTTTGTAATAGGTTGTTTAAAATAATTTTGGATTTTTGAAAACAAGGTATGTAATTGTGTTTATACTAAACAGATGTTCTGAAATAAGGATAAAATTTATTCCAAAAGTGTTGCAGAAATATTTTAAATTATCTCAAAGACAAATGTAGATTTGTAAGGAACCCTATATGTGATTTCATTGCCGATCTTGATTTATCATAATGATAGAGAATCTCTCAAATACAAATGTGTGTGCAATTGTATTGTTCATTCACCAATTTTGAGCAAGATAATTTGATACAAGTAATTTGAATTAACCAAATGAATGTTCGTTGACCATGATTTATATGCATGTAACCATACCAGACTACTGTGTAAGTTAGGTTATCAAGATATAGCTAATCCATAAGCCGACATAGGTTTGTACAAAAAAAGGTCGCTAATGTGACAGACATATCACCACGCTAGGGATTACCCAAGGCCAAGCGGGTTGGGCACAAACCACCTATTATGGGGCTTACCTCACGGTTTTCGAATAATTGAGAATTCCAGGCATTCAAGCTCATTCACCCTTCTTTTATTTTCAAGGGGTAGAGAAAGGGATTTTATTGCTTTTTGCTTTTGCTTTTCTCTTGTTTTCTTCTTTTTTTTTTTTTTTTTGCTTGATATTTGAGATAATGCTGAAATATTGTCATGATGATACAAAATAACATTTTTCTTTTTCTCTTTTTCTTGAAATTTTCTTTTCTTCCTATGCTAGGGATACTTGCTCGGATTAGCTGTAGAGCAAGGGATTTTATTCTGGGTAGGGGTGAGCTTGTCCTTTTGTCAATTCTCAAAGATTCTAGACCATGTGCATGATAGGATAACAGGGGAAAATTTTCGCTCAAGAAACCACTTTTACTATGTAGCATCATATCAAATTTGCAATGAAATAATTTTAATGTGAAAAGATATATTTGGTTCAAGTAAATAAAAATATCAATTCTCTATGCTCAAAACTTTATTTAATTCAACTGTGGACTTTGATATAAGAGAGATTAAGAATCATACAAAATAAAATCAAGATATTTATTCATGTGAATGTGAAAGTGTGGGATTCCAAATAAATTCTAATTTGTCCAAAATAATTGAAAATATAGCTGCAATACTTCAAGAATTGACAAGTACGAAAATAAAATATGTGTTTGAAGATTTTGACGATTTTGATGTTTTTATATTTTTATATTTTGATTTTGATTGATGAATTGCAAGAAGAAATACTATTATTGTTTTTGAAAAATATTTTGATAGAAATGGCAAAAATGAAACAACATGCAAAAATACAATATATACAAATGATGAAATGGCCCAATGTTATGCATAATAACGCTTAAGATGCATCATTTTCATAGGTTCTTTAAGATATTTACCGTCTAAGGTAGCTAATCGATATGCTTTTGATCCAAATTTAGCAGTGATGACATATGGTCCAAGCCAATTGGGCTTAAATTTACCTTTAAGGTCTTTAGTTGCATTAGTATTTTTTTGATTTTCTTTTAAGACAAGGTCGTCGATCTCAAAGGATCGCTGATGAACTTTCTTGAGGTATGCTCGTTTAAGCTTGATATGGTAGGCACGAAGATGCTCCAAAGCATTGATGTGCTTTTTATCTAGAAGTTCTAGCTGACTAAATCTACCAGCACGATATTCATTTCCTACTTCAGTATCTTGAAGTAGTAGAGCTAATGAAGGAACTTCTAATTCAAAGGGAAAAACGACTTCAGCACCATAAACCAAAACAAAAGGTGAAGTGCCTGTGGGGGTACGAACGCTAGTTCGATAAGCCCACAAAGCAAGATATAATTGGATGTGCCAATCTCGGCCCGATTTATTGACCAGTATTTTAAGGATTTTGATTAATGTTTTATCAGATGCTTCTACTTGGCCATTACCCTGAGGATAATAGGGAGTGGACCAACGATGTTGAATTTTATACTTTTGACATAATTTCTTAACATCTTTATTTTTAAAACAAGTTCCATTATCTGAAATGAGATTTGCAGGAATTCCAAACCTACAAATAATTTGGTTAAAAATAAACTTGGAAACTTGGGTTCCAGTGCAAGAAGCTAATGGCATAGCTTCAACCCACTTCGTGAAATACTCAGTGGTAGTTATGATGAATTTGTGTCCATCGGATGACATAGGGTTGATTTTTCCAATGATGTCTAAGCCCCATTTTGAAAAGGGCCAAGGAGATGAAATATCCTGTAGTTCTTGTGCAGGCGCATGGACAAGGTCACCATGTTTCTAGCACTTGTCGTAATGACGCACATAAGCATGTGCATCATTCTCCATGGTAGGCCAAAAATATCCTATCCTAAGGAGCTTCTTAGCAATGGTGCTACCACTAAAATGTCCCCCACAAGATCCATTGTGGGCTTCACTCGAAGCTGATTTAGATTCTTCTAGATTCAAACATCTCAGTAAGATACCTTCAAAATATCTCCTATACAAGGTATTACCAATAATCACGAAGCGACTTGCTCGTCTATGTAATAACCTGTGCTGGTTGCTAGTACAACCATCAGGGAAGGTCCCATTTTGAATAAAATTAAAGATATCAGTGTACCAATGTTCAGGAGTAGTTTCGTTGATTAGAAACACATCCAAAGGTTCTAAGCATGATTTGATTCAAGTGGGTACCTGGAGTCGACAAATAATGATGGTAGCATATTCGTCATCTAACTCCAAGGGCAAAAGAGATGCAGCTGCAGCCATAGCATCAGCCGCACGATTGCTAGTTCGAGGAATAGCTTCCAAGGTAACTTGATCAAACAAGGATAATAATTATAAAAAATATGCTTTATATGGGCATAATTTATCATCTCTGGTCTGATAAACATCATTGATTTGATTTATGACAAGTTGAGAATCATCGAAAACTGATAAATTTTTAATTTTTAGTGCCAAGGCAGCTTGCAATCCAAGGATAAGAGCTTCATATTCAGCAGTGTTATTGGTGCAAGCAAATGTTAGTTTAAAGGACAGAGGTATAAGATGTTTCTATGGAGATATTAAAATAATACTGCACCAGCCCCACTCATACATCGGGCTCCATAAAACTATAGGGACCATTGCTCTGGATGGTCTGCCTCGAGTTTAAGGCATTTATCAGGAAACTCAATGATGAGGGGATGGGTAGACTCCAAGGGTGCAGCAACTAATTGATCTGCTATGATTTGACCTTTAACAGACTTTTGTCCTATAAACATGAGTTCAAAATCGCTTAGCGCAAGAACCCACTTTGCTGTATGACCAGATAAGTACGGTCGACTCATGAGATATCACAAAGGGTCAAATTTGGCAATAACATACATTTTTTGATTGAGCATATAATGTTGTAGTTTATGTGTAGAAAATACAACTGCTAGACATAATTTCTCTAATATGGTATAGCGAGTTTCATAACTGATTAAGGTCTTGCTAATGTAATAATTAGCACGTTCTTTCTTCTCATCATCAAGCTGAGCTAATATAGCTCCTAAGGCAAAATCGAAAGTAGAAATGTACAAAATAAATGGACAATCAGATTTAGGTGGGGAAAGCACTGATGGTTTAAGGAGATATTGCTCAAGGAATTCAAATGCTTCCTGACATTCATCATCCCAATGAAAATAGACATCTTTCTTAAGAAGCTTAAGAAAGGGTTCGATTTTGTTTGCCAACTTATCGATGAAGTGACGAATAGCCTGAAACTTACCTTGTAAACTTTGTAATTCAGATATATTAGTGGGTGTGGGCATATCCGTGATAGCCATGATCTTGAGAGGGTCAATTTCAATGCCACGTAAAGAAACTATAACCCCCAATTATTTACCGAACTTAACTCCGAATATACATTTGGCTGGATTTAGTCGGATAAAATATTCCCTTAACCGATCAAATACTTTTCTCACGTCATTTAAATGATCATATTATTTGATGGAACGAGCTATAATATCATCTACATAATCATGTAGAATATCATGCATCATATCGTGAAAGATATAAGTCATGGCTCGTTGATAGGTTGCACCTGCATTCTTTAAACCGAATGGCATCACTTTCCAACAAAATGTCCCCCAAGAGGTAATAAATGTTGTTTTAACCTGATCTGATTATAACCGGAAAATCCATCCATTAGGGATATCATTCCACTCCCAACAAGTAAAGTCAATGATCTGATCCATGTTGGGAAGAGAAAAATTGTCTTTAGGGCATGCAACATTAATATCTCTGAAGTTTGTGCAAACCCTAACTTTAGTGGCTTCTTTCTTAGTTATTGTAACTACATTTGAGATCCATTCAGCATAATCAATGGCTTGTATAAAAATAACATTTAAGAGTTTTTATAATTCTCCTTTGACTAGTAAGGCCACTTTGGGTCGAAGTTTCTGTTTAACAGGTTTAGCATCTTGATGGACTACTAGGTGATGCATAACTACAGAAGGGTCTAATCCTGGCATATCTTCATATGTCCAAGCAAAGACGTCTTCATATTGTTTAAGGAATGTAATGTATTTATTTTGTTTTTCTTGACTCAATTCTGATCCAATGTTGATTATGTGAGGGTTATCTTTGGTTCCAATGTTAATTTTTATGATGTTTTCTACTTCCATATGTAGATCTCTCTCAAAATTAGGTGGGGCGGGTGAAACGCCTAATTCTTGTAATTCTTCCAAGGTTAGATTGGATAATTTGTCTTGAGGAGTCGTGGCCTCAAGCTGGGCTATACTAGGTATAGAGCCATAAAAATAAAATCTTTTATATAACAATTCCTCAATGGAGACATCATGAAAGATATCCCCCTCCAACTCATCGTCGGATTCGAAAATCATATTAGGGTAAGCTATGGATAGCATATTTGCATGTAAGAGGCTTATTCATTAAATGCAAGACATCTCGTTTATCCAAATAATCTTGGTAACATATAAGATGGTCATCATCCTCAAATGGGAAGGGCTGACCTTTATTAGGAAATAGACCCACACCACATCGGGAAAGCCATGGTTCTACCTCAAAAGGTTCTTTCATACCATTCTATAAAGGTCCCAAACCTTTCCCTTTATATCCCAATTTAAGCATTATAGGCTTAGCTTTAATATACTCATTAGCAAAATAGCATCTAACATATCCATCACAATGTGTCTTGATGTTTCTAGGTATTCTTCCCCAGTCATATCCCTTATAAATAAAAGAACAACTCTCGACTTGGTAGATACTTACCATAGGCTGTGGGAGGCCCAAGGTATGAGGAGAGGGTGGGAGTTTATTTAAAATAAGGAAATATTGCATGGCAATGTTTATTTTTTCTAATATAAGAATTTTAGATAAATCGGGTAAGAGCTCATCAGTAAGAGCATAAGAGGTAGAAGGAACATTTTCTACATCGTCGAATGTGGAAAGGATGCATGTAGTGGATGTAGATGTTATAGAGATATCAATGGATGAGTCTATAGGTATGGAAGTTATAGGAGTAAAACAAGAAGCATTGGTTGTAGTTTTAGGATCTTTTTGGGGTCCTAATGTGGTTTTTTTGAAATATGGTTGAGCTATATGTAGAGGTGTAGTTGAAAGAGTATATGATGTTATGGGTGTTTATTTCACATGCTTGGGTGGGTGATGAGAATTAGGATGTGTGGAGGATAGAGCAGGGTAAAATTGAACTCCAACAGGTTTTGCCAAAGCACACATATCAAAGGGTCTAGGATCACCATGAATGGTAACCAACTGATTTTTAAATTTGAATTTAACACACTGATGTAAAGTGGAGGGAACAACTCGCATCATGTTGATCCAAGGGTGACCCAAAAGTATATTGTACGATGTAGTGCAATGTATAATAAACACAGTCATGTCTAAGGTTCTCGGACCAACTTGCAAGGGGATGGTAATAACTCCACACGTTTCTTGTGTTTCGTCATTGAAGGCTTTTATGATCATATCAGTTCTTTTCATTTTGTCACTTCTAAACCCAAATCTTTGGTAGAATTCAAAAGTGCATATGTTTAAAGATGAACCATTATCAATCAAGACTCGTTTAACTGCTATATCCCCAATTAGGGCAATAATATATAAGGTGTTATCCTTATGTAAACTATGTTGCAGTATATCTCTATCCTGAAATTCAATACAATCAACTTCTCGAGTTATGATAGTATTGGACATGGCTTCAGGTTGAATATTTTGTGGTACCATCATTTGGCTTAATGTGAGCATTAATTCATCCCTATGGGTAGGAGAAGATCTTAAGAGATCCAAAAGGGAAATTCTAGCTGTATTATTTGATAATTGTTCATTAATATTATAATGAGGTTTAGGTTGAACATTAGGCGCATAATTCCCTTTATTGGGATTTTTCAAAAAAAATGGAGCTGATCCATCATTCTGAGTTTGATCCTGTTGAGAGTTTTGTGTGAAATAAACCAAATTGTCTTTCATTATGGATGCAACATTTAAATAATACATTTGTAGCTTAAAATAAACCCGAAGGTTGTGGAACCACCCGAGGTAAAAATAGGGATTGTTATAGAAAATAACAATTCGCCTAAAAAAAACCTAAATAATGAAATAAATAAGATATCACTATGATATGCTAACATCCCCCCTTATTACATTACTTATGTAATTTAAGAACTACTAATATCCCCCCTGATTACATCGGTTGGTAATACAAAGAGAGCTGCGAAAAAATTCAAATTTGACACGTGCAAGTGCCTTAGTGAAAATGTCTACAACTTGAGCATTGGTGGGAATGTGCTGAAGCTGAATTCGATGCCTTGGAACTTCGTCTCGAATGAAGTGACATTGTGTGTCAATGTGCTTGGTTCTTTCATGATGTACTAGATTCTTGACAAGATTCAAAACACCCATGTTGTCGCAGAACAAGTGTATTGGAGATTTTGATGGAAGACCCATACTTGTGAGGATGCGATGCAACCATATCACTTCGCACATAGCTTCACGTGCGATGCAATATTCTGCCTCTGTTGATGAAATAGCAACCACCTGTTGCTTCTTTCTGTGCCAAGAGACAGGACCCGATCCAATATGAAATAAATATCCTAAAGATGATTTACAGTCATCATATGATCCGACATAGTCGGATTCCGTGTATCCCTATAAGAAGAATTTGTTGTTCCTCTTATATTCTAGCCCATATTCCATTGTGCCATGAACATAGTGAAGAATGCGCTTTTTTTCTTTCCAGTGTGTAGTCTTAGGCTCCTGCATGAACCTCGAAAGATAGTTGACAAAAAATACAATATCTGGCCTAGTGTTGGTCAGATATATGAGACTCCCAATCAACTAGCGATAGAGAGTACCATCTACCTGAGGTGAATCATCATATCGTGATAACTAAATTCTTGTTTCCATCGGAGTTGACATTGGCTTGCAATCAGTCATGCGATATTTTTCCAATAGGGTCTTGGTATATTTTTTTTGAGACACTTTGATGTAGTGCTCCTGCTGGCTGACTTCCAGACCAAGACAATAATAGAGAAGTTCGAGATCTGACATCTCAAAAGATTGACACAAGTCTCTTTTGATAGTAGAAATCATTGTTTATGAACTCCCTGTAATGAGCAGATCATCAACATAGAGTACAAGCAACACTATTTCAGAACCCTGTTTCTTAAAATAGAGGTTTGTATCTGACGGACATCTCTTAAAACCATGCTGCAAAAGGTGATGATCCATTTTTATATACCAAGCCCGAGGGGCTTGTTTCAAACCATATAAGGATTTTACCAATCTGTAAACTTTCTACTGTTGGCCTTTCACTTAAAATCCTTTCGATTGAGTCATGTAGACTTCTTCTTGGAGATCACAATTTAGAAAAGCACTCTTAACATCCATTTGGTGTACTTTCCACCCATATTACGCTGCCATAGCACAAAGAACTCGAATGGTTGTCATCCGAGCAGTAGGTGCAAAAGTTTCCTCATAGTCAATGCCTTCTCTTTGAGCATAGCCCTTTGCAACAAGTCGGGACTTATGCTTATCTATTGTACCATCTACCTTATACTTCACTTTATACACCCATTTGTAGCCTATGGGCTTCTTTCCGTATGGTAGATCGATAAGCTTCCAAGTTTTGTTTTTCATCAAAGACTTATACTCTGCATCCATAGCAGCCTTCCACTAAGGCTCACCAAGAGCAACTTGCACTGATGCGGGTTCAAGATCGTCTATGGAAGACATAAATACCCTGTCACTATCAATATCCATATCTTTTGTATCTCTCTTTGGATCTACAGAAAGTTCCTCAAAATATTGACACAGCTCATCGACCCCAGTATTCTCTGTTGTAGCTTTCTCCTGTCGAGCCATGCTGCAAGTACAAGGCCTATCCAATGTAAAATCTGGTGGAGTGGATAGCTTAGAGTCTTTGATTGTATTTGTATACCACTTTGGATTCTTCTTCTGAGGTGTTGAAGAAGATGAAGACGGACCTCCAACTTTTGAGGAAGGAGATTTATCAACCTTAGGTTCCATAAGGTCTAGGTATACATTTGATGTGGGTTCTGATGTGAAAAAATCATCAAAAACTACATCTCTATTGATGTGTATCTTCTTGGTTAAGAGATCAATCAAATGATAACCCTTAGAGTGCTCATCATACCCAAGAAGAATACACTTCAGTGTCTTCACATATAGCTTCTTCCTTTTATCTTTTGGTATGTGCATGAAAGCTTTACATCCAAAAATGCGTAGATGAGAAATGGAGGGTTTCCTACCACTCCATGCTTCCTGTGGAGTCATTCCTTGTAGATCTTTTTTGGGTGCCCTATTCAACAGATATACTGCTATGGTGACAGCTTATGCCCAATATAGTTGCTCAATACTAGCTCCTGTGAGCATGCAACGAACCATTTCCATGATGGAACGATTCCTCCTTTCAGCAACTCCATTTTGCTGAGGAGTATAAGTAGTAGTTAACTGTCGTGTGTTCCCATTTTTTTTAAAGAACTCAAATAATTATTTAGAGGTGAACTCCCCCCCTTGATCTAAGCAGAGGGTCTTTATAGAAGTCCCTGACTCCTTTTCAACAGATTTCTTGAATTGCTAAAAGAAGCCAAATGCTTCAGATTTCAGTTGAAGAAATAATACCCACATCTTTCGTGAGTAATCATCTACGAATAACTAAAAATACCTCTTACCCCCATAACTATTGGGAGTAAAGGGACTGCACAGATCGGTGTGAATCAACTCCAGAGGTTTCTTTGCTCTTGGAGATCTCCTTTCAAAAGGCACTCTATGCTGCTTTCCTTCCAAGCAATCAGAGCAAACTGGTAAAGTGGTAGAAAGGGAAGGAAGACCTTTTACCATTTCATACTTACTTGACTCAAGTAAGTAACCAAAACTCAAATGTCCATATCTCTTGTGCCATAGGGAATTTTCCTCCTTTGTAGAGACTATCATGGCAACATGTGGAGTAGAGATAGCATCTAATGCAAATAAGCCATGATTATATGAAGCAGTGGCAATGTTCTTTCCCCTCCTGGTAATAGAACAACACTTCTTGCCTCCCTCAACACTAAAGTGCACAACCATATCTTTGTCCAGAATCTATGTGACTGACAACAAATTGTTTTCCAATCCTGGAACATAGAGAACTTTGTCAATCTGACACTTTCCATCAGGAAGAGTGACTGAAACAATACCTTCTCCTTGAACCTTGTAGGTTTTATCATCAACAATAGTGATAGGTTTGCCCTCTTTGGCCTCAAAATATTCAAACCATGATTTGTCACCAGTCATGTGCTTACTGGCTCTAGAATCAACATACCCGATAGGATCCCTCTGCTTGAACACTGTGGCAGTCATGATAACTTTGTGGGCTCTCTTAGAATCCATGTCAGATTCTTCAACAACAACATTCACTTGTTGTTTGTTCTTTTGTGGTTTGTTTTGGTATTTCTATTTTGATTGTTTATTCTTATGCCAAAATCTGTTTGTATCATGACCTTCTTTGTCATAGATCTTGCAATAGAACTTTTTTTGTTGAGGTTGTTGATTTTGTTTCCCTTTTGAATCCTTTTGTGAATTCCCTGAAGAACACAAGCTTATACTGAGAGGGGGGGGTGAACAGTATAAGACCACTTTTAACTTTATCTTTCAAAATAGCTTTCAAATCAATAACATGCAGAATAAAGATAGCAGTAATAACAGCAGTAAAACAATGCGCAAAATGTAATCCACAAAGAGACACAACAATTTACGTGGTTCACCCAAGGTGGGCTACTCCACGGATAAAAATTTTCTTCTAAAAGTTATATCAAAGTCCTCTAGGAATCCTTCCCGATTACAATGTTTATGAGCCACGGCTCAAAGGAGACACCTTCCCCTAATTCTGCTTTGGTCGGTGATCCTCTAGAAGACCTCTATCTCCTATTCCCTTAGCAAGTGGAACTCTTTCCATAGAAGACACCTGTCTTCCCTGCTCTGGCTGGAGATCTCTGTCCTCAACACTGTCATCGCAAGTTGATCCTCTTATTTGCACTGTTGAGTGGTGTTTTCACCCAATTGTGAAAGCACACTCTCCGGTAGGATCTGAGTCCCAAAATCCTCTGCTTGCAAAGAAAGTAATTTCTCCAAGGTTCCTCTTATGTTGATTCTAAAACACCAATGATGTCGCTCACTCGTAAATGCAGGGAATACCTTAGGGTTGCAAGTGGATGTTAACAAGGGGCACCGTAGTTCACTTTAATTTGGATTTGCAATGGACTCGAGCTTTGATGGGTTTTCAATTATTTATTTAAATGACCGTAATTAAAATACAAAAAATAAATACGGGTTTAAAAATAAAAATAAATGCAAATGAATATGCAACTAAGCTACGTCCATAGTACTGCCATCTTGATTGATAAAACCGAAGACAATGAGGTTTTCGCATGCAACCCAACCTACTGAACCTACAAATTCGCACAATTCAGATAAGCCAGGTGCGGGTTTCTAGGGTTTCTACTGTAGTTTCAGATTTAGGCATTCGCATGAAGCAACCAAGAACACTTGCATTCAACTTCACCTATAAGCCTAGAAATCTGAAAGGGAAAGATAACACATTGAATCATGCATGCAAAAATGACTCCTTCTTTCTCATCAATGAAATGCCAACTCTCTCTATTTCTGCATTAAAATGATGTATCAATTACAATTACGTAATGTTCCAGGTTTTACAAATCCAGAACAAATGAAGGAAATTGCCCAAGTGCAGGCCCATAATGGCATGAAGCCCTTGTCTCTGCAACTCTGCAAGCAGCAATTTCCAACCCTCGTATCAATCCGTGCTTCAGATTTTATACTAACCGAAACGTCTCTTCGGTTCTCCCTGTGTCGCTTCGTTTCACCTTCCAGCATGTGACCTTTCAAATTCTTGCCTTTTCGATGCTTTTGTTCCATGTTCGATTCTGAAACGTTCAAAATCTACCGCTGCATGTAACGCCTCTATAGCTCTGACACCTGTATGCCACGTGTCTCATGTTTTCTGTGCCTTCTGTAACGTCTTCCCGTGCAAAACACGACAAAACAGCATGCAGCCCGTTCACCTTCCTGGCCATGAAAATGAGACATGTCGCGATATCGCGACGTTTTTGACCAACAACATCGTTTCTCCTCCTGCACAGCGAAAATGAGACATGTCGCGATATCGCGACGCTTTTTCTCTTTGGGCCATCTCCTCACCACCTGTCGTAAAATCGTGACACTTTTTCGTTTCGTACCCTCTCACTGTTACTTGTCACGAAATCGCGACGCCTTTTCGTTTCGAGCTGTAATGTTGCCTTCTGTCACGAAATCGTGACGTTTCTCTTCTCCGTACACCTTCACTGCATGCTGTCGTGAAATCGTTAATTTTCGTATGACCATTTCGCGCTTCATGTCCTCCTGTCGATTCTGTCGTGATTTCGCTACCATTTTACTCTTTCGTACATTTGCCAATTTTTCATCGCGAAATCGCTACGCTACCTCTGTCCGTACTACTTCGTGAGCCGCGAAACCGCAACCTGTCACGATTTCGCTACATCTTTCTTGCTCGCACTACCTTCTTGCTTTTTGTCATGAAATCGCTACCATTTTTGTTCCGTACACCTTTGGCTACTTGGAGTCACGAAAATGCGACATGTCGCGATATCGCGACGATTTATTCACGATGTTTTTTTGACACCTCTTTGCTCAATGTTGTCATGATTTCACGACGTTTCTCTTCTCCGTACGCCATGCTATTTTCCTGTCATGAAATCACGACCATTTTCTATTCCGTACACCTTCGGCTGCACCCTGTCGTGAAATCGCGACGTTTCTCTCGCTTCGGCATGCTTTGTAGCTTTCTGTCACGATATCACGACGCTTTTCTCGCTTGGCACCTTCTTCCTGCTTCCTGTCATGAAATCGCTACCGTTTTCATTCCGTACACCTTTCGTAGCAACACGTCACGAAATCGCGACACTTCTCATTTCCAAGCAGTGGCAGCTCCATACGTCGCGAAATCGCGACGATTTTCATTCTTGCCTTTCTCTCTCCTGCCTGGGCCGCGACGGAGCAACATGTCACGATTTCGCGACACCTTTTCATTTTTTCCACGACATGTCGCGATATCGCGACAACTTTTCTTTTTTTTTCAGCGATATGTCGCGATTTCGCGACACCTTTTCTTTTTTTCGCGACGGAGCGACATGTCGCGATATCGCGACGTTTTCTATTTTTCGCCGATGGCCGACATGTCACGATTTCGCGACACTTCCAACACTTAGGCATTTTTTCTCTTTTCTTCATTTTTAGCATCTGGGTCACCGAGATTTCATCCGCAAGCCTGCAAAAAGGTGGGTCCCCAATTTTGGGGTGTGTTGTGGATTAGCCACAACAAATGGCGACTCTGCTGTAAAATGCTCTTGAGCATTTTTAGTAAGAACCCAACCTGAAACATATCACAAACTCGAAAACATGTGTTAGCACATAAGCAATACAAACAAATGCCCAAAGATCAGAAGTACATGAATCATTAGAATCATCAAGTATTAGCTCAGTGTGTGCAATGGATTTCTTTTCCTATCGTTTGAAATTGATCCACACTCCATTGTCAGTTTTGCATGAATGCATATGTGAGATGGTGAATGATTTGTGTACCCTAATGAATATGCTAAGAGATTTTGCTTTCGTAAAAGGCATAGTCATTCTTCTATTATTATGTACAAGCATTCAAGATTGCCAAACCCTCTTAGGATCCACTAATTCATTACCTTATTGTATCCCAAAGTTGGTTATGAGTCCCTACTATCCGGAACCCATGTGCAAGTGAATGTGAAATCAGAACTTTGGGGAATCAGACTCCCAACCAACCGAGATGAGAGTTTAACCCTATCCTTACTATTCCGATTTAGAGTTCATTACCTCACTTTAAGCAAAATAATTAAACCAATTATGGAAGAAATGGTCATGCTAGTCTAACCCTCTAGACAATCACTGGTCTTGTTTTTGAGGCAAGACATGATGCCATGCATGGGCATATCTAACCCCACAATCCAAAACTTATCCTCATTTCTTTGGACCTTGGGGATGACTACCCATCCTTTGCAGAGGACAAGTAGTACAAT
This sequence comes from Wollemia nobilis, assembly GCA_028583015.1. Classification (NCBI taxonomy): domain Eukaryota; kingdom Viridiplantae; phylum Streptophyta; class Pinopsida; order Araucariales; family Araucariaceae; genus Wollemia; species Wollemia nobilis. Next base: position 2,068,316 of record JAQPPZ010000574.1, on the reverse strand, counting down.
CCTTACAATCCAATATAAATATGAGATGGGAAAATTTTATTTTTTTACTTCTTGGACCTTGGGGATGACTACCCATCCTGGCTAGGGACATGTAGTACGATCCTTACAATCCAAAATTTAGATGAAAAATATTAATTTTGTTGCTTAGACCTTGGGGATGACTACCCATCCTTTGCAGAGGACAAATAGTACGATCCTTACAATCCAAGATTTATTGTGAAATGAGACATAAGAGCTTTGGGGAATTGGATCCTCAACCTAAGCGAGATGAGAATTTATGCCCTATCCTTACTACTCCATGTAGGTCAAATCAAAGCTTTGGGGAATTGGATCCTCAACCTAAGTTCGATGAGGATTTAACCCTATCCTTACTACTCCGATTTTAGGCTTTAAGCTCTATGGAAGTGGTCAAAACCACTGTTTTAAGGATCATGTTGCATAATAGGATAGACATGAAAAACCTCTTTCGCCCAACCTTTTCTTCCAAGTTAGGTCATGATCATTTTGCTCAAGATCCTTTTTAATGTATGAGACGTGCTTGGTTCTAGATATCTCAAGACTCGGCCTCCCAACCTTAGGATGCCTCTTACATTTATGTTATAACACAACCCTAAGAGGGATTGACACACTTAAATGATATGTACCTAAGATGCATATGCAACTAAGATGAAATGTATGTAAAGTGAGATGGAACATGAATGCATTATCTCTTGAATTGCAAATGAAAATGATTTGTCATGCAAAACCGACTCTTTCATGCATCACAAAATCAAACAATATAACTTAAGATGCTTGTGGTACTTGTGGAGCTTTTACAGATAATTCCAATATTTCATATTCTCCTAACCTTAAGCATAAGTTGACATCTCATTTTTTATTATTATTATATATTATTTTTTTTATTATTATTATTATTATTTTTATCATAATAAACAAAACATGTCAATTGAAATCAAATCCACAACCAAAATCCTAGCTAAACTAACAATCCTAAACAATAAAAACAAAAAACTGAAAACTCCCACCAAAACCGAAAGAATAATATCAAAAATCTCACAACCTAAGGGCTAAAATAATGCTTTAAAATCTGCCCATTAACCGGTAGCATAAAATCTCTCCCTTCTAAAGTTTTTAGCCTGAAGGTATTCTTCCCAAGAATCTCTGAAATCTGATATGGGCCTAACCAAAGACAATCAAACTTTTGATGATTCCCTTTTTCCTCATGTCTTTTGTCCCATAGTAATACCAAATCTGAAATTCTGAATGATTTAACTTTGGCCCTTCTGTCAAACCATCTTTTGATAACTTCCTGGTGTTTATTCATGTGATTCATGGCCTCTTCTCTCTTTTCATCAAGGTGCAAGAAATGACTTGACCTCGGCTTCAACTTGATCATCTCGTCCCCAAGTACTCTTGTATGAAATGTAAGGTCCGCAACTTCAAATTTGCAGGAAATATTGGGTCTTGCCCATAGACCAAATGATAGGGACTATTCCCTATGGACTCTTTCACTCGGTCCTATCTCGCCCAAAGGGCAAACTTCAATTGGCCGTGCCACTCCGAGGGTTCTTTTCCAGCAACTTCTTAATGGTATTCAACAAATTCTTATTTGAAGATTCGGCCAACCCATTTCCTTGAGGATAATAATTGGATGCAAACTTTAAGCTCACTTTGTTATCATATGCCCAATCTGCAAATTGCGTAGAAATAAACGCTTTACCATTGTCACAGACAATAGAATTGGGCATTCCAAATCTTGTTATAATATGGTCCTCAAGGAATTTAATTACAACGTCTGTGGTGGCATGTTTAGTAGGAATCGCTTTCGTCCACCTTGTACAGTAGTCTCGTAGTCGTCAATATGAATTTATGAGAATCAAAAGAATTTGGGTTAATAACCCCAATGAAATCTAGTCCCCACCGTGCAAATGGTCTCATTTCAACTACAAGTTGTAACGGCATGGCTGCATTTCTTTCTCTACTGCGCAGCCACTTGACAGATATGACAAGATCGTACATGGGCATGTGCATCTTTGAAAATATGGGGCCGTAGTATCCTCGCTCTCGGGATTTGATGTGCCGTAGCGTTGGCCGCACCGTGACCAGCTCCATGTTTCCCGTGAAATTCCCGCAACACCCCGGCGGCTTCTTCTTTGTTCAAGCACCTCGGTAGATACCTTCATGATTCTTCCCGTAAAGCACACCAGATTTCATCGGATAATTGACAGACTTAAGCCTTAAAGCTCTTCTCTCGTGTTGAATTCAGATTAGAAGGACACTTACCACTCAATAAAAATTGCACAATATCAACATACCACTCATCCTTAGCAATGTATTCTGTATTCGAGCATTGGCCTCGTTATTTGCGGATTATTTTCTCGCGATCGCCTTCGCCGATCCCTCGTCCTCGAACTAGTTTCATAGGTTGGATTTCGAGATCAAATTCTTGGATGGTGGAAATCCATTTCCCTCTTTTCTCACCTAGTTCATTTTGTAAAAACATGGTCTTGACAGCAGAGTCGGGCACGATAGCAATAACTCTGCTGTGTACAATGTAGTGCCTAAATTTTTTCACCGTTTTAAAAAGTGCGTACATTTGCTTATCAAGGATCGAATACCTTAATTGAGCATCTTTCAGGGGGGCACTTAAAAATGCTATGGGTTTTTCGGCACTATCCTCGCCTTTTTGGGTTAAGACACTCGCGAAGGAGTGTTCTGATGCAAAAGCATAAATATAGAAAGGCTTGGAGTAGTCCGGGCTTATAAGGACAGGGGCTCTGGAAATGGCATCTTTGATGTTCGGAAGGCCACTCTACTTTCCTCGTTCCATTTTACATCCACATCTTTCTTGAGCATCTTGTTCGTAGGCTTGGCTATCTCAGCAAAGCTAGAGATAAACTTCCTCACAAAATTAACTTGCCCAAAGAAAGATCTCAATTCTTTTTTACTACTCGGGAGAGGTAGGTTTTGGATAGCTTGTATCCTTTCTGGGTCGATGGATATGCCCTCTTTTGAAATAATGTGACCCAACAATTTCCCTTTCGTTACTCCGAAAATGCACTTTTTGGGATTTAAGGAAATTCCATGTTCTCTGCATCTTTGAAGCACTTTCTTTAAATCTTTGACATGTTCCTCTCTCTTCTTCGAGAAAACTGGGATATCATCCACATACACGATGATGCATTTGCCTATGAGCCCCTTGAATGCATAATCCATGGCGCATTGAAAAGTTGCACCAAGGATTTAACAGATCCGAACGACATTCTCTTATATGCAAATGTCCCCCACTTGGTAGTGAAGGCTGTTTTCATCCCGTCATCCGGATGTATAAGAATCTGGTTGTACCTGTAATACCCATCGAGAAAGGACATCATCTCAGATCCATTTACCATTTGTAGAATTTCATCGATTGATGGCAAGTGGATAATTATCTTTTTGAGAGGCTTTATTAAGATTTCGAAAATCTATGCACAACTCTAATCTCTCCACTCTTTTTCTCACTGGAACGAGGTTAGCCACCCAGGTTGAGTGCCTAACAGAAAAATGATTTTCGCTTCCAATAATATTTTAACCTCCTTTTCGATCAAAGGCTCCAATAGCGGGTTAACAACTCGCTGTCTTTGCCTAAAAGGCTTGGAGTCTGGCTTCAAAGGGATGGTATGTGTGATAATGTTTTGGTTGTATGTCTTCAGCTCATTGTAGTTCCAAGCAATACAATCTATGTAATGTTTCAATGCCTAGCATTATATTGCTCCTTTCTTCCTCTCGTACATGCCTTTGCTATGTACACCTCCTTTGGATTGTCTGCACTCCCTAGATTAATTGAATCACATGCATCTTTAGGGAGTGGGACTCTTTTTCCTTTCTTGGTCTTGCATCCCATGTCGAACATCTTTTCCAATGAAACCACGTCTTTAGGAATTTTGTTGGATTGATACGCAGCTTTCAATTTCATTTTCTGTTTCATCCCCGCCACCTTTGCTCCTCATCAATCACCCGATTTTCAAAAATACCCGAGTTCGTGACAAATTTGAAAATATGTCCGTCACTTTCAAAACCTCGGAAATTCTTTACATTATCGGGTATTGATGGACAAGGAACCAGCTTCAATAGAAAACTTTTTACATCTTTTTATATCAACCGGGTTTAACATGCCCGCGACGACTGCAAGAGAGTCTGCTATTCGATTTCCTTTCCTGGAAATAAGGGCTATATTGAATGCGTCGAATTCCTCAATGAGGTCCATAACCCTAGTTCTATAAAGGCTCGCTCTTCTATCGCGGCATGTATACTCGTCCTTTGATTTGCTTGACTACCAACTCGTAATCTCCCAAAACCTTCAAGCATTTAACATGTTTGCTCAATGCTAGACGTAAACCAAAGATCAATGCTTCGTATTCTCGCCACATTGTTCGTGCAAGGAAATTGCAGTCCAGTAGCGACTAATAATGGTTTACCTCCGGGGCCGATGAGCTCGACTCCAGCTCCTGCTCCTTGTCTAGATTTTGATCCATCGAACCTGAGCAACCACGTGAAATCATTTTCATCAGAAGAGCTACCAAGACATGCCTCCTCCTTAGGCTCTTCAGCTGCTTCCTCAACATCAAGTGCATAAACTCCTAGTTCTGGCTCAAAAAATTGAACTTCATTCGGCTTGTTAAAATCTGTTATAATCTCCTTAAGCCTCGGTTCATTTTCCACTCTGATTTGGTTTGCAATTCCCTTCCATGGTAGCCACATATGTGAGCAGTCTGTTGAAAAATAGCCATTCAGAGTTTTCATCCAATCCCTCGCAAGTAACATTCCATACCTACTTGGGATATTAACCACCAGAATGTCTACAACCTGCTGAACCCTAGGTTCAGAATTCAATTGAATCTTGACATCATATAGAGTCCCCACTACATTTACCTCTCGATCTGTCCAGCTGCAGGACTCGTACATTTGGATGAAACAAGTTGCATGCCTAGCATCTTACATATTTCTGTAGGCATGAGGTTGCTCGTGGCACCCGTGTCCACCAAACAGTTATGCAAATTCTTACCCGCAATTCTCGTAGTCGCAAGAATGGCGGGACATCCCTTCTCTCCTTTCGCAAAATGAGATGGGATTCAACTCCTTTTCCTTTCCACGTTTGATCATGTGAGTTCAACGCTTTTATCAATGCCTCCTTTTGGCTCGGCAATCTAGCCGCGTCCAAGAACGAAAGGCTAGATTTGGACTTCTTTAGATCCTCCACTATGTCATAGTTTGGGTTTTCGAATTTGATTGTCTTCTCGCACATCATTAGACATTTCTCTTCTGAGTGGAGGGGGAGGATTATTATTTGCCTTAGTATCGGGAGGAAGAATAGAGTTGTTTGGAGGTGTTGATGAAGTTTTAGGGGTTTTAGATTTACTTCTCAAATGGTATCCATGATTCCCCTTCCTAAAATCTCGAAAAGCTTGCACCTCCTGTTCCAAAATTTCGTCTTCTTCTTCCTCACTCTCACCTTCTTGATGATATACAATTTCCATCACCATAATATTATCATCTTGATGTTGTGATGGACCCTCATTTGATACCAGTTCCAAATCATCAACTTGTGTCTAGAGACAATGAGTGTATCTCGCAATTTCAGGACAATTCCTCTCATTGTGCTCTTTCGTGTTGTGCAACCCGCACCCCCTTTCCCACGCCAAATCTGAAAGATTCAAAAGAGAATTGGATTGGCTAGGTCCCGCAGTAAGTATCTAATTGATTAGCAATGGGAGCGGGTACTCCCCCATTGTTTGGCTTGGTGTTCCAAGTGTCTCCCTCTATTGTTAAAATTTTGATTTGGGTGAGGGGCATGGGACTCATACTTCCGCCGTTGAACCCCGTCATTGCTCAGCTTTATGAACTAATTTCTTGAGCTCTTCGACTTCTCGAATAAATCTCCTTCGGTGGAATCACATTGTTGTTAACCCCCGTTGGATTCGCATAATTGATGGGGTCTTGATTCAACATTTGGGTCAGGTTTCGAGGAATTTGATTCCCGTATGGATTGACACTCTGAATCGGGGTTGGATTTGGAAAAGGAACTATGGCTTGAGGATTGACTTGGCTAGTTCCTTGCATAGTTGATTGACCTGTTCTGCAAAAATGCAGGGACAGGTGGAATGGATGTGATTGGTTGGATTGGAATGGGTGCATACGCGGGTGCTGGTGGATACGGTCGCCGATATGGGAAGGCGTTCATGCTTGGCATTTGTGGTGCCATGAGTTGATTTGCCTGGGGAGCTTGACCATATGGAGCATATCGTCCCATCACAGGCATCCGGGTAAACCCGTAGCCCCGTGGTGTCATTTGCTGCTCGATAGTCATGGCTTCGTTATAGGCTAAAGCCAGCGTGGTGACTTGAGGATTACGTCTCGCAAACATGGCTGTCATGGGGTCCAATGCCCCAAAATATATCTCGCAAAGCCACCGCGGGATCGATGGCAAAGTGCCTAATTGCTCTATTATAGCACTTTTGGAATCTCTCGATTAAACATTCTCGATCGGTTCCCCTTGGCCCCTTTTGCATGTAATAAACCGATTGTAAATAGTTGCGGGATCCAAGGGTGACCTAAATTGATTAACAAAGGCATTTTCCATTTGTGTCCAAGAGGTGATTGAACCAGTTGGCAAGCATATATACCATTCATATGCTATTGGATCTAAGCTCATGGGGAAAAGTCTGCAGGCCACATCTTCATATTGAACTTGCAACCTAATTAAAACATCCCTATAGGCTTGGATATGTTCTTCTCGCTGCTCTTAGGCCATCCGGTTTGTATTTAGGCAGAAATATTTCAATGTTCTTGGGGATTTCATGGATATCCCCAACGAATGTTCAAAGGAGTATTATTAGCTCCATACCAAGGAGCCGCTGGAGCTTGAGCCATTTGACTCAAAATCGATGAAGACAAACCTACAATAGCAGTAGAAATATTATCGACAATAGGAACACTAGTGGCAACTGATATTACGGGCGTAGATCCACTCGATGTTCCCCGGAGAAAATAGGTCTTTTGTGATCGGTGAGCTTACGACTTGCTTGGCTTTACTCTTGGGAGTACCAAAGGAAGGTCATGAAAAATGGTTTCCCCGATTGTTTGGGACCCGGTTGCAATACGACGCGGTGGGTCCAAACCTCGCCTCGATGAAACCCCCGATTATTTCAACGAAAACCCCGCAACAAAAGAAAGCAAAAGCCACAGCTTAGCCGTTTGTGAGCTTTAAGAAAATATTTCAAAATTAAATTAAACGATATTATTCATGTATGAAAACCAAAATAAAGTAAACCGATTCGGGCCCTCCTTCTAGCGCCAATCTGTTGAGTGGTGTTTTCACCCAATTGTGAAAGCACACTCTCCGGTAGGATCTGAGTCCCAAAATCCTCTTCTTGCAAAGAAAGTAATTTCTCCAAGGTTCCTCTTATGTTGATTCTAAAACACCAATGATGATGCTCACTGTAAATGCAGGGAATACCTTAGGGTTGCAAGTGGATGTTAACAAGGGGCACTGTAGTTCACTTTAATTTGGATTTGCAATGGACTCGAGCTTTGATGGGTTTTCAATTATTTATTTAAATGACTGTAATTAAAATACAAAAAATAAATACGGGTTTAAAAATAAAAATAAATGCAAATGAATATGCAACTAAGCTACGTCCATAGTACTGCCATCTTGATTGATAAAACCGAAGACAATGAGGTTTTTGCATGCAACCCAACCTACTAAACCCGCAAATTCGCACAATTCAGATAAGCCAAGTGCGGGTTTCTAGGGTTTCTACTGTAGTTTCAGATTTAGGCATTCGCATGAAGCAACCAAGAACACTTGCATTCAACTTCACCTATAAGCCTAGAAATCTGAAAGGGAAAGATAACACATTGAATCATGCATGCAAAAATGACTCCTTCTTTCTCATCAATGAAATGCCAACTCTCCGTATTTCTGCATTAAAATGATGTATCAATTACAATTACGTAATGTTCCAGGTTTTACAAATCCAGAACAAATGAAGGAAATTGCCCAAGTGCAGGCCCATAATGGCATGAAGCCCTTGTCTCCGCAACTCTACAAGCAGCAATTTCCAACCCTCGTATCAATCCGTGCTTCAGATTTTATACTAACTCGAAACGTCTCTTCGGTTCTCCCCGTGTCGCTTCGTTTCACCTTCCAACGATGTGACCTTTCAAATTCTTGCCTTTTCGATGCTTTTGTTCCATGTTCGATTTTGAAACGTTCGAAATCTACCACTGCATGTAACGCCTCTGTAGCTCTGACACCTGTATGCCACGTGTCTCATGTTTTCTGCGCCTTCTGTAACGTCTTCCCATGCAAAACGTGACAAAACAACATGCAGCCCGTTCACCTTCCTGGCCGCAAAAATGAGACATGTCACGATATCACGACGTTTTCGACCAACAACATCGTTTCTCCTCCTGCACAACGAAAATGAGACATGTCACGATATCACGACGCTTTTCTGCTTCGGCCATCTCCTCACCACCTGTCGCGAAATCGTGACACTTTTCCGTTTCGTACCCTCTCGCTGTTACTTGTCACGAAATCATGACGCCTTTTCGTTTCGAGCTGTAATGTCGCTTTCGTCATGAAATCACGACGTTTCTTTCTCCGTACACCTTCGCGCATGCTTCCATCTGCTTTCTCTTTTTTTTCTCCATTTTTACCATTTCCGCTTCATGTCCTCCTGTCGATTCTGTCACGATTTCGCTACCATTTTACTCTTCCGTACATTTGCCAATTTTTCATCGTGAAATCGCTACGCTACCTCTGTCCGTACTACTTCGCTGCTTCGGAGCCACGAAACCGCAACCTGTCATGATTTCACTACGTCTTTCTTGCTCGCACTACCTTCCTGCTTTTTGTCATGAAATCGCTACCATTTTTGTTCCGTACACCTTTGGCTACTTGGAGTCGCGAAAATGCGACATGTCACGATATCGCGACGATTTCTCGTTTCATGCCTTCCACCTGCAATCTGTCATGATTTCACGACGTTTTTCACTCGGCACCTCTTTGCTCAATGTTGTCACGATTTCACGACGTTTCTCTTCTCCGTACGCCATGCTATTTTCCACGTCACGAAATCGCGACCATTTTCTATTTCCGTACACCTTCGGCATCGCACCCCCGTCGCGGAAATCGTGACGTTTCTCTCGCTTCGGCATGCTTTGTAGCTTTCCCGTCGCGATATCGCGACGCTTTTCTCGCTTGGCACCTTCTTCCTGCTTCCTGTCACGAAATCGCTACCGTTTTCATTCCGTACACCTTTCGCAGCAACACGTCGCGAAATCGCGACACTTCTCATTTCCAAGCAGTGGCAGCTCCATACGTCGCGAAATCGTGACGATTTTCATTCTTGCCTTTCTCTCTCCTGCCTGGGCCGCGACGGAGCAACATGTCACGATTTCGCGACACCTTTTCATTTTTTCCAGCGACATGTCGCGATATCGCGACAACTTTTCATTTTTGCTAGCGACATGTCGCGATTTCGCGACACCTTTTCTTTTTTTCCAGCGACGGAGCGACATGTCGCGATATCGCGACGTTTTTCTATTTTTCGACAGCGATGGCGCGACAGGTCGCGATTTCGCGACATGTCGCGATTTCGCGACACTTCCAACACTTAGGCATTTTTTTCTCTTTTCTTCATTTTTAGCATCTGGGTCACCGGGATTTCATCCGCAAGCCTGCAAAAAGGTGGGTCCCCAATTTTGGGGTGTGTTGTGGATTAGCCACAATAGCACCAAAACACAGTCCTTCGGTCTGGCACAAATCTGTCCTCTTCCTCTTTTCTTTTTTGTTATAGTTGCACTTGGTCGAAACCAACTTTTCACAGTCTGCACAAACACAGCAGCATCCGATCAACTCAAACTCTTCTACGAAAACATAGCAGCATAGTCTTCGCACATACAACAACACAGTCTTTGCATGAACAACAGCACAGTCTTCGCATGAACCGCATAAACACAACAGTATCGACTTCGTGCATTCTGTGTCCTTACAGTCTCCTACACTTAGACGATTCGACGAAATGCACTCTTATACTGCAATCGATCTTTGCACTCTGCTTTTTTGATGATCGAACCTCACTGTCGCACTACATCTGCGAACGCCACTCTTCGAACGCACACTTCGATCGATGCACAAACTCTTCAAACAGCCCTCCTTTAATACACATAATCTCAAGATTAGAATCTTGATCTTAGTCGACTGTTTTACCCTTTGATCACGTCGGCTGCAAAACCCTATGCTACGTCGGCCCAGATTTAACTCTGTCGGCTTCACTACCTCCCTGTTGCTTCTGGCGCGAAACTTCAACATGTCGCGATATCGCGACACCTTTGCCTGTCGTACACCTTCTATAGCTTGTTGTAGCGATATCGTGACGCTTTTGCTTTTGTCTGCTTCCTTTGCTCTTCTGTCGTGAAATCGTGACACTTTTGCCTTTTGCTGACGTCATCTCACTTTTGTCATGAAATCGTGATGCTTTAGACTTCAAAGCCTTCTTCTCCGCTTCTGTCATGAAATCGTGACACCTTTGCCTCTTGTTGACGTCATCTGCAACTCTGTCGTGAAATCGCGACGCTTTAGACTTCAAAGCCTTCTTCTCCGCTTCTGTCATGAAATCGTGACACCTTTGCCTCTTGTTGACGTCATCTGCAATTCTGTCACGAAATCGTGACACTTCTTGCTTCTTCAACCTTTTCTCGGTTTGCACCAGCAAAAATGGAACATGTCACGAAATCGTGACGCTTTCGCTGCCTTAAGCTCTTTTTTGTCAAAGGCCCGTGAAACTGGAACATGTCACAAAATCATGACGCTTTCCCTTTAAAGCTCTTTTCTCCAAATGCTCGTGAAACGGAACATGTCACGAAATCGCGACGCTTTTGCCAACTCATGCTCAACTCAACCTATCGAAATCATGATGCTTCCTCATCAACTCAACCTGTCGTGAAATCGTGACACTTTCTACATCCGTACAACTTCTTTGAAACCTGTCGTGAAATCGCGACACTTCCTACAACTCAACACTGCCAACTTAACATGTCGCGAAATCATGACAGTTTTGCCTGAACTTTCTCTCTCCTCAAACATGTCACGAAATCATGATAGTTTTGCCTTCGTCTCTGCCTTCCAGCATGTCGCGAAATCGTGACAGTTTTGCCAGAACTTTCTCTCTCCTAAAACATGTCGCGAAATCGCGATAGTTTTTCCAGCCGCCTGCAAACTTATTCTAACTTAACTTTTTCTTGATCTTTTGCAACTGGGCTACTCTGAATTTCTTGGAGACTTACTGACCAGCTGAAACCTTCAACAAAACACATTCTTTGACATAAAAACAAATTGCTTCAAGAACTCCTTGATATCAAAGACAACAACTACCAAGAACTCCTTGACATCAATGACAACAACTACACTTGAGCAAAGGCAATGTACTCAAGGTACCCAAAATTGCCAACAATCTCCCCCTTTGTCATTGATGGCAACCCTTTACTAAAAACACATCTTCAAGAGCCAAAACTGAAATCAATCTCTTTGAAGTTTTGCTCCCCCTGACTTGAAGCTTTCCTCTTCACTTGAAGCTCTCCCCCTTACTCATATCTCTCCCCCTTACTCAAATCTCTCCCCCTTTGTCATCAATGGCAAAGGGTCACCTTTGGGGCTCGGGACTAAGAATGAGTCTCTTAGCTTAGTCCCTCCCCCACCTCCTATTGAGGTGATTTAAAATAGGGTTGGGAGTGAAACTCCCATTAGACACTCATCATCATCAGTGTCTACAATTTCTTTGTCGGGCCTTTTCTTGAGCTCTTTGTTAATGTTTCTGTTCTTGGCACTTTTCTTGTTCTTGTTCTCATCTCTGTTCTTGTCCACACCTTGATCCTTGGACCTGTTTATACCACTGTTCTTGTTCCTGTACCTTGGAAGATCAGCTCTGCACTGTCTGGCTGTGTGACCTGTATTGTTGCATTTGTAACAAACAACAATATTATTTCTTTCAGGTATAGTTGTTCTTTGAATTCGCCTATTCTGACTAACCCAGTTCCTGTTATTTGCTTTGCAGAAGGTTGCCTTGTGCCCAAACTGATTACAAGAGTAGCAATACCCTTGAAATAAATTACGACTTCTGAAATTATTGTTAACCTTCTTCATTTGAGACATGCAATGTGCAGCCATGTGTCCAAACCTGTAACACGCAAAACATCTGCCGTAAAATATTCTTTTAATCGATCTCTTGGGTCCCGAAAACTTCTGCTTCACTTTCAAAAATCTGTTTTCTGTTTTTGCGCATTCATCACTCACGGACTCATGATCTGAAGTACTTTCTTCATCAGAGCTTTCTTCCTTTTGAAATCTCTTGTTGGATTCCCCAACCTGTTTCTTGTGCGGCTCAACAAAATCGAGACCTGTTTTATCTGTTGGATTTCTTTGACTTTTGATGAGAGACTTAACTTTCTTGGAGCTATCCTGAAATCTGTACAGCTTATCCTTGTAATCTTTATTTTCCTCTTTCATTGCAGCCATTTTCTGTTCTAATTCACTATACTCAAGCATCTTAGATTCTAACTCATTCTTGAGTTCTTGAGTCTTAGCCATAGAGATGTCAAGACTTTCTATGAGTTCATCTCTCTCCATACAACATTCATCTAACTTTATCTTGAGTCTATCATTCTTCTTTCTTTCCTTTTTCAAAACACTAAGAGCATTATTGAGTTCACATTCAAGATCCTCCATTTGATTGCACTTTGAATTATCAAGGCCTTTTTCAGATTTCTTATCACTAGAGGTGCTACCCTTTTCAAAAACCATACATGCATCTTCCTTATCATTTTCTGAAGCATCCTCATACATACTAGCAACCAATTCATTATTTGTGCAATCATCCTCAAGGTGCCCAAAATTTCCACATCTGAAACATTTCATGACAATGAATTTATGTTTCGGTTCTTCCTCCTTTTTTGAAATGAACAGCATCTCATTTTCACTATCACTGGAAGAGCTTTCACTATTACTGCTAGAACACTTACTTGCTTTGTCCAGATAGAAGCTCTTTTTGTTCTTGTGAGAATACCTCTTTCCTTGATTGTTGTGCTCATCTTTGTTCTTTCTGTAATACCTGTGTTTTTCAGAATCCTTGCTCTTAACATCCTGTATATCTTCATCACTTTCATTTTTGGAAATAGTACAGTCAGTAGCATAATGACCATACTTTCCACAGTTGAAACATCTTATATTTTTCTTGCTTTTGTGCTTTCTAGAGAACTTGCCTTTCTTGTTGTAGTATGCTTCTTCCTCACTAGAAGACTCATCACTCTCTTGAATCTGTTTGCCTTTTGATTTCTTGGTAGCTTTGAAAGCTGCCTCTTTCTTTATATCAACATTCACTTGAGTTCTCAGCTCAAATGCTGCAAGAATACTATGGAGTTCATCCTTTTTCAACTTATCTAAATCTTTGGCTTCCTCAATAGCAGAAATATTTTCACTAAATCTATTAGGAAGAGATCTTAAAATCTTATCACACACATCATTTTCAGCAAGTTCAAGACCTAGGTCTTTCATAGAATTAACAACTTCATCCATACGGAGCATGTAGTCACTAATATTTTCATCATCATTCATCTTGAGTTGTTCAAATATACCTTTGAAGTGTCTCAACTTGGCCTTTCGGACATTTGCATCACCTGTATGAACAACCTGCAATTGTTTCCACATTTCACTGGCTGTCTTGCAGTGAATAACTTTGGTAAGATCAGCCTTCTGTAAACCCTTCAGGATTGCATTCATGGCTTTTGAGTTGCTGTGATGTAGGAGCCTGTCTTCTTTAGTATAAGGACCATTTGCAGGAATGGTGTATCCATCTTCAATAACTTCCCATACCTCATTACCAAGAGCCATAAGATAGACTTTCATTCTTGCACTCCACAGACCGAAATCTGATCCATCAAGAATAGGTGCTGCATTGCCACCTAAAAAATCCATTGTGTTCTTAACCAGTTCTTCCTTCTGACTATAAAACCTTTCCGAAGGAACCCGCTCTGATACCAATTGAAGAACACAAGCTTATACTGAGAGGGGGGGTGAACAGTATAAGACCACTTTTAACTTTATCTTTCAAAACAACTTTCAAATCAATAACATGCAGAATAAAGATAGCAATAATAATAGCAAAAATCAAAACAATGCACAAAATACAATCCACAAAGAGACACAACAATTTACGTGGTTCACCCAAGGTGGGCTACTCCACGGATAAAACTTTTCTTCTAAAAGTTATATCAAAGTCCTCTAGGAATCCTTCCCGATTACAATGTTTATGAGCCACAGCTCAAAGGAGACACCTTCCCCTAATTCTGCTTTGGCTGGTGATCCTCTAGAAGACCTCTACCTCCTCTGCCCTTAGCAAGTGGAACTCTATCCACAGAAGACACCTGTCTTCCCTGCTCTGGCTGGAGATCTCTGTCCTCAACTCTGTCACCGCAAAGTTGGTCCTCTTATCTGCACCAAAACACAGTCCTTCGATCTGGCACAAATCTGTCCTCTTCCTCTTTCCTTTTTTGTTATAGTTTCACTTGATCGAAACCAACTTTTCACAGTCTGCACAAACACAACAGCATCCGATCAACTTAAACTCTTCTGCGAAAACACAGCAGCATAGTCTTCGCATGAACAGCAGCACAGTCTTCGCATGAACCACGCAAACACAGTAGTATCGACTTCACGCACTCTATGTCCTTACAGTCTCCTACACTTAGACGATTCGATGAAATGCACTCTTATACTACAATCGATCTTCGCACTCCGCTTTTTCGAAGATCGAACCTCACTGTCGCACTACATCTACGAACGCCACTCTTCGAACGCACACTTCGATCGCTACACAAACTACTCAAACAACCCTCCTTTTATACTCATAATCTCAAGATTAGAATCTTGTTCTTAGTCGGCTGTTTTACCCTTTGATCACATCGGCTACAAAACCCTACGCTACGTCGGCCCAAATTTAACTCTGTCGGCTTCACTGCCTCCCTGAAGTTTCTGGCACGAAACTTCAACATGTCACGATATCGCGACACCTTTGCCTGTCGTACACCTTCTATAGCTTGTTGTAGCGATATCGTGACGCTTTTGCTTTTGTCTGCTTCCTTTGCTCTTCTGTCATGAAATCGTGACACTTTTGCCTTTTGTTGACGTCATCTCACTTCTGTCGTGAAATCATGATGCTTTAGACTTCAAAGCCTTCTTCTCCGCTTCTGTCATGAAATCGCGACACCTTTGCCTCTTGCTGACGTCATCTACAACTCTATCATGAAATCGTGACGCTTTAGACTTCAAAGCCTTCTTCTCCGCTTCTATCACGAAATCGCGACACCTTTGCCTCTTGCTGACGTCATCTGCAACTTTGTCGCGAAATCGCGACACTTCTTGCTTCTTCAACCTTTTCTCGGTTTGCACCAACGAAAATGGAACATGTCACGAAATCGCGACGCTTTCGCTGCCTTAAGCTCTTTTCTGTCAAAGGCCCGTGAAACTAGAACATGTCACGAAATCGCGACGCTTTCATTGCCTTAAGCTCTTTTCTGCCAAATGCTCACGAAACTGGAACATGTCATGAAATCGTGACGCTTTCGCCAACTGCAAGCTGCTAACTCAACCTGTCACGAAATCGCAATGCTTTCGCCAACTACAAGCTTCCAACTCAACCTGTCGTGAAATCGTGACACTTTCTGCATCCGTACAACTTCTTTGAAACCTGTCGCAAAATCGTGACACTTCCTGCAACTCAACACTGCCAACTTAACATGTCGCGAAATCGTGACAGTTTTGCCTGAACTTTCTCTCTCCTCAAACATGTCACGAAATCACGACAGTTTTTCCTGCTTCGTCTCTGCCTTCCAGCATGTCGCGAAATCGCGACAGTTTTGCCAGAACTTTCTCTCTCCTAAAACATGTCGCGAAATCGCGACAGTTTTTCCACCGCCTGCAAACTTATTCTAACTTAACTTTTTCTTGATCTTTTGCAACTGGGCTACTCTGAATTTCTTGGAGACTTACTGACCAGCTGAAACCTTCAACAAAACACATTCTTTGACATAGAAACAAATTGCTTCAAGAACTCCTTGATATCAAAGACAACAACTACCAAGAACTCCTTGACATCAATGACAACAACTACTCTTGAGCAAAGGCAATGTACTCAAGGTACCCAAAATTGCCAACATTCCCTCCCTTTTGAAAATTACCCTTCTTCTGGTTCTGCCCTTTCCTGTTGATGTAGAGGGCAGTGTTAGAAGAATCATCTCGCTGTAGTTGGCATGCCTCCTCCTCTTGAAGCATATTAACTAATTCTACAAAAGTAACTTTTCATTGTGACACCTAAAGGGAAGTAATCAACACCCGATAATAATCAGGTAAAGCTCTCAATACAATTGAGGTAAGGAGCTTATCTTCAATTGGTTATCCTAAAGAATTCAACTTTGCTTTCAATTTTGACACTCTACAAAGAAAAAATTCAACTGTCTCCCCCTGCTTCATGCTTAGACTGTGTAATTGAGATTGAAGAAATAGAATAGTGGAATCATTCTTTCCCTCATAGATAGTATTAAGGGCATCCCATGCCTCTTTACTATTTGCACAGTCAGCAATATGGGGTTGAACATCAGCCACAGCAAGCAAAATGAGCACCTTTGCTTTGTTGTCTAGCTTGTCAAAGTATCTTTGATCAGTAGATGGAGCTATAGCACCAGCAGCAGATGAATGTCTTGTTTTTGCTCCAGATACAACATCCCATAAGTCATCCATAACTAGGATACCTTCATCTTGTTTTTCCATGGTGTGTAATTAGGACCTTTCAACAACTGATGAGAATCAGTCATTAATTTTGCAGACATGGTGAAGGTTCCTTATAACACCAATTGGTCCCCCTTTCGATATACCTTTTGCTAGGCCGTTATACCATACAAAATACTCGCCCTTACGTGAGGGAAACTATAGGTATTTTGAAAGATAAAAAAAAACACCTGCCCTTACGTGAGGGAAACTATAGGTAATTTTTAGAGATCATACGATACATGGAACTTAAGCAGTATGCGAAAGGGAATAGTCTTGTTGATGGCACCTACCATAGAAAGTCTGCAATCTTCATGTGTGGGGCGTAACTTCCCCTAAACACTTTGGATTTCAGAACTTTCGTCAGGATTTACGCCTAAACACAAGAACTATTAGAGAATGGATGGAGTAAAAAAAATGCAAAATGGCAAACTTATCTCTCCCCGACGATTTATAGAGAACAAGCTCAGACGTCATTTTGGCAGCTATATCAGGTGGTGAATACAGTAGTGTAATCATGAAAACTTTACCTGTAAGTGTTGGCCAAAGGTATCACAAATACCGAACGTTGCAGTGCAATAAATTGCACGGATGGGTTTTAATTATTCCGGGGACTTAGGAGTGAATTTCATTTTAACTTTTAATGTTATAGTGCAAAAAAATGAAATATGCAACATACAACATAAAAGTGCCCATAGAAATAACCCACTAGGTGTCGGGCACAGCCAAAAATGCACCTTTACAATAATGCCAAAATTGCTTTTCAAAAAAATTACTCACTTTCCCCCCTGTGATTTTTGGAAAAAAATACCCCCGGAAAAAAAAAATTCTTAACAAAGCATTTTTTTTTTATAATTATTATATATTTTTAAAGTTAAAAAAAATAATAATAATTTTAATTTATATAGTTTTTAAAACTATGAAAATATAAATTAAAATCAAATTTTAATTTATAGAGTTTAAAAAACTATAGAAAAATAAATTAAAATTAAAATTAAAATTTTAATTTAACTAAAAAAATAATAATTAAAAAAAAACTTTGAAATTTTTTTTTTTTTTACCTTTTTTTTTTTCTCCAAGGGGGAGTCGGCGGGATTTGAACCCCCGACCTTGTAGGCTCCCTGAGCCTTACCGCACAGTCCACCACCAGGTGGACTAGCGGGCTGATCCGAAAGGATCAGGGACCCCCTCCTATTTGAGGAGGGTCCCTAGCCCTTTTTCTTGTGCACGGCCGCATGGCCGCGGCTTCCTCCGTGGCTGGTGGCAACGGGAGGCCTGCGACGGTGTCCACAGCAGGTTGTCGACTGCTGGACAGTGTGCGGTTGCTGCTACTACAGGTGGTCACAGCTGCTATATGTGGTCGTGGCTGCAGTAGGCAGCACGCTTCACTGCCGCGCGTCGTGCCACACGCGTGACGTAGGGGGGGGTGCAACACGCGTCGCATGAAAAAATAAATCACGCGATGGCACTGGGGGGGTGGCGACGGGTGGCGCGGCCGCGCATGATGTTTAATCACGTCGTGGGGGGGGGGGGGGTAGGGGCCGCGCGTGAAAAAAATCACACGCAGGGGGTGGTGGGAGGGTGGTCGTGAGAAAAATCACGCACAGGAGGTGCGCAGGGGGCTAGATTTTTTTTTTAAATGCGTGATTTCTCAGACAAAATCACGCACAGGAGGTGCGCAGGGGGTTCTATTTTTTTTAAAAATGCGTGCTCAGCAAAAAAAACATGCACGGACCAGCGTTGGGAAAAAAATTTCCCAGACCAGCGCTGGAAAAAAAAATTGTCAGACCAGCAAGCTCCCGCTTCGTCCCAAAAAAAAAATGCTTTTCTCCAGGCAAGACCAGCTCCAAAAAAAATTCACGTCCTCTCTCTCTCACCCTTCTGGCTCTGATGCCATGTGAAATAAACCGAACTATCTTTCATTATGGATGCAACATTTAAATAATACATTTGCAGCTTAAAATAAACCCGGAGGTTGTGGAACCACCCGAGGTAAAAATAGGGATTGTTATAGAAAATAACAATACGCCTAAATAAAACCTAAATAATGAAATAAATAAGATATCACTATGATATGCTAACATTTTGAGTCTGTTGTCTGGTAACGGCTCCGATGGTACCTACAATATTATTTTGTGGATGATGAATAGGTCTTGGTCTAGCGTTTATGACTTGTTCATTAGAAAGTATTTGGTGAGAAGATGGTCTAGTAGTGACTCTTCTAGGAAATGGTTCTTCTGGAACCATAGAACTTGTGATGGGTTGAACAACATTTGATTCATCTTCAAAACTATTCGATTGATTTGAGGTGATTTCCATGTCACTTTCAATCTCATATTCGGTATCACTAAGATCAAGTGTCCGAATATTATGTAGAGGTCTGGCCGTAACCATGGATAAATTTGTGTCAAAGACTTGTGGATCATGAACAGGTAATTGTCCACTAATAGTTCCTACATATCGGGTAGGAGGGGTAACATTATGATGTTCAATTTGATTAGCCACCTCTTTGCCATGCTTTGGTAAAGGATGTTGAAATATGTCCAATGATTGATTGGCATTCTGATTCTGATTTTGGGGGATGTTCTTTTGAGCATTATTAGAAGGATTGTGTTTAGGTTGAAATGCTTGCAGCTCCATCTCATTGTTATCAATCAGGTCTTGTATTTTATGTTTTAATATTTTACAAGAGTTGGTAGCGTGTCCAGGTCCTCTATGGAAATCACAATGTAAATCAGCTCTATATTCGGGTATAGTTGGATCAGGTTCCCGGATATTTGGTAATTGAATCAAACCTCATGCTAATAGTTGTGGGAGAATGGTTGATAAAGGTTTATTTAACCTAGTAAATTATCAGAGTGGTTTATCAAGAGGTTTTAGTATAAACTTCTCTGTTGTTTTTGCATTATTAACATTGGCAATGTTTCTGCTATTAGTGACTCCATCACCCACAACTTGTTTATTTTTATATTGATTTCTGGATGTTTTCTCATCATCTTTCTTTTTGAACTGACCTCTCCTAGTGAGAGCATCTTCCACCCTTCGAGCTAAATCTATAGCTTGATCGAAGGTGGTCAAGGTAGCAGTTGATAATTCATAGGATAGTTGTTCTTGTAAATTATTGATAAAGATATCCAACATTTCCCGATAAGGTAACACAAAGTGTAATTTTCCTATCAACTGCCTCCATCGAGCTAAGAAGTCAACAAAACACTCATCTTTGTCTTTTTTTAGGTTGTACAAATATTTAATGGTTACATGCATTTCGATATAGGCACTAAATTGATGCACAAAAGATTCAGCGGTTTCTTTAAAATTCCTCAAATAATGAGTGGGTAGTTGATAATACCACTCCAATCCCATCCCTCCTAAACTCTTTGGGAACATCTTTACTAATAACAAGTCATCATGTGATATATCATGACATGCTATCCTAAACATACGAAGATGCTCTATGGGATCTTCAATTCCTTTGCATATAGGTAGGACAGGCATAGGAAAGTGTTTGGGATATGGTTGTGCTACAACTATAGGATCTAGAGGTTGAATACACATCTCTCGATAATTATAAGAGGGACGATAGGGATATATCTGGTCCATGCGAGAGACTAATTGTTTCACCATGGCTTCCAGATTACCATTTTGTCCACCATATTGGTTCGGTGGTACATGAGTATTGGATTTGTGAGCGTAGGATGGCATGACGTAAGGATTAGATGCTATATTGTTGTTATGCAAATGGTTGGTAGGAAGAGTATTATGAAGAAGATTAGTTGTAGCATTATGTTGTATCCCATATTGTTGGAAATTGGTATTTGGTTTTGTTTTAGGCTTTTGTTGATTTGAGGTATATTGATCAATTGCTTGGCGAAATAGAGCAGTGAATGAAGGTTTCTTTTGTGTGGGAATAACCCTAGGCTTAGTAACAGGCACTCTAGGTGGTTGGGTAACTTGTTGTTGTTGCGTTTTTTGAATTATAGCAGCCATATCCAAATTGGACGGTCCAGCTTGATCACTTTCTTGATCAACGAAGGACAAGGGATTAGTGCGTGTGTGATATATGTCTTCTAGGGTTGCTTTAGTGTCACTAATTTGATCTTTGTCCATATGGACTGCTCTATTAAGAGTGCCAATATTAATATTAAGGATCTTCCAAAAATGTTCCATGTTCTCAAAAGTAACAGCTCCTTATGGAGATATTTTAGGGGATGAGGATCCTTCCTCTCTATCATTTTCTTTTTGTTCATTTCCTACAGCAAATTCTTCTTCTTGTTTGTTGAAGGTTCCTTCTTCCTGAATTGGGTCTTCAGGAAGGACATCTAGGTTATTTTCTGGTTTTTCTTCTAGTTCAGTTTGTTTTCCATTCCTGAGTCTAGTCTTTATGTCTAAATTTAGATTTTAGCAAATATATATTAATATATTTGCAACAGATTTGGGAGGTATATATTTTAATTATATACCTACTATGATGCTTAAAATAAAATGTTTTGATTTTTGTTATGATTTTGTTTTGTTTTTGTTTTATTTTATTTTATTTGTTTTTATGCTTATAAAGACAATAAACAACACACTAAATGCAAGAAATAACAATAATAAAATAATAGCTTAGTTTTATATAAATAGTTTATAGATATCATTGATAGGATCAAGTTCATCGAGAGTCATGAAATGCTCCTCTTCAAATTGGAAATGGTTTTTCAAGAACTTGATAAAGTGTGCTATAGTGATATTATTTGTTTCAGAATCTGTCTTGTAAAAATAGATCTCATGGTAATACTCTCGATATAACACAGCTCTAGGAACTCTATTCCATATTTGTCTATCCGTAAGAATGATGTCTTGGTCCTCTATACGAGACATAAATTTATGTACTACAACAACATTATCAAGGTATTCCTCAAAGGTATACAGTTCAGAAGACACAAGGGCTCTTTTATCTGCTAACCACCTATGTCAAGCTCTTTGAAGCTTATGATACAAAGTCACTTGATCAGGATCCAGGATTCTATCTAGGACAAACCTCTTGATTTGCCTAAGTTCGGTTGATCTAGATGAAATGAGATTCAATCTCCTATTAAGCTTGTCCCATAAAGGTGGGACTCTATATGTTGGAGCTACTCTAAGTAAAGAATTAATCTCTATGGTTGCTAATTTATTTTCAACATTAATGGTGACATCTCATATTTTATTATAATATACCATCTAAATATGATATGCAATCTTTGATCCTAAATGCATTTATGTTTTGATTTTTTTTTTTTGGATTGTTTTCAAAAGGTTTTTAGTTTGCACGTCGGGTTCGCACCTCGGGTTCACAAAAATGTATCACTCTAAATTTTTTGCATCCTTACATTCAGGCTATAGGATCCGTGCTCGAAAGGGGGATGTGAGAAGGATGGGACAATACCTCAGACTGAGAGGCCCTTTGAAGGTCCCGCCTCTCGGGGGAGGGGTATAAGGGTGAATTTTTTACGGATGGTGGATTCACCAAGAAACTTTTGAGTGGCAGTTTCCACACCTAGGTTGATAGTGGGTTTGATGTGTTCATTTTTATACTCGATCATTCAATTCCTAGGTTTGGCCAAGATGAATCTAAATTACTCTATATGCCAATGTTGATTTGGATGAATACAGAAAACAGGAATGAATGCTAAACACAGAGAATATGCTAGATAGAACATAACATACCTGATTTCGAATGTCTGATGAAGATTATGAGTTTTGTAATAGTCCAGATCGTCTCAACTTGTATGTAATCATCTGAGATCAGACGAGATCATCATCAATCTGACGAATTCGTTAGAAACCTGCAATCACAGAAATAGATACAAAATACCAAAAATGCAACTGCAAAAACAAATGGAAATGACATAAATAACAGTAAATTTACCTAAATGACAGATCCAAATAGCAATTAAAGAGAAAATGCATCAACTTCACAATTTATTTTGATTTTATCATGCATTTATATTAGATGAGGTGAACTCCAAGATGCATTAATATAATAATTTAAGATAGTGCAGAAATATAATAGGAAAATGCAAAAAAAAACTAAGAAAATGCAAACTCTGGGCTCTGATTGGCCCCAATCTGGACTATAGTTAGGATCGCCTCCAATTGTACAAGATTGTCTGCGCTCCTCGACAAGATCGTCTGAAATCGTTCGAAATCGCTTGCGACGATCCGAGATAGCTTCGACTGAAAAATAGTAAATTTCCTGCAACAAAACACAAAATACCGAATACAAATGATAGTACGAGGATGTTCTAATGCACAAGGAGCTAAATTTGTAGGGAAATCAGTCAACCAAGAGATTCAAATGGGGGTTTAGGGGGATAAACTGAGAAAATCCTAATTTATATAGGATTAGGGAGAGGTTAGGAGGTTGGAGATCATCCCAATTTGGGAGATCTCCAACAGGGAAGACTCTAACTGCGCAGATATGCTTTCTGCCTAGGTTAGAGAAGCTGTTGAAATAGAAGCTAATTATGAAAATACGGTTTGGGGACAAAATCGTTTGGACGTTCTGTTCCAGGTGAATTCGTCAGATCTGGGATGATTTTGTCTAATCGGCAACGATATCGTCCAACGGTCAAAACAAATCCTAAAAATGGCACAAAAAATGAGGAAAGCGGGTAACAGGCGGTTAACGGGAATATTGAGGTTAAAATTTGAATTTTTATATTTTACTAAGGTTTAACTGTGCCAATTTTAGGGTTCTACAAGGATGTATGCTTACAAATGGTTGATTGGAGGCTACTCCTCACTCGTGGAGCTATCCACTATGGGGTGCTGAGATGATGTGAATGATACTACCAAAGCGAGTACTACTCAATAGGCGTGTACGTTAAAATAAATGAATCAATGTCAATGAAGCAAAGAAAGAACTATATCCCTCTCCTTGGGGAGATATAAGCAATAAAAAAATTCAAGGTCAAGGGATATAAAATGGCATGAACTAATGCAATGATTGAAATGTAAACTAGATGAGAATGCAATACCTATGCATAAATTTTGTTTTTTTTTTACATGGTGGAATTGGTAGTATATACAAGATGATTTGTACAAGTTATTCTATGTACACTATGTACAATGATTTGTGCATGATCCAAATTTAGTGGTCGTGAATCCTCTTTCGATGGTTATGATAGTCAACACATATTCTGATTGTGCTCCCTATCTTAAAAATGAGAACAATTGTACCAGGGATTGATTTGTCAAAGAAATATTTAGCATGTAAGTCATTTTGATGATTAAAATCATGAAGGGAATATTTTGTAGCCTTTTCTTGGCAACCATTACATCAAAGTTCATACATTCTCGAATGAAACCATAATTATTAACATAAGGGGGTGCAATTTCTATATTTTCAAGATCTCTATAGGACAATGAAGTAGAATGTTTTTCCTCCAATTGTGCAAAATTGATATTACAAAATAAAATTTTAGATAGATAAGGAGATCCCACATCCTCATCACTCTCTTCCAAGTCTTGATAATATGGAGGGAGTATATTTTAAAGACGTGAATGGGTGTTATGGGGTGAACAAGGGTTAACAAATATAGATGAAGAAGAGTAATTGAAAAAAGATAATGATGACGATAGAGAGGTAGACTGTGGAGAACTTGGTGACTCAATCATTGAAGAACATCCAAATGGTGTTGGGTCACCATGGATGGTGACAAGTTGATTTTTAAATTTGAATTTAAAACATTGATGAAGGGTGGAAGGGATAGCCCTCATCATATGAGTCTAAGGGCACCCAAGAAGTAACTTATAATGTGCAGGGTAAGACATCACATAAAATAAGATATCCAAGACCTTGGGTTCAACTCTAAGGGGAAGGGTTATAGTAACACAAGCTTCTTGGGATTTATTATTGAATTTTTTTATGATGACATCATATTTGGTGATATATTCCTATTTTAATCCGTCTCTAGAATAATTGATAAGTGCACACATTAAGAGAGGAGCCATTATCTACAAAAATATTTTTTATAAATGTTTCTCCAATAAATTTGGTAATGTAAAGATACAAATTTTCTTGCAAATTTGAGGAAGGAATCTTGTCATCATAGAATGAAATATGATTACTCCCAATAGAACTTACAACACTAGCAATATCCCTAGGAGGGATGTCTCAAGGGATAAATTGTTGACTTAGAATCTCCCACAAGGATTTCATATGGATATGAGAAGTTTGCAAAAGTTCTAAAAGGGGTATCTTGATAGGAGGATTGGCCAACTACTATTTAATGGCAAGGGATACTTTAGGTTGAGCCTTCGAAACTAAAGGTATATTTTATACGCTTGTATTCTCTTCTTGATTATTCTTTAAAATTAAGAGAGGTCTTGAAGGTTGGTGGGATGATATCTCTTGCTTACCAAATTGAGTAAGTTGAGCTAGAACTTGTTTTCTTGTGGTTTCTATTATGGTATCAATAATATCGTTATAATGAGAGACATTAGGACATGAAACTTGATTAGTTTTTTGTTGTTGATGATTAGATTAGGAGTTTTGAAAAATCCCCATGTGTTGATTAGTTGTGGGTTTTTGTTATGTAGGAGGTTGATTGTTTACTAGAGAATTATAATCAATAGTAAGTTGTAAATACTCCATAACAAAAATATCCACATCAATCAGACCTTGAACCATATATCTCATCTTCTTACATGATTGTGTCATGTTTCCATCCACTCCATGATATTCATAATGTAGCTCAGGCTTATACCAATCTGCAGTGGTATCAAGTTGTCTTATGGGAGGTAACTCAATCTTTTCTATTTCTAGCAAGTGCTTGAGTATTATAGTCATTGGTTTGTTGAGATTAGTAAATTTATGTGGTGAATATTTTTGAGGAACCTTTGATAATATTTTTCTTAAGGTATTAGGAACAACAATATTTAATAATTGATCACATGCCTCTTTATGATCCTGAGTTAAATGATGGGGTCGAGTGTAATCCAATCATGGAGTAGAAGGATTGTATGTATATTGAAAAGCATGACATGGATGTGTGGTGGGAATAATACCATTATTATGAAGAGGTTGAGGTGAATATGTGGTTTGAAAAGAAGAATATGGTAGTGACTATGGAGGAAATTGTGATGGGAAATATTGTGAAAAGGAGAATTGTGAAGGGATTGGTTGAAAGGTAGGATATGGAATAAGATGAGGTTGTGCGAGGGATAATGTTGAATATGGAAGAAATTATGAATGATGTTGGTCATAATTAACTAATGCATTTGGTTGAATTCCCCCAACATTGCTGATCAGGGCAATGACATAAACAAGTTTATATTGAATTCAGTTATTTGTAGGAGGTATGATCTCTTCACCATTTTTTAGAGTGATATTCATGTTTCTTTATTTTTTTGTGTTTTTTTTCAACAATTTATTTTT
This sequence comes from Wollemia nobilis, assembly GCA_028583015.1. NCBI lineage: Eukaryota > Viridiplantae > Streptophyta > Pinopsida > Araucariales > Araucariaceae > Wollemia > Wollemia nobilis. The sequence continues at coordinate 2,042,049 of JAQPPZ010000574.1, read as the reverse complement.
TTTGTGGGAAAGAGTTTGAGAGGTATAGTTAAATTTTCTTAAATTAGGGCATTCAATTGGATTCCCACATACAGATACTTCGTGATAAAATCCAATTCATGATGGAGCTTAACTCCTACTAATCCCCACCCAGTTCACTATGATCAGTAGTACACTTCTTTAAAAATAAATGCATGCTCTATTCCATAGCATTATGATTGTTGGATCGGCTAAATTTTAATCTTGATTAAAAAGTTTTTAGTTTTCCAAGCATAAGCAAAATGATAATCTATTTTCGAAGGTTTATGGGTATGGCTAACACCCTTCACTGTGTATTCTTGTTAAGTCTAGACAACTTTACTTCACAAGACCTTTAATGTAGATTTTCCACCACTAAAGTGAGATATTATCATGAGACTCAGCTATGGAATAAGATGTTGGATGTTGTTCCTTTTAGGGATGTTACAAAAATAAAATGTGAATCGAATCATTTTTAAAATTTTCTTTTTATATTTTCTAATCTAAGCATATAAATTTTAGTGGTCTTGTTTAGAGTTTTTTTTTTTAAATAAAAAAAAAAAGGTGGTGATTCATGTCAGGTTCACTAAAGAATGTAGACTCAAAATTTCACACCCTTTACCTCAAGCCAATGGATTCGTGCTTATAATGGGGATGAAAAATTAGAGGTCTACACCTAGATGTGAGGGGTACCTAGTGTTGTACCTTATTTGGTGATTATCAAAAAATTAGGTGGGTTCACCAAGAAATAACTAAAGACTGTTTCTAAGTCTAGACAAAGTGTATGTTTTGATGTGTTCTTTTGATTTGCATACACCTAGATTTGTGATAAAATGCAGCTAAGATTAAACTATATGCATTTTAGTTTTCTTTGCAAACAACACTCAATCAAATAATTGATCTAAACTATATGTAATGCAATTTGATTCTCATTTTTGGTATTTTCTTATATTAATTTGCAAATGAAATAGATATTAACTAACAAAAAACAAAAAAATGAAAGAAAATAGATCATACAAAAGGCTTACCTAGATCAGATGGTTGAGCAGAACAATTTTACAATCTACACGTAAATTCATGATCTATATGGATATCAATAAGCAAAAAGTAAATTCACTACCTTGTGCATGAATTCATGAGAGACCTACAACTAATAATATAGAACACTAAAAATTACAGTTAGCATTTTGGGATTTGCTTAAGCCATTGTATATTTGGTCTTAGTGATGTAGCAGTCAAATCCTCTTGGTATCTTTAAACAACCATGCATAAAGGATGGAAATTAGAGATCTACTTGTAAATAGATGAAAACTGGAATAAATCGTGAAATGATGCAAAAATAAAAGTGTTGTGAAATGTAAAATAATAAATATGCAATATGTAGCATGCAAGGATGGTCTAGAAGCAAGAATTTACCCCTAGACTTATAATGGTGTGAATTTATGGTTGGAAAGTGAATTCATGGCTAGAAAGCAAATTCATGGCCTAGAAAGTGAATTTACGAGTAGGAAATCCTACATGCGAATTCGTGATAGCTAGACCTATGCGCATTTTTTTGGTATTTTAGGGGACCAAATGGTGTCAGAATAGGACATATCATATACCTTTGGAAAGCTATTTTTGAACCCAATCAATGTTATAGGTTTTGAGAGAAATTGAGATGATTGGGTTAGGGAAAATTTGGCTCAAATATGACCTTTCTTTTCTAAGAGGAAAAATATGCTAAATGTGAAATGTAAGTGTAGAAGATGAAATGATGTTACTAAGCTAATTGTAAAATGATTTTCTCACAGTGGGGATATAATTGATTTGATCATTTATGGTCAAAGTAATGATGGTAACAAAATGGATCTAAGCAGCAAATAGAAGTCTCCAAAGTGTTCTTAAATCAACAAAAAACTTGCTCCAACATTCAACCTACAATAAACTTGCTCCAATATTTAACCGTAACATTCTCTCTCTCAATCCTTAATTTCTTTCAACATAATTACCTATTCTTTCACTAGTTTGCATAATTCTCCATTAATTTGCTCAAATGATCATTAGTATTGGTTGGGAGACATGCTGCTATTTTAAAACCTTGGGATGGATGCAGGAAAAAATAGAAAAGCAATATTTAGGGGGATGAGAAGTTGATTTTGTTCACCAAATTGGGCAAATTGCAAATCTAGAAAAATTCATTGGCCAGGATTAGGATCAGCAAATTCATAAAATATGGAAAAATAAATTATGTTAAAATAGAATTCGGTGATCGTTCGGGTAATGGGTGGCTTATTGGATTTCACGAATTCATGACCTAGAACTATGGGCCATGAAATCATAAAAACATAGGGAATATGTAGTTTTTTGGCACTTTGAGAGGCCAAACGATGTCAAAAATGAACAAAGTTCTTTTCGATCCCTATCTAATGGTATATTTTTAGAAGAAATGGTGATGATTTGATAGGGTAAAAATTATCTTGAATATGACCTTAGTTTTCTAAGAGGAAAACTAAGGATCATTAAGGAAAATGACTCATTGTAATGGGTCAATTTTCCATGTCTAAAATGATAACCATAATTAGGTTATTACATGAATCAAGTAATAAATAAATTAAATTAATACACTTTTACTCTTCATCCATTTTACTTTAACAGAGTTTAGTTGACTTACCACAATGTTAAAAGCATTCATATATTTAGCCATAGAGTCACCATCATTCATTCAAAGTGAATACGGCTTATTTTAGAGAAAGATTTTTTTTACCAACAACTCTGTTTGATACAATATTCCCAACTTATCTCATAATGAATTTGTTGTGGTCTCTATCGATACATTCAACAATGTTGAATCAGATAAGCACAATCTGATAGAACTCCTTGCCTTCCTATCAATCTTCAACCAATCTTCATCTATTATTGATGTTGGTTTTATTTTCAATATCGCAATCTATTTATCAACCAACATATCCTCGATATTAAGTTTTCATAACTCAAAATTTTATCCACTAAATTTTTTAATCTCTATTCGTGTGCTTCTTGTCATTTTTTTCACCTAGATTCTTCTACGTACAACTCCCACTCAACAATTAAATTTATCATAGGGTTGAAAACCTTACTCCTCAAACAAATCTAAACAACCTAGCTTTGATACCAAATGAAGAGCAAAAAGACCTCGATAAATTAAATCTAGAAAATAGTAAATACAAAATCAAAGGAAAAAATAAGAAGATAACAAGATACACACATAACATAGTATTTCACCTAGGAAATCCTTATGGAAGAAAAACCTAGCATAGTAATATCTCCTTATTGTAATTGTTTCCAATCAATAATGTTTATCTCTCATCCCTCTTCAAACCCTGATGCAAGTGCAATTAAATAATAATAGCACAAGAACGAATTTTACAATACCATTGATAAAAAACCATGGGTTTAAATAATTAACCCTAAACAACCCATATGGGTCTAAAAATAGCTTAAGAAACCCTAAAAATTCAATAACATGGAGAGTTTCCAATACCTTTTAGAGTTAACTACCATAATATGGAAAATATTCAACATATTTTCAATAGTGAGAATAAAAAAATAAGTCATAGTTAGTATTCTTGAGTATGGAGGTAGTCATCGTGGTAACATCTTGAAAGGAGGTTTTGGGGCAGAGAGGGATATCCCTCACCGCCATTGCCATGATAGAGCTTCAGAGGTGACCAAACTCTAATCTAAACCAAAAGAGAAAACCCTCGCTAAAATATCAAAGATTTTATTTCTTGGCTCACTTTCCTTTGTTAAATTCATGAACAGACCATGAAAGCAAAATCATGAGTAGAGGAAACCAACAAAGGAAGAAGTAAAAGATCTTAAGATAAATAATTACAAAAAAGATTGCAAATAGTCACACTGCCTACCAAACTTGAGCATGAAAAAAATAATGCGTAGGATAACATGAACCATTATCCAAAAGCCAAATATAAACATCAACAACTAACAACAAAATCAAAATCGACACTATTGCAACTCTTCCATCTCAAATGACACCAAAATATTCTCAACATAAAAACACCTTATTATTTACTAAGTTCCATGTATTCTTTCATTTTTTTCTAAATAATATTTTTATAAAATAAATTATGTCATATCTTATTTTGTATTTTTCTTGTCTCTATTTTACTTTGTAACTTTGCAAAGCTTCATTTTTTTTTTATTAAGAGTTTATCTTAACTAACCCCTAGTGGGCCTTAAACATGGCTAAAATTTTATCTTAATATAGGCTTTAATATCACTTTCAAATTATCAAGTGGTATTAGCTCAACTGGTTAAATTCCTCAACATTTAAGAAGAAATCTAAGTTTAAATCTTGGCAAACGATACATAAAAAATATCCAAGTTTTGTTGTAATACTACTATGTAACACAAGTAAAATCTGTTTTAATCCCATATAACCCATTAAAATAAAAATATCAAATTCAAATTATAAAAAAAAAAATCACCTAAAAAATAATAATAATAATTGTACTTAAAAAAATATATGCTACAATATAAAAAGAAATGTGTTGAAATGGTTTCACTCATTTACAATAATATATTGTAGGAGACGATTTCCTTTGCCCATTTCTTTCGGAAGCTGGACTTAAACACGTTAAGATATTAGTCTGCACACGTAATTGAAAGTTATATTTTGTTGACGTCTTTAACACTTCATCTCGTTTCTAAGAGAAATAATGTGGTTTGTAAATGGCAATGTGAATTACGTCAACAGGCAAGAAATACTTCTAGAGGTCAAGCGACTAATTATATTTGACTGACCAGAGATAGTAAGCAAATTATTGTTTTTTTAAATAAATGGTATTTTTTATAATATTTTTATTATTAAAATATAATTATAATTATTTAGATTATAATTTAATTGTAGACCCGCAAAAATTGTAAGCTATGAACTTCAATAAAATTGAAATTACACTTTGAAATTATTTCCGGGAAGGTGCAACACATGGTTTTGTTTCTAACGAAGACTCTTCCATTTATTTATTTATTTCCATTGTTTTAATCTCGAAAGAAAATGTTAAACAGTTACAAGTCAGAGAAAAGCACCATCCATGGCAGAAATTCATTTGTTCAAACACGGAGAAAATCGACGCCCTCTATATGTTTTAATTTGCAGGGAATTAAAAGCGGCTATACGAAAAGGAAACTTTTTGTGTACATTGACGGAAAGACTTGAACCCATTACTTCAAGAGTGGTCTGTCACCATACGTCAGCTTCCGTGGAACAGTCACGCGGCATTAGAACATCATGAATTTTCTTAACAACTTCACACCCATAACAGAGAAAAGCCGGGTTCCGCTGAAAATTCAACGAGGACGTCATGATCTCAATTAATTCACATTGAATCGACGGATTTACACTGCTAACAGAAGTTCCCCCCCCTATACGGAAGACTCCCAATTTTGTATTAAATTATACGCACAATTCATGCAATAGGCATCCCTGCTCTTTGCCTAATCGCCCCCTCTGCCAAAAAAAAAAAAATGGGCACTGTAAATTTCAAGTTTTGTTTTAATCACAAGAGTAACGATACTCAGTGTCCACTTGAGTGTGCTTGCCTTCCTGTTCTTGCTAATTATACTGTTGTTCCGTGTCGGCCCCAGTGTGTTTGCTTTGCTCTTCCTCTTAATTCTTCTCTTATTCCGTGTCGGCTTGAGTGCGGTTGCTTTACTCTTCCTGATAATGATACTCATATTCTGTGTCCGTCTGGGTGTGATGTCCCTCCAATTTATGAGGGCCGTGGGGACAATGGATGGTACGGCGTGATGGTTCTGGCAGCCATAGCTACCGTCTTCACCGTCTTCATAGTCACCGTTATGGCTTACTATGTTTATTTCCGTCTGTATTCCAACCGACTGCGGCGGAGGAGGGGGACTCGCCAAACGCGCCAGTTTTCTTTGAGAGCGGCGGAGGATTACTTCCAGGCGACGCCACGTGACCAGGGGCTGTGCAGCGCGGACGTGGAAGCCCTGCCGGTTTTCGTGTATAAGCTGGAGAACTTTGAGGAGGCGATACGGTGCGCCGTTTGTTTATGCGAATTTGAGGAGGACGAGAAAGGCAGGGTGTTGCCCAATTGTAATCACAGTTTTCACCTGGATTGCATTGATATGTGGTTTTATTCGCATTTCACATGTCCCCTTTGCAGGGCCACCGTTCAGGCACCCCGGCCGGAATCTGACCGTCGGGAAGTCGAGATTTCGATTAGAGAAGCTGCCGACGTCGATCCCAGTGACGAAGCAGACGAGAAAGAGAAGACATCCATAGGTGCTTCGGGACAACAGGGTGAACGCGTTGACGGTGATGAGAGTAAGGACGTGGAAGAGGGAAGTGGGGGCATCAACACACATTGCCATCAATCTGGACATTTCTGAGGGTGAAAGGAAAGGAACGAATGATACTCATATATTTGTAAATTGGTTTTGTGTTTGTTTGCTCGAAGAGTATGTTAAAGGTGGGTCCGAGTCTTGGGTGTTTTTTTGGCGGAATGGATACCCCTGCCTCCTTGGATCCTAGGTCTTACCCGAAAGTGGCATTCTTTTGAGATGTTTTCCACAAATAATATATTTGTAGGATAGAGTTTTATATAATTTATATATGGATTAATAAATATCTGATGGAGCCATCCATATTTGATAAGGTGGATATGATTACACCACATTAAAAACATTAACCGTATATGTATTTGATGTAAAATTCACTTGTTTGATTGATCCATGATCTAAAAAGGCTTTCATATGTATAAAATATCTATTTATCAAATATGTATATATATTTAATTTTTTTTTTTTTTTTCATAAAGTTTTATACAAAAGTTTATGTTTATATAAAAATGTTTTTTTATTATGAAATAGTTTTTTTAAATATATTTTGTTGTTCTTTTTTAAGTTATACAAATACATTCTAGAATATACTATGTTCAAAAGATCAAACAAAATTTGACTAACCTCTAAAGAGGGATGTATGCTTAATTTAATTTTTTGGAATGGAAAAAGTATTTGAATAATTTACAACAAAAATATTTATAAGATATGTTTTTATCCAATTCAAAGACCAACATTGCTTAAATAACTACATTTTTATTTCAATCACTAAGTAATAGTTATTGGGGGGACTTTAACATAGTTTTGTCTCCTTTGCAAAAGAAGGGTAATACTTCTATATAGTCTACATTAATGGAAGATTTTGCCTTATTTGTCAATTCAAATGGACTTTGAAATGTTATTCCTTAAGCTTTCAATTTATGTGGAATAACAAATACATTGGGAAAATTCATATAGTAGAAATTTTAGACTAATTTATGGTATTAAATACATGGTTACAAATAGAGTATACAATTTCTTAAAACTTTTTATTACGAGAGAGATTAGATCACAAATCCATTCTCTTGAGATATGATTTGCTCAACAATAGTAATCCAAAGTCATTTCAATTTTAGTCTATATGGATTCAAGACCATGATTTGTTCTAAATGGATATTTTATATTGGAATGAAGCAAGTTTGAAGGATTATATATGTACAAATTTCTTCAAGTTTGAAGGAAAATTTAATGTTGATACCCTAGAAAATTGGTTGGATCAATTATGTTCATACTTCTCTATAAATAAATTCATCGATAGTAAGAAGATTACCTTTGAATTCTTAAAAGCTTAATTATGTATTTGAAACTAACATGAACCCGATTGTAATAAGCTCAAGGAGAAGAGTGAAGATGAAGTAGTGTTCACATGGATTTTTTCATGAAAGTTATCAAAAGAATAGTATACCATGGAAGCCTATGAAGGTCAATATATGTAATGTAAATAACTACATCAAGATAAATACTAGCTTGTACAAGACCATGCTTATGCTTTCCATGCCATGGTAGAAAAAATAGGTATTTAAGATATTAAAATGTACCAAATCCTCAAGTAGTACAATGGGCCATCATGTTACGTTTGAGAGGAGATGGACCTCTTTGAGTTCAATATATTGGGAGATGCATGAAAACTTCTTTCCAAATTAGAGCAAATGCATAAAAATAAAAATAGAAAAGGAGGAAGAGAAAATAATAAGGACCATAACCTTAAGTACTAGCCAAAGTGGGACCAATACCCCTCATAAAAACCTGTGTAAACTCAAATTTGAATTTGAAAAGATATGTGAAAGAACATAGGATTCATGAGAGGATGGTCTGAGGAATCAAACTAGGGTTTCATAGGCTATGAAAGAGGCCTAGAGAATATTTCATGTAAAAAACACCATCAGAATGTTAAGATACCACAGTATAAAATGGATTTTGCAGACTAGAAAACAATGTATCGTTGTTAGATATGAATCGCTTTTAGAATATTGAGTTAAACCTGCAATATTGATATATATAAAATGTATTGTACTTGGATGATTTAATGTGAGTCTTTTGAATGGGTATTTATACCCATTCAAAAGGTGTAAATGGCCAAGGGTCATACCCCTTGGCAATAATAATTAATTAAATAAAACATAAATATAGGTTATGTGGGAAGGGCTTAACATGCCATCCCCCTTAAAAGAGCTTTGTCCTCAAAGCTGGAATTGTGGAAATTGTTGTTGGATATCTTGAAGAGTTTCCCACGTCGCATCTTCTAAAGGTAGACCTTTCCAATGGATTAAAACTTCCATGATATCATGAGTACGAAGGTGACGAGAGCGACGATCCAAGATAGCTTCTGGTTCGACTAAAAGTACTCCATCATCAAAAAATTCAGGAAGAGTAGTTTGTGTAGTGATTGTGGCTCCAACTACTTGCTTGAGGCAAGATACATGAAATACAGGGTGAATTTTGGAAGAGGGGGGAAGCTCAAGTTTGTAGGCAATGGTCCCAATACGTTGGAGAACTTTATACGACCCATAAAATTTGGGTGCTAACTTCTGAGAACCCTTTTGTTTAAGAGAGGATTGACGGTAAGGTTGGAGACGTAAGAAAACCATATCACCTTCGTGAAAACTATGTTCACTCCTATGTTGATCGACTTGTTGCTTCATGTGATTCTGAGCGATGTGTAGGTTCTCTTTTAGGATCCGTAGTATGTCATCTCGAGTAGAGAGTTTCGTCTCCACCGCGTGTACCTTTGTAGTCCCTGGAATATAGGAAGTGAGGGATGGTGGTGTTTGGCCATATAATGCTTCATAAGGAGTCATTTTGATGGATGTATGGTATGAAGTGTTATACCACCATTCCGCTAGTGGAAGCCACTTTACCCAATGGAGTGGTTGAGTAGAAACAAAACAACGAAGGTACATTTCCAAGCATTTATTAACAACTTCTGTCTGGCCATCGGTTTGAGGATGGTAAGCGGAGCTCATACGAAGTTGAGTACCTTGTAATTTGAAAAATTCCTTCCAAAAAGTGCTAGTAAAAGTTGGGTCACGGTCACTAACAATTGTTGAAGGCATACCATGTAATTTAAAGATGTTATCTAGGAAGAGGTGGGCTATAGTGCTAGCGGTATAAGGATGAGCCACTGGACAAAAATGGGCATATTTAGATAAGCGATCAACTACTACAAAAATGGTTGTTTTTCCTCCTGATTTTGGTAGTCCCTCAATAAAGTCCATAGAAATATCCGCCCATGTTTTGGTGGGTATAGGAAGAGGTTGAAGTAATCCAGGAGTAGCAAGGGTCTCTCCCTTTTGTCGTTGGCAAACTTCGCATTCTTTTACAAAAATTTTGATGTAATTTTTCATTCCTACCCAATAGAAGGAGGTAGTGGCTCTTTTATATGTTTTTAAGAAACCAGAGTGTCCTGCAGTGGGTGAGGTATGTAACTCATGAAGAAGTTTTTCATGATAAGTTGAATTTGGGGTGAGGACCATCCTTCCTTTGTACCTTAATATATTGTCCTCCCAAGTGTATGGAGGTTTGCTACTAGGATTATGTTGGAGTTGTTGAATTAGTGCGTGGATAGTAGGATCATTTATCCATTCTTCATGCACCTCATCTACCCATTTAGGAATAAGGGAGGAAAGAGCATGGACTTGAGGCATATCTTCAAATTTTCTAGAAAGTGCATCGGCTGCCATGTTGTCCTTTCCCTTTTTATATGTAATTTCATAATCATAGCCAAGAAGTTTAGTAACCCACTTTTGTTGTTCCGGGGTATTTGTCCTTTGTTCCAAAAAGTATTTCAAGCTATGATGGTCAGTGTGTATAATGAAATGTTGGCCAATAAGGTAAGGCCTCCAATGTTGAATAGCATGAACGATCGCCAACATCTCTTTTTCATATGTAGAGCGAGCTAGATTCTTTGGAGAAAATGCCTTGCTTATAAAATCTAGAGGCCTTCCATCCTGCATAAGTATGGCTCCCATCCCTATTCCCGAGGCATCACTTTCAATGACGAATGGTTTAGAAAAGTTGGGCATGGCTAGAACAGGGGTGGTACACATTGCAGTTTTCAAGGTAATAAAGGCCTCATCCGCTTTAGATGACCATTTGAAAGCATTTTTCTTAAGTAATGTTGTTAGAGGGGCAACGATTTTACCATAATTTTGGACAAATTTTCTATAATATCCCGTTAGTCCAAGAAACCCTCGTAGACCTTTTAAGGTTTTTGGAATAGGCCAATTTTTCACCTCCTCAATTTTGCGAGGATCTACCTTAACTCCTTCCTTCGAGACAATGTGCCCTAAGTATTCAATTTCTTGTTTTCCAAAGGAACACTTTGATCTTTTTGCATAAAGTTGATTTTCCTTCAATATTTGTAATGCTTGTCTAACATGGTCCAAATGTTCTTTCCATGTTTTGCTATAAATCAAAATGTCATCAAAGAAAACTAAGATAAATTTATGAAGGAAAGGGTGAAATACCTTATTCATTAGACTTTGAAATGTGGAAGGAGCGTTGGTAAGGCCAAATGGCATCACCAAGAATTTGTAGTGCCCTTCGTGAGTGCGAAAGGTCGTCTTAGGAATATCCTTTTCGTTGACTCGTATTTGGTGGTAGCCCGACCGTAAGTCTAACTTGGAAAAATAAGCAGCCCCATGGAGTTCATCTAATAGCTCGTCTATGACCGGAATAGGAAATTTATCCTTGATGGTCATTTTATTAAGCACTCAAAAATTGACACATAAATGCCACGATCCATCCTTCTTTCTAACTAATATAATTGGAGAGGAGTAAGGGCTTCTGCTAGGTCTAATGACCCCTGCCTTAAGAAGCTCTTGTACTAATTTCTCTATCTCGGTATTTTGGAGGTATGGATAATGATAGGGCCTAATATTAGGGGGTTGATGCCCTGGAAGTAGTGGAATAGTGTGATCATGACTTCGTTGTGGAGGTAGTCCTTTTGGTTCATTGAATACCTCATTATGGTGGTCTAAAATATTTTGTAACTCTGGTGCCTCTTCTTCTTTGTGACTAGGTTGAATTGAAAATAATTGGGTGACCATTCCTTTGTTTCCTTTTCGGATAATTTTCTCCATTCTATGCGAGCTTACGATTTGGGAGGGTCTTGATTTTAGGCCTTTGATAATATAGGTTTGGTTCTTTTCTGTGAACTTCATCCATAGTTCATCAAATTCCCATTGGACTACGCCCAAGGTTCGTAACCATTGTACGCCTAGTACAATGTCGCAACCACCTAGGGGTAGGACATACATGTCGCCTTTCATGTTATAATCCCCCATAGTTAGTTTTATATTTCTGCATTTTCCTTTACATGCAATTTTTCCACCATTTCCAATCATCACTTCAAAATTATTGCAAGGGTATATAAAACAATTTTCTTGCTTAGCCACTTTTGGATCGATAAAATTGTGCGTGCTACCAGAATCTAGGAGCACAGTAAGGCTTTGTTTCTTAAAATACCCTTTAACTCGCATTGTTTGAGGGGTAGAAAATCCTGCAAGGGCGTTGAAGGAAACCTTGGGTGTATTTTCCTCGTCGCTTTCAAGTGTGTCGGATAATACCTCTACTTCTAGTTCAGGTTCTTCTTCGGTAGAATTTCCACAATCGATGGCATCTAAAATATATAATTTCCTTGAGGCGCATTTATGATTTTGGTCAAATTTCTCATCGCAATGGTAGCACAAACCTTTTGCTTGTCTTTCCTTCATTTCCTCGAAGCTCGAGCACTTAATTGGTAGAGGGGTTAATTTTGGGGGCTGTATAGGAGTTTTGGGTCCTTCCATTTTGCATTGTTTTGGGGTTGGTATAGGTGTTTGATGGTTTCCCCAAGGTTGGTTTTGTTAACCGATTTCGTGCCTTGATTTTATCTTCCGCTAATTTTGCCAAGCCGATGGTCTCTAACATGTTTGTAGGGTTATACATTTGTACCTCAATTCGAATTTCTTCCTTTAATCCACTGACAAAACATTCTTGGAAGAAGGCAACATCTAATATATATGTTCGATTAGCTAGCATTTCAAATTCTGCTTGATATTCGCTTACCAAAGTGGTTTGGCATAATTTAGTGAGGGCCCCTATAAAACTTTGAAACTTGCTAGGTCCAAATCGCACTAATAGATTTTGTGTAAAGGTTAACCAAGTCGAAGTGCCATTGGTTTTCTCGAACCATTGGTACCATTGGATGGCATCATTTTCCAAGTGGAAGGAGGCAATATGCACTTTTTGCATTTTTGAGATTTGATTTAATGAGAAATATTGCTCTGCTCGGTAGATCCAGTTTGTAGGGTCACCACCTTCAAATTTTGGGAAGTCTAATTTGGTCATTCTTGGTAGAATGGAAGTTTGTGGACCTCCTAACAGTGCTCGGTTTGGTGACCCTACGTTGGTTGAATTTGATTGTGTTATTGCCTGATTTTGACTAATAGAGTCAAGTTTTAAATCCATTGCAAACATTTTCTCAAAGAGTTCTTTTGTTTTAAGGGCATTCTCCTCTCTTTCATGTTGAAATTCTTTGACGAGCCTATCGTTCTTTTAGTTAATGGTGTCTAGTGATCGTTGCCCCTCGGCCATTACAGTTGGTGTAGATAACAATCAATATAATTTGGTACAAGGTGAGTAGGTGTAAAATTAGTTTTTCAACTTTACAAGTTGTTTAGCAACTTTTACAAAAGTTGTCTATGCAATTTTTTCCAAAAGATTAAAATTGGCAACTTTTTTTTCCAAGGTTTAGAAAGAATTGAGCAAATTTGGCAATTTTTTTTGTCAATGTAGGTAAAATTTGTTTGGCAAGAATTTAAAAAAATGTTGCCTCCTTTTACCAAAATTTTGTGGGCAATTCCCTATTAAATTTTAAATTTGGTGCTCTCTGTTAATTAAAAATTGCTTTTATAGATTAATATTGAACCGATGTAGAATATGGAGCACGACATGGCAGAGGCATCAGGGTCAAGAGTGCACGGTATGCGGGTAACGATAGAGGTGTCAGGATCGAGAGTGCACGATAGGCGGGTAATGATAGAGGCATCAGGGTCCAGAGTGCACGACGGTCGACAGGGAGCACAGTAGTCAGTGGAAAGTGGAGCAGAGGCAGGGACAACATAGAGAGCAACAAAAGCAGAGCAGATTGATGGTCAACGATCAATGCAAATTTCAAGGAAATACCGGGTAGTGTTTGGTTCGCGTAAGGTACGGGGAAGGCATAACTAAAGTCACGTTCTTACTTGTGCACTTTGGTGCTTATAAAGAGCTAATAAGTTGTAGCACATCTAATGTGGGAGTTTTAGTCTCAAAAAAAATTAAATATCCTTCTTTTCATTTTGGATTTCGAAACCGACGATGACTTCCTGGTAAGTTATTTATTTTTTGATGTCGAAGTTTATAATAACTTTGGTTATAATTTAATATCTATATTTTTTCACTGGAATTCCCTTCGCAACGTCTCCAATGACTGTTTCAGTCAAAAAACTAAGTTCTCTTGCACCCTATTCGATCCCGATGAGTTCCAACAAATTTTATGTTTAGAAGGTGTGATTTTGATTACTGTCCACCGAAAGGTTTTGTTGTGTCTTATGGATGGCCCTGTGTTGCTTCTGTAGTTTACGCAACAAAAAAAAATGCTTGTAATCGAGTATGGTTTCGTTCGAAAGGACAGTACCACTGTGCTAGAGTCATTAAAATTGATAATTTGGTGTTTATGTTACTAGCACACTATTATGGTCTGAGAGATGGTGTGAAACTCAACGTAATTTTATTTTCCATGATCCGAAGTGAATAAAATGATTGTACTGGCTAGAATGTGCGGTGGAAAAAGAAAATTGATGGTGAATTGGCTCCTTGATCTAGCTCTGATCCAAATGTTAAGATACCATAGTATAAAATGGATTTTGTAGACTAGAAAACAATGAATCACTGTTAGATATGAATCAATTTTAGAATATTGAGTTAAACCTGCAATATTGATATATATAAAATGTATTTATTTGGATGATTATTGTGAGTCTTTTGAATGGGTAAATATACCCATTCAAAAGGTGTAATTGGCCAAGGGTCATACCCCTTGGCAATATTAATTAAATAAAAATATAATTACAAGTATGTGGGAAGGGCTTAACACAGAAAGGATCAATCTTGTTGGAGGTTCTTTCAATAGTAAGGATCACGATCAATAATGGGGATCATAGGTACTTTGGTACCAGATCCTCCAAAATAAGGAATCTCATATCGAGATAAGCTATGTGGAACCCAAGATAGGTTCAATGATTTCCAAACACAAGAAAGGACAATCATAAACACCATGGATAAGTGACAAAAGGAGAATTATTTGCCTAGAAGGGTGAACGAATGTTTACCACAAACAAAAAAATTACCAGTTTTGGAAATAGCAGAGGGCTAGATAGTTGAGGATATAGTTTATAACATGAAACACAATAGGTAAATTTATGGGTTTAAGACTATTCGTGCACTTCCTCCACATGTGGATAAGGAAAAAATGGTATCTAGAAGGAGAATACAAATTTCTAAGTCTCCCAAATAGGTATTTTTCTATAGAGTTCACATAATTGGTAGACCGAAAAAAAGTATTTGAGGGAGGGTCATATCATCATAGGCTAGTGGGACTATTCCTACAACCATGGAAGATGGGATTATACCCGAGGGTGGAACTGACTATAGTACCAATATGGGTAAGATTATTTGTCCTTTCCATTGAATTTTGGAAAGAGGAGGTACTCGAGGCAATAGGCAACTTAGTAGGTCATTATCAAAGTAGATCAAGAGAAATAATTTTAGGATGATTGACAACAATTGCTAAGGTTTGTATAGATATGGACCCCGGTAAACCTCTTCCAATAGAGATAGACCCAAAAATAGGGGATTTTATTTGGTACCAACAACTATATTATGAGGATATTCCATTCAAATGTTGGGGTGCCATACTCATGGACATATGGCTAGAATGTGCCCAACAGTTAAGGATCATCAATTTGAAAAAGAGGGAACAAAAGCAAATATTAACATGATGGGCCAATATCTTTAGCAAAAGGTAAATTAGAAGGAATAAAAAGGCCCAAAAGACTCTAAGGGCTTCCAAAAAGTAATCAAAATGTCAAACAGAAGAAATCAACAAAGTAATCAAAGACAAGGAGAAAAAATTGGAAGAACAAACAATAGATATGAGATATTCAAACAATTGGGAAGCTTGGAAACAAAAGGGGATTTTCAAATGGAAGGATTAGAGGAGGATACTTAGCAAGTCACATAATTTGATTAGAAATAATACTCTAATATAGTGTTAGGGAATAAGTAAGGAGCAGAACTAGACACAACCTCTCTCATGGAAGAGGAGATTCAACCCACGAGGGAAACCATAGGAGGGGAAAAAAAGCAGGGGTTAGTATTAACTCAGGAAATAGATATAAAAGAAGCAAATAAGAAAAAATATGACCCTACTTTAGGGATTCATAAAGTGAAGAAGAAACAAAAACTGAACCAATATGTAGGGAGGAAGTCAAACAAGGGAAATATGGAGAAACAAGGAAGAAATTTGAGCCAAAATGGAAAGGTAAAATAAATGGCTAATTTTTTCTCTCCCAATTCTCAATCATGTTAATTAATTGGAATGTGAGGGTCTTAGGCAACTATCGCAAATAAAATTAAGTCAAAAATATTATCATAGATATGAGCCTAGATATAATTTTTTTACAAGAAACCAAAATGCAAGAAGACTTACAAAAAATAAATAAGAGGATATGACAAAAAGGAGAAATCCTTACTCAATTGGCATAGGGGAAATCAGGGGGATTAGCCACTATGTGGAATCACCAACTATTCCTAGTGATAGGGGACCTCCATGAGAGGGGTGTTTATGGTTCGGTTACGAAATAAATAAAATAGAAAAAATGGACTATAGTTAATTTCTATGGAGCACAAATAGTTAGATTACAGAGGGATCAATGGGCAGCCATCTAGAATTTTAAATATTTGGAGAACAAATGGATTGTGGGAGGAGACTTCAATGCAAATCTTAGAATAGAGGAACAACAAGGAGGTAGATCCATTTTGGAGGAAAAGGATAGGTTATTTTAAGCAATAACATGTCAAATGAATCTAATAAATATCCCAATTGTGGATAGCTCCATGACCTGGAAAAATAGAAGAAAGGAAGGGGAGACAATCAAATATTGCTTGGATCATTTCTTCATGGGGGAGGAATTATATCTGCATACTAAGCATCAAGCGAGGGTCATGGATAGGCTTTATTTAGATCACTTTCCAGTAAAACTTACCATAGAAGAAGATAATCATAAAGTTGCAGAAACTTTTAAATTTGAGCTATGGTGGCTGAAAGATGAGGAATTGGAGGACCACATAAAGGAATGGTGGGAATTAGGAAAACCAAGATTTGGAACAAACCAACTCAAACTCCACAAACAATTGAAATATGTAAGGAACCAACTAAAGGAGTGGAGTAAACATAAGAAGGAACTCACTAGAATACAAAAGAATGAAATTAAGGATCGAAAGGAGAAGATTGCTCAAGAGATAAGACAAGGAACTATTACAGAAGATCTATTGCAATGTGAGGTAGAAATTATTAGGAGAGAGGAAGCTTTCAAGGAACAAAAAGTGATCTATTGGAGGTAAATAACCATAGTTACATGGTTAAAGGAGGGGATCAAAGCACAACTTTCTTTCATAAGAAATCAATAGCTAGAAGACAACATAATAGAATTATAGGTCTTACAGATATGATGGGTCAGGTAAAATCCAATGGAAGTGAAATGAAAACTATAGAAAATAAGTACTTCCATACTCTTTTCAATGGCAATTAAAATTTGAATGCAACATGGCAAGAGAAGATAGTAGAGGTAATTCTATAATTAGTCAAACCTGAACACAATAAATTATTAATGAAGGAAATTTATTTGGAAGAAACATCGTAGATCATACAAAAAATACAAATAGGAAAGACCCCAGGACCATATGGATTCCCCATTGAATTTTATCAAAATTTTTAGAAAATTGTGGGCCAAACAATGGTGGAGGTACTGGAGGAAATCATTTAGATTAAGAAAATTTTAAAGTCCTTGAATCATACTCTTATCTCAATCTTACTAAGGGCCTACCTAGTGAGATAATTAATAATTATAGGTCTATTTCACTATGTAATGTAGTATACAAGATATTAACAAAGCTTATGGCGAAGAAATTAAAACCTTTTTACCAAATCTGATTTCAATTGAGCAAGATGGTTTGTTGAAAGCAAACAAATTCTAGATGGAATAGTAGTGGCCCAAGAGGTGATACACACAATGTCCAAATAAAAGGACCTAGGTATGTTCATTAAATTAGATATTTCTAAAGCCTGTGATAGAGTAGAATGGTCCTTTATGCAAAGGATTTTAGAAAAATAGGCTTTACAAAGGGGTGGAGAGACTGGGTAAAAGCATGTACATAAACTACATCATTCTTAGTTCTAGTAAATGGTAGTACCTCTTCCATATCACAACAAGAAGGAGGCTGAGGCAAGATAATCCTCTTTCCCCTTACCTTTTTATCCTTTACGCAGAGGGTCTAGGGATATTGTTAAAAAAATGGATACAAGAGGGGAGGCTAAGGGGTCTAAAAATAAGTTCTCATATTGAGATAAATCACCTCTAGTTTTTGGATGATACTTATCTTATTAGTCAAGCCAATATCATAGTAGCAAGAAACATAAAAGAATTTTTAGATGGGTATACTCAAGCTATTGGGCAAAATTTTATTGATAAAAAGTCTCAAATAGTTTTTTCAATACAACGAAGAGGGTGAGAGACAAAATTATACAATTTTGAACATCATGGAAACTCCATTACCCATGCAGTATTTAGGAGTACCTTTATCTACAAAGAAAAAAAGTAAGGAGTGGAAATAGTTGATTGAAAAACTACAAGCTAATTTGAGCAACTAGACCCACAAATGGTTAAGCTTGGGAGGAAGTCTTATAATGATTAAATTTGTGCTACAAGCCCTCCTAGTTTATACATTTTACATACTTCAAGATTCAAAGGGAATTCTAAAATATATTGAAAAATACACAAGAAAATTTTTGTGGTTAGGTGTAAGGGGAGAACAAAAATGAACACTAGTTGGGTGGGAGAAGATATGTCAACCAAAAAAATGAGGATTGGGGATAAGATCAACATCCCAAAGTAATAAGGCACTAGTAGGGAAGTTATACTGGAGATGAATTATAGATACTGGGGCTTATGGAGAAGACTATTACAAGCCAAATATTACCCAGGAGTGGTTGAGAAAAACATCCCAAGACTCAGAGTGGAAGGAGAGGGATGTACAATATGAAGAACAATGGAAGCAGGCTAGGAGTTAATAAAGCCATACCTATATTGGCACTTTTTTTAAGCTAAAAACCCCTTGCAGGGCCGCCTTGGTCTGAGAGACCACCCAGGGGGTTGTACACAATCAAAGTCACTCGGGAGTCGCTTCTGACCCTTCCCGCACCAACATTATCAATTGGATTTTAGGTACCCAATTCAACTTTTTGGTGGGGTGGAGATTCAAACCTAGGACCTTCATTGGAGGATTTACATATCCTCTCCAACTCACCTACAACACATGGGTTACCTATATTGGCACTTAGGGGATGGAAAGGATGCTCTATTTTTGGAGGATTCATGGAATCAATCCCAACCAATTATTCAGAAATTCCTAGATATGGATAGTTGGAAAGTAGAGCTACAAAAGGTAAGGTGGTGGAAAGCCTCTTACTATATGAAATAATGGAATCAACATGTGCCAAAATTACTACAATGGAATCATCCTCGATAATGGCCAGTGAGGGAGATAGAGGAACTAACCAAAAAACTGTGGAGACATCTCCAAAGACACCCAATTCAGGATGGTTCTAAGAGGGATATACTTGTATGGGGAGGAAGCAAGTTGGGAATCTATAAGGAAAATGAGGAATGCAAGGTAGCCTATGGATATGATATTTACCCAACACCACTTTCATGGATACTTGTTTGAAAAAAAATAATAACCAAAATTAATATTTTCTCATGGCTGATTAACCATAGAAAGTGCTTGATATTTGATAATTTGAGAAAAAGAGGTTTCTATGAGCCTTCCAAATGTGTTATGTATGGAAAGGTAGAGGAGACCTTGAATCACCTATTTTTTGGGTGTTATTTTGCCAAATACATATGGATCAGTTGGTGGAGGCAGATGAGATAGCATTGGGAAATCTTTGGGAGACATGAAATATTTTATGAGAAATGAAAACATTGTAGCTTTAAGACTAAAATAATAAAAATGACATGGAAGCTAGGACCTAGCTTCATATGGAGGTAGTTATGGGTAGAAAAAAATGCACACATATTTAGATCAAAGCATAGAACAAGGGATCAAGTATGGAAGAGGATTATGAGTAAGGTAATGGAAACACTATCTATTAGATTATAGGAGGAAACAAACATAGAAATAGAGGAAGTGACTATTCTAAGGATATTTGGAATAATTGTAAAAGAAAAATAACTAAGGTTTGGATGCATCGGTGAGATCTCCTCAAATAACATAGAGTGGAGACCTCCTCCCATAGAGTGGGTGACTATTTTCCATAGGATCTTATGTCTTCATCCTCAGGCTACTATTTCTCTACTATATGACATTACTACCAGTAGACTCCAAGTGACCAAGGTGGATGGATTTTAAAAATAGAACACACATAGCCATAGATATTTTATTGAGTATGTCTAGATTAAGATAAAATAAGCCTCCACCCCACAGAACAATAGATATGTTAGACATGTTCAAGATGCCAATAATGACTTCAAAATAACATGAAGATAGATGGATGGTCTATAAAATTTAGATGAATGAGAAAAATTGGAATTCAACTATGGTAATATTGATGTGTATGGATAATTGTATTATGGTGGCCTCAGGTGATGTTTTCAACAAACACACCTATATAATGTTTTTATGGGTAATTTTTGAGCTAGGAGGGATTGGAGGAGGATTTTATTTCTCCCTTGTTTCCTGTCTAGCTCATTTTACTTTGTAATACAAATTCTATAAATATAATCTATTTTTCAAATTTTCAAAAAGTACTAGCCAAAGCAAGTCAAGAGTGGCACTCGAAAGAATCATGATAAAGGGAATCATCTACAAAATTAAAATGGAAGTATAATAAGACTCCTAATAAAAGAATTCCTGATAGGCCAAGATTAAAAAATGGTATGATTATCACAAAAGCAACCAATATTTGAGGGAGTAATCTCGAGTAATTCAGTTATTTTTTACTAAAACACAAACCTCTAAATCCATTGCACCACCATCCCTACATCCACATGTTGACAATAAAGGAAAGAACATCATGAAAGTGAACAAAATATGAATATTTTCACCACACATACTATACTAGAGAGGTCATAAAAAGAGCCATAAGAAGAGGAATTCTTGTTTCAATCATAATTATGGATCAAGGGTAATCCACTATATTTTATTTTTGATAGTGTGACTCAAAAGAATCTAATTTCTACTCAAATTGTAAAGGATTGAACTTGACTATCACACCACACCATAAGCATATAATATTAGATGCTTATAATAGAGGAGATACATTCATGTCAAACAATAGTTTCTCCTCTCTTATGCCATTAAAGCCTTCAAAGATGATATTTTTTGTGATATTTGATGAGCCCTAAAAATGCTCATTTTTGTACCACTTTCCTTATAAAACAGTGGCACTTATTTCTATAGATGTATATGTTTAATGAGAATTTTATACATATTTAACAGTTTATTTTATGTGTTATTTAATATTTATTTTAAAGTGTGTTTTGTGTATATTTTATAGAAATTGTTGTATTTTAGCAAATTTTCATCAAGGTCCCACTTGAACCTGGCACCTTCGATTTCATGAAGGCAAAATATTCATAGTACATCGATGTGAAGTACTAAGTCAGGCACATGATTCCCTTTGAAGTGCCTGAATTTCATTCGACACTTAATTGATGGGTGCCTACTTTTTGTTAGGCACCTGACTCCCGTATTGGTGCCTACGTCTTGAATTCCATAGACAAGGCAATTGTGTCCCAAATTCTATAGACAAGGTACCTGTGTCCTGACTTCTATATACAAGGCACATGATTCCCATTGAAGCTGAATTCTAGTACGACTTTGTGGTCGGTAAAATAGAACATGATTTTAGTGATAAGCACAAATGGAATTTTAGCATTGAAATAGGATGAGGGACAATGTCAAAGATGACTAACCATCTATTTTTCAGCTACTATGTAAATATCTATGTAAATCGAGTAAAACCAATATCAGACATATTCTAATAAAATAGAATAGGCCTTGATATTTTTCTCGATCCCCTATATTCATGCATGCGATTGTAAAGTAAAATCAAAAATTTGATTTATTTATATTTTGTAACAGGGTGTGGCTGCATACATTATAAATATGCAGGTCACCTCTGAAAACATGATCCTGGATTTCCCTTGTATATTTTCCACTGAAAGTTTTAATAAATATTTTTCTAAGTCATTTCTAGTTAAATCGATTAAGTGTCTGGTGAATAATTTAACACAGATAGAACCTACTAGAAGCGTAGTCCCACTCTCAATAGCGTTCTTCCCTTTCCTTTCCCCTGTTTTCTATTTTCTTTAATTTTATTTCATTTCTATATATTAATTTAAATTCCTATATTTCCTCTTTTTTTGTAAATTCTAGCAATGTGCAGTTTTAATTTATGAATGTAATTTAGGCATGTTTTCATAAATGTAGCATAGATTAGTGGTTTGGAAAGAAAAATAAGAACTTCAATGAACACCAACACCCCAAAAACCATAAATCTGAGGGACTTATATCTGTCGAGGAAAAAATAAGCATATATTGTGCAAGGCTGCTCACAAGTCTACGAGCTACCCGGGTTGACAAATTAAATGAGGCAATGAAATTAAACGTAGAAATCTAAGCAATGTTTTTTCCCAATATTTTGGCATCGTTTTTGAGGAGTAGCCTATTATAATTTCTTGTTCTAAAGAAATCATATTAGCAGTAGTTTAGGTTGTGACCTACAGAACCTCCATTTTTCAAGCCTTGTATGAGTCCACCTAAGAATAGAGGACCAAATGGTCATTTTTTTAAACAAGGACATTTATTAAAAGTCTTCTACTTCAGCTGTACCCGAGACTGAATCTTCTTCTCCTCAACCTTCCCTTGTGCATTGGAGTGAACATCCATTATTTGCATAGGATTATTCTAAAATAATCCATCAACATCATAGAGAAGGATCGAAGATAAGTAGAGTTTAGTCTGAGGAAGACTTATTAAACTTTTAACATTGGCAAGAAGTTAGAGAAGGAACTATATCAAACATATATTTAGTAATCCTTCTATAGGACAAAAGAAACAAACTAGAAGCCTTGAAAGCTGCTTTGAATGCAACTAGTGTAGATACCCTATTCATAGACAATATGGCTGATGCAGAAGAAGTATTCACTAGTTTCAATTTTACCATATGAGAGGTAGTGGTAGATCACAAGATGAAGCATATCTCCCCTACCTACCTTCCAACCTTTAGAGGTCTACCAAAATAAGATCCAAATATTTTTCTATTTAAATTTGATGTTTTATGCATATCTGTGGATTACATTGCTCATGCTCAAAAACTAAAATTATTCATTTCCACTCTTGATGATTCAGCTTTGCACTGGTTCATTGGTTTGGGGGATAAATGGATAACTACCTAGGAACAATTAAAGAACATTTTCCTAGAACAATACCAAGATTTTGGCAGAGCACGTGATGCAAGGGAAGAAATCCTAGACATGACACAAAATAAAGGGGAATCTATGGAGGAATGTTGGGATAGGTTTAGCTTTAATTTACAAAGATCATCACATTCGAAACTAGGAGATAGGTCCTTAAGAAGCACCTTCTTAAAAGGACTTACAAATGAATCTTTGGAAGTATTAAACATGATTTCTGGAGGGGATAGTTATCAAAATCATATGGATGATATTTGGTGTTTGTGTCAAAAAAATTAAAGAAGAAAAAGTAATTTGATCCCTAGAAATATCAAACAATTAGCCACTGTCACTAAAATAGAAATAGGCAACATGTTGGAAGACCTCAAGAGCAAGATGTTATCATATCTGGATCTTCAAATGAACACATTCTACTTCAAAAAAAGAAGTAGGAGAATGAGGCAGCATTGGCCTACTTTTGTCCCTAGTCCAGGGGAAACACCTTAGAAATGAATGTCCATAAAATAAAGTTCAAGTGTGTGTTGTATGTTCAAAAGATCACAAAAAAGATCACAAAATGAAGCTATATCCGTAGTTATCAAAACCTAAAGAGGAACCTGAGGTATCAGAAGCATACTTCATGGGTAATAGGAGAAAATGGCAATAGTATCCTATGGGAAACAACATGCTAGTAGGAATGCCATATTATGGGGGCAAAAATTTTTAGAATCAAGGTCAAGCTCAACCACCCAACATGGGCTGGTGGGGGCAAAAACCTTGGAATTAGTACTTCCAAGGACCAAATCCTTATAATCCTTATCCATGGATGCAATACTAGCATCCTGGGCAGTAGTGGATGAAACTTAATTCTTAGAATAAAAACACACAATACGCTGCTCTATTTCTACTACAACCAAACCTACCTGCTCCTCCTACTTTTAGGTTTGCTCAACTACCTGCCCAACCTACATCCAATCCAAATAACAAATAGCAACTACCTTATCAAGTGGAGAACGAGATGTACCCCATGTATAATATTAAAGTAGACTGTAGTCCAATAGAATTAAGGTCAGGAAAACAAGTAGGATTAGAAGTCACTCCTATGGTAGAATAGGATGAAAACATAGAATTAGGAAAAGAGGAATTGTAGGTAGGAAAATCCACATCTTGAAAGGAGAAGCAATAATAAAGTTGGATTTGCATAATTTTAAATAAAATGTACTATCTAGTGAGATAGTACAATTGGAAAATAAATATAAAATGTATGGGAAATAAAATGAAATGCAAATGGAATGTAATTTGATATAAATTACATTAAACCTTAGTAAAAATTAATTAAATTTAAATATGTATGGGTTGTAAATAATGAACTGTCCCATGAACCGCTTTGGAATGACCTGGATAGCCATTATAAGCCCCCCATTCAAATTTTTGGGTTGTTGGTTGTTGGATTGGTTCATGGTGGATTGTAGTTCAGTCATTGTGGCTGGTGTTGGATTGAATTATCATTGTTATCCATGGAATG
This sequence comes from Wollemia nobilis, assembly GCA_028583015.1. Taxonomy (NCBI): domain Eukaryota; kingdom Viridiplantae; phylum Streptophyta; class Pinopsida; order Araucariales; family Araucariaceae; genus Wollemia; species Wollemia nobilis. The sequence goes on along the minus strand of JAQPPZ010000574.1, from coordinate 2,017,383 downwards.
AGAAGGATTTAATGTTGTAATTTATTTACTATTGTACACTACCTATGTACAATGCCAGAATAATATAAATTCTCATTTAGACCAGATTTGTGTATGCATGTGTGTGGATCTAAGAGCAATCTCAATAAATGTATTGTTGGGGAATTTTTATTGATATTACAGGTAGTGTGAAGTCTAGATCTGTTGTGGAGTTGCATACCCAAAAAATGTACAACCATCCAAGGGTTTTATGTGAAATAGATGAATAAAGAGAAATTTAGATTAATGGTTGCTACCCATTATGGAAAATGATATTTTTGGAAATAAGAGACAAATGGGTATTTTTCTAAGTCAAGAGATTGGGCAAAATGAGAGTTTTAAACCATACAACGATGTGACCAAACCATACAAGGGTTTGTAATTCCGTACATCTGATGAATATTTGGCCTAAAATTATACTTTGAATAATTTTGAGGGTAAATCAAGTGATTTCCAAGTGAATATTGGCAAAGTGAGTAAGATTTGATCAATTCTAATATTCTTGGATGAGATAGTATAAGTGTTCAGTTATGATCATACAACTATACGTTTTGAGGCTGTTTTGAAGATAGTATAGTTGTAAATAGTACAACTGTCCATAATTAGCCAGATTAAGTGTACTTTATTGAAAGTTATATTAAATATCTCTCATCACATCCCTCCCGAGAATACTGCACTCCACTCGTGCTACATTTGGTGCCCATTGTCATGTGGATCTGAACTAGTTTTATCATTGTTGAGAATGATGAAGGGTCTAGAAGAGTAATTAGTATGGAAGAATATTGGGGTGGATGATAGGTACAAGCCTACAAAGATGAGATTCCAGGTAAGTAGATGCCAATTAATTTGTCAAAGATGTGAGAAAGTATGTTGCATTCCATTTCTACATCTTAGAGACTTGGTCTCTATGAATTGGGGGTACGCTTGATGACATGGAGTTGTGAGAAGCAAGTTGCTTGGGAAGATGTACAACAAAGACCATGGCATCCAGTTGAAGCCATAGATGTGGAAGATGAATTTTTTGATGTGGATGATAAGTTGCACAATGAGATGTGTATGGCTGATGTGAAAAATGGAGTTGATGGTTATATTGTAGAGGGTGTGTACAATTTTAAAGTTGATAATTGTACAAAGGATTGCAATTTACAAGCATTGCAAGGTTGTTCAGTTGATGTGCATCGTCCAAAGAGAACCATGTGAATGAAGGAAAGAATTACACAGCCACATACGAAAAAGTAAAAAGTATGTGGTTATTGGCAATAATCATATGATGGTTGGGGGAAGTCGTACAACCAAAGGAAGAAGTATACGATTTCTAGAGAAATCCATAAAAAGGGAAAGTTGTACGATTGCTAGATAAACCGTACAGTGAGAAAGTTAATTGTACAATTACCAATGAAATAGTATAGTTGCAAGGTAAACTATACAATGAGGAAGTTAATTGTCCAATTGCCAATTAAATAGTACAGTTGCAAGGTAAACCGTATAATTTCCAGTCAAATAGTACAAGTACATGTAACCGTATAAATGGGTTGATAGAGTGTACAAGTCAAGTTCGGCCAAAGTTGATGAGAAATATTGGTAAGAAATTGAAGGTTGGGAAAGAGTGTTTGATACCAGAACAATTTCCAGTAGTGATGCACAATGGTGAACAAGATGAGATTATGAAATCAGTTCCAATGGAAGATGACAAGTCCAATAGTTTGCGAAAGGTGAGTTCGACACTAGAAAAGTTGCAGATGGGTGTGCTCGATGGTAAGTAGGACGAGATTTTGACATCGAAGCAACTACAAGGTGAGATTTTATATAATGAGAAGAAATGGAGTATAGCAGAAGAGCAATTGCAGGGTGATGTACGTAAGGCTACGAAAAACCAACCTATCAAACCAAAGGCTAATTTGAGTATATCATGTAAATGTCCATTATTTCATGGAGAATCAACAGAAGATCTAGTTTAGCATTGGAAATTTTGTTGCCTAATGTGGAAAGCGATTGGATAAACCAATGAGGCAGAATGGAGGTGGTTGCTTCCTGCAACATTTTAGGGATATGCAATAGACTGGTATATGAAATTACCAAAAGACAAGTACTAGACATGGGAAGAATTACAAGATGCATTTGTAAAAGAATTTTGGTTATACAATAATGAGGTTGATATTTTTATTGAAATTTATAGAATGAAACAGGGTGAGCATGATTCTGTTTGTTCTTATAATTGAAAGCTAAGTGGGTTGTTTGACCATTTTGAGCAAGACCAATCTGAGGCATCGAAGAGGATCTGGTTTATAAATGGAATCCTTCCTATGTATCAAACAAAGATGAATATTTTCCCTCCAGGAACATACCAAGAAGCTGTGGAGTATACCCTGATTTTGGAAAGTAATGCAAAAGTAGCACCAATGAAGTGGCATTTTGGTAATGACGATGAGAATAGCTCAGAGGTAGAAAATGATCCTAATATTGAGGATGAGTCAGACAATGAGAATACTGATTTGGATAGGAGAGTAGTCATTTTTCCAGGTGTTGGAGTCAAGATATCAATGAAGAAAATGACTCCAAAGAAAAAAATGATGAATTTGATGTTGATTATAATAGAGAGAGTGCAAGATCATCACCACAAGTAGATGCAGCCCAAAGCAAGCTTGTACAAAGGAAGAATGTCAGTGGTGATGTAGGGTGTGATAATCATACTAGAGATAAAAGCAACAAAATATAGTATGACAGTGAGGGTAGACCCATTGTAAAATGTTGGCAATGCCAATTATGGGGACACTTTACACATGACTGTGATAGTAATGTAAATCAGGATGAACTAGTGATGCATACACATTTTAAAGCATCAGAGAAAAGTTCTAGTCATTTCCAAGAAATAAGGGAGATGGAGGTGAACTTGAGAAGAATTATTAGAAGTGAGGAAGTAAACTTGATTTCAATGGAGAAGTAAGTGATTATTACTGACAAGGAAGAAATCATATAGGTACAATCCATACATGATGAAATCTTATAGGTACAGTTCATACAAGATGAAATCATACAGGTGTAGTCCGTACAGGGTAAAATCAAACAAGTGCAATCCGTACAGGGTAAAATCGTACATGTGCAATCCATACAAAGAGAAATCATTTAAAATGAAACTGTACCATGTGAAAGTGTACAGAGAAAAACCATACAAGAAGAAAAATTTCTAGTAGTGGTTAAGACAGGGTAGTTCAAGGCTAAGATTGAGTCGTCTAGAACCTAAGAGAAGCAAAATAGACTCGATAGTGAGTTGTTTTAGTGGGTTGAGAAAATAATCCTCAGGGAGCACGTGAGGGACGTTGTCCCTCGACCTTACAAGGGAAATTGTCCCTTGAACTTGCAAGGGCGCTCCCGCCCCCTTGAACCTCGTCATAGGTGGCGATAGGTATTTTCCAACAAATTGAGGATGTTGTTCATCTTGATCATGTTCATCATCAAGGTGATATTTGTCATGTTTAGTAAGATGGTTAGATTAATGATGTTGCTGCAATTGATTTTAGCACTTCCAAAGAGTAGTTTGAATATAATATGTGAGAAGCAGCTGGTAGTGATACCAATTATTTAGGACCTGGGGAATAGAAGAAATCTAAAGGAGTGTGACAAGTGCTTGCAGTATATTATGCAGTGCTTCTATCCCCAATATCCAGAGCATGTGTTGTCGAGGATGTCGACCAATTTAGAGGAGGGGATATATGTAGGCAGGCAAATCCACATCCTAAAAGGAGAAGCAATAATAAAGTTGGATTTGCATAATTTTAAATAAAATGTACTATCTAGTGAGATAGTACAATTGGCAAGAAGAATGTACTATCTAGTGAGATAGTACAATTGGCAAAGATAGTACAATTGGAAAATAAATTATTAAAATAAATATAAAATGCATGGGAAATAAAATGAAATGACATGCGGATGAAATGTAATTTGATATAAATTACATTAAACCTTAGTAAACATTAATTAAATTTATTAATGTATGGGCCATTGTAAATAATGAACTGTCTTAGGAACCGCTTTGGAATGGCCTGGACAGCCATTATAAGCCCCCCCATTCGAATTTTTGGGTTGTTGGTTGTTGGATTGGTTCATGGTGGATTGTAGTTCAGTCATTGTGGCTGGTGTTGGATTGAATTGTCATTGTTATCCATGGAATGAGAAGGATTTAATGCTATAATTTATTTACTATTGTACACTGCCTATGTACAATGCCAAAATAATATAAATTCTCATTTAGACTAGATTTGTGTATGCATATGTTTAGAGAACAATCTCAATAAATGTATTATTGGGGACATTTTATTAATATTACAGGTAGTGTGAAGTCTAGATCTGTTGTGGAGTTGCATACCCAGAAAACGTATAACCATCCAAGGGTTTTATGTGAAATAGATGAATAAAGAGAAATCTAGATTAATGGTTGCTACCCATTATGGAAAATGATGTTTTGGAAATAAGAGACAAATTGATATTTTCTAAGTCAAGAGATTGGGCAAAATGAGAGTTTTTACCAAACCGTACAATGACGTGACCAAATCGTACAAGGGTTTGTAATTCCATACATCTGATGAATATTTGGCCTAAAATTGTACTTTGAAGCATTTTGAGGGTAAATCAAGTGATTTCCAAGTGAATATTGGTAAAGTGAGTAATATTTGATCAATTCCAAGATTCTTGGAGGAGATAGTACAAGTGTTCAGTTATGACCATACAATTGTACGTTTTGAGGCTATTTTGAAGATAGTACAATTGTAAATAGTACAATTGTATGGAATTGGCTAGATTAAGTGTAATTTATTGAAATTTATATTAAATATCTCTCATCACATCCCTCCTGAGAATATTGCACTCCACTCGATCTACAAGAATCACCTCTTATAATAGAAGTAGAAGAATCAACACTTGTAAATAACAGACAAGATGTTCCACCTTTTCCACAAAGATTGCAGGAACCTAAAAAGTCAATACAATCAAAATTTGATATTCTCTCTAGTCTAAAGAACCTGACAATCACAATCCCTCTCTTTCAGGCCATCAAAGATATTCTTATCTATGGTAAGGCCATAAGAGAATTATGCCTGAAGAAACCAAGAAGAAAACCTGTAAATTCAATCAATTTGGTGGTTCAGTTAGCTGATCTCATGTTAGGGAACACCCACAACCAAAATTACTCACATCCAAGAATCCCTATCTTAACTGTACAAATATAGGGCTATAGTTTACCCAATACACTAGTAGATTTGGGGGTTTCTATTAATTTCATGCCCAAAGAAACCATGTAAAAACTTAAAATATAAAACCTGAAGCCAACCAATACTATTCTGTAGTTGGTAGACAAGTCTACAGTGCTTCCTAAGGGAATCATTGAGGATATCATAGTTATAGTGGATGCATAGGAGTATCTAGCAGACTTCTTAGTGTTACAATATAAGTTTGGGTTGGGTTGATATCCATTAATATTATGTAGACCTTTATTGGAAACATTCAATGATTACATAAGCTGTAGAGATGGCCAGATGACCATTTTTTATGGATAAAATATAAAAAACTGATCATCCATCCACCTACACAATATGCAAAAGTATTGGGAGAACCTGAAGATGAAAATCAAAACATTGGTGGTCTATCAATGATCCAATATATCATGAAACTTGATGAATTGGAATATGAGAGTGATGAGGATAGGGTAATAGAAAACTTTTTCCAAGGGGAACCCTCATGTCTGTTGGAAATTTTGAGTAGTTGTATTGTCATTGATGTCAAGAGTCTGTGTAAGTGATCAGTGCAAGCATTTGGTAAAATAAGGGTTAAAAATATTTTTATTTTAAGCCCAAGAGATTTGGTTTAAGAGCCTCACATGATTGGTCAAAAGGATGGTTGAATTCCCTAAAAGATAGAAAATACTTAGGTGTTGCGGGCCAAACAAGGTTAAATTTTTCCTACTTTTGTCACATGCCCGTGCATTTAATTATCAACCCAGGGAGCTTTGTAAACTTGTGAAGGGTCTGAATAAGATTGCTTACAATACCACTTGAGATGAATCCACTAATCCTACTATTGGGGGGTGTTTTCAAAATGGTTGTCAATCATTCATGCACTCCTCAATAATTTACGTAAGAAGAAAATAATTAAATCTATGAAAATGAAAAATTCACACATTCCTGAAAATGAATCTACTGCAAATAATGGAAATAGCAATGTGGTAAATGACCTTACAAAAGCAATAAAATAATATAGAAAATAGAAGAAAGGTGAGGAAGAAATACTGGCGTGGAGTGGGCCCAGGCTCCAGTAGCTTCCTCCCAGCTGAACACATGCTTAGAACTCTTAGAACTGTAATATATTTATCAAAGTGTTACAATATCTATCTGTATTTGTATCTCTATATGAATCTATATCAATATATCTATTAGAGTGGTTTGTGCATTTTTATATAACACACCCGTAAAAATTCTGTTACAAAGAGGTTACAATAGTCGATTCATCCCAGACTAAATTAAGACAATCTGGTGAATGCAATCGTTGTCTACTTAAAAAAGGCATTTTGTTCTAATGACGATGCGTTCACTGATTGGTTTGTGCTTCACCTGGCATTGGTAAGACATTTTTATACATTGGTGTGATCTCCAATTTAGCTCTACATGATGTAGAGTTGGAACTACACCAGCCACTACTGTTCATGTCATACAAATATGGTCAACGGGTGAAGAACAGAGGTGCCTTCCCTATGAGGAAGGCGCCTAAGTATATCGGGTGCCTTCCCTATATGGAAGGTATCTTACTATCGTGGTGCCTTCCTGGAAGAGGAAGGAGCTTACCTTCTATCGATGCCTTCCTGTGGGAGGAAGGCGCTTGCCTTCTAGTGGTGCCTTCCTTATGGGAGGAAGGCACTCACCTTCTGTGAGGAAGGCGTCTCTTCTAGTGGTGCCTTCCTTATGGGAGGAAGGTGTTGTGCCTATCATGGCGCCTTCTCGTCGGTGCCTTCCTTATGAGAGGAATGCACTTCCTTCCCTTTTGTGCCTTCCTGGAGGAGGAAGGCGCTTTTCTTTCCTTGGCGCATTCCTGGAAGAGGAAGGTGCCTACTTACTTTTGGCACCTTCCTAGAAGAGGAATGCGCCTATGTTCTCTTGGTGCCTTCCTGGAAGAGGAAGGTGCCTACTTTCTCTTGGCGCCTTCCTAGAAGAGGAATGTGCCTATGTTATCTGCATTGAATCCCAAAGAAACAAAGTGCCAGGTCCATCAAAAAGACCTCAACTGATCCAAATCTAGCTAAATCAACTACAATTCCACAAAACACACTAAAAACACACAAATTAGATAACACGCATAATTTCATCAAATATCTATATAATCATTTATAAAAGTATGCAATCCTTATTATACAACCGCATAATGATCAAGAAAATGTGTACAAAATATGAGCATTTCTGGTGCTCATCATCCCCCCATGCCTAACATATGCCACACCCTCGTGGCATAAAAACTGTAGGTAGCCCTGTTGACCCTTCATCATTGCCATCTCTTAGAGGATTCGACTGCACCTATGGCCCGAGTTTGTCTCTTCTATGCGCTGGCATCTAAAGGTGTGGCTCACCTTTTCCTATGCGAAACTGAGGGTGCGGATGTCAACTATCCTTTTCTCATTCTAGCTACTACTGGAGGTGGTCTAGCCAATATCGTATCTGTTGACTGGAATGCAGCTTCAGTAGCTTGCCAGAGGTCAGCGTCTGGAGGTCTGATCGTTGCCAGAGAGATATCTGAATTATCCCTCCTAGAAGGTACTACTTGGGCCTTGTATAATCTGGCCGTTTTAGGAGCAAGCCCTACGTTCTCCTTTGCAATGGTAGCGGCCTCCAATTGGGGCCCATATGTTAGGGTAAAATAAGGTAGTGTATTGCATTACACTACGTCGGGTTATTACATTTATTTTTCTATGTAATTATGTAATTACCATGAGATATTTTCCTCATGGTTAAACTAGGTAAGTACCTAAATATCCTATGTTAGATATTTAGGTTAGTGTTATGGTTATAACTCTCTACCTAGGTTAGTAGTTAGCTACACGTCTCTCCTCCAGTGTTGGTTAGTGAGATAGATGAGATTAAGTTAATTTAATTGTTATAAATAATTTTGTCAATCGAATGCAATTGTTAATGTTCAATTATTTATTTTGGACTTACCTTGGACCTACATTGGCATCAGAGCAAATTCTCAAAACTCACCTAGTTTCCCCCTTGGGGCTGGACAAGGCGAGATTCTCTCACTCCAGACAGATTACTCCACGGGCATGGATCCTGAGGTGGATCTGATAGGCTGACGACTGGCAAACTTGAACTTGAGCACAAATCCCAAGGTATACTGACGAGGTGGATCTAACAAGCTGATGACTAGTAGACTTGACCTTAAGCACAAATCTTGAGGCAGATTGACGAGACGGATCATGGAGGCTACTGACTGGACAGACCTGGTAGACTCGACCTTGGAAGTAGATCTCAAGGTGGATTAACGAGGTGACACATGGAGGCTGACAGGACTAGACATGACTCAACCTCAGGCACAAAACCCAAGGCAAACAAATGAGGTGACACATGGCAGACTGGCCATGTGCAACCCGGACTGACGACGAGGCGATACGTGGTGGACTAGCCATGTGCCACTCGAATGTGACACATGGTGGACTGGCCAGTGCCACCTGGCCGTAGCAAAAAGCCACGGCGGGACATCCGATTGCCCATAGGCAATCAAAAATTAAAGGGTGAGTTTGCCCTTTTAAATTGGTGAAGAATCGCCCGCAGGGGCGATGTGGGATTAATCCCACAAAGAATTTTTTTTCCCCGCTTCTCAATGGGCATGGGAAGAAAGGGAAGACCTTTCCCTTCCTTTCTTGTCGGGCAACGTAGCCCGAATGGCAAGAGTGCTAGTCAGTTGGGCTAATAGCCGTGAAGTCAGGAGTTCGACTCCCGACGGGGAGAAAAAAAAAGGATTTTTTTCAAGGCGCAACAGCATTTTAAAAAAAAGTTAATTTTTATTTATTTTTGTATTTTTTTAATTTGTTTTAGTTATTTTTAATTAATGAATCAATAATTTTGATTATAAATCATTTTTTTAAAAAACTAAGTGATTTTTTTTATCAATTTTTTTTCTTAATTAAATTATGCTAAATTCAATTAAATTTATGCATTAAAATTTAAAAGGCAGTTTTTTTTTTGTGTGTTGTTTTCTCCTAAATAAAAAAAAAGGGAGATAAGAGACAATCCTTAAAAACTTTCTTTTGCAAATTGAGACTCCTAATATTTTTAATTCTCCAAAATTTTCTAATCAATTGTTTTGAGAGAACAAATTTGTCTCATGAAGAAAAAGCCTTGGATAACAAAAGCTCTTCGTCGTCTAAGAGTTATTCGAAAGAGGAACGAACTTAGACGACAGACAACAAGATCTCATTTTCGTCATATTATTAGAGAGCATAGAAGGAGCTTACACTGTTTCAATACTTACACTGATCCTTGGAAGGGTTTGGATCGAAGTTATGGTCCCATTAGGATTAGAGAACCTTTTAATCCTGATGCACCTCCAATTTTTGAGTATTGAATAATTACGGGTTATATCAAAACTAAGTCGTGTGTCGACTAGTTCTGGAAGCCTTTCAAAAGTGGGTCGTGTGTCGACTTGTCTTGAAAGGAGTGCTCTAAATTCTACATTTTGTAAACATTAAGGGGGGATATAATTTTTTTGATTGATTCTATAGTTTGCAAAATTGTAACGATTAAGGAGGGATACTTCAGAATAAGAAAGGTGCATTTTCGATTTTACTCGACACCTTCTTTTAAAAATTGCTTGTACTAGGTGCATTTTCGGTTGCATTCGACACCTAGAGTGATATAAATTTGGGTTTCTCTCATGTTTTGATTATTGCACTAAACACTCATGTTTTTTGTGTGCATTTAAAAAGTCAAATATAAACATTCCAAGAAGCAATTCACAAATCCCAAACTTCACTCACAAACCATGCTAAACTTTGCATAGGTTTAAAACAAGTAATTTCTCCCCATAAAAAGGTCAAAACTTCAAAAAACCTTGATTCACTCTCTTTATTTGGCTTAATAACCTCAAATTTTTCATCCTTCTTTCAAGGGTGCTAAAGCAGGTGCCATTAAATATCCTAGAGGGAAAAATCACAAGTTTTCAAAACCTACCCCTGTTTCATTTGCTCTATTTTGTTTGGCTTAAAACTCCTCCAAATTTTCATCCCTTGGTAAGGGTGTTAAGGCAGGTGCCATTAAATATCTTATAGAGGCAAATTGAAAACACCTTCCATATACTCTTTTGAGAGTATAGTGCAAGATATCACCATCTTAGTCCTATCAAATTTGAAACCTAAAACATGGCCATGATACACAAGTATCTCATTGAGAGCCAACTACTCAAAGGTTCAAATTATTCAGCTTGGAAGACTAAGATGAAAGCTATCTTAACTGTAGAGGAATTATGGTCAATAGTGGATGGAAGTGTCACTAGACCTCAATCACTAGGACAAGATCAAATAGACTTTGATAAAAAGGATCAAAAGCTATCCTTAATGATCTTGCTTGCTATTACTGATGATATCCAACCTCATATCAGTGAAGCTACAACTGGTAAGGCAACATGGGATGCCTTAAGTACCATCTTTGAGGGCAAGAATCAATCAATGATTCTTAACCTTCAAACACAACTTCATACTTTACATATGAAATCAGGAGAAACAGTAGAGCTATTCCTCTGCAGAGTCGTAGAATTGAAAAAAAACTACAATCCTTAAGAGAGAAATTGGAAGACCAAGTCTTGAACTCAATCATTTTGAGAGATCTTCTTGAATCCTACCGAACGTTGATCACCTCACTACAAGTATCTAGCATGATAGTAACTTTTGTCGAGTTGGTAAATATCCTTCAAACAGAAGAAGCTAATCAACTACAAAGAGATGAGGCATCTAAAAATGGTCTTTTCTCAAAAATACAAGGTGGTAAGAAAAAATGGAATCAATAGAAAGGTTCTTCTTCTAATCAAGACAAGGGTAAAGCAAAAGAGATTCTAAAGAAGAAGCAGTATTGTAAAATTTATGACAAAGACACTCATGAAACCAAACGATGTTGGTTTAAGAACAAAACTCCTAATGACCAAGGAAACAAAAAGGGCAAAAGCAAACCTAAGAACAAGAACAAATAGCAATTGGGACACATTGCAACTAAATATTCTAGTTTAGATTTTGAAAGATCCCACAAAGTGCTCATGACCCATATAGATTCCTCCCACAAGCACTCTATGTGGTACATAGATTCAGGCACTAGTAAACATATGACTAGTGATAAATCTTAGTTTGTAAAATTTGAGGCTCGAGAAGGTAGATCGGTCACCATTGCTGATGATCAGACCTATCGAGTTTAGGGAGAAGGAAGTGTTTCTGTCTCCCTTCCATATGGAGAATGTAATATTCAAAAAGTTATTTATGTTCCAGGATTGAAAAATAATCTCTTGTCAGTTCCACAAATCCTGGACAATAACATGAATGTCAATTTTACAATGGATAAAGAAAAGAAATGTTGCTTTATCACTAAAAAGGGAAAATAGATAGCAACAGGTTCATACAAACATAGTTTTTTTGTCTTAGATGCAATTAACTCTACCCATACTACAATGGTAGTCACCACAAAGGAGGCCACTTCTCTTTGGCATAAGATATTTGGGCATTTGAGTTCAGGATTGGAGCACCCTAAAATTGGCACGGTTAAACAGATAAAATATTAAAATTTGAATTTCAACCCCAAACTGCTCGTTAAACTGCCTGTTACCTACTTTCACCAATTTTTGCACCATTTTTAGGATTTGTTTTGACCGTTGGACGATATACTCTCAGATTAGACGAAATCGTCCCTGATCTAAAAAATTCATCTAGAACAGAACGTCCAGACGATTTTGTCCCAAAACCAAATTTTCATAATTAACTTCTATTTCAACAGCCTCTCCAACTCGGGTAGAAGCGTGTCTGCGCAGTTGGATATTTCCCTGTTGGAGATCTCCCAGATTGGGATGATCCCCAACCTCCCAAACCTCTTCCTAATCCTATATAAACTAGGATTTTTCTAGTTTATCCCCCTGTCTCCCCTTGATTCCCCCTAGCTAATTCTCACTGAACCCCCAACCCCTTAGTTGACGGATTTCATTGCAGAGTTAGCTCCTTATTCCCTCACACTATTTTGCTTGCATTCGGTATTTTGTATTTTTATTGCAGGAACTCTACTGTTTTTCAGTCGAAGCTAGCTTGGATCATCGCGGATGATCTCGGACGATTGCGGACGATCTCGTACTATTGGAGGTGATCCTGACTGTAGTCCAGATTGAGGGTAGTCTGAGTTGAGAGTTTGCATTTTCTTAGCTGTTTTTGCATTTTTCATATCATATCTCTGCACTGTTTTAAGTTATTATGTTTTATGCATCTTGGAGTTCACCTCATTTAGCATAATTACATGATAAAGTTAAAATCAATCATTAAATTTATTGCATTTCTTTATCTGTTATTATAATTTATTATTTAGGCATGTTTGCTATTATTCCTACCATTATCCCTTGCTTCTGAATTTGCATATTTGGTATTTTGTGTCTGTTTTTGTGATTACAGGTTTCTGACTAATGAATTCGTCTAATTTCAGATGATCCTGTCTGATTTTAGACAACCTTCTATGATTTGGGATGATTACATACAAACTAAAATGATTTGAACTGCTACAAGACTTAGAATCTCCATCAGACATCCGAAATCAGGTATGACACCTTCTAGTTAGCATATTATCTGTCATTTGCATCCATTTCTATTTTTTGTATTCATTTAAATCAGCATTGGCATGTAGAATAGTTTAGATTCATATCGGCAAAACCTAGGAGTTGAATGATCAAGCATAAAAATGAACACATCAAACACACTATCAACCTAGGCATGGAAACTGCCATCTAAAAGTTTCTTGGTGAACCCACCATCCGTCAAAAATTCACCCTTATACACCTCCCCCGAGAGGTGGGACCTTCAAAAGGCCTCTCAATCTAAGGTATTGTCCCATCCTTTTCACATCCCCCTTCCGGGCGCGGATCCTATAGCCTAAAGGTAAGGGTGCAAAAAATTTGGAGTGATACATTTTGGTGAACTCGACGTGAAACAGAAACCTTTTGAAAACAAAAACCTTTCTAACAAAAAAAAAAAGAAAAAAGAAAACAAAACATAAATGCATTTAGACTTAAGAAAATTTGAATGTCATATTTAGATGGTAGACTATAATAAAAGACGAGCTGTCACCATTAATGTTGAAAATAAATTAGCATCTATAGAGATTACTTCTGTGCTTAGAGTACCGCAAACAAATAGGGTTCAACCTTTGTGGTACGAACTTGATAGGAGATTAGATCTCATTTCATCTAGAGCAACTGAACTTAGGCAAATCAAGAGGTTTGTCCTAGATAGAATCCTGGATCTCGATCAAGTTATTTTGTATCATGAACTTCAGAGAGCTTGCCATAGGTGGTTAGCAGATAAAAGAGCCCTTGTGTCTTCTGAGTTGTATACCTTTGAGGAATACCTTGAAAATGCAGTTGTAGTACATAAATTTTTGTCTCGTGTAGAGGACCAAGAGTTCATTCTTATAGATAGACAAATATGGAATAGAGTTCCCAGAGTTGTGTTATATCAAGAATATTGCCATGAGATTTATTTTTACAAAATAGAATCTGAAATAGATAATATCACCATAGCACACTTTGTTGACTTCTTGAAAAACAATTTCCAATTTGAAGAGGAGCACTTTATGACTCCTGATGAACTTGATCCTATCAATGATATCTATAAACTATTTATAGAAAACTAAGTTATTATTTTATTATTTTGTTATTTCTTGTATTTAGAGTGTTGTTTATTGTCTTTATAAGCATAAAAACAAAAACAAAAACAAAACAAAATCATAACAAAAAAAAATCAAAACATTTTATTTTAAGTATTATAGTAGGTATATAATTAAGATATATACCTCCCAAGATTTGTTGAAAATATATTAATATATATTTGCTAAAACCCAAATTTAGACATAATGACTAGACTCAGGAATGGAAAACAAATTGAAGTAGAAGAAGATTGGTTAGGAAAAACCACAAATAAACCTGATGCCCTTCTTTAAGACCCAATTCAAGAATAAGTAACCTTAAACCAACAAGAAGAAGAATTTGTGGGCGCAAATGAACAAAAAGAAAATGATAGAGAGGAAGGATCCTCATCTCCTAAAATAACTCCAGAAGGAGCTATTACTTTTGAGAACATGGACCATTTTTGGAAATTTCTCAATAATAATATTGGCACCCTTAATAGAGTAGTTCATATGGATAAAGATCAAATTAGTGATACTCAAGCAACCCTAGAAGACATATATCACACATGCACTAATCCTTTGTCCTTTGTTGATCAAGAAAGTGATCAAGTTGGACCGTCCAATTTGGACATGGCTGCTATAATCCAAAACATGCAACAACAACAGGCTACCCAACCACCTAGAGTGCCTGTTACCAAGCCAAGGGTTATTCCCACACAAAATAAACCTTCATTCACTGCTCTATTTCACCAAGCTATTGATCAATATACCTCAAATCAACAAAAGCCTAAAAAAAAACCAAATATCAATTTCCAACAATCTGGGATACAACATAATGCTACAACAAATCTTCTCCACAATACTCTTCCTACCAACCATCTGCATAACAACAATATAGCATCCAATCCTTATGTCCCACCTTCCTACGGTCACAAATCCCATACTCATGTACCACCAAACCAATATGGTGGACAAACTGGTAATTTGGAAGCCATGGTGAAACAATTAGTCTCTCGCATGGACCAGATAGATCCCTACCATCCCTCATACAATTATCGAGAGATGTGTAGTCAACCTCTAGATCCTATAGTTGTAGCACAACCATATCCCAAACACTTTCCTATACATATCCTACCTATATATAAAAGAACTCAGGATTCCATAGAGCATCTTCATATGTTTAGGATAGCATGTCATGACATATCACATGATGATTTGCTATTACTAAAAATGTTCTCAAAAATCTTAGGGGGGATGGAATTGGAATGGTATTATCAACTACCTACTCATTATTTGAGAAATTTTGAAGAGACCACTGAGTTTTTGTGCATCAATTTAGTGCCTATATCGAAAGGCATGTAACCATTAAAGATTTGTACAACCTAAAACAAGACAAAGATGAGTGTTTTGTTGACTTCTTAGCTCGATGGAGACAGTTGATAGGAAAATTACACTTTGTGTTACTTTATCGGGAGATGTTGGATATTTTTATCAATAATTTACAAGAAAAACTATCCTATGAATTATGAAATACTACCTTGACCACCTTCGATCAAGCTATAGACTTAGCACGAAGGGTGGAAGATGCTCTCATTAGAAGAGGTCGGCTCAAAAAGAAAGATGATGAGAAAACATCCAAAAATCAATATAAAAATAAACAAGTTGTGGGTGACGGAGTCACTGATAGTAGAAACATTGCTAATGTTAATACTATGAAAACAATAGAGAAGTTTATATTGAAACCTCCTGATAAACCACCTCGAGAATTTACTA
Organism: Wollemia nobilis; assembly: GCA_028583015.1. Classification (NCBI taxonomy): domain Eukaryota; kingdom Viridiplantae; phylum Streptophyta; class Pinopsida; order Araucariales; family Araucariaceae; genus Wollemia; species Wollemia nobilis. Next base: position 2,001,697 of record JAQPPZ010000574.1, on the reverse strand, counting down.
GGTTAAATCAACCTTTATCAACCATTCTCCCATAATTACTAGCATGAGGCTTGATCCAATTACTAGCCATTTGGGAACCTGATCCAACCATACCCGGATACAGAGATGATTTATATTGTGATTTTCATAGAGGACCTGGACATGCTACCAACTCTTGTAAAATATTAAAACATAAAATACAAGATTTGATTGATAACAATGAGATGGAGGTGCAAGCCTTCCAACCTAAAAAAAATCCTTCTAATAATGCTCAAAAGAGCATTCCCCAAAATTAGAATCAGAATGCCAATCAATCATTGGACATATTTCAGCATCCTTTACCAAAACATGGTAAAGAGGTGGCCAATCAAATTGAGCATCACAATGTTCCTCCTCCTACCCGATATGTAGGGACTATTAGCGGACAATTACCTGTTCATGATCCTCAAATATTTGACACAACTTTATCCATAGTTACGACCAGACCTCTACATAATGCTCGGATACTTGATCTTAGTGACACTGAATATGAGACTGAAAGTGACATGGAAATCACCACAAATCAATCGAATAGTTCTGAAGATGAATCAGATCCTATTCAACCTATCACCAGTTCTATGGTTCCAGAAGAACCATTTCCTCAAAGAGTCACTACTAGACCATCGTCTCACCAAATAATTTCTAATGAACAAGCCATAAACGCTAGACCAAGACCTATTCATCACTTGCAAAATAACATTGTAGGAACCATCGGAGCCGTTACCAGACAACAGGCTCAAACATCTCAACAAGATCAAACTCAGAACGATGGATTAGCCCCATTTGTTTTGAAAAATCCCAATAAAGGGAACTATGCATCTAATGTTCAACCTAAACCTCCTTACAATATTAATGAACAATTATCCAATACTATAGCCAAAATTTCCCTTTTGGACCTATTAAGATCTTCTCCTACCCATAGGGATGAATTAATGCTTACATTAAGCCAAATGATGGTACCACAAAATATTCAACCTGAAGCCATGTCCAATACTATCATCACTTGAGAAGTCGATTGTATTGACTTTCGAGATAAAGATATCTCGCAACATAGTTTACATAAGGATAACCCCTTATATATTACTACCTTAATTGGAGATGTAGCCGTTAAACGAGTCTTGATTGATAATGGTTCATCTTTAAACATCTGCACTTTTGACTTCTACCAACGATTTGGGTTTAGAAGTGACGAAATGAAAATAACTGATACGATTATCAAAGTCTTCAATGACGAGACACAGGAAACGTGTGGAGTCATTACTATACCCTTGCAAGTTGGTCCTAGAACCCTAGATATGACCGTGTTTATTGTACATTGCCCTGCATCGTACAATATACTTTTGGGTCACCCTTGGATCAATGTGATGTGAGCGGTTCCATCCACTTTACATCAGTGTGTTAAATTCAAATTTAAAAACCAGTTGGTTACCATTCATGGTGATCCTAGATCCTTCGATATGTGCGCTTTGGCAAAACTTGTTGGAGTTCAATTTTGCCCTGCCTTGTCATCCACACATCCTAATTCTTATCATCCGTCCAAACATGTAAAACACACACCCATAACATCATCTACTCTTTCAACTACACCTATACATATAGCTCAACCATCTTCTAAACAAACCACATTAGGACCTCGAAAAGATCCTAAACCTACAACCAATGCTTCCTATTTTACTCCTATATCTTCCATACCTATAGACTCCTTTGTCAATATCCTTATGACATCTACATCCACTACAGGCATCCTTTCTACACCCGATGATGTAGGAAATGTCCCTTCTACCTCTTATGCTCTTACTGATGAGCTCTTACCCGATTTATCTACAATTCTTATATCTGAGGAAGCCAACATTGCCATACAGACTTCCCTCCTTTTAAATAAACTTCCACCCTCTCCTTGTACCTTGGGCCTCCCACAACCTATGGGAAGTATCTACCAAGTCGGGAGTTGTGCTTTTATCTATAAAGGATATGATTAGGGAAGAATACCTAGAAACATTAAGACACATTGTGATGGATATGCTAGATGCTATTTTGCTAATGATTATCTTAAAGCTAAGCCCATAATGCTTAAATTGGGATATAAAGGGAAAGTTTTGGGACCTTTCCAAAACGGTATGAAAGAACCTTTTGAGGTAGAACCGTGGCCTACCCGCTGTGGTGTGGGCCTATTTTCTAGTAAAGGTCAGCCCTTTCCATTTGAGGATGATGACCATCTCGTATGTTATCAAGATTATCTAGATAAACAAGATTCTTTGTGTCTAAAGAATAATTCTTTTACCTACAATATGCTATCCATAGCCTATCCCGAAATGATTGCTGAATCCGACGATGAGTTGGAGGGAGATATCTTTCATGATATTTCCATGGAGGAATTGTTATATAATGAATTTTATTTTGATGGATCTATCCCAAATATAGCCCAGCTTGAAGCTACGACTCCTCAAGACAAATTATCCAAGCTAACCTTGGAAGGATTACAAGAATTAGGTGTTTCATCCACCCCACATAATTTTGAGAGAGATTTACATATGGAAGTTGAAAACGTTATAAAAATTAACATTGGAACCGAACATAATCCTCACATAATCAATAGTGGATCAGAATTGAGTCAAGAAAAACAAGATAAATACATTTCATTTCTTAAAGACTATGAAGATGTCTTTGCTTGGACATACGAAGACATGCCAGGTTTGGACTCTTCTATAGTTATGCATCATCTAGTAGTCCATCTAGATGCTAAACCGGTTAAACAGAAAATTCAAAAATGCATCCTAAAGTGGCCTTACTTGTCAAAGGAGAACTAGAAAAACTATTGAAAGTCATTTTTATACAAGCCATTGATTATGCCGAATGGATCTCTAATGTAGTTCCAATAACTAAGAAAGAAGCCACTAAAGTTAGGGTTTGCATCGATTTTAGAGACATTAATGCCGCATGCCCTAAAGACGATTTTCCTCTTCCCAACATGGATCAGATCATTGAATTTACGACTGGAAGTGGAATGATATCCTTAATGGATGGATTTTTTGGTTATAATCAGATCAGGATAGCTCCTGAAGATCAGGCCAAAACAACCTTTATTACCCCTTGGGGAACCTTTTGTTTGAAAGTGATGCCATTTGGCTTAAAGAATGCAGGTGCAACCTATCAACGAGCTATAACTTATATTTTTCATGATATGATGCATGATATCCTAGATGATTATGTAGATGATATCATAGCTTGTTCCATAAAAGAAGATGATCATTTAAATGACTTAAGGAAAGTATTTGATCGGTTAAGGGAATATCTTATCCGACTAAATCCAGCTAAATGCATATTCGGAGTTAAGTTTGGTAAATTATTAGGGGTTATAGTTTCTTTACGTGGCATTGAAATTGACCCTCTCAAGATTGTGGCTATCATAGATATGCCCGCACCCACCAATATATCAGAATTACGAAGTTTACAAGGTAAGCTTCAAGCTATTCGCCGCTTTATCAACAAGTTGGCAGACAAAACTGGACCCTTTCTTAATCTTCTTAAGAAAGATGTCTCTTTTCATTGGGATGAAGAATGCCAAGAAGCATTTGAACTCCTTAAGCAATATATCCTCAAACCACCAGTGCTTTACCCACATAGATCTGATCGTCCTTTTATCTTGTACATTTCTACTTCTGATTCTGCCTTAGGAGCTATGTTAGCTCAGCTTGACGATGAGAAGAAAGAACATGCTAGTTATTACATCAGCAGAACCTTAATCAGTTATGAAACTCGCTATACTATCTTAGAGAAATTGTGCCTAGCAGTCATATTTTCTACACAGAAACTACGACATTATATGCTCAGTCAAAAAACGTATGTTATTACAAAATTTGACTCTTTACAATATCTCATGAGTCGATCATATTTATCTGGTCGCACATCCAAGTGGGTTCTTGTGTTAAGCGAATTTGAACTCACGTTCATAGGACAAAAGTATGTTAAGGGTCAAATCATAGCAGATCAATTAGCTACTGAACCCTTAGAATCTACTCATCCCCTCATCATTGAGTTTCCTGATGAATGCCTTAAACTAGATGTAGACCATTCAGAGCAATGGTCCCTATACTTTGACGGAGCCCGATGCATGAGTGGGGATGGTGCGGGTATTATTTTAATATCTCCACAAAAACATCTTATTCATCTGTCCTTCAAATTAACATTTGCTTGCACCAATAACATTGCTGAATATGAAGCTCTTATCCTTGGATTACGAGCTGCCTTGGCATTGAAAATTAAAAGTTTATTGGTTTTTGGTGACTCCCAACTTGTCATAAATCAAATCAATGATGTTTATCAAACCAGATATATAAATTACACCCATATAAAGCATATGTTTTGCAGTTATTATCCTTATTTGATCAAGTTACTTTGGAAGCTATTCCTCGAACTAGCAATCATGCGGCTGATGCTATGGCTGCAACTGCATCTCTTTTACCCTTGGAGTTAGACGATGAATATGCTACCATAATTATTCGTCGACTCCAAGAACCCGCTTCAATAAAATCATGCTTAGAACCTTTGGATGTGTTTCTCATAAATGAAACAACTCCTGAACCATGGTATACTGATATATTTAATTTTTTACAGAAAGGAACCTTCCTTGATGGTTGTACTAGCAACTAGCATAGGTTATTACGTAGACAAGCAAGTCGCTTTGTGATTATTGGTAATACCTTGTAGAGAAGATCTTTTGAAGGCATATTACTGAGATGTTTGAATCTAGAAGAATCTAGATCAGCTTTGAATGAAGCCCACAATGGATCTTGTGGGGGACATTTTAGTGGTAGCACCATTGCTAAGAAACTCCTTCGGATAGGATATTTTTGGCCTACCATGGAAAATGATGCACATACTTATGTGCGACATTGGTCAAGTGCTAGAAACACGTTGAACTTTTCCATGCGCCTGCACAAGAACTACAGGCTATCTCATCTCCTTGGCCCTTTTCAAAATGGGGCCTAGAAATTATTGGAAAAATCAACCCTGTGTCATCCGATGGACACAAATTCATCATAACCGCCACTGAGTATTTCACGAAGTGGATTGAAGCTATGCCATTAGCTTCTTGCACTCGGAACACAAGTTTCCAATTTTATTTTTAATCAAATTATTTGTAGGTTTGGAATTCCTGCCAATCTCATTTTCGATAATGGAACTTGCTTCAAAAATAAAGATGTCAAGAAATTATGTCAAAAATATAAAATTCAACATCGCTGGTCCACTCCCTATTATCCTCAGGGTAATGGTCAAGTAGAAGCATCTAATAAAACCTTAATCGAAATTCTCAAAAAATTGGTTAATAAATCCGGTCGAGATTGGCACATTCAGTTATATCCTGCTTTGTGGGCCTATCGAACTAGTGTTCGAACCCCCACTGGAACTTCACCTTTTGTCTTGGTTTATGGTGCTGAAGCCATTTTTCCCTTTGAATTAGAAGTTCCTTCTTTAGCTCTACTACTTCAAGATACTAAAGTAGGGGATGAATATCGTGCTGGCAGATTTAGTTAGCTAGAACTTCTCGATGAAAAGTGCATCAATGCTTTGGAGCATCTTTGCACCTACCAAAATAAACTTAAGAGAGCATATCTTAAGAAAGTTCATCCTCGATCCTTTGAGATCGGTGACCTTGTCTTAAAAGAAAATAAAAAAAATACTAATGCAACTAAAAACCTTAAAGGTAAATTTGAGCCCAACTGGCTTGGACCATATGTCATCACTGCTAAATTTGGATCAGGAGCATACAAATTATCTACCTTGGATGGTAAAGAACTTAAAGAACCTATGAAAATTATGCATCTTCAACGTTACTATGCAAAAATTTTGGTCATTTCATCATTGTATATATTTGTTTTGCATATTATTTCCTTTTAGTTACTTATTTAAAACATTTCAAAAAAACAATTATCTTGTATTTCTTTCAATTCATAACTTAAAATTAAAACATCCAAATCATCAAAATCTTCAAAAACATATTTTATTTTTGTACCTATCAAACTGTGAAGTATTGCAGTTATATTTTCAGTTATTTTGGATAAATAAGCATTTATTTGGGATCTCGCACTTTCACATTCACATGAATAAATATCTTGATTTTATTTGGTATGATTATTCATCTCTCTTATATCAAAGTCCACAGTTGAATTAAATAAAGTTTGAGCATAGAGAACTGATCTTGTTATTTACTTGAACCAAGTATATCTTTTCACATTAAAATGATTTCATTGCACATTCGATATGATGCTACATAGTAGAAATGGTTTCCTGAGTGAAAGGTTTCCCCTGCTATCCTATCATGCACATGGTCTAGAATCTTTGAGAATTGACAAAAGGACAAGCTCAACCCTACCCAGAATAAAAATCCCTTGCTCTACAACCAATCCGAGCAAGTATCCCTAGTATAGGAAGAAAAATAAAAGTAAAAAAAAAAATGAGAAAAAGAAAAATATCATTTTGTACCATCGCAACAATATTTCAGCATTATCTCAGTTCCAAACAAAAATACAAAAAAAAAAGAGAAAGAGAAAAGAAAAAGCAAAATGCAATAAATCCCTTTCCCTACCCCTTGAAAAGAAAAGAAGGGTGAATGAGCTTGAATCCTTGGAATTCTCAATTATTCAAAAACCGTGAGGTAAGCCCCATAATAGGTGGTTTGTGACCAACCCGCTTGGCCTTGGGTAATCCCTAGCGTGGCGATATGTCTATCACATTAGAGACATTCTTTTGTATAGACCTATGTCAGCTTATGGATTAGCTAGCTCTTGATAACCTAACTTACATAGTAGTCTGGTACGGTTACATGCATATAAATCATGGTCAACGAACATTCATTTGGTCAAGGCAAATTACTTGTATCAAATTATCTTGCTCAAAATTGGTGAATGAACAATACAATCGCACACACATTTGTATTTGAGAGATTTTTTATCATTATGATAAATCAAGATTGGTAATGAACTCACATTTGCACATGAGGATTCTTTATAAATCCATATTTCTCTTTGATATAATTTAAAATATTTCTGTAACTCTTTTCGGAACAATCTTATCCTTTTATTTCAGAATTTGTTGTTTGTATAAGAGCAATTACATACATCTTCTCACAAAATCTTAAAAATAATTTCAAACAAAATTTTCATATTATTATTTTTCTATTTATCACAAATCAAAGGTCAAAAAAAAAAAAATCATCTTGCAAAAACCAACAATCTATTTTCTTCTTTGGATTTCGCGATGATGGTATAAGTCTATACCTATAATTCTATGCCTAGCGCAAACCATTGTTCTAATTTTATTTTCCATTTATTTTAAAACAAATTCATCAAAAAATATGACTTGCATCATTATGTTACACAATTATGCTTTACAAACAAATGAACACTTATTCTATTTCATGTCATTATGTTAAAATTCAATTTTGCAACCATGGTATAAATCCTAAGGAATTGTTCAAAATTTTATCACACTTAGAAATTTATGCCTAGCAAAATCATATTTATTTTAGTATCTCATGCATACTATTTTTATGAAAATATGAAAACAAATCATCAAACCATCATTATCTCCATCATTACAACACAAAGTCTTAAGACAGTCTCTTAAGCACTCTTTTACTTTTAACAATATTTCTATACTGGGATTAGCTTGACGACCGAGTGAGCAGCGACTCCATGAAATGGTCTATAACAATGACAATGTCCTTTGAAATTATTGTTAGAAGTCTCTCTTTTATTTTTTCATCAAATCACACCACAACAACCAATTGTTTACATCAGATTATTTCATCTAAAATCTTACAGCATGACATCAAATTATACTATTTCAACACAACATAATTACATGAATCATCAATCCAATAAGCAAACAATTCAACCATTAAAACATCATAAAACATATGAATAAGTCATATCATCAAAAATATCATATATATATATCAAAAAATTATATACATCATATCAAAACTGGATTGGTATGCCACAATCTATACCCTAGCATACTCAATCCTCTCACAAATCTCTCAAAATCTATAGTCCATAGACATCTAGCCTCAAGAAGCCCTCGAGCTCTCAGCCTCATCTCCTCCCCCTCCCTAACGTGGAGGAGGTGGTCCCATAGAGGTTTGAGATGTATCTCGGGTCCTTGTCATCGATCGGGAGGATGTCCTCATTGATCCCAACCTGACTGGTTCTGCAATGTTGGTTGGAAGATATACCCTCTGGCCCTCCGAAACTAGCTAAAAGTATACACCCTGGTAAAATGTAGTCTGAATCATGGACTGCACTATATCATCCCTGATCACCCCTCCACCCTGAGCTCTGAGCCGTGTAGCCTCATCCTGCCATGTCTGCACCTAAGCCTAGAGGCGAGCAACCTCAGCTCGGAGAGTCATTGTCTCGTTGCTCTTCCCTATGTCAACACCCTTGCCCTTATCAAGCAATGGTGGTCTCTACCCCTACTATGAAGGGAGTCCCTCCTCCCTTCGTCCTATCTCTCGTGGCCTCTATGGAGCCCGTGCCATCCTTTGGTGTCTCTCTTGTGGGATCCGTCGTTGCTCTCTCCCCCCATGACCCCGTGCTACCTCAATAGCATCCTGTCATCGCCTCCCCATCTAGTGCACCACAACGTGCACTAGACCCTGTGCCCTCATCATCTAAGGAGGGCAGATGCCTATGTACCAGGCATCGTAGCCATCCACAACCTCAATGTCGTCACCATCCACTGGCTAGATGGGGGCATCGTCCGCATCCTAACTCCAGAATCATTGTATATTTGGAGCCCCGCTCAGTGTAGTACTATCCCAAATAGTCTAGGAGTACTCGTAATCCCTGAGAGAAGGGATCCCCTACTATAGTCCAAACTATCATAGTACTTGGTCATAAAAGTGGAGCTCTACCTCTCTTCGCTCCATCCTTAGCTAGTAGACTCGCCTGATGTGAGCCAGCTCTTGCCCATATTTTTCCCACTCGGGGTGCTCTTGCCATGGCTTCCAGGTGATCTGGTCTAAGATGAGGTCATCTAGCAACCTCTGTGACATCGACAGATCTATCTACCACTGTGACCCCCGTTGTAGCCACCAATAGAAAACCTGAGGCCTCTCTTGGTCAACCCCTATCAATGGGAGCCCTACTAGCCTCTGCATCGCAATGTGCTCCCAGCACCAAACCTGCAGCAACGATGTCAAAACCAGACATCAACCTCCCTTGTATACGACCCCATAAAGGATCCTATACAAGCGATAAAGAACAAAGTTGCCCCATGCAAATCTGTACCCGTGGTCTCTCATGTCGTAGACTATGTCTGAGAGCACCCACTGTAGTCTGCATCCGCTCTGGTGGCACAGTAGTAAGCCACAAAAAACTCTTGCCAAAACCTGTGTTAGCTTATATGCCCTAGGCATCTACCGTAGCGACTTGATGTTCACTTCACCCTTCTCCAAGGCAAAGCTCGGGTCTCCCGTGAGCCTCATCATCGCCTGGCCCTGATTGGCCATAAGCATCATCATCCATCCTTGTATGGGGATCCTCATGATCCTCCATACGTCCTCTAGAGTGGAAGCCATCTCCCTTGTCGGTAACCAAAAGTAGGATGACCCCGGATACCACCTCTCTACTAGGGCTGTCAGTAGCCCCATGTCAGTTGGTACTTGTGGCATCTCTAGCACATGCTGTAGACCGACCTATCCAAGTTGGTCATGCTTTGCCTGGTCAAGCGTGGTTATATCATCTCTTAGCCCACCGTATTTCCATTCTTGGCTCTTTAGTAATCCCTTCTACAAAACAAACAATAAAACAACAAAATCATTAATAAACCAATCATTAAACATCAAATTAAACAACTTAAAATCAAATTTAAAATGATATTGTCCACCATTGGATGATATCATCCCCAATTGGGTAAAATCATCCTTTTTTAGGATGAAATCGTCTCTGATTTCACAACTTGGAAATCGCCCTTGTTGGATGAAATCGTCCCTAATTCGTCGATTTCGTCGTCTGACGAAATCGATGATATAGGGACGATTTCGATGAAATCGAGACAATTTTGTCCTGACGACGTCGATGGCCTAAAATCGGCCGCAATGCCCCAAACAATCAAATTTAAATAAAAAAAATTGCACAAAGTTAAATTAAACCTAATCTACTAGGATTAGATCCTTACCCGTAGTCCGCGTCGGACCTCTGTCGCTCTGTGCACTGTCTCCACCATGTTTTTTCTCTGCAGAGCTCTGGAACAGTAAAAGTGAATAATACAAATGAATTAGGGTTTTCCCTATTTTCTTTAATTTATTTAAAAATCAGCATTTTAAATTTTGCTTTTCCACGTTTTTACCTCAAACGTTCGATTTGGGTAAAAACAGGGAGGGGGCACCATAGTCAGCATTCGTACAATTCGACAAAGAATCATCATCTAAAAAATTGAGTATATTTTTTTGCTTTCTCGTAAAATGAGAAAAACTCGTCTTTAACGCATTTTCTTCAAAAAATTCGCTAAAGAGGGGGTGAAATGTAGCACCCTAAAATTGGCACGGTTAAAACCTTAGTAAACAGATAAAATATTAAAATTTGAATTTCAACCCCAAACTGCCCGTTAAACTGCCTGTTACCCGCTTTCCCCATTTTCCATGCCATTTTTAGGATTTGTTTTGACCATTGGATGATATCGTCTCAAAATCATCCTCGATCTGATGAATTCGTCTAGAACAGAACATCCAGATGATTTCATACCAAAACTAAATTTTCATAATTAGCTTCTATTTCAACAGCCTCTCCAACTCGGGCAGAAGCGTGTCTGTGTAGTTGGAGATTTCCCTGTTGGAGATCTCCCAGATTGGGATGATCCCCAACCTCCCAAACCTCTTCCTAATCCTATATAAACTAGGATTTTTCTAGTTTATCCCCCTAACTCCCCCTGATTCCCCCTGGCTGATTCTCACTGAACCCCCAACCCCTTAGTTGACGGATTTCATTGCAGAGTTAGCTCCTTATTCCCTCGCACTATTTTGCTTGCATTTAGTATTTTATATTTTTATTGCAGGAACTCTACTATTTTTCAGTCGAAGCTAGCTTGGATCGTCGCAGATGACTCGTACGATTGGAGGCGATCCTGACTATAGTCCAGATTGAGGGCAGTCCGAGTTGAGAGTTTGCATTTTCTTAGCTATTTTTATATTTTTCATATCATATCTTTGCACTATTTTAAGTTATTATGTTTTATGCATCTTGGAGTTCACCTCATTTAGCATAATTGCATGATAAAGTTAAAATCAATCATTAAATTTACTGCATTTCCTTATCTGTTATTATAATTTATTATTTAGGCATGTTTGCTGTTATTCCTACCATTATCCCTTGCTTTTGCATTTGCATATTTGGTATTTTGTGTTTGTTTTTGTGATTGCAGGTTTCTGACGAATTCGTTTGACGAATTCGTAAGATTTCAGAAGATCCTGTCTGATTTCAGATGACCTTCTGTGATTTGGGATGATTACATACAAACTGAGACGATCTGAACTGCTACAAGACTCAGAATCTCCATTAGACATCCAGAATCAGGTATGACACCTTCTAGTTAGCATATTCTCTATCATTTGCATCCATTTCTATTTTTTGTATTCATTTAAATCAGCATTGGCATATAGAATAGTTTAGATTCATATCGGCCAAACCTAGGAGTTGAATGATCAAGCATAAAAATGAACACATCAAACACACTATCAACCTAGGTGTGGAAACTGCCATCCAAAATTTTCCTGGTGAACCCACCATCCATCAAAAATTCACCCTTATACACCTCCCCCGAGAGGCGGGACCTTCAAAAGGCCTCTTAGTCCGAGGTATTGTCCCATACTTTTCACATCCCCCTTCCGGGTGTGGATCCTATATCCTGAAGGTAAGGGTGTAAAAAATTTGGAGCGATACAAGGATATTTACTAGAGTTGAGTAAATATCAAATGGTGAAAGGACTCCTTACTCTTTCATCTACCTTGCCATTGTGCTCTGATTGCTTGTCATCCAAGCAACATAGAGTACCTTTTTAACCTAGCTCTTTTCAATCTAAGGTACCTTTGGAGTTGGTACACATAGATTTGTGTGGTCCTATTTCTACAAGTTGTGGAGGAAAATGGTATTTTCAATTGTTTGTTGATGATCACTCACGGAAGATGTGGGTCTTCTTCTTGCAATTGAAGTCTGAAGTATTTTCCTATTTTCAATAGTTCAAAAATCTTGTTGAGAAGGAATCAGGATGCTTTATTAAGACCCTCCATTCATATCGAGGGGGGGAATACACATCAAAATAATTTTACTCATTTTTACAAATACATGGGATAAAGAGACAATTAACAACAACCTACACTCCTCAATCCAATGGGGTTGCTGAGAGAAGAAATTGGTCCATAATGGAAATGGTTCGATGTATGCTTAAGGGGGCCAACCTTGAGAAAAATTACTAGGCTGAAGCTGTTCAAAATGTAGTATATCTTCTGAATAGGGGTCCCACAAGGGCTCTTGAAGGTATGACTCCTCAGGAATCATGGAGTGGTAGGAAACCCTCCATAACTCATCTAAGGGTATTTGGGTGTAAGGTATTTATGCATATACCTAAGGAGAAAATAAAGAAATTAGATGAGAAATCCCTACCTTGTATATTTCTTGGATATGATGAATTTTCAAAAGGCTATCGGTTGATAGACCCATTTACCAAGAAGATACATGTAAGTACAAATGTAGTGTTTGATGAATCTTTCACATCAAACACTACATCAGTATACAGATGATGAGGAGGAACATCAACCTCCTTCACAACAAAAAATCAACCCAAATGGTATACAAGCACAGTAAAAGACTCTAAAATCACTTCCCCACCATATTACTCTCAATCATCCAAAGACAAGAAGCATGCCACAGAAAGAAAAGAATGAAGCATCCACTTCAGTTGATGATCTTTGTGCAGATTTTCAAGATCTTTTTGTTGATAGAGAGTTACCAAGGGAAGATGATATGGAGATAGATGAGGAGAGGGTTTACTTATTAGCATGTGATGAGAATGAAACTTCTATAGTTGATGAAGCACTTAGACTGCCTCAGTGGAAGGCAGTTATGGATGCAGAATATAAATCCCTCATAAAGAATAAAACATGGAAGCTAGTGGATTTTCCTAAAGGAAAGAAACCCATAGGTTGCAAATGGGTTTAAAAAATAAAATATAAGGCATATGGCAATATAGATAAGCATAAAGCCCATATTTTTACAAAGGGCTATGCTCAAAAGGAAGGACTTGACTATGAGGAAACCTTTGCTCCTATAGCAAGGATGACCACCATTCGAGTACTTTGTGCTATGGCAGGACAGTTCGGATGGAAGTTACATCAAATGGATGTAAAAAGTGTCTTTCTTAATGGTGATTTAAAAGAAGAAGTATACATGACTCAACCTCTTGGATTTGTAGAGGAAGGCCATGAGCAACATGTTTGCAAATTGGTCAAATCATTATATGGGCTAAAACAAACCCCAAGAGCATGGTACATAAAAATGGATAGTCACCTACTGCAACATGGATTTAAGAGAAGTCCATCTGACGTGAATCTCTATATCAAGAACACAGGTTCTGAAATAGTGATTCTTGTGTTATATGTAGATGATCTGATCATCACTGGAAATTCAGAGAATATGATTAAAGCCGTGAAAGATGACTTGAAAGAGTCATTTGATATGACAGACTTAGGACTTCTCCACTACTGTCTTGGCCTTGAGATAGAACAGAAAAAGAATCATCTAAGGGTGACTCAGAAAAAGTATGCTAAGACTTTAGTAGAAAAATATCATATGACTGATTGTAAATCCAAAGCAACACCGATGGAATCAGGGCTACAATTATCACGATATGAAGACTCACCATAGGTAGATGGAACACTTTATAGATAGATGATTGGAAGCCTCATCTATATGACTAATACTAGACCAGATATTACTTATGCTGAAAACTATCTCTCTCAATTCATGCAAGAACCAAAGGTCTCCCATTGGAAAGCAGCTAAGATATTCTTACACTACATTTAGGGTAGTGCCGATTATGGTCTAGAGTATAAGAAGAATAACTCATTCTTCTTACAGAGTTACATTAACTCTGATTATGCTGGATCCATAGATGACAGAAAATCAACCTCAGGCTATGTTTTTCATCTTGGATCTGGTCCTGTCTCATGGCATAGTAAAAAGCAATAGGTAGTTGCTTTATCTTCAACTGAGGTAGAATATCATGCTACACGTGGAGCTGTGTGTGAAGAAATATGGCTAAGTCGCATCTTGGCTACCATGGGCCTACCAAAGAAACTTCCCATTCACATGTTTTGCAACAACTCAGGTGTTTTGAACTTGGTCAAGAATCTAGTACATCATGAACGAACTAAGCATATTGATACAGATTGTCATTTCATTCATGATGAAGTTCCTAAACACAGAATTCAGCTTCAACACATTCCCACCGACGAATAGGTTGCAGACATTTTTACAAAGGCACTTGGACATGTCAAATTTCAACTGTTTCGGAGCAAAATTTGTATATCAAAGTAATGTAATAAAGGGGGGATGTTAGGGTAAAATAAGATAGTGTATTGCATTACACTACATGGGGTTATTACATTTACTTTTATATGTAATTATGTAATTACCATGAGATATTTTCCTCATGGTTAAACTAGGTAAGTACCTAAATATCCTATGTTAGATATTTAGGTTAGTGTTATGGTTAGAACTCTCTACCTAGGTTAGTAGTTAGCTACACGTCTCTCCTACCGTGTTGGTTAGTGAGATAGATGAGATTAAGTTAATTTAATTGTTATAAATAATCTTGTCAATCGAATGCAATTGTTAATGTTCGATTATTTATTTTGGACTTACCTTGGACCTTCACCATATACCCCCCATCGTTCCAAATACCTCCTCATCATGGAGGGCCATCCCTGGGATGAACCATAAATATCCCAAGACTGGCTGTCCTCTGCAAGATTGACATAGATTCTAGAGTCTCCTCGCATCCTCGAGGCTGCCTTCTTGGCCTCTTTGGCTACTTTCATCTCCTTGAGCAGTCTTTCGAACTATTTTTGCCTTTCGATGAAGGGCTGCATATCCCACTTGTCCTCTTCTGGCTTAGTGAAGGCCACCTTCACCTTCTTTCAAGCCATCCTAGGCTTTTTTCCTCTGGCTTCTACAAAAAATGTTGCGGCTCGAACAGGGGTCCTCTTTCTCCCTGGCGAATGTCTCCTCGCTTCGAGGGGCCTGCTCTGGAGCGTTCTCTTCATTCTATGATGCTATCTCTAGGGGTGATCCTTCGTTCTCCTATCTGTCCGGTGTCGAGCCCTTAGGCTCTTTTCCTTCTTCAGGTCTAGGGAGTTCCTCCTTATCCTCTAGTCCTATCTGCTATTGGAGGTCCTCGTCCTGCTATGTATCACTCAAGATGATGACAGGGGCTATTATGGGACTTCTCTCCTTTTCACTCCCAAAAACAAAGGAATTCTCCCTTTCCTTCGGGCTGCTCTGTCGGGCGTCCGATCGAATTTCCCTTGAAGAGAATACTCGTTCGACAGATGTGGGAGAATTTGTTAGGACTTCTTTCGCCCAATAATTTTGAGTGTATGCATCCCTTATTTCCATTCCCTTGTCCTGAAGCAACTGGTTCTACTCCCACAACTGCCAGACTAGCTACTCGAGCTAGGCAATTCGTCTGTCTCGTTTCTTCAAATCCCTTGCATGCTTGTTTTGGCAGTCCTACAAAATTTTCTAGGTCATCTAGCAATTAGTTTGCCATTTGAGCACCTCCTCCAAGGCCACATAGACCTGGTCATTGTTCTTAGAAGTCCCTACATCTTGTGGGTTTCGATTCATCAATTCTTGGAGAGTTTGGGCTACAACGTCTACTTTCGGGTCACTCTATTATTCCTCTATCAAGAGGAGTTGCAATAGATGTTTCCTCTTGGGGACTAGTTCTATCAGCCAAAACTCGTCCTCACCGCTAACAAGCGACGCTCCTTCTTCCTCACACTCAGGCACTGGGGAATGCCCTCTTTCCTTCGTGTTCTCGGGCACTGGGGACTGCCCTCTTTCCTCTGTGTTCTCGGGCACTGGTGACTGCCCTCTTTCCTCTATGTAATAGGACAATGACAATTTCTTGATACTCACTATTTCCTCTATAGGGCATCTCTCGTATTGCCCTACTTGAGCAACAGCATCGTGTCACCTTTCCTGGCCGCCATCTCCCTTTGCGTCAGGGTTCTGCCTCTAGACTTCTACATGGCGGGCCAATGTCGATATCAGCCCATGGTGGGCTAAGGCAGATGGTGCCCCCTTCTAGTATCGAGCTGCTTCATCCTTTAGAGCATTCACCAAGTAGAAGGGCATGTTCAACTTCCTTCCATGCACCATGTGATTGAGAAACTACACATGATTAGCGTGCAGATGGGTATATTTCTCGGTGCATGTGAAGAATCGAGCAACCTGCTCGAATATCTTTTGTAGATTCATAGGGAGGCTATTTTTGGGTAACCCCTCCTTGTCTATTTGCACATTCTCTCTTGGAAGTAACACCTCAGCGTATAGCTTCAACAGTCTACCTTTGTATACACATTCCCCTATGAGGGGAAATCTAGTTTCCTATGAGATGAACTCAGGGGTGACTGGAATTTCTACCCCTCATACTTGGGCCACATTGTCCCTCAAGGAGGTAGCGAAATCCTTGGCTGCCTCCATGTCCCGACCTTGACTGACCAGGGTACAGTATTCAAGCCATCCCTCGACCTCGAACTGTGTCTTCACCGCTCCTCTGATTTTGTTCGTATCACCCGGTTCATTCTTCTTCACTGTGTGATTCTTAGACCTTCCTCCCATGGCGCCTTCCATTACTACTACTATTTTTTTCTATCCTTCCTTCCTTAGGAATGTGACTTATTATAGGGAATGCACATAACCCTAGCAGTTATGGAAGGCACCATATCGTTGACACACAATTTTGGCTATGGGGGAATATGATCTTTATGATGGTGGTATCTTTTCTGGTACTGCATATTTTATAAATAATTATATAAAAATTTGAATTAACATGCACGTACCTGATTAGGTGTTTCGGGCATCATGAAGGCCACTGATTCACCGATTTGTGACACGGGGGAGGGGTATGGTCATCTGGTGCCGCTCATTCATGTGATGCTTCATTCTGTTAGAGGCATATGGGAGGCGTGAGTGCTGGCTGTACACGGAAGGCATTCATTGGTACCTTCCCCATGTGGAAGATGCTAATGTGGTGCCTTCCAGATGTTTTTGGTGCTCTCTGAATGGATGCACCTTTCGATGGTGGAAGACACCTCTGATTGGATGTGTTGTCTGGTGGTGGAAGGCACCTTCTTGATGATGGCACCTTCCTACTATGGAAGGTGCTCCTGATTCGGTGCACCTTTTCGATGTGGAATGCGGCCTCGATCTGCATGTGTCTTCTCGATGTGGAAGGTGCCTCTGGATGGATGTGCCTTCTCGATGTGGAAGGCACCTTGGCCTTTTTTTTTTTTATGGTTCCTTCTAGCCACGGAAGGCACCTATATATATATATATATATTTTGGAACTCTTACTGGGGTGGGCGCCTTCTTTATAAGGAAGGAACCTTCCCTTGGTGGGGTGCCTTCTCTATAAGGAAGGCACCTTCTTCTGACTGGGCACCTTCTTTATAAGGAAGGCACCTTATTATGGTTGGGTGCCTTCTGGATGTGGAAGGCACCTTCTTCTTATGGTTGGGTGCCTTCTGGATGTGGAAGGCGCCTTCTTCTGGCTGGGCACCTTATTTATAAGGAAGGCACCTTATTCTAGTTGGGTGCATTATGGATGTGGAAGGCACCTTATTCTTGTGGGGCGCCTTCTTTATAAGGAAGGTGCCTTGTTCTTGGCAATCATGTTGTGATTGACTGGGAAAGGGTGATCAAGCCTTCCCAGTCTTACTTCATGCTGCCTCAGCTTCTACCTATGAGCCAGTGTTGGAATGCTGAGTCGAATCAGGCCTAGTTTCCCAAATAACTATTCCTCATGCTGTTAGGTCGTCCACCTGCAAAAAGCAACCAAAAATAAAATAAAAATAAAGGCAGTTAGATGCATTCCATGCCTATTAGGCCCTGGGTTAGGATGCCTACAGCTTGCATGCAGGCATCATCCCTGCAAAAACACACTATATAAGAAAAATACATTAACTAATTTTGGGTGAGAACTTCCATGCCCACCATTTCACCTATGAGATTTTGGTCCAGATCTAGCAAGATGGGGTCCCCCCCATGCCTATTCTGGATTCTACCTGTAATGTTTCAGACGTATTATAGGGGCATAGTCGGTGGCCATTGACTGTGAACATAGTGTTGATACCATAAATTGTCTTAACGCGCACTATTCCATTCTTGATGATGTCTACCACCTCATACGACCCCATCCAT
Organism: Wollemia nobilis; assembly: GCA_028583015.1. Lineage (NCBI taxonomy): Eukaryota > Viridiplantae > Streptophyta > Pinopsida > Araucariales > Araucariaceae > Wollemia > Wollemia nobilis. The sequence goes on along the minus strand of JAQPPZ010000574.1, from coordinate 1,983,194 downwards.
CTCTGCATTAATTTACCTTTCCTCTCCTGGAACTGATAATCGTACAACAGTACCCATTCCCCTTCTTGGAACTACTTTAGCTTAATGTGGTTGTCATGCCACTACTTTCTTTGCTTTTGTATAATTTTTGTCCTCTACATCTAGTCGAATTTCATCCAGATGATCTAGCTGTCGAATCCTTTGTTTTTGAGCTTCATCCAAGCTCAAGTTCAATTTTGAAGCCATTCTCAGCATCTTGATTTCAAATTCGATGGGCATCATCAAATTTTTCCCATAGACCAGTTGGAAAGGTGTAAAACCTATGGTGGATTTCCATGTGGTGTTATATGCCTAGACTACATCCGACAACCGTGTAGCCCAATATTTCCTGTGTTGTTGCATGGTCTTCGTTAGGATGTTCTCTATTTCTCTGTTTGTCACTTCCACTTGGCTATTTTTTTGCATATGGTAGGGCATAGCTTTATTGTGCCAAACTTTGTATTGCTCCATCAGCTCCTCGATCAACTTGGAGGTAAATTGATGCCCTTGGTCTATTGTTATCTCCCCAGGGACCCCAAATAATGTAAAAATATGGGCAAATAAGAAATCAGTGACCGTTATTTCCTTTGAATCCCTCAATGCTTGAACTTCAACCCATTTTGTAACATAATCCATACAGACCAAAATAAACCTCCTCCCCATCAAAGGTGGATTAAACGGTCCCATGAAGTCCATGCCCCACTTATCGAAAGGTTCCAGGTGTACCTGAGGCTGGAGGGGCATTTCATCTTGATGGGTTGGTCTACCCATCATTTGGCATTCATAACATTTGCTGGTGTACATGGTTGCATCCTTAAATAGAGTGGGCCAAAAGTACCTAGCCTGTAGGATTTTGTAGGCAGTTCATTTCCTTGCAAAGTGTCCTTCACATGGTTCTTCGTGACATGCTTTGAGGACTTCTAAGAACTCCTGTTCTGCTACGCATCTTCTTATAATTTGGTCACGTCCTATTTTAAATAGGAGACCATCCATCCATAGTAATGATGCACTTTTCTCTATGACCACCTGCTTTTCTCAATAAGAGAGAGCAGGTGAGGACCTTCCGGTGGCCAAGTAATTGGCTATATCTGCATACCATGGGGTTTGCTCACTAATAGTGAACAAATGTTTGTCCAAAAATTGGTCTTCCACTACTTGATGGTCTACTGGTATCAATCTAGATAGAAAATATGCCATGACGTTATCATTTCCTGGTTTGTCGACTATGGTGATGTCAAATTCCTGTAGTAGCAATAGCCATCTGATAATTCTTTCACCAATGGTTGGCTTGCTCATTAGGTATCTGATGGCCACATGGTACGAATGGAAAAATACCTTGTATTTGGTGATATAGTGGTAGAATTTGTTTATAGCATGGACAACTACGAGGAACTCCTCTATCATCATGTAGTTGAGCTCTGCTCCTGCCATGTTTTTATTGACATAATAAATAGCGTAAAATTCTTCACCATATTTTTATCCGAGGACTGCTCCAATCGCACTGTTGGATGCATCACAGTAGATATGGAATGATATGGCCCAATTTGGTCCTTTTAAAACTAGTGCAGATATCAGTTTCTCCTTAAGAAATTGGAACGCTTCTTCGCAGTCTCCATCCAATTGAACTCCACATCCTTAGGTAATAGAGTGTGTAGTGGTTTGGCAATTTTGCTAAATTCGGTGATAAATCATCGATAGTACCCAGCTGATCCAAGAAAACTCCTTACCTATTTCTACATTCTGGGGCTGGGTAGGTCTCTAATGACCTCAATATTCCTTTTATCAACTTTTATTCCTTCTATAGAGAGGTGGTGCCCCAGTACGATGCCTTCTTGCATCATCATAAAGCATTTTTAATTACTTAGGGAAAAATTATTTTTCTTGCTTCTGTCGAGCACTGTTTCCAAATTCGTCATTGCCTCCTCAAAGGTTTCTCCATAGACGGTGAAGTCATCCATGTATACCTCGACCCCATTGATGAGGTCTAGAAATGCCTCAATCATAACATGTTTTGAACACTAAAAATGCCTATAAACTCTTATGTTTTATCTGATATGTTAGTTAAGTTGATTCAATATGTTGTATATTAACCATTTTGCATGATCAATGTATTTGAAATATTATATGCTGATTTTACAACTTTTTGCATAGTTTTGTGTTCTTTTTGCTATGATTTGCTAAAATGAGATATGCTTAGAATAATAGCAGCATTTCACTAATCATTTTTTGATTTGTCTCAAGCATTTACTTCACCTAAATCTGGCAACGGTGCAAGCAAACTGTTGCTGTGCAGCAAAAACTGGTCTTTCCTATGTAAATTCCAGCCAGCTGTCCATAAATAGCAAGGCATGGAATTCACATGAGGAAAGGGTGAAGACCATTGAAATTTGATCTTAAGAGATAACCCACCTGAGATATGTAGAAGAGATCACTAGAAAAGCATACATTTGTTCATTCCGAAGTATCTTCGGAATGAACATATATCTTCGGAATGAAAGAACACAGCATCTTCGAAATGAGCGGATCTTCGAAATGAAGAATGCAATATCTTTGGAATGAGCAGATATTCAAAATGAAGCATGCAATATCTTCAAAATGAGTGATATTCAAAATGAGAATGCAGTATCTTCGGAATGAGCGATCTTCGGAATGAGAATTGCATTGTCTTCGAAATGAAGCCACTTATCTTCGGAATGAAGAACATAATGGGTTTCTTTGACCTGTTGACCAATTTTTGAAGCCAAAAAAAGGGAAATAAAGGTTGGAAAAGGTAAAGGGAAAGATATTCCATCTATCTTTGCCGTCATTTTTGACCAAAGCCATCATTAAGGGAAAGATTAAGTTTTAGTCCTCTTCTAGGATAAAACCAGAATTTGTTGCAGCATTGTAGGATTAGATCTTTTGAGATATTATTTGTTTGTAATCAGACCTTAGGACATCTATAAATATTGCTCCCATTCAGGTTGAGCCAGGTAGTAAAGGAGGTAGAAAATAGTGAGAAAAGAGTAAGAAAGCTAGCACAAAATACAGAGTATGGGTAGAAATTGACTGTTACAGTCCTGTAATAGTTTTTCAGTAGAATTATTGTAATCATGTCTTCTAATCAATAAAGTGCACCAGTTCTATTTCATATTTCTTGTAAATGAGTGTGATTAAGATTTAGAAAGAGATAGAGACTTACACCTTCTTTTGGAAAAAGAGGCTGGCCACTTCCAGACCTAGGAGGAGGACTAACAAGCAGGTTTTTATTCTGATTTTGCTACAACAGAATGAGTTGTAGAACTTGTTATTTCAATTGCTTGTAAATAGTTGACAATATTTGCAGTCTTAGTTTATTTATGCTTAGATTAACCTTGTGCTTAATGTTTTAGTTGCAATCTTACTTTCAGCAAAGCTTCCACTTTATTTCAGATTGTTATTTCCAGAATTTACTATTTTTCAGCAATTTCCTGCATTTTATGTTTTGCTGTCAAATCCTGCATAGAAGATTGACAACCTTCTGTTACAGAACTTTGATAGTTTTCATTTCCATCTTAGAATTATACTTTCATTACTACAAGAGTAATTAGATTTCCTTTCTGCAATTAGGATCAAACTTTCAATTCTACAACTGTTATTTCTGCAATATAATTAGGTCTTATTCTGTAATTGTAATTAGGACTTCATTTCTATAGTTAATGATTAGTTTCTAATTTTGCAACTTAGATTAAGGTTTATTTCATGCAATTTAGAGATAGGAATGTCCTAAAACCCCCCACATAATCGGTTCCACCAATAAGACTTGTTGCTCTAGATTGACCTAAGTTATAGCTGTTTCACTTCTTCTTCCATAGATAGCCTTGTACACTACCCTGGATTGACAGATTCATTGAGAATTAATGATGGTATAACGACTACACATCATTTTGGTGCCGTTATCGGGGAATAGTGTTGTCAGAAGAAAACAAACAGTCCAATAGCTGTAATCAGACTAAACTGTGAAAATTCAAGTTAAAATCTGAATACAACAGTTGAGTAAGATAACAACTATTGACTTAATTTATGTCATTTAGGAGTAAACATGAATGAATAAGTCTAGGGATGAAAAAGGTAGAACTACCCCAAAGGATCCCTGGCTTGTTCCATTAAGGAGATCTTCATGCCTAAGGGGTGAATCACCTGTGTTTGAATTACCAGAAATATTAATAGAAAAATCACCAGTCTCACCATCACTAGAACATTCTAAGATAGGAAAATTACCAATTTGATCATCATTAGAATATCGTAAGAAAGACAATTCATCAGACTCATCATCAACAGAGAGGCTTGGACCTCTCGAGGGAACAATTTGGGAAGCTTTAACTTCTCCTAACAAACAAGAAACTATGGCAGAAGGAGGCAATATAGATGGCCAACATGGCTATGTTCATAATGAAGGAGATGATCAGGATATACTCCAACCGTCCAAAAAATTTGAATATCCTATTTGTCTGAATCCAACACAAAACTCTCCCATGAAGACCATTTCACCTTCAGTACTTCCAACCTTTCGAGGTGTTGTATCTGAAGATCCTGACCAGTTTTTGTTTGAATTCAAGGTAGTGTGTCAGACCTATGATTATATAAATGACAATCAGAAACTTAAGGTTTTTCCATCAACTATCAAGGATTTAGCATTGCGCTGGTTCATGAGCTTAGAGCCAAATTCCATAAGAACGTGGGACCAAATGGAGACTGTCTTTTTAGAAAAATAGCAGGAATATTTCCATGTAAGGAATAGAAAAGACGAGTTATTCAGAATCAAGCAAGAAGATGATGAAATATTGGAAGATTATCTTGATAGGTTCTCCTTTGTTCAAAGGAGATGTGGACTTGTAGAACCAGAATTATGTAAAACCATATTTTTGAGAGGATTGCAAGATGAATCGAGAGAAGTTCTGGATTTGATGGGAAAAGGGGATGTAACCACTCTTAGTAATGAGGAAATTATGGATCTCTGTAGGAATTACTCTCGCACTAAGCAGAGAAGAAGAAAAATCCACACAAATGGCACTGATGTAAAGGACCTGATAGAGGAACTTGCAAATTTTAAAACTGATATTCTAGTGCACTTAAACACTACTTTGGGGGAAATGTCTGCAAAAGCAAAAAACATAGAACCTTTGGCAATTTATTGCCCAAGATGTAGAAATAAACATTCTTTGCAAGAATTTCCTTTGAATAAAACATCTATCTCAGCCATTTGTAGTATCTGTTCAAAAAGGCATTCAACCGATCAATGCCACCTGCTACCACAACTCAAAATCGTGTTAGAAAACCAGACTGAGGAACTCAACTATATTAGACCAAAACAAGGGGGAAATTTCTCTCAATATTAAAATCCCCCTCGTTTTCCTACAAATTGGGGGCATAATCTTGGTACTATGCCTTGGGGACAATCATAACCACCCCAACGTCCTTGGAATTATCCTCAATGGACAAATTCCCAAGAATGGCCACAATCAAATTGGAGTAACCTAGCCTGGAATCAGAATCAAAAGAACCCCTCATGGAATCAAAACAACCCATCTTGGAATCAAAACAATCCAGCTTGGAATCAAAATTAGACTAATCCACATTGGATGCAAAACCAACCATAGTGGAATCAGCAATACCAGTCCTATCCAAGGCAGCAAAGGAATCAAGGTCAAACTCAACATTTGTTGCCTACACCTAATCAAAATTTTCAAAAAAAACAACAAACACAACAAGTGAAACAACCTCAATTGCCAGCTTAGCCAGTCACTAATCCAAACAGCATGAGATAGACACCTCCTGTCTATGTGGCTAAAGCTGAAGAAAATGTTGAAATTAATGTTCTTGATTGTAGTAACATCCAACTTCGTTCAGGGAAAGTTGTACCTAAACCAGTTTCAATTGAAATCAAAGAAAATGAAGAGCAAGAATCATCAGAACCAGAGAGAATCCAACCAACAATAAAAATAGAAGAAAAATTAGAACCAGAGAGAATCCAACCAACAATAGAGAAAGAGACACAAGCAGAATAATTACCAAGGATAATTCCATATCCTGAAAGACTTAATGCAATACCAAAAAATTGAGTCATAATTGGTCAAAGAACTCAAAAAGTTGACTATATCATTGCCCTTATTGCAAGCTATTAAGAAAATACCAGAGATTAACAGTACTGTCCAAAATTTGTTCATTAAAAGAGCAGGAAGAAAGAAGAAAGCATTTCCCAAGGCTGTGCGAGGTTGAAGGAAAGATAGCTGATCTCTTATCCGGAAAACTACTACCTCCAAAGTATAGTGACCCGGAAGTCCGAGTTATCACAGTTACCATAGGTTCAGTACCAATATCAAATGTTTTAGTGGATCTAGGAGTTGCAATAAAAGTCATGACCAAGGATACAATGGAACAATTACAGCTCAAACATCTCAGCCCCACATTTACAGTTTTAGAAATGGCTGATAGGTTAGTTGCAAAACCTGAAGGAATCATTGAAGATGTCCCTATAGAAGTTTCTTCTTGGGAATTCCCTGTAGATTTTTTGGTTTTACAGCCAAGAAATTCAGCACATAGATATCCCATTATTTTGGGAAGACCTTGGCTTGCAACTGCAGCAGCCTTCATAGACTACAGATCTGGAAATATGACTATTTCAAATGGTATTGATATGAAACAAATTTCTTTATATCCTCCTACAAAACCATCTAGAAAATTTTTAGGTCATTTATGGTTTTCTGACTTAGAAGAAGAACCAGAAGAGGTCATTTCTACACTAGCTACCTTAGTAGTAAGAGAACACATAGAAGACCTCAGTGACACAGAAAACTTAGAAAATGAAACAATCCCGATGAATGTTCTGCATGAACAAGGTTTAGAAGGGGAAGCAACAAATATCCAACGAGTTGTTAAGTAATGAGCGAGAATCAAAAATCTGAAGATGAACCATCTGTACTATCACAAGGAAACTCTGTTTCACTACCACATGGATGGCACCATCATCTGATTTTTCCTTCTCACTGTTCCATACAAGATATGCTTCCCTCAAGCAGTAATAAAACATAAACTACTTCTTTTCTCCCATCTCAGCAATGTCCTCTTAATCCCTTAATCACCAAGTATGAAGGAGTGAATTCAGTCCTTCTAAATACAAAACAAATAGAAGTCCAACCAGGCAAATTTTTGAACATCTACAGCCAGCTTACTAGGGAAGAGGAAGAAAAAGCTGATAGTTGTCTTGCGAAGCATGTTCATGTTTTTGCTTGGAACTACAAAGATATGTCGGGAGTTCATCCCGATATATGTACCCACAAAATCTATCTTTGAAGAAGTCAACCCAGTCAGACAACCTCAAAGAAGATTGAATCCTGCCTTAAGAGATATTGTGAAAGAAGAAATTGAAAAACTCCTAAAAGTAGGATTCATTTACCCAATTTTTGATAGCCAATGGGTTTCTCCATTGGTAATAGTTCCTAAGAAAAATGGAAAAATGAGAGTATGTGTAGACTATAGAGAGTTGAATAAGGTGACATACAAAGACCATTTTCCATTACCTTTCATAGATAAGGTGTTAGATACTCTTGCTAGAAAAATATACTTTTGTTTTCTTGATGGATTTAGTGGATATAATCAAATTCAGATTGCACCTGAAGATCAAGAAAAGACAACTTTTACATGTCCATGGGGAACATTTTCCTATAGGGTTTTACCTTTTAGTTTGTGTAATGCCCCAGCAACTTTTTCAGCGAGCAGTCCTAGCAATTTTTGCTGATATGACCACCAAAAGTGTTGAAATATACATGGATGATTTCACAGTATGTGGACAAACTTTTGATTTTACATTGGAAAATCTTGACAAAGTCTTAACTTGCTATGAAACATACCACTTATCCTTGAATCCAGAAAAATGCTTCATGATGATGAAGGAAGGGATAGTTCTTGGTCATCACATCTCTCCTGAAAGGATCCAAGTTTATCCAAAGAAGGTGGAAATTATCAAGAATCTCCTTCCTCATAAAACTCAGACTAATGTCAGAAGCTTCCTAGGACACATTGGTTTTTACCGCAGGTTTATTCCCAACTTTAGTACAATAGCCAGTCCTATGTTTGCCCTATTGACTAAATATTTTGAATTCTCCTGGACTGCAAAGTGTCAGGAAGCATTTGAAGCTCTGAAAGAGAAATTGATAACTCCACCTGTGCTCGAGAGGACCTAATTGGACATTACCATTTCACATACGGATCGATGCCTCCAATACAGCAATTGGAGCAACATTAGGACAAATTGATAATGGTGAACATTATACCATCTACAACATTAGCAAGAACTTGACATGAGCCGAGAAAAATTATACAACAACTGAGAAGGAATTCCTAGCAGTAATTTATGCCATCAACAAATTTAGGCATTATATCATAGGTTATCAAATATTTATTCACATAGATCATACAACCATTAAGTATTTGATGAATAAACCTATGGTAAGTGCAAGAATTATTCGTTGGTTGTTATTTTTGCAAGAATTTGATATCACTATAATCAACAAACCAAGAAAAGCTAATGTTGTGGCAGATTTCTTGTCCAGGTTGTAGAACACAGATGAAGGGGAATTAGTTGATGACACTTTTCTTGATGAAAAACTATTTGCTATATCAGTACAATCACCTTGGCTTGCAGATATAGCCAATTATTTGGTCACAGGGAAAGTTTCTCCACATTTCACTTCAAAAAAGAAAAAAAAATTGATCAAATAGAGTTCTTCTTTTGAATGGATTAAGGGTATGCTTTTTAAGTGCAGTCTTGACCATGTGTTACGTAGGTGCATCCACAAGGATGAAGTGTATGATATCCTTAGAGCTTGTCATGATGAACCCTCAGGTGGACACTATTCTATAAAAAGCACAGTTAGGAAAATCTTAGGGACATGATATTATTGGCCATCTCTTCACAAGGATGTGAAAAAGTACATCAGGCATTATGATGCATGCCAAAGAATGGGGAAACCCACTCATACAAATGAGATGCCACTACAGCCTCAAATAGTTTTAGAACCATTTGAGAGGTGGGGGCTTGATTTTGTAGGACCTATTGATCCACCTTCTGAAGGAAAAGTGCATATTATAGTATGCATCGATTACCTGACAAAGTGGGTAGAGGTGCGTGCTTCTAAACATGCTCGTGAAGAGAAGGTCGTTGATTTCTTGTATACTCAGATTTTTCAGAGATTTGAAGCTCCACGGTCTATCACCACAGACCAAGGACCCCAATTTGCATCCAAAGTCATAAAAGCATTTACAAAATTATATGAAATCAAACATAGGAAATAATCACCTTACCACCCACAAGCAAATGGCTAGGTTGAAGTAACAAACAGGGAACTAGAACGCATCTTGACAAAAATAGTAGCTTTTCATAAGAGAAATTGGCTAGATAAATTACCTGAAGCAGTTTGGGCTTACAATACTACTTGGAAGTCCACTACTGGATTCACACCTTATGAACTAGTCTTTGGTAAAAAGCCTCTCTTACCTATTGAATTTGAGCTACTAACATTATGCACAGCACTGGAAATTGGAATTGAATTGTCACAGGCACAGACAGACAAGATTTTGTAGCTGAATGCATTGGATGAACTTATATTGGATGCTCTGCACCAAACTGAGGTAATTCAGGAGCAGAGGAAGCTATGGCATGATAGTCACATTCAGCAAAGAAAACTTCAACAAGGAGATTGGGCTTTACTGTTTGATTCTCAATACGAAGACTTCCCTAGGAAACTGAGAACTAGATGGTTGGGACCTTACTAGATTGAGGAGATATTTGACAATGGAGCAGCTCATCTATCCCCTATTGATGGGTCACGAAGAAAGTTGGTAGTGAATGGACATCACCTCAGGGTATACCATACACCCCTGACTAAAGAAGAATTCTTGCAGCAACTTGATAGTTTAGATACACAGCAGGTGGAAGAGATTCCCTCTTCCACTTCAAAACAATCAACATGATCAGTGGATTTCAAGAAAAAGCAAAAAATATAAAAAAAATTAGAAAAAAATAGAAAACAAAAAGATGAATAAATTCTGAGTATGAATTCCTTCATGGGCATGGTTTCAGGGGAAATCATGAAATTCCTTCATGGGCATAGTCAGGATCAAAAAAAAAAAAAAAAAGAGAAAAATGAATAACTCAGCAGTGAAAACCTTTTCTTAAGGCACTACTGAGTTGGTGTGCATGAAAACCAGTTTTCTGGCATGCATAACCTTGAGAAATTTTTGAACCATCATTGTACAAATTCACCAAGTGCACTTGTTTTGAAATGTTGTAGAAAATCTTAGCAGAATATCAACAAAGGCAATCATTCTTCAAAACTGGCATTAACTGTTTTTATCAGGTATATATTTCTTACATTTCTTCATTGTAAAATGATTGGTATATAGTATGTGACAATTAACCATTAGCATAAAAGGTATTCATAAGAGTTGGCATACTTAAGACATGTTTTGAAAATGAAAATATTGATTTCTGCCTAATATTCGGAACAAGAATGCCAAAAATAGTGCCTGTTGTATTATCTTCGGATTGAAATTGTCTTCAGAATGACAACAAAATGAATGTTGCACTTTGTCTTCAGAAAGAAACTTTGTCTTCGAAATGACAATTTGTCTTCAGAATGAAACTTGGTCTTCGAAATGACGACTTGCTGCATCATCTTCGGAATGACAATTTGTCTTCAGAATGAAACTTGGTCTTCGAAATGATGACTTGCTGCATCATCTTCAAAATGAGGATCTGTTTTCAAAATGAAGATCTGTCTTCGAAATGAAGATTTGTCTTTGTAATGAGGATCTGTCTTTGGAATGAAGATTTGTCTTCGGAATGACGATTTACCTTCACAATACAGCTTGATCTTCGGAATGAGGATTGATCTTTGGAATGAGGATTAATCTTTGGAATGAAGATTTAAATTTGCAAAAAAATATTTGTCTTCGGAATGAAGACCTATCTTCGGAATGAGGATTAATCTTCGAAATGAAAATTTTGCAAAGAAGATTTGTCTTCGGAATGAAGACTCATCTTCGGAATGAGATCATAATCTTCGAAATGAAATTTTGTCTACACAATAAGTTATAATCTTTGAAAAGAGCATTTCCACGTGGCATCCAAGAAAACAAGGTACGACAAAATCAAATTCTTTTTTGCATGTGATGAAGGAACACGTGTCAGTCAGCACATGGTTTGTTTTTGCACCCATTGGAAATATGGAGGACGTGACCAACCATATGCCACCAATTTTTAATGCCAATAAACATGCATGTGAGAATCTACAAAACTAATGAGGTGGATCTGACGGTAAGGACATCCATGCAATTATCAATGAACAGGTGTACAGTGCAAAAGTAGAAATGTGTGCCACCTTTCTTTTCGAAGACATGTTTGTGAAGTATAGTGCACAGGTTACGGTTCATTCCAAAGAAGACGAGAAATAGGGCAACGAAGGTTTCAAACTAAAACTCTGCAAATCTACAACAAAAAATAGCCAAAAATCCAGCAAAAGAACAGCAGCCGCAGTGTACGATTTTTAAACAGAAAAGATGGGGTGAAAGATCAGAACAGAGCCTACAGATACCACTTACCTCCGAGAAAATCTGGCAATCGTGCAAATTTTTGAATATGGAGGGTTTATGCCATTTCTAGATAAATTTAATGGGTCTTCTGAAGATTTGGCTGGCATGTTCGCCCATACATTTAGAAACAACCGAGCACATGTTAATGGCATGACTATTGAGGTAAGCCCTAAAATTTTAAGTCAGATTACAGAGCTTCCCTTAGAAGGGATTTTAATTTCTAGATCTGGCAAGAACACATTGGAAAATGTAGTTAATCAGTTTGTAGATGATAGAGAACCAAAGTATTTAACCCATAACAACACATGCAAAGGGTTAAAAAGGGCCAGCCTGTAGGAACCCTGGGATGAAGTAGCCACCTAGGTAATTAAATTCCTAACCTATGAAGGGTAGTATGTGTTGTTGTCAGGGCATCATCTGCAAATTTTGAACCATCTTAGACATGGTGGGCAACAACCAGAATTTAGGGTAAATCTTCCCCTGTATCTGTATCAAGAATTAAAAAATATGGCAAAGAGATATCAGGAGGGTAAAGGAAGCCTTTGCCATCATGGCCTCATCAAATTAATCTACCAACACCATTTTAGAGGAAACCCTAGGAGTTTTGATAGGTTTTACTCTACCATAAATGATGTCATTTTTGGGTATGAAATTGAGGAAGAAGAAGAACCAAATGCTGCTGATGTTGCTGCAGAAGAAGAAACAGCTACTATAGAAAATGTTGCAGAAGATGCTGCAAAAGAAACTGTAGAAGGTGCCCCTGAAGCTGTTACAGAACTACACCCCACAGTAGCAATAGAAAACCTTGCTCCTAAACCCTCAACTTCACGAGCTAAGAAACAAAATAGAAGAGGATCAAAAACTGGCAACAGAGCAAAAAAACAAAAGAAGGTTTGTTTTGCTGAAGCTGCAAATGATTTGTAAGAACAGAGAAGTGAAGCACTTAACCAAACAGAGGCAGAAACAACAAGGGAAATAGAGGCATCTAAAACTGACCCCATGACCCCTACTGTCACCAAAAAATAGAGCAAAAATAAGAAGTTTGCATCTGGAACTAGGAGGTCTACAAGAATCCATTTGAAAGAAACTGCAGAACAGGTCATGGAAGAAGAAGATAGACCAAGCAGCCCAAATGTCACAAAGATACAACCAGCATCTAATTTTTTTTTAGAATTCCTTAAACAGATAGCTGAGGTAGAAACTAAGCAGGATGGTTTGGAGGAAGCTACAGTTCAACAGACTATAGATATGGTAGATACCCTTATAGACAGTCTCACAGAGCCTCCTGAACAAGAACAAATTGTTGTAGAAGAAGAGGGAATATTGGTTGAGTAGCCAATCGCAATCGATTTGTCCGCATCGGCTTCGAAGCAGAAACAGAAGTGGAAGACATCACAGAGCAGCTGAGGGCAGCAAGGAGTGTTGTCAAAACATAGACCAGATGGATTTTAGAGAAAGAAAGCATCATTGAGATGCAAGAAAAAAAAATTGCAGAGCTTCAACAGGAAGTGGCAAAATTGAGAAAACTATTGTCACAATTTGAAAAATAGCCAGCTATATCCAATGATGAAGACAATTTGGCTCAATTGCTTTTGGGTCTATCAAGGATAGATGACTCTGTTGAGGCAGACATGGGAGTTCATCTTGAAACAACACTCATTCATTCTAAAGAAGTGCCTATTCATTCTGAAGCAGCACCATCTTATTCTGAAGCATTGCCTACTTTTTTTGAAGATGCTTCAGAAATGGTGAATATCATAGCAGAGGATATTGAAGATGAGCCACCAACACAGGAACAATCCCAAAGAGCAAGAAAATGTTCAAGTAAGTACTCCTATTGAGGTCCCTGCATTTCAACTTGTTACACTTCCAGTAGAAACAACAGATAAGGGGGTACAAGTAGAAATACTATCTGATGACAACCCCATAGAAATAGCAAATAAGGGGGTGCAAGTAGAGTTATTAAAAGATGAAAAACCAGTGGAAGTGGCAAAAAAATGAGTTCAGATAAATTTACTACCTAGGATCCCCCCTGTAGTAAGACCACCTAATACTATGTCTCTAGAATAGTACAATGCAGACATAGCTAGCTGGATGATTAGATATGAGCAGCTTGCCACTAAAACTGAAAAGTTCAAATTGAAAGCAAAACAGCTAGAAGCCAAGGACACAAAAATTTAGGCATTAAAAGAAAAGGTATGTGACTTATGCCAAATTATTGAATTTTTAGTCCAATTTAGACGACCAGCCAAATTTTACAGCCTTATTTTGAAGGAAAAATACCTCAGATGGCAGGTTATGAGGATTACTTCAAACCTCCCATATAAATTGGACACTATTACAGATTTTTTGGAGGCATATTTTGACAGTCCTTTTGAGCAAAAAAATCTCCTGTGTGAACTGTTTTCACATAGTTTCTTCATTCCAGAGGAAGTTGACTCTCATCCTCAAATCTACATTGGAGATGTTCAGTTGAGAGCATTTATGTCTACTTTGCAGAATCAGCTTTACTGGGATCAAGAGAAAAAGCAGAATAAAGTGATTGAAACAAGGGCTAAGTTGTTAGTCAGAGCAATCCAGCCAAATCACCTATTTATCACTAAGAAAAACTTCTCAATGATGAACAGGGATGATATAAAGAGAATGTACTTGAAAAATTTAAGGGACTGTGTGGCCAAATTTAACAATTTCTGTGATCACAATTTCTTCCTAGCATTGTCAATATGTAGAGACAAATGGGCTGAAATTTCCATGTCTTTGAGGAAAAGAGAACCTATCTCCCCCATCAACTTAGAATGGTCCAGAAGAAGAGCAGAAGGTGTAATCCAACTGATTCAGATCATGCAACATAACTGGATAGGTCTCAGGTTTAGGCCTTCGACCATCATTACTCCAGTTCCATTCTACTTTGAGGAAGATGCCTAGCCTGATGAACAATTTGAATATTGGCTCAGAAACATTTAGGAAAACAGGGGGTATTACATAGGCAATAAATTATTCTATAGGTCATGGAATCTAAACATGGACATATGTGATTCCATAGCCCAACAGAATGCATGAGGGCATGCATTAATATAAGTTGGGGGGAAAATGATGAGGTCTGGAAATGCCTCAATCATAACATGTTTTGAACACTAAAAATGCCTATAAACTCTTATGTTTTATCTGATATGTTAGTTAAGTTGATTCAATATGCTGTATATTAACCATTTTGCATGATCAATGTATTTGAAATATTATATGCTGATTTTACAGATTTTTGCATAGTTTTGTGTTCTTTTTGCTATGATTTGCTAAAATGGGATATGCTTAAAATAATAGCAGCATTTCACTAATCATGTTTTAATTCATCTCAAGCATTTACTTCACCTAAATCTCAACATGATGCAAGCAAGCTGTTGTCTGTGCAACAAAAACTGGTCTTTCCCATGTAAATTCCAGCCAGTTGTCCATAAATAGCAAGGCATGGAATTCACATGAGGAAAGGGATGAAGACCATTGAAATTTGATCTTAAGAGATAACCCACCTGAGATATGCAGAAGAGATCACTGGAAAAGCATACATTTGTTCATTTCGAAGTATCTTCGGAATGAATAGATATCTTCGGAATGAAAGAACACAGCATCTTCGAAATGAGCGGATCTTCGGAATGAAGAATGCAGTATCTTCGAAATGAGCGGATCTTTGGAATGAAGCATGCAGTATCTTTGGAATGAGTGATCTTCGGAATGAGAATGCAGTATCTTCGGAATGAGAATTGCATTGTCTTCGGAATGAAGCCACTTATCTTCGGAATGAAGAATAGAATGTGTTTCTTTGACCTGTTGACCGATTTTTGAAGCCAGAAAAAGAAAAATAAAGGTTGGAAAAGGTAAAGGGAAAAATCTTCCATCTGTCTTTGCCATCATTACTGACCAAAGCCATCATTAAGGGAAAGATCAAGTTTTAGTCCTCTTCTAGGATAAAACTAGAATTTGTTGCAGCATTGTAGGATTAGATCTTTTGAGATATTCTTTGTTTGTAATCAGACCTTAGGACATCTATAAATATTGCTCCCGTTTAGGTTGATCCAGGTAGTAGAGGTAGAAAATAGTGAGAAAAGAGTAAGGAAGCTAGAAAAAAATATAGAGTATGGGTAGAAATTGACTATTACAGTCCTATAACAATTTTTTAGCAGAATTATTGTAATCATGTCTTCTAATCAATAAAGTGCACCAGTTCTATTTTATATTGCTTGTAAATGAGTGTGATTAAGATTTATAAAAAGAGAGAGACTTACACCTTCTTCTGGACAAAGAGGCTGGCCACTTCCAGACCTAGGAGGAGGACTAACAAGCAAGTTTTTATTCTGATTTTGCTGCAGTAGAATGAGTTGTAGAACTTGTTATTTCAATTGCTTGTAAATAGTTGACAATATTTGTAGTCTTAGTTTATTTATGCTTAGATTAACCTTGTGCTTAATGTTTTAGTTGCAATCTTACTTTCAGCAAAGCTTCCACTTTATTTTAGACTGTTATTTCTAGAATTTACTATTTTTTAGCAATTTCCTGCATTTTATGTTTTGCTGTCAAATCCTGCATAAAAGATTGACAACCTTCTATTATAGAACTTTGACAGTTTTCATTTCCATATTAGAATTATACTTTCATTACTGCAAGAGTAATTAGATTTCCTTTTTGCAATTAGGATCAAACTTTCAATTCTGCAATTGTTATTTTTGCAATATAATTAGGTCTTATTCTGTAATTGTAATTAGGACTTCATTTCTGTAGTTAATGATTAGTTTCCAATTCTGCAACTTAGATTAAGGTTTATTTCATGCAATTTAGATATAAGAATGTCCTAAAACCCCCCACACAACCGGTTCCACCAATAAGACTTATTGCTCTAGATTGACCTAAGTTATAGTTGTTTCACTTCTTCTTCCACAGATAGCCTTGTACACTACCCTAGATTGACAGATTCATTGAGAATTAATGATGGTATAACGACTACGCATCACCCATATCCCATAATGTTTGATAATATGCTAAGAACTACCCTTTAAAAGGTGGCAAGTGTGTTGCATAGTCTAGAAGGCAATACCCTATAGGAAAATGTTCCTCATGGGCAGGTGAACATTGTCTTATCCTGATATTCTTCTCCTATTTGGATCTGGTTGTATCCACTAAATCCATACAGAAAGGAGAAGTATTTCCTCCCTTGGTGTGTGTCTAAGACCTGATCAATGAATGAGAGTGGGAAGTGGTCTTTCTTGGTTGCTTTGTTCAATGCTCTGTAGTCCACATAGATTCACCACTTCCTATTCTTTTTAGGGACCACCACTAACGGTGATACCCACTCACTATCAAAAATTAGATATATGAATCTGGTAGCCAAGAGTTTATGTAGTTCTTCCTTGAAAATGTATTTCATTGCTGGGTTCATTCTTCTCTATGGATACTAGATTGGAGTTTCCTGATCATCTAAATAAATTTGATGGGTACAGATCTCTGGGTTGATGCCCTACATATCTAAGTATTCCCATGCAAATGCTTATTGGTGCCTTAGCAAGAGCTCTTCTAATTTTTTCATTTGTGTGGGCATCAACCTACTGCTAAAATTTAATGTTCTTATTGTCCCAATGTGTATATATCGAATGTGGTGATCTTGGGCGCTAGTCAATGGTGATCCAGGTGCAGAGATGGAGGTCTCTCCATGGACAAACTCCACAATAGAACCATCTTTGTCTTCTTCTATCAACTCCAATGTCATCATCGACTAGATTATGGATAGATCCAGATTTCCATTCCTGGTGAACATGGATTCTCCTACTAAGTCGACAGATTGTGCTAGGAGCAAAATGGTCAACCTTTTAACATTTCACCCATCAGATATGGTCATCAGCCCATCCTGATAGCTGATGTAAGTGTTAGCTATTTTCAGCCATGGCATCCCTAAGATGAGCGGGTAACCACCTAGCCTAGTTTTGGATTGAAAAACTAAAAATTTGATTGGGTATTCCCATGCGCTGACCATTACTATCATGTCTTCCAAAATCCCTTCTGATGATATAGTCAATCGATTAGCTAGCTGTAGCACTGTCATGGTGGGTTTCAGGTTCATGAGCTGTAGCATTCACATGGTATCTTGAGGCATTACATTGATGGCTGCTTGGAGATTGACCAACGCATTGGACATGAAATGTCCCTCAATTTTTACAGTCAGCACCAGGCTTCCTGGGTCTGCATACTTCGGATGGCATGTTCTACCCATCATCAAATCTGCCAGTTTACCCATGACATTGATAGTCTGGGTTGCTCTTCATACTGAATTCCTCAGACACATCTCTTTGATTGCCTTGGTATATATTAGAACATCTCAGATTGCTTGAAATAATGGAATTGTCACTATGAGGTTCTTCAAGCTTGACAAGATGTCGAATTTTGACTGTGTTACTTTTCTCTGTTATTGCAGCATGTTAGGAAATGGAGCCTTCACTTTCTCAAGTATTTCTTCCTCCTCTACCAAAGGTGTTTCTTCTACCTCTTCCTCATCTTCTACCAGTGGAGGTGTTCCTACTCCTAGTTGCCTACCTGACCTAAGTTGAATATTGTACATAGGATACATCTCACCCTCCATGTTGTATGCTGGTTGGTTCACTTTGTTATTTGGATTTACTATCGATTGTGTGGGTAGCTGCGTAGGTCTCACTACTGGAAATGCCGATAAATTCTATTGGGGGTGAGTAGGTGCTACGTTCTATGGAGCCTAATTTAATGTATTATGGCCTCTCCACTGCTACCCAAGATATGGATATGGCATCCATGGTTGCTAGTTCAGGAATGCTATTGGGGGTGCGTTAGACCAGGGTGATGGCCCCCACCACCCCATGTTAGGTGGTTGAGGTGGTCCTTGGTGCATGTATGGACCTCCCCCATATGGCGACATTCCAGTTGGTATATTCCCCATAAGGGGCTATGGCCAACTCTTCTGATTGCCTATGAAATAGGCATCCGTGCTTTCAACATCCTCCTGATTACTTGGTATTCGTGGGCATAATCGAGTTTTATGATTCAGCATGTAAACTACACATACTCTAACTTTGTTCTTTGGGCATGCATTCTTTGCATGCCTCCCTCTGCATTTTGGATAGAAATAGGGTAATGTTGCATCATTTTCTTTCTTCTTTTTCTCTAACAGCAACATATCCATCTGCAATGCTAGAGATGAGAGCATCTCGCTCTTTAAATCCTCCAGCATGTTACCTATTTTTGTCTTTGTTACTGAAGCAGTCACTTTCATGGTTCTAGAGGTGGCCTTGCCTCACCTTCTTGAGTAGTTCTGGTATTGTTGTCGGATGTCTTCCATGGCATGTTGGTAGACATCACCTCTAGAGATCATGTTAAGAGCCTTCAATGATTCATTGGTAAGTCCTCTCAAGAAGATGCTTTTGAGGGACTTATCAGATAGTCTCGCGTGAGGAGATCATTGAAGATTAAAGTTGAATCTCTCCTAGTACTCCTCGAGAGACTCATATTCTTTCTATGTCATGCTCAGGACCTCCTCCCTGGAGTCTTTTGCTCTCCCGAAATCTTGGTATTGCTCTAAAAATAACCTCTTCATCTCGTTCCACGTGGTAATGTGTTTGTCTCCTATATCGATGAACCATCACAGAGCTGCATCGTCTAATGTAGAATTAAAGAGTTTCAACTTCTACGTGTCAGATTTGTAGTCCACAGACCTGCATAAGACATCAAACTTAAATAAAAATAGGTCAGGGTCCTCATTAAGGTATCCTCTGAAGGATGAAAGGTGAGCAGGGGATATGTTTTTAATTTTGGCATCTCCTACTCCTTCCTTTATCGGGAAACTGAAGCCAGATGAGACTTCATCGTTATAAGCCATTTTTTTAGGAAATGTGGTTTCTAATACAGTGCTTATGGCCTTACGGTCGTTTAAGACTTTTTGAGTCAAAGCTCTAAGCTTGTCTGGTGAGATCGTCCGATCTTCTATAGTCTTCCATAATAGGGCTTCCTCTAAGGGAGTCCTATTAAACAAGGGATTTATTATGATTCATTCTTCCCCACATTGATGGGATGAGGAGGCACTTTGTACAAAGTGCGGTTCCTCACTCCAATGGATTGCTGGTGGGTCGGGCGAGTCTAATTCAAATTTAGAATGCTCGGCTGACTCTGGTTCTGATGGATTAGTTCTTATAAACCAATCGTCTGGTCCTCTTCTTCTTGAAGAACTCATACAAGGTCAGATGGAAGGTTTTAGGGTATTGTAAATAATCTAGTTGAGCTGCTTTCTTGACAATGGCACCAAAATTTTGTGGGCCAAACAAGGTTAACTTTTTCCTACTTTTATCACATGCCCGTGCATTTAATTATCAACCCAGGGAGCTTCGTAAACTTGCAAAGGGTCTGAATAAGATTGCTTACAATACCACTTGAGATGAATCTGCTAATCCTACTATTGGGGGGTGTTTTAAAAATGGTTTTCAATCATTCATGCACTCCTCAATAATTTACGTAAGAAGAAAATAATTAAATCTATGAAAATGAAACATTCACACATTCCTAAAAATGAATCTACTGCAAATACTGGAAATAGCAATGTGGTAAAAAACCTTACAAAAGCAATAAACTAATCTAGAAAATAGAAGAAAGGTGGGGAAGAAATACTGGCTTGGAGTGGGCCCAGGCTCCAGCAGCATCCTCCCAGCTGAACACGCGCTTAGAACTCTTAGAACTATAATATATTTATCAAAGTGTTATAATATCTATCTGTCTTCTTATCTCTATATGATTCTATATCAATCTATATCTCTCAGAGCGGTCTGTGTGTTTTTATATAACACACACACAAAACTTCTGTTACAAATAGGTTACAACAGTCGATTCATCCCAGACTAAATTAAGACAGTATAGTGAATGCAATCATCGTTTGCTTAAAACTAACATTTGGTTCTAATGATGGTGTGTTCACTGATTGGTTTGTGCTTCGCCTAGCATTGATAAGACATTTTTATACGTTGGTGCGATCTCCAATTTAGCTCTACATGACGTAGAGTTGGAACTGCACTAGCCACTGTTGTCCACATCATGCAAATTTGGTCAACGAGTGAAGAACAGAGGTGCCTTCCCTATGAGGAAGGCACCTAAGTATATCGAGCACCTTCCCTATACAAAAGGTATCTTACTACCATGGTGCCTTCCTAGAAGAGGAAGGCACTTACCTTACGTTGGTGCATTCCTGTGGGAGGAAGGCGTTTGCCTTCTAGTGGCGCATTCCTTATGGGAGGAAGGCGCTCACCTTCTATGAGGAAGGCACTTTGCCTATCGTGGTGCCTTCACATCGGTGCTTTCCTTATGAAAGTAAGGCGCTTCCTTCCCTTTGGTGCCTTCCTGGAGGAGGAAGGCACTTTTATTTCCTTGGTGCCTTCCTGGAAGAGGAAGGCGACTACTTACTGTTGGAGCCTTCTTGGAAGAGGAAGGCACCTACGTTCTCTTGGCGCCTTCCTGGAAGAGGAAGGTGCCTACTTTATCTTGGCACCTTTCTGGAAGAGGAAGGTGCCTATGTTCTCTACATTGACACCCAAAGAAACAAAGTGCCAGGTCCATCAAAAAGACCTCGACTAATCCAAATCTAACTAAACCAACTGCAATTCCACAAAACACACTGAATACACACAAATTATATAACACGCATAATTTCATCAAATATCTATATAATCATTTATAAAAGTACACAGTCCTTATTATACAGCCGCATAATGATCAAGAAAATGTGTACAAAATATGAGCATTTTTGGTGCTCATCACTAGGCCCAAAGGTTTAAAAATAAGAAGGCCTAAAAGATATAATTTTATAATATTATTTATTATAATATTAAAGGTGGTCAGATTGAAAAATATAAATACCTAGGCTAAAAGGAAATAATATTATAATATTTATTATTATAATATTAAAGTTTTAAAGATAAAGCCTAAGGTTGTCAATAAATTATTTATAATATTTATATTATAAATTAATTTACAAAATAAAATTAATTAAACCCAAAGTAGAGTTGGGCATAAATTTGATTTAATTTTTCTTCCCTCACCAACGTTTAAAGGAAAGTGGCATATGGTATAAATACCATAAGACTTGCCTCATAAAAAGCAAGTATTTGAATATTAATGCACATGAGATTATTTAAAGTGGAATGCAAAAGTTCATGAGCAAATAGGACAAGAGTATATTAATTTTTTATTGCAGCCAAAAAACGTGAAGGATAAATTGACCAAAGCATAAAGCCTTATCACCAACCAATTGGTTGGGCTAGTGGCATGTTGTTGGTGTGTAAAGGCGTAGGGTACACGGAGGTTCCGCGTTCGAGTCTTGATGACTGTGAAGGGAAAAAGCCTTTTTGTCTTTGATGCTAGTGAAATAAACAAAGTGCTCAAAGTACTTTTACCTCCTAGGTGAGTACCTACATCACACAACAAATAGACTACGGCTAGGGTGTAGGTGGTAGCTTGACCTGGGATCGAATCTCACTAAGGAGTGTGCAAAGGTACTTTATTTTTTTGTTGAAATGTGCTTGTGTTCTAAGGTTGTATTGTGATAGCCTTGGGAGATATAAGGTGATTAAAGAAAATTTATTTTAGTTAAAGTTGTGAAGGATTTAATTGTTGTTTAAAAGTGAATTGCATTATTTCTGGATAAGAGATGTTAATTATTTTTAAATGAAATTTTTAAGTTGGGAGATATAAGGTGATTAAGATATATTCTATTTTTGTCTTAGTTGAAGATTGAGGAAGATTTAATTTTGGCTTAAAATTGAATTGAATTATTTATGGAAAGGTGTGTTGATTATTTGATAATGCATTTTTGAGTAGGGGGATATAAGGGAGTTATTTTGATTATTTTATGCATTGAAATTTTAAAATGAATTATTGTGAAAGTGAGTTAATTGAACCTTTGCTAGTTATATTTTAAAAAGTTTGGAAATTATAAGGTGTACTTGAGACTTGTTATTTCTGTATGGTGAAATAAATATTGAGGAGAATTTTGAGTGGAGATTTTGAGATAGATTGTTGTTCCCTAACCTTGAAATTGGCAAAGAGGTTTTTATTGTGATTAAGATAGATTTTGAAGATATATCTCCATCAAAACAAAAGGTATGGGCACATCTTCCTTGTGAGTGAAATATTGTTGGATTGAATATTATGAAATGCAAAGTTGGAGTGAAAAGGATTGTTTGATAAGCATTGTTGGAAATAATTGAGTGAGCCTTCATGTGCATGGTTAGGGCTTGTGAAAGAACATGAGTATCATTGTTATGTGAGATTGTTTGATAAGCATTGTTGGAAATATTTGAGTGAGCCTTCATGTGCATGATTAGGGTTTGTGAAATATCATGAGTATCATTGTTATGTGAACTAGGGTTTGTGAAAGATCATGAGTATCATTGTTATGTGAAGTTGAGAACTATCTTGAACTAGGGTTTGTGAAAGAACATGAGTATCATTGTTATGTGAAAATTGAAATCATCTTGAGTCAAGGTTTCAGTTCCATACTGTGAGTTTTTGGAAGTTTAGTGAAACACTTGGTTAGGATTTGTAAGCAAGTTGTGTTTCATTGAGTGAATGGTTGAATGAAGTTTATTGAGCATTATTGATTGAAAAAATTATAGTGATAGTTCAATATTTTTGAAACAAATTATTCTTTATTCTGAATTGATTTTAAAGAGGGTTTGAAAGTGAAAGAGTGAGTTGTGAGTATGAAAAATATTGATTATCTTACCATTCTCTATATGTTTATCTGGTTAAACAAGATTCCAAGTGAAACTTGTTTGTGTGATTGAAGAGGTTTTCTAAAAGAGATTAAGTTGAGTTTTGTATGAAAGTTTAGAAATTGATTTGAATAAGCTTTGGTGAAAGCTTAAGGACAAATTTGTGTGAGCTTTTGTGGAAGCTTACAATCATATTTGATGCAAGTCTTGGTGAGGATTTATTGAGTAGATTTAAGGTAAGTATTGGTGAAGACTTGTTGAGCATATTGGACAAGTTCTTGAGTAGACTTGTTGGATAGATTTGAGACAAGTATTAGTGAAGACTTGAGAGTAGATTGAACAAGTTATTTAGTGGAATTGTTGGACATATTTGAGATTAGTCTTAGTGAAGACTTGAGATCAGATTGGACAAGTTATTGAGTGGACTTGTTGGATAGATTCGAGACAAGTCTTAGTGAAGACTTGAGAGCATATTGAACAAGTTCTTGAGTGGAATTGTTGGATAGATTTGAGATAAGTCTTAGTAAAGACTTGAGAGCATATTGAAAAATTTCTTTAGTGGACTTGTTGGAAAAATTTGAGACAAGTCTTAGTGAAGACATGACAGTAGATTGAGCAAGTTCTTGAGTGGACTTGTGGATAGATTTAAGACAAGTATTAGTGAAGACTTGAGAATAGATTGAGAAAGTTCTTGAGTGGACTTGTGTATATATTTGAGACAAGTATTTGGGAAGACTTGAGAGTAGAGTTGATTTATTGATTTGTTTAAGCTTTGGGTTAAGGCTTGGAGTAGATCTAGCAAAGTTGATTTGTGATTGAGTCAAGATTTGTGTTAAGTCTTGAGGACAGACTTGAGACAGAGATTGAGAATATTTGTGCTAGAATTAAATACAATGTTTAGTGTAGATTTGAGATAGAGATTGAGCATATTTGTGCTAGACTGAAGGATAGTGTTTAGTACAGATTTGAGACAGAGATTGATCAAATTTGTGCTAGACCGAAAGATGGTTTTTTGTGTATATTTGAGATAAATATTGAGCATATTTGTGCTAGACTGAAGGATAGTGTTTAGTGCAGATTTGAGACAGAGATTGATTATATTTGTGCTAGACTGAAGGATAGTGTTTAGTGCATATTTGAGATAGATATTGAGCAAATTTGTGCTAGATAAAAGGACAATGCTTAGTGTAGATTTGAGATAAAAATTGAGCAGAGTTGAGAGTAATCTTTGGAGGTGATAGAACAGAGGATAGTAGTCTCCAGTGGATAGATATCCATTAGCCAAGGTAGTGAGGATAGAGTCTTCTAAATGAGGACAAAGGTCTTCTATGGAGTGATATCCACAAGCCAGTGCAGTGGAGGTAGTAGTATTTTAGAAGCTCACTAGCTAGAGTAGAGGAGAAGGAGTTCTCCTATGGATATATATCCACACACTTGATTAGGGGATTGGTGTCTCCTTTGGATAGAGGTCCATAAACATTGTAATAGGGAAGGATTCCCAAGATATTTTTTGAGAAAATTTTAATGAAATATTTTCTTCGTGGAGTAGCCCACATTGGGTGAACCATGTAAAATTGGTGTCTCTATTGCATGTGACGATTTATGTGTTAATTTTAGTATTTCTATTGATATTTCCATTGATTATATTGAATAATATTATTTGGAAATAAAAATAAAAAGTGGTATTATCCTATTCATCCCCCTCTCAGTACAAGCTTGTGTTCTTCAATTGGTATCAGAGTGGGTTCCTTCGGAAGAGTTTAACGACTTGAAGGAAAATCTTACAGGAACATAGATGGATTCTCAAAGTGGATCTTTAGGGAATAAGGCACCATTTTTCGATGAGAACAATTATGTTTTTTATACTATGAGAATGAATATTTTCCTAATGGCACTAGGAAATGATATATGGCAAGTAGTTGAGGATGGGTACATACCTCCATATACTCCACCTATAGACAAATATGGTAAGCTCCTGCAACTGAATAATTCAAAATAAATGAATATAATCTTAAATGGTTTGCATGAAACATATTTTGTAAAAGTTATTCATTGCACATCAGCAAAAGAGATTTGGGATAAGCTAAAAAGTATATATGAGGGAGACAAAAAGGTCAAGATGGCAAAATTACAAAGTCATAATAAAACATTTGAAGACCTAAAGATGAAGGATGAGGAAGACATTGCTACATACTTACTTCATGTGGATGAGGTTGTTAACTCCATGCAAGGACTCAAGTTTAAAATGGAAGAATAAGATTTTTGTCAAAAGGTTTTAAGATCACTTCAAAAGAGGTATAGTGAAAATATTTCATCCATAGAAGAAACAAGAGATATTGAAAGTTTAACAAGGTATGAGTTACATGGAACTCTCACAACTTTTGAGATGAGAATAAAAGAGGATTTTATCCCCTAGAAATAAGCAACCTTCAAAGTTACAAATAAGACAAAGGGTAAGAAGTCGGATTCAAGTAATGAGTCATCCAGTGATGAAGAAGCAAACTATGGAAGAAGGAACATGGACACAAGAAAGCACAAAGGTACAAAATCAATTAAGTGTTTCAAATGTGGTAAATATGGTCACTATGTATTTGATTTCCCAGAAGATGAAATATTAGTGATGATGAGAAACATGATCATAAGAATAGGGAAGCAGGAAAATTTAGGTACCAAAGGAAAATAGGTATGGATAAAACAAGCATGAAAATAAGTTTTTCCAAAGGCATAAGAAGATTTTTTATGCATATAAGACAAGTAAGGATTCAAGTGATAGTGATGGAAGGTCATCAGATAATGAAGAAGAGAAAATTCTATTTCTGATAGTAGAAAAATAAGATGATAAGAAAAAGGTAAAAAGGGCACCAATAATTCTCAAGTGTTTTAGGTGTGGAAACTTTGGCCATCTTGAAGATAGTTGTACAAGGAATGGTTCAGTTTTAGTGAAGATGAATATGAAGATGCTCTTGAAGGTCTAGAAGAAGAAAGTCTTCTTATGGAAATAGAAGAATAAGGAAGTGCTTCTAGTGGAAATGAATAAAAAAAGAATAAACATGATCTTGAAGATAAAAGAATAGAGGAAGAATAAAAAAAATTAGAGGAAGGATAAGTTGATCTTGAGGGTGAGCTTATTTTAGCTCTTAAGGAATTAAGAAATGTAAAAAAGCAGAACTCAAAACTCAATATTCAATTTCAATAATGTGATGAAGAGAAAGGAAAGCTTATAAGACAAGTATATTTAAAGAGAAGTTAGAGGTAAAGGTTTTAGAATGTGAAAGATTAGAGCAAGAAGTATCTTAATTAAGAAATTAAGTGAAAGAGTCTAGAGATAAGCTACACAAGTTTGGGAGAAGCTCAAAGAAATTGGATAATATTATCAATATACAAATATCTTCATCAATATCAAGCTCCAAAGAAGAAGAAGATTTAGAAGATGAGATTGAAAGAGAAAGTGAGACCTCTAAGTATAAGTTGGAAAATAGAAAGTTCAACAAGGAAAGGAATAATGCACAAATGAGGAACAAATGGAACAAGAAACATTACAGGGAAGAAGATACTAAGAGATCTATGGAATCAAGGCAAGGTTCCTTCAATTAACGTTGTTTCTCATATCACAGGTTTGAACACAAGGCTACATAGTGCATGACACTTGAAAGACAGGGATATGGTTTCTCCAGTAGAAATTTCAGAAATGGGTATTCTTTCAAGGGTATTGTTACTCTTGTAATTAATTTGGTCATAAAGCAGTAAATTGTAGGGTTCATGATAGGAATGGATATGGCTTCACCAGGAGGAGCTACAAGACATTTGCACGTTCAAGTAATCTCAACATTAAGTTTTATAAGTGCAATAATATTGGGCATGTAGCTAAATGGTGTAGAGCAAAATTTCTAGAGTCAAGAAGGAACAAGAAAATTCAGAGGAATTAGAAGGATCAGTTGAGAAAGTAGATGGACAAAGGTAAAGAGCAATGTATGTTGGGAGTAGAGATACTCCCACCCCAAATTTAACCACCTCAATGAGAGGAGGTCGATGAGGGGCTGAGCTAAGAGTCTTATCTTTAGACCCAAGACCCATAGGTGGCCCTTTTCCATTGATGACAAAAGGGGGGAGATTTGAGTTAGGAGGAGAGAATTTAGTAAGGGGGAGCAGTTTTAGAAAAAAGAAAAAATAATGTTTACATAAAAATGGTTGCTATCAATGACAAAGGGGAATATTGTTGGAAATTTTGAGTAGTTGTATTGTCATTGATGTCAAGAGTTAGTATCAGTTATTAGTGCAAGCATTTGGCAAAAGAAGGGTTAAAATATTTATATTTTAAGCCCAAGATATTTGGTTTAAGAACCTCACATCATTGGTCAAAAGGATGGTTAAATTCCTTGAAAGAAAGAAAATACCTAGGCCCAAAGGTTTAAAAATAAATAAGGCCTAAAGGAAATAATATTATAATATTCTTTATTATAATATTAAAGGTGGTCATATTGAAAAAGAAAAATACCTAGGCTAAAAGGAAATAATATTATAATATTTATTATTATAATATTAAAGGTTTAAAGAAAAAGCCTAAGGTTGTCAATAAATTATTTATAATATTTATATTATAAATTAATTTATAAAATAAAATTATTAAACCCAAAGTAGGGTTGGGCATAAATTCGATTTAATTTTTCTTCCCTCGTCGACATTCGAAGGAAAGTGGAATATGGTATAAATACCATAAGAATTGCCTCATAAAAAACAATTCTTCGAATACTAATGCACATGCGATTATTGAAAGTGGAATGTGAAAGTTCATGAGCAAATAAGACGAGGATATTAATTTTTTATTGTATTCGAACAACCTAGAGGAAAAATTGACCAAGGCATAAAGCCTTATCACCAACCAATCACTTGGACTAGTGGCAATTTGTTGGTGTGTAAAGGCGTAGGGTATGCGGAGGTTCTGCATTCAAGTCTCGACGACCATGAAGGAGCAAAGCCTTTTTGGCTTTGGTGTTGGTCAAAGAAACAAAGTGCTAAAAGCACTTTTACCTCCCACATGAGTGCCTAGCTCATGCGGTAACTAGGCCACGACCAGGGCACTAGCGACAACTTGACTTAGGATCGAATCCCACCGAGGAGTGCGCAAAGGTACTTTAATTTTTTATTGAAATGTGCATGTGGTCTAAGGTTGTATTGTGAGAACCTTGGGAGATATAAGGCGATTAAAGAAAATTTATTTTAGTTAAAGTTGTGAAGGATTTAATTGTTGTTTAAAAGTGAATTGTTTCTGGATAAGAGATGTTAATTATTTTGAAATGCACTTTTTAAGTTGGGAGATATAAGGTGATTAAGATATGTTATATTTTTGTCTTAGTTGAAGATTGAGGAAGATTTAATTTTGGCTTAAAAGTGAATTGAATTATTTCTGGAAAGGTGCGTTGATTATTTGATAATGCATTTTTGAGTAGGGAGATATAAGAGAGTTATTTTGATTATTTTATGCATTGAAATTTTAAAATGAATTATTGTGAAAGTGAGTTAATTGAACCTTTGCTAGTTATATTTTAAAAAGTTTGGAAATTATAAGGTGTACTTGAGACTTGTTATTTCTGTATGGTGAAATAAATATTGAGGAGAATTTTGAGTGGAGATTTTGAGATAGATTGTTGTTCCCTAACCTTGAAATTGGTAAAGAGGTTTTTATTGTGATTAAGATAGATTTTGAAGATATATCCCCATCAAAACAAAAGGTATAGGCACATATCCCTTGTGAGTGAAATAGTGTTGGATTGAATATTAGGAAATGCAAAGTTGGAGTGAAAAGGATTGTTTGATAAGAATTGTTGGAAATAATTGAGTGAGCCTTCATGTGAATGGTTAGGGCTTGTGAAAGAACATGAGTATCATTGTTATGTGCGATTGTTTGATAAGAATTGTTGGAAATAGGTGAGTGATCCTTCATGTGCATGATTAGAGTTTGTGAAAGATCATGAGTATCATTGTTATGTGAACTAGGGTTTGTGAAATATCATGAGTATCATTGTTATGTGAAGTTGAGAACTATCTTGAACTAGGGTTTGTGAAAGAACATGAGTATCATTGTTATGTGAAAACTGGTATCATCTTGATTCAAGGTTTGAGTTCTATAGTGTGATTTGTTGGAAGTTTAGTGAAACACATGGTTAGGATCTGTAAGCAAGTTATGTTTCAGTGAGTGAATGATTGAATGAAGTTAATTGAGAATTAATTATTGAAAGCATTAGAGTGATAGTTCAAGATTTGTGAAAAAAATTATTCTTTATTCTAAATTGATTTGAAATAGGGTTTGAAAGTGAAAGAGTGAGTTGTGAGTGTGAAACATATTGATTATATTACCATTCTATATATTTTTATTTGGTTAAACAAGATTTTGAGTGAATTTTTTTTTTTGTTATTGAAGAGGTTTTCTAAAAGAGATTAAGTTGAGTTTTGTATGTAAGTTTAGCAATTGATTTGAATAAGCTTTGGTGAAAGCTTAAGGACAGATTTGTGTGAGCTTTTGTGGAAGCTTACAATAAGATTTAAGGAAAGTCTTGGTGAGGACTTGTTGAGTAGATTTAAGGTAAGTCTTGGTGAAGACTTGTTGAGCATATTGAACAAGTTCTTGAGTGGACTTGTTGGACAAATTTGAGACAAGTCTTAGTGAAGACTTGAGAGCAAATTGAGCAAGTTCTTGAGTGGACTTGTTGGACAGATTTGAGACAAGTCTTAGTGAAGACTTGAGAGTAGATTGAACAAGTTATTGAGTAGACTTGTTGGACATATTTGAGACAAGTCTTAGTGAAAACTTCAGAGTAGATTGAGAAAGTTCTTGAGTGGACTTGTGGACATATTTGAGACAAGTCTTAGTGAAGACTTGAGAGTAGTTTGAGCAAGTTCTTCAGTGGAATTGTGGATAGATTTGAGGTAAGTCTTTTGGAAGAGTTAATAGAAGAGATTGATTGATTGATTTGTTCAAGCTTTGGGTTAAGTCTTGGAGAATATATAGCAGAGTTTATTTGTGATTGAGTTATGCTTTGTTATAAGGCTTGAGAATAGAATTGAGATAGATATTGAGCATATTTGTGCTAGACCGAAAAACAATGTTTAATGTAAATTTGAGACAAATATTGAGCAAATTTTTGCTAGACCGAAGGACAGTGTTTAGTGCAAATTTTAGATAGATATTGAGAAGATTTGTGCTAGACCGAAGGACAATGTTTAGTGCAGATTTGAGACAAATATTTAGAAGTTTTGTGCTAGACCGAAGGATAGTTTTTAGTGTAAAATTTGAGATAGAGATTGAGTAGATTTGTGCTAGACTGAAGGACAATTTTTAGTGCATATTTGAGACATATATTTACAGATTTGTGCTAGAGCGAAGGACAGTGTTTAGTGTATATTTGAGATAGAAATTGAGCAGAGTTGAGAGCAAGCTTTGGAGGTAACAAAGTAATAGATAATATTCTCTAGTGGATAGATATCCATTAGCCAGGGTAGTGAGGATAGAGTCTTCTCAGTGAGTACAAAGGTATTATATGGAGTGAGATCCATAATCTAGTGTAGTGGAGGCATTAGTATTCTAGAAGCTCACTAGCCAGAGTAGAGGAGAAGGAGTTCTCCTATGGATAAAGATCCATAAACCAGCAGAGGAGAAAGAGTTCTCCTATGGATAGAGATCCACAAACTTGATTAGGGTATTGTTGTCTCCTTTGGATAGAGGGCCATAAATATTGTAATAGGGAAATATTACCAAGATATTTATTGAGAAAATGTTAGTGAAATATTATCTCCGTGGAGTAGCCCACATTGGGTGAACCATGTAAAATTGGTGTCTCTATTGTGTGTGATGATTTATGCATTATTTTTATTATTTTTGTTGATATTACCATTGATTATATTGGATAGAAAAGTAAAAAGTGGTCTTATACTATTCACCTCCCTTTCAGTATAAGCTTGTGTTATTCATTGTTCTCCTCTCGAGTTTCCATTAGTGGGAGGAAAAGACCACCATATTTAGCAAATAGAAGTTGCACCTGGTAGAGTGTTGAACATAGATGACAACTTGATAGCTGAACAACAAATCAAATTGAAAGAAACATTGGTAAAACATCAATATACCTTTGCTTGGGACTATTCAGACATGAGAGGAATATCTCTTGAAACTTGCACTCATAGGATATATGGAATATCAGGTTAAACTAGTAAGACAACCACAGAGAAGAATAAATATAGTAATTAAGGAAATTATCAAAATTGAGTTTTAAAAACTCGTCACAGTTAGGTTAATTTACCCCATTTAAGACAGTGAATAGGTATCACATTTTGTGGTGGTGCCCAAGAAGAATGACAAGTGGTGAATTTGTGTGGATTACATGTTGCTGAAAAAAACAACTAAGAAAGACCACGTCCCTTTACCCTTCATAGTGATAATTCTACTTCATAGAATCTATATTACTTTGAAAAATGATTACAATTTATAGGATGGGAAGAAACATATTTGGGCTCAACAAAATATGCAGAACCATTATTCTCTCAACACTAAATAAACTATTATGAACATATTCCCTAACATAGACAAATCTCAATTAAATGACTATATGCTCTCAACTCTAACTTACCTCTATATTAGCCAAAGCTAATAAAAGGATTTAACCTATTAACAATTAATATCAAACCTAGATACTATGGAAGAATATCAATTATTCCAACATTATCTCCTCTGATGCTAAAGACACTCATGCAAGAGTTATTTCTCTTACATTTCCTCCAATATTGAATCACAAAATCAAAAATTACAAAAAACTTGTGGTGGCACTCCTTCCACTCTTCATGTGGAATATCCTTCATATTTGATGTTGCTCCTCCATAATGCAAATGCTTGAGTGCCTTATTTTGTTGATTAGCTCCCCCTTCAACAAAAGTATCTCCTCTTGTGGTGTTTAGCAACCACTCTCTTACATATTTATCATCATGGTATTTAAACCATACTCTCACATTTTGATCTTCTTTTACATCTTCAACACTAAACAATATTCCACATGAGTATTGACAGTTAATCATATCACATAGATGATTATACCATACAAATATTTCACATATTTACATATAAAATATCACAAACAATATGGCCATATAATGACCAACTACATATGCAACATAAAGTTGCTCCTCACACAAATATTCTCTCAAAACAATGACTTTACAATATTCCTTCTCCCAAGGAATTTTGAACACATCATTTGGATTCATGTGATCCAAATTCTCCATCACTGTCTTCTCTCCAAGAAGATTTTTTGTAAAAGTTGTTTCTATGAGAAAATCTCCTCTCAATAATGCATTTGGAAACATTGTCATTTCTTTTCATTCTTGCTCACAAAAAATAAATCATTAATCATAAAAAATTACCTTTAGTATGAGTAGATTTGGTGCTTCCCATAAAGCTATTTTGTAGCATTTCTCCTTCATTGTATGTTGCTTCAAGATCAACAACCAACTCTTCACTAAGGGTTATCCTCCTTTGTTCAACCCATGTTGGTGTGTTGAAACACCATTCATTCAAGCAATTATACTTTGTTGCCTTTTCAAGACAACTCTCTTTCTACAATGTAGTCACTCCAAGTGAGTGATCTTCATCCACAATTGCCTCTTCATGAAAATTCTCAATCTCCTTTGATGATGCCTCCATTAGATCATGAATTCCATTAATTACTATCTCACTATTTGCTATCTCTTCCTTGAGATAGTATTTCTAATAATTTTCTATCTTTTATTATCTCATCCATGAGATAATATTCATTATAGAGCATGAAACTTATTCCATTTATCTCTTCTTCCTCTTATACACTTGGGTAATAATCCCACATAACTTCATTTGCTCTTTCAAGATAACACACATCCATTCCAAGTGAATGGTCTTCAAGATAAGTGATCCAATGGTCTTCCATGAACATTGATTCTCCATCATCATCTCACAAAACTTCTTTATTCTCCTCCATGAGAATTGTAGGTGCATTCTTAAAAATATACTTTTCATTCATTTGTGAGACATTATCCATAATACATCATCTCATCATATAGGTGGTCTTCAAGCAAGGAACACTTTAATGTGAGTGTTTCTCTTCCTTTATCTTCAAATTATTCTTCCACTTTTTAGTGGTCTTCACAACAAGGTCTTTGAGAAATTATCTCTCCATTGAGACATCCATCCTCTTTACAAGACTCTTCAAAAAAACCTTCAAAAATATCTAATTCAGAAACTTCTTCAAGGAATAAAGGATCTTCCTTGCTTAAACAATCTTCATGATTGCCACACATGGCTTTATGGGTGTCCACATCAAACCCATAAGCATCCTTCAACACTTGCCATGCCATTGTAGCTGATCTACAATTGGCTATGAGAGGGAAAACACTCTTTTCCATTCCTCTCCTCAAATCCATAAGGGCTAAGCAATTTTCATATTGCTTCCCTTTCTTCTCTTTTCTCTCCTCTCCTTGTAGCTTGCTCCAAGTGGGTTCCTCATATCATTTTTATACAATGCTCCAAATATATTTGGCCATCAAGAAGGTCTTCATAATTATGCTCCAAATAGCATAATATTTACCATCAAAACTTGGCACCTTCAAGTCTTCATACATGTTTTCCATCACAATCCTTTCTTTGTAAAAATTATCTATAATCTCTACAAAACTCTAGCTGGTTCTTGACAACAAATATTTTATTATTAAAGAACGTTCAACTCCACAAACAAGGCAAGATGCTTACAAACAAATAAAATTACAGATTTAGATCGAACCTCATTTTGTAAATTATTTCATGGAGATCTTGCTCTACTTCTATAGGATCACCTATTTCTTCAATGGAAAAATTGTCAGCTACTGAATCACTGTTATCACTAACAATTTTGATTTCAAGAGAATGTGGTTCAAGCTCCACTAGCTCAACATAATTACTATTACTGATACAAATTATTTTAGGTTCCTATGGTGCAAACTGGTTAGATTCAAACTCCTCAAGTTCTTAATATTTATCCTCACTATCATTTAGAGTGGATCTGCTATCAAAAAATTCATTATCTTTAGAATCACCATCGTAATAAATGTTAGGTACTCTCTAGTTCGTAATTACAAAATTTTGGAGTTGAATAAAGATTGTATAAAGACCATATATACACACTTTTTCATCAAATGCTTTAGGAGTCTCTCTGGATAGAAGGGAATGGAGAGCATATCACTTGGAATTTTGTGATATTTGATTTCCAACGTAACAACCACCGCTTGCACTGTGTTTAATGAGACAGTATTCATGCCTCTTTAACCACACGAATAACTGTATTTACAAGATATCTTGGAAGCTTGGAAATACTTGTATTCTCATGTTCTAAACACTTTAATCGATGAAATATTCATGAGATGCAAAGCCAATGCTAATGTCTTCTAGTGATTTAGACAAATATTAAAAAAAAATTGATAGTACGACGCTATCTCAAATCATAGCAGACCTTCTTTGTCTGATTATAGCAGATCATTGTAATCTATCCTTCGTGAAGCCTAGATTTGTTAGCTCGATCACACAGATCTTCTTCATACCGAATCTCACTAGATTTGCATAAACCACAATCGCATTATTATCAATCGTTGTTTCACAAAATTCTCAATAGAACGCTCTTTGTGAATCACATTTCACCTTTATGAATCATGAATCCTAATCTTCATAGAATTTCGTATCTCCACATCATAGGAGATTTGTCACGAATGTCTCTTTCTCCAATCACATCTTTACGCAGGCTTCTATACAGATTTCACTTGATGTGCACCTCAACTCTGATACCAATTTAGAATTCTACTTGATAGAATCTATATTACTTTGTAAAATGATTACAATTTATAGGATGGGAAGAAATGGATTTGGTCTCAACAAAATATGGAGACCCATTATTCTCTCAACCCTAAATCAACTATTACGAGCATATACCCTAACATAAACAAAGCTCAATTAAAGGACTATATGCTCTCAACTCTAACTTACCTCTATATTAGCCAAAGCTAATAAAAGGATTTAACCTATTAACAATTAATATCAAACCTAGATACTATGGAAGAATATCAATTATTCCAACACAAATATTAGGTCCTTGACACCTTAGTAGGCAAGAATTATTTTTCTTTCCTATATGGGTTAAGTGGCTAGAATCAAATCCAAATAGGGGAATAAGATCAAGATAAAATGATATTTACTTGCCCTTGTGGGACTTTTTCTTATAGAGTTTTACCTTTTGGTCTATGCAATGCACCTACCACATTTCATAGGGCAATTTTGAGCATATTCTCTAACATGATTGGAGAAATTGTGGAGGTATACATGGATGATTTCATTGTATATGGTGAAATTTTTGAGATAGCCATAAAGAATTTGGAGAAAACCCTTAAGAGGTGTGAGGAAACTAACCTATCCCTAAATAATGAGAAATGTTACATGCTAAAGCAGGAAGGGATAGTTTTACGACATCATTTTTTTGTAGATGGAACCAAAGTGGATAGGAAGAAGATAGAAGTTATCCAAAACCTGCCTACTCCCAAAATACAGAAGGATATCCATAGTTTCCTGGGATCAGTTGGTTACTATAGGAGTTTTATGGCAAACTTTAGTAAAATTTTTAAACCCCTAAGGACATTATTATTAAAGGACATAGATTTTGTTTGGATGGAGGAACATGAACAAGCATTCAATACCTTAAAGGAAAAATTGATTACTATCCCAATATTGAGAAGTCCTAATCGGACCATACCTTTTCACATATATGCTGATGCATCTAAAAATACAATAGGATCAGTGCTAGGACATAAGGATGGTGATGATTTATATGCAATCTATTATATCAGTAAAAACCTCACAAGTGCTAAATTTAATTATACTATCACAAAAAAGAGTTTCTTGTAGTTATACATGCACTTAATAAATTTCATCATTATATTATAGGATATAATATTTTTGTACATACTGATCACTCAACTATTAGATACCTGAAAAATAAACCTAGGATTAGTGGTAGAATTATTAGATGGTTGTTGCTTCTATAGGAGTTTAATGTGACAATACTAGACAAGTTAGGGAAAGACAATGTGGTAGCTAATTTTTTGTCCAGGTTGACACCTCCAGATGATGCAGCTATAGATGATAAATTTCTAGATGAGAATTCGTTTGCTCTAAATGAACAAATACCATGGTACGCAGATATGGCTAATTATCTAGCCATTGGTAAAGTATCCCCTAAAATTTTACCTTGTGAAAAATAAAATTTAATTGAGAAAAGTGCAAATTTCTCAAGGATTAATGGGTGTATGTTTAAAACAAGGCCTGATCAGTGTTGGACATTTTGAGTTCATCTAGTTGTCATTGATGTCAAGGTGAAAAGTCATAATTGATTTCAAAGTAAACATATTAAGACATCATTAATACCATGGAGCAAACTATCAATAGCACCAGGAACTGTAGCACCCTAAAATTGGCACAGTAAACCTTAGCAATAATTAAAATTACCTTCGTAATAACTCAAATTCAAATTTTTAACCCTGAACTGCATTTTAACCGCTCTCCACATTTTTCGTGCCATTTTTAGGATTTTTTGTGACCGTTGGACGATATCGTCGCCGATCATATGATATCGCCTCAGATCGGACGATTTCGTCTAGACTAGGACGTCCAGATGATTTCATCCCAAAATTGATTTTTCATAATTAGCTTCTATTTCAACGATGTCTCTAACCTAGGCAAAAGCGTGTTTGCACGATTAGAGACTTCCCCCATTGGAGATCTCCCAAATTGGGATGATCTCCAACCTCCCAACCTCCTTCCTATGCCTATTTAATCTTAGGCCCTCCCCTTGACATTCCCCTGAATTTTTTTGTACTTCAAGTTTTACATGTATTAGAATGTCTTAGACTACTATTCACATTTTTCCCTTTTAGAATTTTCTTGCAGGAACTTTGTCATTCTTCAGCCGAAGTAAGCTCAGATCGTCGTAGACGATCTTGTACAATCTTAGACGATCTCGCACCAATTCGAGATGATTTCGACTGCAGTCAACATTGGGTCAATTAGTGCCTTGAGTTTGCATTCTTTCTCCATTTATCTATTGTTCTACTTTGCATTAGTTAAAATTATTACTATTTTGCATCCTGGAGTTCACCCATATAGCTTAAATGCATGATAAATCATAATTTGACATTAAATCATTGTAATGCATTCATGTTTCTATTTATAATTATCAGTTTGATATTATTATTGTCATTTTACACCATTTTCCTCTATTAGCATTGCTGCATTTTTTGTATTTTGTATCTATTTCTCTGATTGCAAGTCTCTGAAAAATTCGTTTGACGAATTCGTCAGATCTCAGATGATCCTGTCTGATCGCAGACAATCCTGTCATATTAGAGGCGATCTTGACTGCTTCAAAAATTAGAACCTCCATCAGACATCCGGATCAGATATAGTTTCTTAATCTAGCTTATTCTCTATGTTTTCTATTCAAATATGTTTTCTGTATTCATTTAAATCTACATTTCATATAGAATAGTTTAGATTCATTTGGCCAAACCTAGGATTTGAATGATTAAAGATAAAATTGAACACATCAAACACATTCCCAACCTAGGCATGGAAACTGCCATTCAAAAGTTTCCTGGTGAACCCACCATCCATCGAAAAATTACCTTAATATCCCTCCCCCGAGAGGTAGGACCTTCAAAGGGCCTCTTAGTTCGAGGTATTGTCTCATCCTTCCCGCATCCCCCTTCCGGGCGCGGATCCTTTAGGTTGAAGGTAAGGGTGCGAAAAATTTGGAAAGATACATTTTGGTGAACCCGACATGAAACTAAAACCTTTTGAAAACCAAAAAAAAAACAAAAAAAAATAGATGCATTTAAAATCATTAGAAAACTACTAAGTTGCATATCATGTTTAGATGGTAGCTCCTAAGAAAATACAAGCAGTTGCTATAAATGTTAAAAATCAATTAATAGCCATAGAGGTTGATTCTTTGTCTAGAACATCTCAAACATACAAAGTCCCGCATTTGTGGGACGAACTTAATAGGAGACTAGGTATCATTTCATCTAGGTCAACAGAACTTAAAC
The DNA here is from genome assembly GCA_028583015.1 of Wollemia nobilis. Lineage (NCBI taxonomy): Eukaryota > Viridiplantae > Streptophyta > Pinopsida > Araucariales > Araucariaceae > Wollemia > Wollemia nobilis. Next base: position 1,944,666 of record JAQPPZ010000574.1, on the reverse strand, counting down.
AAATCAAGAGGCTTGTCCTAGATAGAATCCTAGATCCTCATCAACTTATTTTTTTATCATGAACTTCAAAGAGCTTGCCATAGGTGGTTAGCTTATAGGAGAGCTCTTGTGTATTCAGAATTGTTCACCTTCGAGGAATACCTCGAGAACGCAACCACTATACACCAATTCCTAGGTCGTGTAGAAGATCAAGAAGTCATTCTTATGGATAGGGAAAGATGGAGGAGAGTTCCTAGAGCTGTGTTATATCGAGAGTATTTCCACGAGCTTTACTTTTACAAAACAAAATCTGAAACAGATAATATCACTATAGCACTATTTGTCAAATTCTTGAAAGAAAATTTTCAATTTGAAGAAGAACATTTCATGACTCCTGAAGAACTTGAGCCCATTAATGATATTTATAAATTGCTTATAGAAAACTAGATCATTGCTTTCATTATTATTATTTCTTGCATTTTGTGTGTTGTTTGTCATCTTTATAATATTGTTATAAAAAACAAGAAAAACCAAAAACATAACAAAATCCAAAACATTTTATTTTAAATACTATAGTAGGTATATAATTAAAATATATACCTCTTAAGTTTGTTGCATATATATATATATATATATATATATATATATATATATATATATATATATATATAGCTGAAATATAAGTTTAAGCACAATGACTAAACTTAGGAATGGTAAACAAACTGAAGAAGAAGAAGAAGAAGATTGGTTAGGCAAGAAAAACAAAAAATTAAATGCCCTTCATGAGGATATAATTCGAGAAGAAGAAACTCTAAAACAACCAGAAGATGACCTAGTTGAGAAAAATGAACAAGAAAATGTTAGAGAGGAAGGATCCTCATCCCCTAGAATGGCTCCAGATGGAACTGTTACTTTTGATAACATAGATCATTTTTGGAAATTCTTCAACAATAATATTTGTGCTCTTAATATGGCAGTTCGTATTGATAGAGGATAAATTAGTGACACTCAAGCAGCCATGGAACATATGTTTGACATACACACTAATCCCTTGTCTTTCATTGATCAAGAAAGTGATAAAGTTGGACCATCCAATATGGATATGGCCACTATAATTCATAATATGCAAAAACAACAGGTTACCCAACCTCCTAAGGAACCTGTTATTGAGCCTAAAATCATGCCCACACAAAAGAGACCTTCATTCACTGCTTTATTTTTCCAAACTATTGATCAATATGCTTCAAATCGACAAAAACCTAAAAACAAGCCAAACACCAATTTTCAACAATCTGGGATACAACATAATACAACTTCAAAACTTCTTCATAACACCCTTCCTACCAAAAATTTACACAATAGCAATATAGCCTCTAATATTCATGTACCTCCATCATATGCTCACCAATCCCATATTCATGCTCCACCGAATCAATATGGTGGGCAAACTAGTAATCTGGAAGCCATGGTAAAATAGTTAGCTTCCCGCAAGGACCAGATGGATCCCTACCGTCCCTCGTACAATTATCGAGAGATATGTATTCAACCTCTAGATCCCATAGTTGTAGCACAACCATACCCTAAACATTTTCCATGCCCATCCTACATATATATAAAGGAACTAAAGATCCCATAGAGCATCTTTGCATGTTTAGGATAGCATGTCATGATATATCACATGATGACTTGTTATTACTAAAAATGTTCCCAAAAAGATTAGGAGGAATGGCATTAGAGTGGTACTACCAATTCCCCACTCATTCTTTGAGAAATTTTGAAGAAACCGCTAAATCTTTTGTGCATCAATTTAGTGCCTATTTCAAAAGGCATGTAACTATTAAATATTTGTACAACTTAAAACAAGACAAAGATGAATGTTTCACTGATTTATTAGCTATATGGAGGCTGTTGATAGGAAAAATACACTTTGTGCTACCTTATAGGGAAATGTTGGACATTTTTATTAATAATTTACAAGAACAAATATCTTATGAGTTATCAACTACTACCTTAACTACCTTCGATCAGGCTACAGACTTAGCTCAAAGAGTAGAAGATGCTCTCATCAGGAGAGGCCAGCTTAGGAAGAAAGATGATGAGAAAACATCTAGAAATCAATATAAAAACAAACAAGTTGTAGGTGACGGAGTCACTAATGGCAAAAATGTTGCTAATATCAATACAACGAAGACAACAAAAAAATTTATATTAAAACCTCCTGATAAACCTCCTCGAGAGTTTACTAGATTGAATCAACCATTATCAACTATTCTACCCCAATTACTCGAAAGAGGTTTGATTCAATTACCGGCTATCCGGGAACCTAATCCAACCATACCCGGATACAGAGCCGATTTACACTGTGATTTCCATAGAGGGCTTGGACATTCTACCAACTCTTGTAAAAGGTTAAAACATAAAATTCAAGATCTGATTGATAATAATGAGATGGAGGTGCAAGCATTCCAACCTAAACAAAATGCTTCTACTAATGCTCAAAAGAACATTCCCCAAAATCAAAATCAAAATGCTAATCAATCATTAGATATATTTCAACATCATTTACCAAGACATGGTAAAGAGGTGGCCAATAAAATTGAGCATCATAATGTCCCTCCTCCTACCCGATATGTAGGAACTATTAGCGGACATTTACCTAATCATGATTTACAAAAATTTGACACAACTTTATCCATGGTCACGACCAGGCCCCTCCATAATATTCAAACATCGGATCTCAGTGATGTAGAATTGGATACTGAAAGTGACATGGAAATCACTTCAAATCAATCAAATAGTTCTGAAGATGAATCAGATCCTATTCAACCTATCACAGATTCTATGGTTCCAGAAGAACCATTTCCTAGAAGAGTTACTACTCGACCCTCTTCTAATCAGTTCCTTTCTAATGAACAAGCCATAAATTCTAGACCAAGACCTATTCAACGTCCTCAATATAACATTGTAGGTACCATCAGAGTCGTTACCAGACAACAAGCTCAAAATTCTCAACAAGATCAAATTCAAAACGATGGATCAGCCCCATTTGTTTTGAAAAATCCCAATAAAGGGAATCATGCTCCTAATGTTCAATCTAAACCTCCTTATAATATTAATGAACAATTATCCAATACTACAGCCAAAATTTCCCTTTTGGATTTATTAAGATCTTCTCCTACACATAGAGATGAATTGATGCTTACATTAAGCCAAATGATGGTACCACAAAACATTCAACCTGAAGCCATGACCAATACTATCATCACTAGAGAAGTCGATTGTATTGAATTTCAAGATAAAGATAAACCACAACATAGTTTACATAAGGATAACCCCTTATATATTATTGCCCTAATTGGAGATGTAGAAGTCAAACAAGTCTTGATTGATAATGGTTCATCTCTAAATATTTGCACTTTTGACTTCTACCAAAGATTTGGGTTTAGAAGTGATGAAAAGAAGAAAACTGACATGATCATAAAAGCTTTCAATGACGAAACACAAGAAACATGTGGAGTTATCACCATCCCATTGCAAGTTGGTCCGAGAACCTCAGATACAACCATGTTTATTGTACATTGCCCCGCATCATACAATATACTCTTGGGTCATCCTTGGATCAATGCAATGTGGGCTGTCCCATCAACTTTACACCAATGTGTTAAATTCGAATTTAAAAATTAGTTGGTCACTATCCATGGTGATCCTAGACCCTTTGATATGTGTGCTTTTGCAGAACCTTTTGGAGTCCAATTTTGCCCTGCTCTGTCATCCACACATCCTAATTCTTATTTTTCATCTAAACAATCTTCTAAACAAACCACACTAGAACCTCAAAAAGATCTTAAATTCACAACCAATCCTTCATGTTCCATCCCTATAATTTCAAAACCTATAGACCCATCTATTAACACCTCTACATTATCTACATCTATCACACCTTCCACATTTAAAGATATAGGGAATGATCCTTCTACATCTTATGCTCTTTCTGATGAACTCTTACCTGATTTATCTAAAATTCTTATATCAGAAAAAACAAATGCTTCTATTCAAAATTCCATTATCTTAAGTAATTTGCCACCATCTCCTCGTACTTTGGGCCTCCCACAACCTATGGGAAGTACTTACCAGGTTGGGAGTTGTGCCTTCATTTATAAGGGATATGATTGGGGAAGAATACCCAGGAACATCAAAAATCGTCATGAGGGATATGCTCGATGTTATTTTACTAATGAGTATATTAAAGCTAAACCTATAATGCTTAAAATGGGATAGAAAGGGAAAGGCTCGGGACCTTTCCAAGATGGTATGAAAGAACCCTTTGAGGTAGAACCATGGCCCGCATGATGTGGTGTGGGCCTATTTCCTAGTAAGTGTCAACCCTTCCATTTTGAAGATGATGATCAACTCATATGTTATCAAGATTATTTGGATGGGCGCAATGATTTGCCTCTAAAAAATCAGCCATTTACATGCAATATGCTATCCATAGCTTATCCTGAAATGATTGCTAAATTCGATGATGAGTTGGAAGGAGATATTTTTCATGATGTCTCCGTTGAAGAGATGTTACATAATGGTTTTTATTTTTATGGTTCTATACCTACTATAGCCCAACTTGAGGCCACTACTCCTCAAGATGAATTATCCAAGTTAAACTTAAAAGAATTACAAGAATTGGACGTTTCACCCGCCCCACCTAATTTTGAAATAGATCTACACATGGAAGTAGAAAACGTCATTAAAGTTAACATTGGAACCGAGGATAATCCCCACATAATCAATATTGGATCAGAATTAAGTCAAGAAAAATAAGAGCAATACATTGCATTCCTTAAAGAATATGAACATGTCTTCGCTTGGACATATGAAGATATGCCAGGTTTAGACCCTCCTGTAGTCATGCATCACCTAATAGTCCATCCGGATGCTAAACCTGTTAAATACAAACATAGAAAAATGCATCCCAAAGTGGCCTTGCTAGTCAAAGGGGAGTTAGAAAAACTCCTGCATGTTATTTTTATACAAGCTATTGATTATGCTTAATGGATCTCGAATGTAGTTCCAGTCACCAAGAAAGAAGCTACCAAAGTTAGGGTTTGCATAGACTTTAGATATATTAACGTTGCATGCCCTAAAGATGATTTTCCTCTTCCCAACATGGATCAAATCATTGATTTTACTTCTAGTAGTGGAATGATGTCCCTAATGGATGGATTTTCTGGTTATAATCAGATCAGGATAGCTCCTGAAGATCAGGCTAAAACAACCTTTATTACCCCTTGGGGTACCTTTTGTTGGAAAGTGATGCCATTCGGCATAAAGAACGTAGGTGCAACCTATCAACGAGCTATGACTTATATTTTTCATGACATGATGCATGATATCCTACATGATTGCGTAGATGATATCATAGCTCGTTCCATCAAAGAAGATGATCACTTAAAATATTTAAGGACAGTGTTTGATCGGTTAAGGGAATATCTTATCCGACTAAATCCTGCTAAATGCATATTCGGTGTTAAGTCTAGCAAACTATTAGGGGTTATATTTTCTTTACATGGCATAAAAATTGACCCTCTCAAGATTGCGGCTATCATTGATATGCCCACACCTACCAATATATCTGAGTTACGAAGTTTACAAGGTAAGCTTCAAGCTATCCGTCGCTTCATCGATAAGCTAGCGGACAAAACCAGTCCCTTTCTTAAGCTTCTTAAGAAGGATGTCCCTTTTAATTGGGACGACGAATGTAAGGAAGCTTTTGAACTTCTCAAACAATACCTCCTTAACCCACCTGTGCTTTCACCGCCTAGACCTGATCGCCCATTTATCCTGTATATTTCAGCTTCAGATTTTGCTTTAGGAGCTATGTTAGCTCAACTTGATGATGAGAAAAGAGAACGTGCTAATTATTATATTAGTCAAAATTTAATTAGTTATGAAACCCGCTACATAGCATTAGAAAAACTATGTCTAGCAGTCATATTTTCTACGTAGAAATTACACCATTATATGCTCAGTCAAAAAACTTATGTCATTGCTAAATATGATCCCTTGCGGTATCTCATGAGTCGACCTTATTTATCGGGTCGCACAGCTAAGTGGGTTCTTGCTTTGAGTGAGTTTGAACTCACATTTATAGGACAAAAGTCTGTTAAGGGTCAAATCATAGTAGATCAATTAGCTGCTGCACCCTTAGAGTCTACCCATCCCCTCATCATTGAGTTTCCTAATGAATGCCTTCAATTAGAGGCAGACCATGTTGAAAAATGGTCCTTATACTTTGATGGAGCCCGATGCATGAGTGGGGCTGGTGCAGGTATTATTTTAATATCTCCACAAAAACACATTATACCTTTGTCCTTTAAATTAACATTTGCTTGCACCATTAATACTATTGAATATGAAGCTCTAATCCTTGGATTACGAGCTGCATTGGCGCTAAAAATTAAACATCTGCTAGTTTTTGGTGATTCTCAACTTGTTATAAACCAAATTAATGAATTTTATTAGACCAGAGATGATAAATTGCATCCATATAAAGCATATGTTTTACAATTAATATCTCTATTTGATCAAGTTACCTTGGAAGCTATTCCTTGAACTAGCAACCGTGTGGCTGACGCTATGGCTACAACTGCATCTCTTCTGCCCTTGGAGTTAGATGATCAATATGCCACCATCATTATTCGTTGACTCCAGGAACCCACTTCAAATAATTCATGCTTATAACCTTTGTATGCGTTTCTAATCAATGAAACTACTCCTGAACCTTGGTATACGGATATATTTGATTTTCTTCACAATGCGACTTTCCCTGCCAATTTTAATAGAAACCAGCGTTGGTTATTACATTGACGAGCAAGTCAATTTGTAATAATTGGAAATACTTTATATAGGAGATCTTTTGAAGGTATCCTATTGAGATGTTTTAATTTAGAAGAATCCAGATCAGCTTTGAGTGAAGCCCACGATGGATCTTGTGGAGGACACTTCAATGGTAGTGTCATTGCTAAAAAGCTCCTTAGGATAGGATACTTTTGGCCTACCATGGAGAATGATGCACATGATTATGTGTGCCATTGTGACAAGTGCCAAAAACATGCTGACCTTGTCCATGCCCCTGCACAAGAACTACAGGCTATTTCATCTCCTTCACCATTTTCAAAATGGGGCTTAGATATTATTGGCAAAATTAACCCTGTCATCTGATGGACACAAATTCATCATAACCGCCACTGAGTATTTCACGAAGTGGGTTGAAGCTATGCCTTTAGCTTCCTGCCTTGGAACACAAGTCTCTAAATTTATTTTTAATCAAATCATTTGTAGGTTCGGAATTCCTGCAAATCTCATCTCGGACAATGGAACTTGTTTCAAAAATAAAGATGTTAAGAAATTATGTCAAAAATATAAGATTCAACATCGCTGGTCCACTCCCTATTATCCTCAGGGTAATGGCCAAGTAGAAGCATCCAACAAAACCTTAATCAAAATTCTCAAAAAATTGGTCAATAAATCTGGCCGCGACTGGCACATTCAATTATATCTAGCTTTGTGGGCATATCACACTAGTGTTCGAACCCCCACTGGAACTTCACCTTTTGTTTTGGTTTATGGCACTGAAGTTGTTTTTCCCTTTGAATTAGAAGTTCCTTCTTTGGCTCTACTACTTCAAGATACCGAAGTAGGAGATGAATATCGTGCTGGCAGACTCAGTCAGCTAGAACTCCTATATGAAAAGTGCATCAATGCTTTGGAGCATCTTTGTACCTACAAAAACAAGCTTAAAAGATCATATGCTAAGAAAGTTCATCATCGATCCTTTGAGGTCGGCGACCTTGTTTTAAAAGAAAATAAAAAAAATACTAATGCAAATAAAGACCTTAAAGGTAAATTTGAGCCCAACTGGCTTGGACCATATATTATCACTTCTAAATTTGAATCGGGAGCATACAAATTATCTACCTTAGATGGTAAAGAACTTAAAGAACCCATGAACATTTTTCATCTTAAACGTTACTATGTATAAAAATTGGTCATTTCATCATTGTATATATTTGTTTAAAATATTTCAAAAAACCACTATCTTGTATTTCTTTCAATTTATAAACTTACAAATATAAAAACATCAAAAACATTCAAAATCATCAAAATCTTCAAAAACATCTTTTATTTTGTACTTCTCAAATTGTGACATATTGCAGTTATATTTCCAGTTATTTTGGATAAATTAGCATTTATTTGGAATCCCACACTTTCACATTCACATGAATAAATATCTTGATTTATTTGGTATGATTACTAATCTCTCTTATATCAAAGTCCACAAAATTCAATTAAATAAATTTTGAGCATAGAGAATTGATCTTGTTGTTTACTTAAACCAAGCATATCTTTTCACAATAAAATGATTATATTTGTAATGTCCATGCTATGCTACATAGTGTAAGTGGTTTCTTGAGAGAAAATTTTCCCCTGCTATCCTATCATGCACATGGTCTAGAATATTTGAGAATTGAAAAAAGGACAAGCTCACCCCTACCCAAAATAAAAATCCCTTGCTCTATAGCTAATCCGAGCAAGTATCCCTAGAATAGGAAGCAAAATAAAATAAAAGTTCAAGAAAAAGAGAAAAATAAAAAGATTATTTCAGCATTATCTCAAATATCAAAGCAAAAGATACAAAAAAAGAAAAAAAAAGAAGCAAAGAAAGAAAAATGAGCAAAAGCAAAAGCAATAAAATCCCTTTCCCTACCCATTGAAAAGAAAAGAAGGGTTGATGAGCTTGAATCCCTGGAATTCTCAATTATTCGAAAACTGTGAGGTAAGCCCCATAACAGGTGGTTTGTGCCCAACCCACTTGGCCTTGGGTAATCCCTAGCATGGTGATATGTCTGTCACATTAGCAACCTTCTTTTCTACAGACCTATGTCTGCTTATGGATTAGCTAGCTCTTGATAACCCGACTTACATAGTAGTCTGGTACGGTTATATGCATCTAAATCATGGTTAATGAACACTTATTTGGTTAATTCAAATCACTTGTATCAAATTATCTTGCTCAAAACTGGTGAATGAACAAAGCAATTGCACACACATTTGTATTTGAGAGATTTTGTGTATCATTATGATAAATCAAGATCAGAAATGAACTCACATACGCACATGGGATTCCTTATAAATATAACTTTTGTCTTTAAGATACTTTGAAATATTTTTGCAAATTGTCTAGAATAATTTCATTTTCTTCTCTGAGAACAGTTGTTTAGTATAAAGACAACTACATGCATTACCAAAAAAATCAAAATCATTTTTTTGAAAAACATGCAATAAAGTTACATTTATATATAACTTTTGACTTTTGCGACGATGGTATAATTCCAAAACCACAATTGGAATTTTATGCCTAGCGCAAGTCCTCATCTTCATATTTTTTGTTTCTTTTCAAAAATTAAAAATCAACCATGCAAGAAAACTATTATTTTCTTCTTTGGATTTCGTGATGATGGTATAAGTTTATACCTATAATTCTATGCCTAGCGCAAACCATCGTTTCAATTTTCTTTTCCATTCATTTTAAAACAAAATTCATCAAAACATGTGACTTGCATCATTATGTTACACAATTATGCTTTACAAACAAACAAACACTTATTCTACTTCATGACATTATGTTCAAATTCAATATTGCAACCATGGTATAATTTCTAAGGAATTGTTCAAAATTTTATCACACTTAGGAATTTATGCCTAGAAAATCATTTTAAAATATTTTATGCATACTATTTTTATGAAAATATGAAAACAAATCATCAAACCATCATTATCTCCATCATCACAATAAAGTCTTAAGACAGTCTCTTAAGCACTCTTTTACTTTTAACAATATTTCTATACTAGGATTAGCATGACGACCGAGTGAGTGGCGACTCCATGAAATGGTCTATAATAGCGACAATGTCCTTTGAAATTATTGTTAAAAGTCCCTTTTTATTTATTTTATCAAATTATCATCACAACAACCAATTTGTTTACATCATATTATTTCATTTAAATTTTAAAAGCATGACATTCAAACCATAATATTTCCAAATGACATAATTACATGAATCATCAAATCCATCACACCAAACATTAAAGCATCATACAAACACATAAGAAAAGTCATATGATCAAAAATATCTCATCTCTATATATATCAACAATATATACATCATCACAAAACTAGATCAGTATGCCACAATCTGTACCTCGACATACTCAATCCTCCATCAATATAATAAACACTATGTATCAATCTGTGCAGTGTAGTCTGTAGCAGCTAGCCTCAAGAACCCCTCGAGCTCTTAGCCTCATCTCCTCTCCCACCCTGAGGTGGAGGATGTGGCCCCATCACAGTCCATGTGGTGCCATGAGTCCTGGATGCCGATCGTGATGATGTCCTAGATGACCCCATCATGACAGGCTCTGCAATATGAGCTGGTAATGGCACCCTCTGCTCTGCTGGCACTGCTTGGTAATATAAATCCTGATAGAATGTAACCTGGGCAATAGCCTGCCCTAAATCCTAAGTGCTTGCCCCTTTACCTTGAGCCCTGAGTCATGCAGCCTAATCTTGCAAGGACTGCACCTGAGCTTGGAGATGAACAGTCTCCGCTCGAAGAGTAGCCATCTCGCTACTCTCTCCTGCCTCGACACCCTTACCCTTATCGATTGATGGTGGCCTCTCTCTCCATGGAGAAGGGGGTCTCTCCTCCCTCCTATCCTGCTGCCATGGCCTCTACTGAGCCTATGGCCTCCTCTGCTCTCTCCTGTCATGACCCTGTGTCGCCTCAATGGCTGCCTGGTGCCACCTCCCCATCCGACGCACAACTATGTGAATTGGACCCTATGCCTTCATCATTTGTGGAGGGCAGATGCCTACGTACCAAGCATCATAACCGTCGACAACCCTAGTGTCACCACCATCCACTAGCTAGATGGGGGCATCATCCGTGTCTTGACTCCAAAAGCACTACATATCTGGAGCCCTGCTAACTATAGTGTTATCCTAGACAGTCCAAGAAAACTTGTAATCCTTGAGAGATGGGATCCCCTACTGTAGATCGAACTGCCTCAAAACTTGGTCATAGCGATGGAGCTCCACCTCTCCCCTCTCCATCCTCAGCCAACAGACTCACCTGATGCGAGCCAGCTCCTGTCTATCCTCGACCCACCTTGGATGATCTATCCAAGGCCTCCAGGTGATCTCGTCAGAGACAAGGTCATCAAGTAGTCTCTGGGACACTAGCAGATCTATTTGCCACTGTGACCCTCTCTAGAGCCACCAGTAGAAAACTCGACACCTCTCCCCATCAATCCCTATTAGTGGGAGACCTATCGGCCTCTGCATCACGATGTTCTCCCAGCACCAAACCTGCAATAGTGATGTCATGACTAGACATCAGCCGCCCTTGTATACGACCCTATGCAGGATCCTATACAATCGACATAGTACAATGCTCCCCCAAGTAAACCTGTATCCGTGGTCTCTCATGTCATAGACCACATTTTTTAGTAGCCATGGTAGTCTGCATCCACTCTGATGGCATAGCAGCAGACCACCTACCACCCCAGCCAAAACCTATTTCAGTCTAGATGCCCATGGCATCTGGCGTAGCGACTCGATGTTCACTCCGCCCTTCTCCAGGGCGAAGCTCGAATCTCTGCACAGTCGCATCATCACATGGCCCCGATTGGCCATAGGAGTAATTATCCGTCCTTGTATGGGGATCCTCAAAATCTTCCATACATCCTCCAAGGTAGGAGTCATCTCCCCTGTCGATAACCAAAAACAAGAAGAACCCAGATACCACCTCTCTGCTAGAGCTATCAATAGCCCCATATCTATAGAAACTTCTGGCATATCTGCCACATGCTGCAAGTCGACCTGCGCTAACTGATCTCGCTCTACCTAAGATAGAGTGGCCAAGTCATCCCTCAGTACATCGTATTTCCATTCTTGGATCTTTAGTAATCCTCTCTGCAACATAAACAACAAAACAATAAAAATCATTAATAAAATAGTGATTAAAAATGCAAGTAAAACAAGTGCAATTTCATACAAATGATGATATCGTCCACTATTGGACGATATCGTCCCAAATTTGAGAAAATTTGTCTCTGATTTTGCAGGAGGGAAACGTCCTTTATTGGATGAAATCGTCCCCATATCATCGATTTTGCCCTTGGACGAAATCGGCGATATTGAGACGATTTCGTCCCAACGACGTCGATGGCCCAAAAACGGCCGCGATGCTCAAAAATCAGTCAAAATTTATCTAAAAAGAATGAAATTCTAAATTATAGCATTCTAAATTAAGTTTAGACCCTTACCCGTAGACCACGCCGGACCTCTATTGATCTGTGCGCTGTCTTGACCATCTTGTCTGTAGAGCTCTAGAAAACAGTAAAAATGAATAGTAACAATGAATTAGGGTTTTACCCTATTTTTCTTAATTTTATTCAAAAACACTTAACAACATTTTCACATTTTGCTTTTCTGCAATCTTACCTCAAACGTTCGATTTGGGTAAAAACACGGAGGGGGCACCATAGTAAGCTGTCGTACGATTCGACCTAGAATCGTTGCCTAAAAATGGGAATAATTTTTTGCTTTCTCATAGATCGAGAAGAACTCATATTTAACGCATTTTATTTGGAAAATTCTCTAAAGAAGGGGCAAAATGTAGCACCCTAAAATTGGCGTAGTAAACCTTAGCAATAATTAAAATTACCTTAGTAATAATTCAAATTCAAATTTTTAACCCCGAACCGGCTTTTAACTGCTCTCTGCATTTTCTGCACCATTTTTAGGATTTGTTGTGACTTTTGGATGATATTATTGCCGATCAGATGATATCGCCTCAGATCGAACGATTTCTTTTGGACTAGGACGTCCAGACGATTTCGTCCCAAAATTGATTTTTCATAATTAGCTTCTATTTCAACATCTCTAACCTGGGCAAAAGCGTGTCTACACGGTTAGAGACTTCCCCCGTTGGAGATATCCCAAATTGAGATGATCTCCAACCTCCCAACCTCCTTCCTATGCCTATTTAATATTAGGCCCCCCCCTTGACATTCCCCTGGCTGAATTTTTCTGTACTTCGAGTTTTACATGTATTAGAATGTCTTAGACTACTGTTCGCATTTGTCCCTTTTCAAATTTTCTTGCAGGAACTTTGTCATTCTTCAGTCAAAGCAAGCTCAGATCGTCGCAGATGATCCTATACAATATCGTATGATCTCGCACCAATTTGAGATGATTTCGATTGTAGTCAACATTGGGGGCAATCAGTGCCCTGAGTTTGCATTCTTTCTCCATTTATCTATTGTTCTGCTTTGCATTAGTTAAACTTATTACTATTTTGCATCATGGAGTTCACCCATATAGCTTAAATGCATGATAAATCATAATTTGACATTAAATCATTGTAATGCATTCATGTTTCTATTTATAATTATCAGTTTGATATTATTATTGTCATTTTACACCGTTTTCCTCTATTAGCATTGCTGCATTTTTAGTATTTTGTATCTATTTTTCTGATTGCAGGTCTCTGACGAATTCATTTGATGAATTCGTCAGATCTCAGATAATCCTGTATGATCACAGATGATCCTGTCATATCAGAGGCGATCTTGACTGCTTCAAAATTTAGAACCTCCATCAGACATCCGAATTAGATATGGTTTCTTAATCTAGCTTATTCTCTGTGTTTTATGTTCAAATCTATTTTCTGTATTCATTTAAATCTGCATTTCATATAGAATAGTTTATATTCATTTGGCAAACCTAGGAGTTGAATTATTAAAGATAAAATTGAACACATCAAACACATTCCCAACCTAGGCGTGGAAACTGCCATTCAAAAGTTTCTTGGTGAACCCACCATCCGTCAAAAAATCACCTTAATATCCCTCCCCCAAGAGGCGGGACCTTCAAAGGGCCTCTCAGTCTGAGGTATTGTCCCATCCTTCCCGCATCCCCATTCTGGGCACAGATCCTTTATCCTGAAGGTAAGGGTGTGAAAAATTTGGAACGATACAGGAACAATGCGAAGAGATGAAGAAAAAGTTGGCAAAATAATGTTTTATGAGAATTTATGGTAAAATCATGGTGGAAGATTAAATGGTTTTATTAAAATTATTATGAGGATATAAAATTCTCCTCACACATTGAGATGGCATTAAATATTTTAAAAGACCCACGATGGCAGAATAATTTACGAATTAAAGGTTTAAGTTTAAACCCAAGGAAGGCTTTAATCTCCTTAAAGTTAAAGTATATAAATATAATTTATAAAATTTAAATTCCTTAGAATTTAAATAATTTATAAATTATAAAGGTTGGAAAGTGCAGATGTCATCAAATAAATGGGAGCGTCAATGTTTGAGCAACAAATGGAATTCATGTATAGTTTAATTCCAAATAGGTATTCAAAATTTATCCCTCGACATTTTAATGCATGCGATAAAGTTGGAAATATTTTCATGAAATCGTTGATGGTTGAGGAAGAAGACAAGGGATTCACTTGTCTTTAGCCCCAGGTGAAATACATAAGGGGAAGAGCATATTGGTTGAATCACAAAGGACATAGTGGTCCATTGGCAGTGCACATTTTGTGAAGGCATTGGGAGTTGAGGAGCCCACGATCGATTTGCGTGAGTGGTATGTGTCTTGAGCACCAAGGGAAGTCTTTTACACATGCTTATTTTAAGCACCATCCTAGGAAAAACGTGATGAAGAGTGTCCAAGCTCTCAAATGTGTGTCTAGTGCACATGGCAGTCAAAGCCATGACTAGAGCACTCACGGAGGTAGATATTGTGGGTTCAAATCCCACTAGTGGCAAAGGTAATTTTTGATTAAATTTTTATATTACCTAAAGTTTTCTAAGGTGTGGTTTGGAGTTATAAGGGTTTATTGAAGAATTATTTTTTGTAATTGATTTGGGTTTTTTGGAGTTATAAGGTTTTGTGAAGAATTATTTTATTGGAAATTGATTTGTCCCATTTGGAGTTAAAAGGGTTTTTGAAATATTGTTTAATTTGAGAAGTGATTTATGTTATTTTAAGGAAAGAGGATTTGATTCTTGCCAAAGTTATTTTTTCCATTAAATTTATCAAGGAGGTTTTGAGTTATTTTGGTGGAAGTTGAATTTATTTTTAGTTGGGAGTTTATAAGGTGTTACTAGATAATTATTTTATGTATATTTATGGTTGTTTTTGAAAGGTGGAGTGATAAGGTGTAATTGAGTATTTACATTATATTGTGAGAAATATTTATATTCTAACCTCTTTGAGCTTGGCATAGAAGTATTTGTGGTTGTGACAGATTTATGAGATCCCTTCATCTTCAATAAAAAGGTATGAGCACATTCTTCCATAAGTTGAGTTGATTGATTGGTTTTCTAGAAAATAAGTTTGGAGTGAAAAGGACTTGATTAGGGTTTCCTTTTGAGAGTGTTTGAGTTAATGCATCAAGGTTTTCTAGAATAAAGAGTTTTTGTTAAAACCTTGTTTGATAAGCATTGTTTTTGAAGCCATTGGTTGTGTGAAGAACTTGAGTTAGGGTTTTGCAAAGAACATGAGTATCATTGTTATATGAAGATTGTTTTATAAGCATTTTTGTTGAAGTTAGTTGTTGAGCATTGTTGGAATCATTTTGAGTTGGTGGTTATATTCTTGGACTAGGGTTTGTGAGAAAGGAATGTTTCATTGATTGATTGATTGAGTAGATTTGATTGAGCCTAGTCAAGTGGATGTGCGAAGTGATTGTTCAAGTTCCATAAAATAAACTATTCTATATTATGATTTGAGTTGAGAAAGTGATTGAGCATTGAGTGTAGAACATATTGAGTCTCTAAAAATTCTCTTTATGTTTCTATGATATTTGAGCAAGTTATGAGTGGACTTGTTGAGAAGATTTGAGCAAGTTATGAGTGGACTTGTTGAGTAGATTTAAGCAAGTTTTGTGTGGACTTGTGGAGCAGAGTTTGATATAGATTTGAGGATAGGTTTGTGCCAGACCAGAGATAGATATTGAGAAGAGTTATGCTAAAATAAAGGACTACGTTTAGTGTAGATTTGAGATAGAGCTTTGGAGGTGATAGAGCAAAGAGGACAGTGGTCTCTAGTAGATAGAGATCCATCAGCCAAGGCAGTGAGGACAAGTCTTCTGAGTGGGGACAAGAGTCTTTAGTGGAGAGAGATCCATAAGCCAATGCAGTGGAGGCAATAGTCTTCTAGAGGAGCACCAACCAGATCAGAGGCTAAGGAGTTCTATTGTAGATAAATATCCATGAACTTGATTTAGGGGATAAACATCTCCTTTGGATAGAGGTTCATAAACATTGTAGGAAAAGGATTCTCAAGAGAATTTATTTGAGAAAAATTTATAAGAAATATTTTCTCCGTGTAAGTAGCCATATTTTGGTGAACCACGTAAAATGATGTCTCTCATATGTGTGATGCTTTGTGTGATGTTTACTGCTTTAATAATTCTAATGCCACTATTTGGATTAAAAAGCAAATATTTTTATAGTATACTATTCACCCCGCCTCTTAGTATAAGAACATGTTCTTTAATTGGTATTAGAGCGAGTCCCTTTATGAAAAGACTAACAACTTGGATTAGGATCCATCAGTAGCACACATGACTTCAGAGAGTGAAAAAAATACTATGTTTAACATAAAAGAGAAATTCTTTGATGCTCTCAGAAAGTTGGAATAAATTAGAGAGAAGAATTCAAGATTGAAGGAACAAGTTCAAGAAAATGAAGAAGCAAGGATGGAACTTATACAAAATATCACATAACTCAAGATTAGAGTGGAAGAAGGAAATAAAATTGAACAGGAAATGATAGATCTATTGAGAGCCATGGAAACAAAATGTGAGATATTGGAAGCATAAATTGTCCACCTAAGGAATGAAGTCAAAAGTACCAAGGCACTACAAGATGTAGAATATGAAAAATAAAAAGAGGAATCAAGTCTTAAAGAGGTAGAAACTTCAAACAAGGATAGGCAAGCAAAGGATATAAGAAAGGAAGAAAGTAAAGGAGAACCCTGGATAAAATTTTTTCATTAGAGGAATATTACTTCACCACAAACTCCAAGACATCCAAACAGGTTACACAATTTCTTCCATGGTCATTGCTTTTCTTGTAATAAATATGGTCATAGAGTTGTACACTATATTCATAATGCAAGAAACAATATCAATAGAAATATCAATTCCTTTGCACCTCTCATGGATGATGATATTATATGTTACAAATATAATAATTTTGGGCACAAGGCTAGATGGTGTAAAATGATACTTCCTGAGTCTAGAAAAACAATTTCAACAACTAGGAAATATGGAAGGGAAAATGCGAAGACTAGATCAATGTTAGTTCAAACAACCCTTCATGCTCAAGATAAAGAAGAACAATGGTATCCTGATAGTGGTTTCTCTAGTCACATGACATGAGACAAAGATAAATTTATTGTTCTAAAAGAAACAAATAGAGGATCAGTAAGTTTCGGTGATAATGGATCAACAAGAATTTGTGGAAGAGGAAATCTAAGTTTAGATAATGGAAAAATAAAAATAGAGAATATATTGTATGTTAAATGGTTAAAACATAATATTTTGAGTATAATTCAACTTTTTTATCAAGGATACATGGTTACTTTCTATCCAGATAGATGTGAGATAAGAAAAACAAAAACTGGAAAAATAATTTTCAATGCAAGAAGAACCCCAAACAACTTATACATGCTCAATGAGATCAAAGGAGAAAAGTGCTTTCTATCACAAGAATATGAGATTTGGTTATGGCATAGAAGATTGGATCACTTGAATTTTGACAATATAGTCAACATAAGTGTTGTGGTTGATCCACAACACACCCCAAAATTGGGGACCCACTTTTTTTGCAGGCTTTCAGAGAAAATCTCAGTGACCTAGATGCTAAAAATGAAGAAAAGGGGCAAAAATGCACAAGTGTAGAAAGTGTCACGAAATCGTGACATGTTGCGCCGTCACGGCCAAAAATAGAAAAGTGTCACGAAATCGTGACATGTTGCGCCGTCACGGCCGAAAATAGAAAAGTGTCACGAAATCGCGACGTGTTGTGCGGTCGCTGCCAAAAACAGAAAAGTGTCACGAAATCGCGACATGTTACTCCATCGCGGCCCGAAAGAGGAGAGAGAAAAGGAAAATGAAAAGTGTCATGAAATCGCGCCATGTTGCTCCGTCGCGGCCCGAAAGAGGAGAGAGAAAGGCAAATGGAAAGGCGTAGCAAAATCGTGACATGTCGCAAAATTGCGGGTCAAACCAGTCAAACAGGGCAAAGCAGAAAGAACGTCACGAAATCGCGACAGGAAGCGGCAAGCGGGGCACGAAGCAGAAAGATGTCGCGAAATCACGACGAAAATCAGCAAGGGTGCATGAAGCGCGAAATGGTCACGAAATCGTGACAGAAAGTAGCGAAGAAGGCATGCAGTGAAAAACGTCATGAAATCGCTACAGGTTGCGGCCGAGAATGTACGGAAGTGAAAACGGTCACGAAATCATGACAGAAAGTAGCGAAGAAGGCATGAAATGGAAAATGGTCACGAAATCGCGACAACATTGAGCGAAAAGACATGAAGTGGAAAATGGTAGCGAAATCGTGCAACTTTTGAGAAAGCATGCCCGTCAGGCAAAAGCGTCGCGAAATCGCGACAGGTTGAAGCTCAAGTAGTACGGATGAAAAAGGCGTCGTGAAATCATGACAGAATCGAGCGAAAGGGTCCAAGGCATAAAAATGTCATGAAATCGTGACAGCATGCAACAAAGATGCCCAAAGTAGAAAAGCATCGTGAAATCACGACAAGTTGCAGAGAAGGAGCAAGAAGAAAAAACGGTCATGAAATCGCGACAAGTTGAGGTCGAAGGTGTACGAAATAGAAAAGCGTCGCGATTTCGTGACATGTCACGATTTCGCGACATGTCACGATTTCGCGACATGTCACGATTTCGCGACATGTCACGATTTCGCTATGTTAACAGAGGAACAAGTTGCATGCATGAAAGCGTTGCGATTTCCATGGGACCATTATAGAAGGCACAAAAGGCATGAGACACATGGCATACATGTGTCAGAGTTGTAGAGGCGTTACATGCAACGACAGATTTCAAACATTTCAGCATCAAGCATGAAGTGAAAGCATCGAAAAGGTAGGAATTTGAAAGACACATTTTGGGAGATGAAATGAAGCGACGCAGGTGAACTGAAGAGCCGTGCCAGACAGTATAAATTTGGAAGTGCAGATTGGACAGGTTGGTTGGAAATTGCTGCTAGCAGAGTTGCAGAGACAAGGGTTGCATGCCATTCTAGGCCTGCACTTAGAGGAATTTCCTTCATGTGTTTTGGATTTTATTTTTGAACCTGGAACATTCTGTAACTGTAATTGATACATTATTTTAATACAAAAACATAGAGATTTGGCATCTCATTGATGAGAAAGGAGTCATTTTTGCATGCATGATTTAATGTTTTATCCTTCATTTCAGATTTCCAAGATTTTAGGTGAAGTTTAATGCAAGTGTTCTTGGTTGCTTCACGTGAATGCCTAAATCTGGAATTACAGTAGAAACCCTAGAAACCCGCACCTAGCTTATCTGGATTGTGTGAATTTGCAGGTTCAATAGGTTAGGTTGCATGCAAAAACCTCATTGTCTTCGGTTTTGTCAATCAAGATGACAACACTCTTCCCGTAGTTTAGTTTCTTTCATTTTATTTGCATTTCTTCATTTTAATAATCCTTTATTATTCTTGCATTTTTCATTGTCATTCAAATAAATAATTGAAAATCTACCAGAGCCTAAAATCCAAATAGATTCATCCTTCTTGTATTAACTTACTATTAGTCCATTGTAATTCAAAATAAAATAAACCACCAGGCCCCTTTTTAACATCCACTTGTAACCCTAAGGTCTTCCTAGCATTTCAATTGAAGAGCATCATTAGTGAATCACAACAGGAACCTTGGAGAAATCATTTAATTATAATTTCTTTGCAAGCAGAGGATTTTGGGACTCAAATCCTATCGGAGAGTGTGCTTTCACAATTGGGTGAAAACACTACTCAACAGATTGGTGCTAGAAGGAGGGCCCAAATCGGTCTACTTTATTTTGGTTTCATACATGAATAATATCTTTTAATTTAATTTCGAAGTCTTTTCTTAAAACTCACAAACAGCTAAACTGCAGCTTTTGTTTTCTTTTGTTGCAGGTTTTTCTTTGAAATAATCAAGGGTTTCATCAGGCAGGCTGGACCCATCGTGTCATATTGCGATCAGGTCCCAAACAACCGAAGAAACCATTTTTCATGACCTTACTGGTACTCCCAAGAATAAAACCAAGCAATTCGTAAGCTCACCAGTCACAAAAGACCTATTTTCTCCAAGAACATTGAATGGACCTATTCCCGTAATATCAGTTGCCACTAGTGTTCCTATTGTCAGTAATATTTCTACTGCTATTGTAGGTTTGTCTTCATCGATTTTGAGTCAAATGGCTCAGGCTCCAACAGCTCCTTGGTATGGAGCTAACAATAGTCCTTTGAATATTGCTGGGGATATCCATGAAATCCCCAAGAACATTGAAATATTTTTGCCTAAATACAAACCAGATGGCCCAAGAACAGTAGAAGAACATATCCAAGCCTATAGGGATGTTTTAATTAGGCTGCAAGTTCAATATGAATATGTGGCTTGCAGACTTTTTCCTATGAGATTAGATCCAATAGCATATGAATGGTATATATGCTTACCAACTGGTTCAATCACTTCTTGGACACAAATGGAAAACGCCTTTGTTAATCAATTTAGGTCACCCTTGGATCCCGCAACCATTTACAATCAGTTTATTACATGCAAAATGGGCCAAGGGGAACCGATCAGAATGTTTAATCAAAGATTCCAAAAGTGCTATAATAGAGCAATTAGGTATTTTGCCATCGATCCCGTAGTGGCTTTGCAAATATATTTTGGGGCATTGGACCCCATGACAGCCATGTTTGTGAGACGCAATCCTCAAGTTACCACGCTCGCTCTAGCCTATAATGAAGCCATGACTATCGAGCAGCAAATGACACCACAAGGCTACGGGTTTACCCAGATGCCTATGGTGGGACAGTATGCTCCATATGGTCAAGCTCCCTTGGCAAGTCAATTCATGGCACCACTTAAAATGATGTCTCTCATGTGTGTGATGCTTTGTGTGATGTTTATTTATTTAATAATGTTGATGCTACTATTTGGATTAAAAAGCAAAAAAAATTATAGTATATTGTTCACCCCCCCTCTCAGTATAAGCACATGTTCTTCAATCATATCATGAGAAGGTGTGTTTTTTAGAATGAGATAATAGAAATATTTAAGGCTTGCCATGATGAACTTGGTGGTTGCTATATTGCAAGAAAAAGGACTGCATATAAAGTATTGCAGGCTGGTTACTACTGGCCTACACTAATAGCCAAGCATGTGAGCCAGTGTGATCAATGTCGGAGGATGGGCATACTTACTCTCAAATATGAGATGCCACTCCAACCACATGTTCATATAGAAATATTTTATAAATGTAGGATGGATTTTTTAGGACCCATTAATCCACAGTCAATAGGTAAGAGGTTTATCTTAGTTTTTACTAACTATGTGACCAAGTGGGTTGAAGTACATGCTTTGCATGAATTAAAGGAGAATACTGTAGCATAATTCTTATATTCATATATTTTTACAAGGTTTGTGATTCCAAGAGAGATCACAACTAATAAAGGACCCCAATTTACTTCAAATATGATTCAAGAACTCATGCAAAAATATAAAATCAGGTATAACAAAACCACTCCCTACCATCCACAGGTGAATGTGCAAGTTCAAGTAACCAATCAAGAGTTGGAAAATATCCTAACAAAGATAGTGCAACAACATAGGAAGGATTGGACCACTAGATTACCAAAAGCAGTATGGACCTATATGATAACCTAGAATACTACTATTGGTTTCACACCATTCTAGTTAGTCTATGATAAGAATGCTATGATGCCTATAGAGTTTGAAGTCAAAACACTTAGGACTATAGTGGAGTTGAATATAAATCTGGATGATACACAAAAATAATTAATTCAGTAGCTTAATCATTTGGATGAATACCACCTTGATGCTCTATAGAAATTAGTGATCATTCATAAACAAAGGGTCAAGTGGCATGACCGCCACACCAAGCCAAAGTAACTCAAAGTGGGAGAATTGGCATTACTATATGACTCCTGATTATAGGAAAGGAAATGTAAGCTCATGCAATTTTGGATGGGGCCATATGAAGTAACTGAATTCATCAACAATGGAGCCGTGAGGATCAAAATAATTGATGACAACAACATTACATTAATAGTCAATGGTCACCACCTGTGTCCATACCATATTTCTGAAGCATACATGATTGATTACAAAATAGGCATGGGGGAGACCCCAGCTGATTTTTATTTTAAATTGAGTTAGTAATTTGTGGACCTAGTCCACATAGTCTCAAAGACAATTATTATTTCAAAGTTTTTCTTTTTTTTTAGTTGTATTTTTATTTTACAGGAATGATTCCTCGAGTGCAGCTATTAGGAAGCCTAGAAAAACTAGGCATAAAAATCATAGGATCTATGAACATGCACCTTCATATCTTTATAGAATAAGTGTTTGCAGTAGGAGTAGCTTGTCCCCATTTAGAAAGGGGAATACTATACCTGAATCACACAAGAGTGTTTGGATTGGTATTTATGGACAATAAAACTCTCAACTGCTGGTTCACGGGTGGATGCTGATTTTGTCCCTATTCTTCAAAATGAGCACTAAAAGGCTTGATCAAGCTTGAGAATATATAAGTGGGCATGTCAAGAGGATGTTGCAATAAAGGAAGAGCACCTATTTTAGTTAACTTATGGGAAAATTTCCTGATTCCCATTTTACGATAGAAGGCACCTTATTTCCATATTTCAAAAAGGTGGCACCTGATTTCCATTTTATGAAAGAAGGTGCTTGATTCCTAGTTTGTTAAGGATATGGCACTTGCATCCCATATTATAGCAACCCGACACCTAATTCCTGGGTTTTCCAAGAAAAAGGGTGCTCGACTTACATTTGTTGAGAAAGTGACACTGAATCTTCTGAAAATAAAAAAAATTGTATAAAGTTTGTTTTAAAAGTACAACACTCGATAGTCATCAAAAGATGCCTACTTCCCATGTTAATTAAAGCACCCAATTTCTAAGGCGCTTGCTTCCCATGTTAATTAGAGCACTTGATTTCTAAGGTACCTACTTCCCATGTTAAGTAAAGTGCCTGATTACTAAGGTGCCTACTTCCCATGTTAAGCATAATTCCCAATCTCTAAGGCACTTGTTTTCTATTTTAGATGCACCTATGCACCATAATTTGAAAATAAGGCACATGATTTCCACATAGAAAAGGTGCTTTACTTCCATTATCACGATCATTTCTACCTTGTAAAAATAAAATTCAGCATTGGGATGTGGTTCAAGCCACATTTGCACCCCACGCATGTGCAAAGTCAAATCTATCATGAATGAAATTAAAAGTTAACATCAACCAACTTTCAAGGAGAGGATGTTTGTTATCCCATGAAGATATGTTTTTCCTAATTTTTTTTTGAAACCTTGTAGGATGTTTCAAATGAATCATGTTGCAGCTACCAAGAACCAATCACGTGGAGAGAAATTCGTCGTATGGGAAATATGACCATCATTGTCAGTTGAAGCTTATCTAGTCATCATCCATCGGCTAATAATGATGCACCATGGATATTCGCACATGTTGCACCCATGAAAAAAATTTAGGTACATGATTAAATTTTTTCTTTTAGATCTATATTATTTTCATATGCATGTGTCTATGGAAAAGTTCTGGCACAATTCCTATTATAGTCCTAGCCACAAGAATAATTCCATTTAGCACTTGGCTATGTGTTATGGCTCTTATTGAAGAACATGAACTTATACTGAGAGGGGGGGTGAACAGTATAAGACTTAACCATTTAATAATTTTAATTTCAGATAGCAGTGGCATCAACATAAAATTAAACAAGACAGAAAGCATCACACATAGAAAACCCATTTTAACGTGGTTCACCCAAGGTGGGCTACTCCACGGATAAAACTTTCCTCTAAAAGTTATATCAAAGTCCTCTGGGAATCCTTCCCGATTACAATGTTTATGAGCCTCGGCTCAAAGGAGATACCTTCCCCTAATTCTCGCTTTGCTTGGTGATCCTCTAGAAGACCTCTATCTCCTTTGCCCTTAGCAAGTGGAACTCTATCCACAGAAAACACTGTCTTCCCCTGCTTCTGGCTGGAGATCTCTGTCCTCAACTCTGTCACTGCAAAGCTAGTCCTCTTATCTGCACCAAACACAGTCCTTCGGTCTAGCACAATTGTCCTCTTCCTCTGTTCTTTTCTGCACTTGGTTGAAAACAACTTTTCACTGTCTGCGCAACTACAGCAACACAGTCTTCTCAAATTACAGTAGCACTATCTTCTCAACTTAGCTTCTGCTCTATTGCACATCCACCGCAGCGCAGTCTTCGCACACTCTGCTTTCTTTACACAGTCTATGTAAATACTGCAGCACTCGATCGCACAACAACTTATGCGCCTATGTGCAGCCACAACAACACCTTCTTCGTACAGTCTACTTCTCCTCGATCGAACTTCTTCCTACACTCTGCTTCTACGAAAGTCGCACTTCGAACGCACACTTCGATCGATTCGATACGACTGCTCTTTGCGCACATGAGACTTCACTTGCGCAAACTCGACACACACATTCGATACATTGAAACTCAAAAATAGTCCTCCTTTTATAGCAATAATTCATGATTAAATTCTTGATCTTAGTCGGCTGTAAATCCTTAAAACAATCGTCCGCTGCACAACCTTACACTTCGTCGACAAAGGTTAACTCTGTCGGCTTCAACCGCCTCTGCTGTTCTGTAGCTTTCCTAGCACGAAACTCAAACATGTCACGATATCGCTACACCTTTGTCTGCCGTACACCTTGTATTACTTGCTGTCATGAAATCGTGACACTACTGCCTGTTGTGCACCTTCTTTGGTTTGTTGTCACGAAATCGCTACGCCTTCTGACTTTGCTGACGTCATCATGATTCTTGTCACGAAATCATGACACTTTAGTCTGCAAGGCCTTACTCTCTGCTCTTGTCATGAAATCGTGACACATCTGCTTTTGCTGACGTCATCAACAACTCTGTCATGAAATCACGACACTTTAGACTCCAAAGCCTTCTTCTCACCTCTTGAAATCGTGACACCTTTGCCTCTTGCTGACATCATCCGCAACTTTATCATGAAATCGTGACACTTCTTGCTTCTTCAACCTTTTCTCGGTTTGCACTAGCAAAAATGGAACATGTCACGAAATCGTGACGCTTTCCGCTTTAAGCTCTTTTCGCCAATCTCGTCGAAACTGGAACATGTCACGAAATCGTGACGCTTTCGCGCCTTAAGCATTCACTAAACTGGAACATGTCATGAAATCATGACGCTTTCCTTAGCTAACTTCTTGAAACTCATGTCGTGAAATCGTGACACTTTCCCACCTACAACTCAACTTCGTCGAAATCGTGACACTTTGCATCCGTACAACTTCATTGAAACTTGTCGCGAAATCGTGACACTTCCTATAACTCAACTCTGCCAACATGTCACGAAATCATGACAGATTTGCCCGAACTTTCTCTCTCCTCAAACATGTCGTGAAATCGTGACAGTTTTGCCAGCTTTGCCTCTGCCTTCCAACATGTCGCGAAATCGTGATAGTTTTGCCAGCGCTTTCTCTCTCCTAAAACATGTCACGAAATCGCGATAGTTTTTCCAACCGCCTGCAAACTTTTTCTAACTTATCTTTTTCTTGATCTTTTGCAACTGGGCTACTCTGATTTTCTTGGAGACTTACTGACCATCTGAAACCTTCATCAAAACACATACTTAGACAACAAATCAAATTGCTTCAAGAACTCCTTGACATCAAAGACAACAACTACCAAGAGCTCCTTTGACATCAATGACAACAACTATACTTGAGCAAAGGCAATGTACTCAAGGTACCCAAAATTGCCAACAATCTCCCCCTTTGTCATTGATGGCAACCCTTAACTAAAAACATATCTCAAGAGCCAAAACTGAACCAACTGATCCAACAACTGAGAATCTGTATTTGAAGTTTTTGCTCCCCCTGACTTGAAGCTCTTCTCTTCACTTGAAGCACTCCCCCTTACTCATATCTCTCCCCCTTTGTCATCAATGGCAAAGGGTCACCTTTGGGGCTCGGGACTAAGAAAGAGCCTCTTGGCTTGGTCCCTCCCCCACCTCCTGATGAGGTGATTAATCTTGAGGTGAGAGTACAACTCCCAATTTCTCCCTTAGATACTCAAACGTATCTCTTGGAAGGGGTTTGGTGAAGATATCTGCAATCTGCTCTTTAGTGGGTACATATTCTAGCTTGACCTCGCTTCTCTTGCACTTTCTCCCTTAGAAAATGATATTTGATAGAAATGTGCTTCGTCCTTGAGTGCATTACCGGATTTTTAGAAATACTTATGGCACTTGAATTATCACAAAGAATAGGGATAGGTTGTTCATGCTTGACTTTGAAATCCTCCAAGGTTGTTTTCATCCATAAAACTTGAGTGCACCCAGCCACTGCTGCTATGTATTCAGCTTCTGTTGTAGATAAGGAAACTGAAGGTTGTTTCTTACTCAGCCAAGAAACCAGACTCTTTCCCAGAAAGAATGCTCCACCACTAGTGCTTTTTCTATCATCAATATTGCCTGCCCAATCTGCATCTGTATAGGCTGTGAGGGTGAAATCATCGCCTTTGGGATACCAAAGCCCAAAATCCACAGTGCCCTTCAAATATCTGAATATCCTCTTGACTGCTACAACATGAGATTCTTTTGGAGCTGCCTGAAATCTTGCTACTAATCCAACGGCCTGCATGATATCCGGTCTGGTAGTTGTACTGTATAGTAAACTGCCAATCATAGATCTGTACAATTTTTGATCTGCTGCTGGAGATTCATCATCCTTACTCAGATTGCACCCTGTAATCATTGGAGTACATACGGGTTTGCTGTCCATCATCCCAAATTTTTTTAACATCTCTTTGATATACTTTTCCTGAGAGAGAAATATACCATTTTTTGATTGCGCAATCTGCAGTCCTAAAAAGAATGACAGCTCTCCAATCATAGACATCTCGAATTCCTTTTGCATGGTGTTAGCAAAAACTTTGCACATCTGAGTATTATTTCCCCCGAAAATAATGTCATCGACATAGACAACTATGATAATCATATCATCACCTTTATTCTTAATGTACAAGTTGCTATCTGCCATGCCTTTCCTGAATCCTTGTTCATAAAGATACCCGTCAAGTCTTGAGTACCAAGCCCTGGGTGCTTGCTTTAACCCGTACAGTGCCTTTTTCAGTTTACACACATAGTCTGGCTGTTCTGAGAGAGACACACCTTCTGGCTGTTCTATGTAGACTTCTTCATCCAACACCCCATTTAGAAAAGCAGACTTTACATCCATTTGAAACACTTTGAAAGATTTGAAACTAGACAAGGCCAAAAACATTCTGATCGCTTCAAGACGAGCAACAGGCGCAAACGTCTCTTCGAAATCAACACCTTCGACTTGAGCATACCCTTTGCGGACTAACCTGGCTTTGTTCCCGACAATCTTTCCATCCTCATTAAGTTTATTTTTGAATACCCATTTTGTGCTAATGACATTCTTGTTCTTAGGTCTTGGAACCAAATCCCGGGTTTCACTTTTCTCTATTTGATTTAGCTCTTCATCCATTGCTTTTACCCAAAAATCATCTGTACATGCTTCACTAAAATTTTTTGGCTCAATCTGAGATAACAATGACACATTCGCAGATTCATGTGAAGAAATGACTCTTCTTCTTGTTTGCCTGCTATTTGGATCACCAATGATCAAGTCTTTGGGATGATGTTTCTGAACATACCGTGAAGGAGTTTTGGGAAGCGATTGTTGTCTTTCCTCTTCTTCATCTGACACTTCTCTGAATTCTTCTTGACAGATTCCATCACTGAGTTCCTTGATTGGTTCTCTTATCCCTGTCTTTTCATCTATTGTTACATTTATGCTCTCTACAACTGTATGAGTTCTTTTGTTGAAGCATCTCGTAGGCCTTACTTTTGCTGGAATATCCAAGAAAAATTCCCTCATCACACCTAGGATCAAACTTACCCGGATTTTGATCTTCCCTTCTGATGAAGCACTTACTCCCGAACACTTTGAAGTGTTTAACTGTAGTTGGTCTTCCTTTCCACAGCTCATAGGGAGTTTTATGATGATTGACTCTGAGTTGAGCCCTGGTAATGATGTGGACTGCTGTATTTATTGCTTCTCTCCAAAAACCATCTGAAAGTTTTGACTCATCTAACATTGCTCTAGCCATATTTTCAACAGTTCTATTTTTTCTTTCAACTACTCCATTTTGTTGAGGAGTTCTTGGTGTTGAATATTCTCTTTTGATTTCGTGTTGTTCACAGTATTCCACAAATTCATTTGAAGTGAACTCTCCTCCTCTATCTGATCTTAAGCATTTGATTCTCTTGTGAGTCTCATTTTCAATCATTTCTTTAAAAACTTTAAATTTTTCAAAAGCTTCAGATTTTTCCTTGAGAAAAGTAACCCAAGTCATTCTTGAGTAATCATCTATAAACAACATGAAATAGCTATCTCCCTGAATGCTCTGAGTTCTGGTGGGACCACACAAATCAGTATGAATAAGATCCAAGGGTTTGGAAGAAGTATACCCTTTCGATTTGAAACTGGTTCTGGTCTGTTTACCATGTTGACAAGGACCGCAAATGATGTTTTGGGGCCTTTTTATTTTGGGCAAGTCTCTAACTGCTTCCTTGTTACTAATACTCGACCGGATTATCAAAACTCAAATGTCCCAATATTTTATGCCACAACCAACTCTCATCTTCTTGAGTTAGAAAGCATTTTTCTCTTTTTATCTCACTCAACATGTAAAGATTGTTTGGAGTCCTTGTAGCCCTAGCAATAAGTTTTCCATTTAATTCTTTACTTATCTCACATCTATCTGAAAAGAAAGATACTATGTGCCCTTGATCACAAAGTTGACTCACACTAAGGAGATTATGTCTTAGCCCTTCTACATAAAGCACGTTTTCTATTTTGGATTTCCCATCCAAACTAAGAGTCCCTTTACCACAGATCTTTGCGGACCTGTTATCTCCAAAACTGACTGTTCCTCTGTTTGTTTCTTTAAAAGACAAAAAAATTTCTTTTTCACCAGTCATATGTTTTGAACAGCCACTATCAAGATACCATTTTTCTACTTTGTCTTGAGCATGAAAAGCAGTTTGAACTATCATTGACTTAGATTTTATCTCATTCCTCCTTTTTGAGAACTCAAGACTAAATCTATCCAAACTGCACATCCTTGCTATATGCCCAAAATTCTTGCACTTGTAACACATGATATTTTTATTCATAAGAGGTGCAAATGAGTTAACATTTTCCTTACTATGACTCTTCTGAGACTTATTGCAATGCATAGCTATGTGACCAAATTTTTTACAGGAAAAACAATATCCATGAAAGGTATTATGTAACCTGTTTTGATACCTTGGAAGTTTGTTCTTTTTGCGATCAACTGGAATCCATTGCTCTTCAGAGTGAAGATTGTTCTTGCTTGAAGACCCTGTTTCATGAATGGTGATGCCATCCTTCTTTTCACATGAAATATTCTGTCTGAGAGTTGACTGTTCTAACTTCACTCTAAGAGACATAATCTCTCCTTCTAGTTTCTCACAATCAGCTACCTTTCCTTTTAGAACCTCTGTTAGAACTTGTTCAATCTTCTTCCCTTCTTCAGCTAGAATTTTGAAATCTATAACACTTTGAGCCAATTCTGATCTTGCTATCTCTTTTTCCTGACAATGCTGCTTGAGGACAAAATTCTCTTCCCTGAGTTTCTCAAGCTTTCTCAAGGCCAAGAAGAATTCACTCTTGAGATCGAATTCAACCTTTTCTGAATTTATATGTTCCTCTGTTAGATCCTTCTCCAAGCTGTTAGGCTTTTTCTGGAGAGACCTGCTCTGATACCAATTGAAGAACATGAACTTATACTGAGAGGGGGGGGTGAACAGTATAAGACTTAACCATTTAATAATTTTAATTTCAGATAGCAGTGGCATCAACATAAAATTAAACAAGACAGAAAGCATCACACATAGAAAACCCATTTTAACGTGGTTCACCCAAGGTGGGCTACTCCACGGATAAAACTTTCCTCTAAAAGTTATATCAAAGTCCTCTGGGAATCCTTCCCGATTACAATGTTTATGAGCCTCGGCTCAAAGGAGATACCTTCCCCTAATTCTGCTTTGCTGGTGATCCTCTAGAAGACCTCTATCTCCTTTGCCCTTAGCAAGTGGAACTCTATCCATAGAAAACACCTGTCTTCCCTGCTCTGGCTGGAGATCTCTGTCCTCAACTCTGTCACTGCAAAGTTGGTCCTCTTATCCGCACCAAACACAGTCCTTCGATCTGGCACAATTGTCCTCTTCCTCTGTTCTTTTTTGCACTTGGTTGAAAACAACTTTTCACTGTCTGCGCAACTACAGCAGCACAGTCTTCTCAAATTACAGCAGCACTATCTTCTCAACTTAGCTTCTGCTCTGTTGCACATCCACCGTAGCGTAGTCTTCGCACATTCTGCTTTCTTTACATAGTCTGTGTAAATACTACAGCACTCGATCGCACAGCAACTTATGCGCCTATGTGCAGCCACAACAACACCTTCTTCGTACCGTCTGCTTCTCCTCGATCGAACTTCTTCCTACACTCTGCTTCTACGAAAGTCGCACTTCGAACGCACACTTCGATCGATTCGATACGACTGCTCTTTGCGCATAGCAGACTTCACTTGCGCAAACTCGACACACACATTCGATACTTGAAACTCAAAAATAGTCCTCCTTTTATAGCAATAATTCATGATTAAATTCTTGATCTTAGTCGGCTGTAAATCCTTAAAACAATCATCGACTGCACAACCTTACACTTCGTCGACAAAGGTTAACTCCGTCGGCTTCAACCGCCTCTGTTGTTCTATAGCTTTCCTAGCATGAAACTCAAACATGTCACGATATCGCTATGCCTTTGTCTGCCGTACACCTTGTATTACTTGTTGTCACGAAATCGTGACACTACTGCCTGTTGTGCACCTTCTTTGGTTTGTTGTCACGAAATCGCTACGCCTTCTGACTTTGTTGATGTCATCATGATTCTTGTCATGAAATCATGACACTTTAGTCTGCAAGGCCTTACTCTCTGCTCTTGTCATGAAATCGTGACACATCTGCTTTTGCTGACGTCATCAGCAACTCTGTCATGAAATCACGACACTTTAGACTCCAAAGCCTTCTTCTCCTTCTTCATGAAATCGTGACACCTTTGCCTCTTGCTGACGTCATCTACAACTTTGTCATGAAATCGTGACACTTCTTGCTTCTTCAACCTTTTCTCGGTTTGCACTAGCGAAAAATGGAACATGTCACGAAATCGTGACGCTTTCTCTTTAAGCTCTTTTCCAATGCTCGTAAACTGGAACATGTCACGAAATCGATGACACTTTTTAAGCACTTTAGGAACATGTCACGAAATCGTGAATTCCTGAACATGTCAAAATCGTCGACACTTTCACATGCAACTCAACCTTGTCTCGAAATCGTGACACTTTCTGCATCCGTACAACTTCATTGAAACTTGTCGCGAAATCGTGACACTTCCTATAACTCAACTCTGCCAACTAGCATGTCGCGAAATCATGACAGATTTGCCTAAACTTTCTCTCTCCTAAAACATGTCACGAAATCATGACAGTTTTGCCAGCTTTGCCTCTGCCTTCCAGCATGTCGTGAAATCGTGACAGTTTTGCCAACGCTTTCTCTCTCCTGAAACATGTCACGAAATCGCGATAGTTTTTCCAGCCGCCTGCAAACTTTTTCTAACTTATCTTTTTCTTGATCTTTTGCAACTGGGCTACTCTGATTTTCTTGGAGACTTACTGACCATCTGAAACCTTCATCAAAACACATACTTAGACAACAAATCAAATTGCTTCAAGAACTCCTTGACATCAAAGACAACAACTACCAAGAGCTCCTTTGACATCAATGACAACAACTATACTTGAGCAAAGGCAATGTACTCAAGGTACCCAAAATTGCCAACACTTATTGGTAAAATCCTTATGGTTATTACCTCCGCATAGTCTGTAACATGCTCTAAGGAAAATTTTGCATGGATAACCATAATCACTTTTGATTACAATAAGTTAACTGCCTACGTCCAAGGAAATAACTAGTTTTAAAAACTACTTACTAAAATCACTACTATGCAAGGAGGGAAACTACAGAGTGTGGCAATTTAGAAAAAGTAGAGTGTGAAGTAGCTCCTGAGTGAATCATAAACTGAAGAGAATTTGCACTCTAAGCATGGTTGGGAAATATAAAAACCATGATTTGAAGAAGAGTGAACCTATTGACTGCTCAAGGATTTCTATGGATGTCCAAAACGAATTTGATGCCATAGGATGGATGGAGTACTATCAGCTGGTCAACCAAGGCTATGATGTAGTGACAGACAACGAGTTTGCAACATATATGAAGGATGGGTTCATGCGTATGCGGGGACTAGAAATTCTAGTCATTGAATAGTATATCGCTATGGTTATGGGCCTTCCTTCATCAAGAAGTGCACGTACAAGGAGGAAAACCCATCTCTTTGTGCATAGATATTATTTGGCATATTAACAGAGCACATGACACACACTAGTTTACCTAAGCAACACATTCCTAAGCTCTAGAGGTCATTTTTTGAATAGATCCCATGATTTTTCACCTATTCTGGTAGGTACTAAAAAATGAACTCGAATCACTTTCAATTTCTAAAACACATACTACATGGGGACAATATCAACATCTCGTATTACCTTACATGTGCCCTCAAAGATGAGGCCAAATGGTACCAGTTAGGCACAACATCTACCTTGGCTCACCATGGCCTAATTTTGGCTTTGGTACAATATGAATAGTCACATATA
Source organism: Wollemia nobilis (assembly GCA_028583015.1). Taxonomy (NCBI): domain Eukaryota; kingdom Viridiplantae; phylum Streptophyta; class Pinopsida; order Araucariales; family Araucariaceae; genus Wollemia; species Wollemia nobilis. The sequence goes on along the minus strand of JAQPPZ010000574.1, from coordinate 1,911,397 downwards.
AATGTGATGATTAAGGAGACTGAGGGGACTAATGTAGTTCTAGGGGCACAATAAGGAGTATAGGTGTCATTATAGACTAAAAAATTGATTGAGAGGGTAGCAGAATGATAAGATATGACGTCTGCATTCCATATTGAGGAAAATACATGGGACACAGAATAAGACTTGTCCCCTATTTTTCTCCAATTTGATGAGGGAGCAGGATAGGCTTTATCCCCCATTGGACCTCAATTCAAGTATGAGGTAAGGCATGATATGCCAAGCTCAAAATCCATGCCAATTTACACTAGAAATCAAAGCAAAAGTATGAAGGCATCTAGGGTGTTTTTAAGCTCATTAGATGATGAAGCAATGATCGATGAGCTTAGCAGGGAAGAGTACCTCACCCAAATTTTAGAGGATATTTCCAAGCGGTAAACTTCTCAACATGAGGTTAAAATGAAATATTTAGCATAGGAGGGCTAAGTAGAGGATTTTTAGCAACAAATGCAGTTATTAAGAGAGCAAGATTCCACTTGGGAAGCCAAATACAAATAAGAACATACTCTATTTAAAGATTCTAGGAAAGAAGTTCCATTGAAGATGTATGAATTGTATTAGTCAATTTTGCAAGTATAGGGGCAAATAGGATGATTGCAATTATAGGGAAGAGTAGTGGAAGTTGAGCATCTGACCAAAGTAGATGCAATGGTGTAAAATTATGGGGCAATAGAGTTACCCATAACCAACATAGAAACTGAGCAAGAAGTGGATGCCACAATGGATGTAGAGTAGCACTATTCAACATCACATTCTACAAAAAATGTAATTCAAGAAGATGAGGTTGAGGTTCAGGAACTTCAGACCTCAAAATAATCTACAAAAAAAGTAGATGAAAAGGAGAATGAGGTGGAGGCTGAAGAGCCTCAAGTTTCAAGCAAGGAGGAAGAGCAAGAACATTATCTAGATGCTACAGGAGTAGAAAAATCTTAGGAGGAAAAAGTAGTTTTGGACGAGCAACAATTTTTTGCATAGGTAGAAGAGGCTCAACAACCTACATCCACTAAAAACCAAGAAGTAGTAGCAGCACTAGCATACCTTGAGATGCAACCCAAAAATATGAGGTCAAAACAAAATGTTTTAAGGGCATCTCAAAGAAAACTCATAACCAGGGAAAATTTTATAGAATTGAAGGAATTGGGCATCAAATCCAATGAGGAATAAAAACTGGATTTTGATGAGGAATGAGAGACAACAAATAATTTTTTTGCTGCCCAAAAAGAAAAAATTGAAAATCTTAAGGAAGATATAGAAGTAGACAAGAAGAAATAGAAGAAGGATTCTAAGAGTTCATGCAAGGAATAAAAAAAAAGAGTCCAAAAATGAGGCCAAGAAGCCTCCCAAGAAAATTCTAGTTGCCCAACCTCATTAGTTATGGGGCATATATGGGTCGATAGGTGATCAACCTTCAAGGATGAAGGCATATTTCATGAGGATGGGATTTTTAGGTCCTGTGCCACTTGTAGATCAGGGATAAAGCAGAAAAATCCATCTGATGGTAGAAATAGAGGTTAAAATTGAACCTAAACTTGACCCAACAAGGGTCAATTTTCCCATAACCAAGGTTGCTAAAAAGTCTAGCATCTCATTTGGTGATGAATCTATAGTACCTATGGATGAAGAGTTACCCCTTCACCATGAATATTGGAAAATGGTTGATCCCACATTCTAGAAGGATGCCACCAGTTTCTTTCGCTACTATTTAAATATTGAGAAATACAATGTGGCCTAGAAAAGGGAACCACCAAGAAAAAGAGTAGGGCCAAGTCAGATAGTTCGACGTAGCAAGCACCAAAAATAGCAACTACAAGAGGTAGTCGCTCCCAAAGCACTAAAGGGGTGAAATCCTAGAGATAAGAAAAAACAAAGGCCATTGAAAAGAAAAGGAAAGAAATAGTTAAGGCCTATTGAAAAGAAAAGGAAAGAATTAGTTAAGGCCTATCGAAAAGTTGTAAATGAAACTGGTAATTACCAGTATAAAATGGCACAGGGACGTGCCACCCCTTAAGCATGAGGGGATGATGAGCCCTAAAAATACTCATTTTTGTACCACATTTCCTTATAAAATAGTGACACTTATTTCTATCTCTATATATATGTTTAATGAAAATTTTATACATATTTAACAATTTATTTTACATGTTATTTAATATTTGGTTTTAAGTGTGTTTTGTGTAGATTTTGTAGAAATCATTGTATTTTAGCATGTTTTTATCAAGGTCCCACTCAGACCTAGAACCTTCAATTTTATGAAGGCAAAACATTAATAGTACACCAGTGTGAAGTGCTCATGTAGGTGCTTGTTTCCATTTTAAGCACTCGACTTTCGTTCGGTGCTTAACTCACGGGTGCTTGCTTCTCATTAGGCGTCTGCTTCTTGTTAGGAGCTTGACTCTCATATTGGTGCCTGCATATCAACTTCTACAAACAAGGTATATGTGTCCCAACTTCTACTGACAAGGTGCTTGTATCTCGACTTCTACAGACAAGGCACCTAATTCCCATTGAATCTAAATTCCAGCATGGCTCTATGGTCGACAAAATAGAATGTGATTTAAACGATAAGAGAAGATGGAGTTTCAATGTTGAAACTAAATGAGGGAAAATTTCAAAGATGACTAACCATTTATTTTTTAGTTGCTATGTAAATATTTATGTAAATCAAGAAAAATCAATATAAGACATATTTGATAAAATAGAATACGCCTTAATATTTTGCTCAATACCTTGTATTCCTGCATGCGATTGTAAAGTAAAATAAAAAATATGATTTTTTTATATTTTGTAACAAGGGTGTGACCACATACATTATAAATATGTAGGCCACCCATGAAAACATGATCCCATATTTCCCCTGTATATTTTTTGCTGAAAGTTTTAATAAATATTTTTCTAAGTCATTTTTAGTTAAATCGACTAAGCATTCAGTGAATTATTTAACGTGGAAAGAACCTACTGGAAGCATGGGCCCACTCTCAATAGCATTTTTCCCTTTCCTTTCCCCTATTTTCTATTTTCTTTAATTTTATTTTATTTTTGTAGATTAATTTAAATTCCTGTATTTCCCCTATTTTCTATAAATTCTAGCAATGTGTAGTTTTAATTTATGAATGTAATTTAGGCATGTTTTCATAAATGTAGGATAGATTAGTGGTTTGGAAAAAAAAATTAGAACTTCAACGAACACCAACACCCCCCAAACCATTAATTTGAGGGACTCATCTTTGTGGAGGAAATTATAAGCATATATTGTACAAGGCTTCTCACAAGTTTACGAGATACCCCAGGTTGACAAATTAAATGAGGCAGTAAAATTAAATGTAGAAAACTAACCAATGTTTCTGCCCAACAATATTATACCCTTAGATGTTTGTGACGTGATTTTGGGTCAACCATTCATGTGGAAGAGGTATGGTGTGTATGAGTCTAGGATTCAAAGTGTGGTCATAATTATTAAATTTTAATGCTTCTTAATATCAAAGGTATATTCTCCTACCTTTGTTTCGTTAATCAGTGCCAAATAATACATAAAGTAGACAGTAAAAACAAGGAAACTCATTTAGTTAATGATCAAGCCACAAGGTAGGAGGACTATTGCTATGACAATCATAGGATATACATAGCAAAAATATTTGAAATGAATTTTAATAGAATATGATGACTTATTCAAGTAACCAACTAGAATTCCATTTTATTGTGAAATAAAACATTCAATTGATTTAGTTCTTGTTTCTCCTTTGCCTAATACACCTATTTATCATATATCAATATTTGAAAATGATAAAATTAAAATGTAGGTCCAATAATTGATTGTAGCGAACCTAACCACTACCTTATTATATTCATATTCTTATTATATATCTTTACATATTGTAGATAGTGGACCATGCGGGCTAAGACCTCATATCCCTTTCCAAATAGGACCTGAAAACTTTCACACATGTTAGTCTACCTCACATGTATATGTATGTGTATAAATATATTCTCAAGAAAAAAAATTTATGTGTCAATTTTTCAAATCACCTAAGGTTTTATTTTCTAACCTAAACAAGACCACTATGAACTAAAATAAAAGATAAAATATGCAAGAATACAAGTGTGCAAGCAAACAAAGTCCTAGATTATATGCTATTTTCATTTCATTGCTTATAATAAAGTAAAGGAGTACTTTATTTTCAAGGGGAAAAAAGAGATAATGTAAGTAAACAAGTGTAGACACCAAAATCAAGCATAATGAACACTAATTAATTAGTATATTTAATAATTATATTAATTAATATTCATTTTACTAAGTATTAATTAATTAATTAATTTATTTATTAAATAATTTATAAATACTACCTAAGCTACAAAATCACTCACCCCTCCTCACGGGAACATTCACCTCTCCATCCCCCATGGCCACATCATCCTCAATGGGCTAGTTCACGCTAGTTCCATTCCCATCCCCATTCTAATCACACGCAAGAAAGAATCACCCTTGTTTTATAGTTGAACTCCAATAACTCGTAGTTGTATACATGGGATATTTCAAATATACATTAGTTCAATAGGGTCACTTAATATACACAAGATACACAATCAGTTCAACAAGATCACTTAACTCAATATGCACATCTAATTTATCATGCACATCTAGTTTAATGTGTACACATATCTAGTGACAATCATGAAGTGATCTTATCTTCCTTTTTGTAAACATGCATCTTCAATGATAAAATCAATGCAAAAGGAAGACTTCTAGTTACACCACTTAACTAGTTGAGTCACTCCCCTATCTATTCCCTCTAGGAATTATATAAATGCACCCCATTTTCCCTCATTATGATGAGGATGGTATATGCATCGAAGCACTACTAAAATCCTGAGCCCACTTCGTATACAAACAATTAAAGTAATTTTTTTCAACCATCCTCATCCTATGCCAAACCTCGATCGTAACATGCCATAGGCTTGAATTTGGTATTCGTCAGTGAAAGGATGCCACAGCCTACAATTATCCAACCATGGATAATCTTAGTTCATAGTCATCTAGATCCAAATGGTCGTTATCCATCCTGCATGTAAACTTCCATATGCATAATGATGTAGCTCGATGCATCACGATGCAACCTAATGCGATATAAAACAACAACAAAAAATGATAAAAAAAGAAGAATAATATCTATTATGCTCAATTCAGTATTATCCTTTTACAAATCTTCATTTATTTCTAAATTTTTTATTTTTAATATGGTTTGAAAATTGGGCCTCACCTAAGGAGGCCTAATAGGTATTATTGACCAGTTGCATTTCACTTGTATGTAGGTACACAGGTCCAAATTGAGCAGATCAATATGTCAATCTAGACCTGAACGCAGTAGCAGGAGACTCTAGTGCCTGACCGTTCGATCCCAAATGGTTGAATACCGTAGTCATCTGAAACCTAGATGATTAGAGTACATGACTATCGACCCCCCTAATGGTTGATATCTAGAGATAAATCCAAAGATGAATCTAGGCAATCAAAAGTAGATCTAGCAGACACAGACACAAACACATACCCAAATGCTGATACATAGATCTAGTAAAATTGATGGTCATGATAAACCTACCCCTCCAATGTTGTAGTGATAAAAAGATCGAGGCACCATTATTATTTGTAAAATGGAAACCAGTCCCCTAATGCTTGTGTAACTCCTACGAGGGTCAACGTTATAATTCGAAAGGATGAAAGCATACACAACATAATACATACACATTTTTCTACTTTATTACAAGATGGCGATCACGGTGAGACTCGAACTATTTGTTTAGTTTGTCAAATTGTTTTTTCAAAAAATCTAATCCTTTGTTTTTTGTGGTTGCAATTGTTATTTAGAGCCTGTCAAATTTCCAGAAAGTATTCGAGAGGCTGGAAGGTAGGCACCACTAAGAACCTTATCTCTTTAGCATTGTTTAAAAAAAAAAACCTACATACATGTTGAGTGGTGTTTTCACCCAATTGTGAAAGCACACTCTCCGGTAGGATCTGAGTCCCAAAATCCTCTGCTTGCAAAGAAATTATAACCGAATAATTTCTCCAAGGTTCCTGTTATGCTGGGCTTTTTGTTTACCAAAGATGTTGTTCAATTTAAATGTTGGGAATACCTTAGGGTTGCAAGTGGATGTTAACAAGGGGCACTGTGGTTTATTTTAATTTGAATTTGCAATGGACTCAAAGTGAATAAATCTAAGAAATAAATCTATTTTGATCTTGGGCTTTGATGGATTTTCAGTTATTTATTTAAATGACGGTAATAAAAATGCAGGAATAAAAATAAAGGATTGAAATAAAAGAAATGCAAATAAAAAAATGAAACTAAACTACGTCCAGAATGCTGCCATCTCGATTTGACAAAACCGAAGATAATGAGGTTTTTTGCATGCAACCTAACCTATTGAATCCGCAAATTCGCACAATCCTGATAAGCTAGGTGCGGGTTTCGGGGTTTTTACTGTAATTTCAGATTTAGACATTCGCATGAAGCAACCAAGAACACTTGCATTAAACTTCACCTAGAAGCCTAGAAATCCGAAAGGGAAAGATAAAACATTAAATCATGCATGCAAAAATGACTCCTTCTTTCTTATCAATGAGATGCCAACTCTCTGTATTTCTGTATTAAAATGATATATCAGTTACAATGACAGAATGTTCCAGGTTTAACAAATCCAGAACAAGTGAAGGAAATTGCTCCAAGTGCAGGTCCAGAATGGCCTGTTGCCCTTGTCTCTGCAACTCTGCTAGCAGCAATTTCCAACCCCCGTATCAATCTGCGCTTTTGATTTTATACTATCTGGCGCGGCTCTCTGTTTCACCCTGCGTCACTTCGTTTCACCTCCCAGAATGCATCGTTTCGTATTCCCGCCTTTTCGTTACTTTGAATTCATGCTCGATGCCGAAACGTTCGATATTTTCTGTTACATGTAACGCTTCTACAACTCTGACACCTGTATGCCACGTGTTTCGCGCTTTCTACATGTTTCGTAACTGCCCCCTTGTAAATCATGACAAAAAATAGACGTTTTTCTGCATGCAACTCTATTCCTCTGCCTACATAGCGAAAATGAGACAGGTAGCGAAATCGCGACGTTATTCGGCCAACAACCCTGTCTGCCATCATACCCAAAACATGTGTGACATGTCACGAAATCGCGACGCTTTTCATCTCCGTACGCCTTCGGCCGCAACCTGTCGCGATATCGCGACATTTTTTTGCTTGGTGCCCTTTCGCTACTTTTCGTGATTTTGTGACGTTTTTTCGCTTCGTGCCCTTTGTGCTGTCATGATATTCACGACGTTTTTTCACGATTTCGACGTTTTTTCCTGGAAACATTTCCTCCAAAAGTTGCATGAAATCGCTACGCCTTTTACCACTTAGGCCTTTTAGTCCACTCGCACTGCAAAAACGTGACGCGTCACGATTTCGCGACACCTTTCGACTTATGCGCTTTGTGTCAGTTCTCGTCGCGATTTCGCTACACTACTAAGCCTTATCGCCTTTGGCTCGGTTTTGTCATGATTTCATGACCATTTTACATTTCATGCCTTCCGCCCGTTTGCAAGCCTCGAAAATCAAACACGTCACGCGATTTCGCACGTGTTCCACCTTCGCTGATCGTTGACCACGGATTTTGCGACACGTCGCGATTTCGCTACGTTTTTTTGCTTCGTGCCCCTTTTCCTTCTGTCGCGATATCGCGACATTTTTCTTTGCCCTATTTGATCGGTTTGACCCACGATTTTGTGACATGTCACGATTTCGCTACGCCTTTCCATTCTACCTTTCTCTCTCCTCTACGGAGCAACATGTCACGATTTCGCTACGCTTTTCTTTTGCGGAGAGCAACATGTCGATTTGCCTTTTGAGCAACATGTCGCGATTTCGTGACACTTTTTCATTTTCGGCCATGACAGCGCAACACGTCGCGAAATCGTGACAATTTTCATTTTTCGACAGCGATGGCGCGACATGTCGCGATATCGCGACACTTTTTATCCTTGTGCAATTTTGCCCCTTTTTCTTGATTTTTAGCATCTGGGTCACTGAGATTTTCTTTGAAAGCATGCAAAAAAGGTGGGTCCCCAATTTTGGGGTGTGTTGTGGATCAGCCACAACAAATGGCGACTCTGCTGTCAAATGCTCTTGAGCATTTTAGTGAGAACCCAACCTGGAAGTATACAAACTTGAAAACATGTGTTAGCACATAAGCAATATAAACAAATGCCCAAAGATCAGAAGTACATGAATCATCAGAATCATCAAGTATTAGCTCGGTGTGTGCAATGAATTTCATTCCCTATCGTTTGAAATTGATCAACATTCCGTTGTCAGTTTTACATGGATGCATATGTGAGATTGTGAATGATTTGTGTAACCTAAAAAATATGCTTAGAGATTTTGCTCTTGTAAAGGCCTAAACTTTCTAGTATCATGCACAAACATTCAAGATTGCCAAACCCTCTTAGGATCCACTAATGAATTGCTTTATTATATCCCAAAGTTGGTTATGAGTCCCTACTATCTTGAACCCATGTGCAAGTGAATGTGAAATCAGAACTTTGGGGAATCGGACTCCCAACCTAACCGAGATGGGAGTTTAACCCTATCCTTACTATTCTGATTTAGAATTCATTACCTCACTTTGAGCAAAATAATTTAACCAATTATGGAAGAAATGGTCATGCTAGTCTAACCCTTTGGACAATCAGTGGTCTTGTTTTTTAGACAAGACATGTTGCCATGCATGGGCATACCTAACCCCATAATCCAAGACTTATCTTCATTTCTTTGGACCTTGGGGATGACTACCCATCCTTTACAGAGGACAAGTAGTACGATCCTTCCAATCCAATATAAATATGAGATGGGAAAAATTAATTTTTTACTTCTTGGACCTTGGGGATGACTACCCATCCTTGCTAGGGACATGTAGTACGATCCTTCCAATCCAAGCTTTGGATAAAAATGGAAAATATTAATTTATTGCTTAGACCTTGGGGATGACTACCCATCCTTTGCAGGAGGACAAGTAGTACGATCCTTCCAATCCAAGATTTATCATGAAATGAGACATAAGAGCTTTGGGGAATCAGATTCTCAACCTAAGCGAGATGAGAATTTATGCCCTATCCTTACTACTCCATGTAGGTCAAATCAAAGCTTTGGGGAATTGGATCCTCAACCTAAGTTTGATGAGGATTTAGCCCTATCCTTACTACTCTGATTTTAGGCTTTAAGCTTTATGGAAGTGGTCAAAACCACTGTTTTAAGGATCATGTTGCATAATAGGATAGACCTGAAATACTTCTTTCGCCCAACCTTTTCTTCCAAGTTAGGTTTTGATCATTTTGCTCAAGATCCTTTTTAATGTATAAGATGTGCTTGGTTCTAGATATCTCAAGACTCAGTTTCCAACCTTAGGATTTTTTTACATTTATGTTATAACACAACCCTAAGAGGATTTGACACACTTTAATGATTTGTACCTAAGATGCATATGCAACTAAGATGGAATGTATATGTAAAGTGAGATGTAACATGAATGCATTATCTCTTGAATTGCAAATGAAATATTTGCCATACAAAACTGACTACTTCATGCATCACAAGTTTCAAACGATATAACTTAAAATGTTTGTGTTACTTGTGGAGCTTTTACAAGACAATTCCAATATTTCATACTCTCCTAATCTTAAGCATAAGTTGACATCTCAATTTTATTTTATTATTATTATTATTATTTTTTTTTCTTTTTTTTTTTTATAAAAACAAACAAAGCATGTCAATTGAAATCAAACACACAACTTAAATCATGATTAAACTAAGAATCCAAAAAATAAAACTTGAAAAACACAAACCAAAACCAAAACCCAAAAACAATCCCAAAAACAAAAACTTGAAAGCCCACACCAAAAAACCAAAAATTATATACACTATTGTACAAGATGATGCCAAGCTTGGACTATTACTTTCCTGGATCCCAAACATGATTAGAACACATCAAAAAACATATGACACAATACACATGCCAAATTTTGTAGGAATCCAACAACAATAAGATCAAACCAAGCAATGCAACAAATTTCAACTTGCCATGCTCACCATTCCACTTTGATTTAGTTCTATTACCAACATCATAGGTGAGATTCAAATCAAATTGATTAGACAATGGTTGATATTCAATTTTATCTTGTCTATTCTTTAAAGTGCAAGTTTCATCATTCCATTCATGATTTAGAAGTAGGCTTTCCTTTTCAAATGTGAGATGTTGCAAACAAGAGCCTATTTCTAAAAATCTTGAATTCAAATCATTTTCCAGGATTTTAAAGCAATCAAAATCATTCAAAACTTGACAAGCATCAACAAAATTTGGCATTTCCTCATTAATGATGTTAGCATCCAAAGGGACATCATGTAACCTATCACTTGAAATTTTTGTAGCTACTACCAAAGGTAAAGATTTCCCCTTGTCATCCATACTCAACCCATCATGATTAAAATTTATCATAACTTGATGAGTATTAGTAGCCTTTTCTTTTTTCTCGTTGTCTTCTTCATCGTCCAATACCTGTTCAAAAACACCAAAGTTAGGCACCCAATCAAACATGCGTCCATATTTTTCAAAACAAGAGCCTAATTTTTCAAGATATGTGTCACGTGACACCTTTCCACAATCAATGGCTTGAGTTGCCCCAAAATCCATATTTTCATTAAGATCATCAATAGCATCCAACCCACACCACTTAGGTTTTGTAATTTCATCATTTTGAGATGGCATAGACATTGTAAAAACAATAGGTGGATCAATATTTTCGATTTCTTGCCCCCCAAGGGGAACAAAAACAATTGATTCTCCTTCTTCATCCATGGTAGTAGAATCATTATCTGTCTCCAACCTTTGATGAGATTCCAACCCTTCTTCCAAAACATTCTCAGATTGTACAGGACTTGTAATATCCTCATATGAAAGGGCAATTGTATTATCCTGCATATCAATAGGCACACAAATTTCATTAGAAGGTTTGGAGTGAGCATACTCTTCCCAAGAATCATAACAATCATCTTTCAAAATCAGATTGTGATGCTCAACTATTTCTTCATCATCTTTTAATTCATCAACATGTTTCTCATCAAATTTATCTTCTCCTTCCTTAGATGGTTCAATTACTTCCAAAATTGGGTTATTGCTTGCATTCAAATTGATAAGGCTATCATAATCCACATGTGTAACCCATGATTCACGTTTAACATGATTTGGAAGGTGTGAATTTCCTAGGCCATTACTTTCAACAATGTCATCCAATGTGTCATCCGAATCAGATTCATCCTCATAAAATTCATCTTTTGGTGAGTCAAGGGTTTCCAATCTGTCACATGTTTCCATACTAGTTGGATCTAGTACTCCTCCCTTGCCTAAAATCATATTCTTATGAAAATCATTGAAATTGATTTTAGCAACATCTTTTGAATCAAGATGAGTATTTTGAAGTTGATTCATACTTAAGAAAGATGGTTGATCTTGCATAGTAGGTTGAGGATTTTGAAATTGATTGAAGCTTGGGAATGATTGTTGATTCTGAAATTGATTCACACTTGAACTTGGTTGAGGTGGATAAATCATTGGGTGGGTAAAGGAGGTATTAAATGATTGAAGATTACATGATCCAAAACCCACACCATAATTTTGACAACTCAATTGTTGCTCAATTGCCATTGCTTGAGTATAGGCTTGTGACAAAGATGTGATTTGAGGCATCCCTCGCAAATATGTGGACATGGGTGAGTCAAGAGCATTGATGTATATTTGGAGAGCCACTTCTTCTTGAAGAACATAAAATGTCACTAATTGCGTATATAATCCAAAGAACCTTTCAGAAAATGACTTCACATTTTCACTTGGTCCTTTTCTAATATAGACCAACTGATTGTACATGAGGATTGGGTCAACTCGCTTTTTGTTGAATTGATTGAGAAATGTTGCCTCTAGCTGAGCCCAAGAAGTGATAGACCCTAAAGGCAGACTTGTAAACCAATCATATGCCACTTTGTCCAAGGTGTAAAGGAACATTTTACAAGCAACATCATCATACCAACTTGTTAAGTGATTCACAACAAATTTGAATGCTTGAATATGTTCTTCTACAGTATTTGTCCCATTAGACAAAAATTGAGGAAGACATCTCTCAAAACCAACGGGCAAATAATGTTGAACTCCCGGTATGTTCAATGGGCTACCTGTCATCCACGGTGTAAACATAGCCATTAGTGAATCTTAAAGAATATAACTTTAATACCCAAAAATTCCTTTTTTTTTATTTTATTTATTTATTTATTTATTTTTATTATTTTATTTATTTTTTTTTTTTAAATCAAACCAAATCATATTATTCCTGTATGAACAATCAAAGCGTTAAGAACAGTGCATAGCAATTCCTGTAGCCCTTAAATCACAATAAATAAAACCGTTTCAGCCCTCCTTGACGAAACTCTCGATTATCACCAAGAAAACCTGCAACAGAAAAACAAATGCTGCAGTTTAGCCGTTTGTGAGATTTAAGAGATAATTTCAAAATCGAATCAAAAAAGATATTACTTATGTATGAAAATCAAAATAAAGTAAACCAATTCGGCCCTCCTTCTAGCGCCAATCTGTTGAGTGGTGTTTTCACCCAATTGTGAAAGCACACTCTCCGGTAGGATCTGAGTCCCAAAATCCTCTGCTTGCAAAGAAATTATAACAGAATAATTTCTCCAAGGTTCCTGTTATGCTGGGCTTTTTGTTTACCAAAGATGTTGTTCAATTTAAATGCTGGGAATACCTTAGGGTTGCAAGTGGATGTTAACAAGGGGCACTGTGGTTTATTTTAATTTGAATTTACAATGGACTCAAAGTGAATAAATCTAAGAAATGAATCTATTTGATCTTAGGCTTTGATGGATTTTCAATTATTTATTTAAATGACGGTGAAAAAATGCAGGAATAAAAATAAAGGATTGAAAATAAAAGAAATGCAAATAAAAAAATGAAACTAAACTACGCCCGAGTGCTACCATCTCGATTTGACAAAACCGAAGATAATGAGGTTTTTCGCATGCAACCTAACCTATTGAACCTGCAAATTCGCACAATCCAGATAAGCTAGGTGCGGGTTTCTGGGGTTTTTACTGTAATTTCAGATTTAGACATTCGCATGAAGCAACCAAGAACACTTGCATTAAACTTCACCTAGAAGCCTAGAAATCTGAAAGGGAAAGATAAAACATTAAATCTTGCATGCAAAAATGACTCCTTCTTTCTTATCAATGAGATGCCAACTCTCTGTGTTTTTGTATTAAAATGATATATCAGTTACAATGACAGAATGTTCCAGGTTTAACAAATCCAGAACAAGTGAAGGAAATTGCTCCAAGTGCAGGTCCAGAATGGCTTGTTGCCCTTGTCTCTGCAACTCTGCTAGCAGCAATTTCCAACCCTCGTATCAATCTGCGCTTCTAATTTTATACTGTCTAGCGCGGCTCTCGGTTTCACCCTGCGTCGCTTCGTTTCACCTCCTAGAATGCATCGTTTCGTATTCCCGCCTTTTCGTTGCTTTGAATTCATGCTCGATGCCGAAACGTTCGATATTTTCTGTTACATGTAACGCTTCTGCAACTCTGACAACTGTATGCCACGTGTTTCATGCTTTCTGCATGTTTCGTAACTGCCCCCTTGTAAATCGTGACAAAAATACGTCACGAACGTTTTTCTGCATGCAACACTATTCCTTGCCCGCACAACGAAAATGAGACAGGTAGCGAAATCGCGACGTTATTCGGCCAACAGCCCTGTCTGCCATCATACCCAGTGAAAACGTGACATGTCACGAAATCGTGACGCTTTTCATCTTCGTACGCCTTCGACGCAACCTGTCGCGATATCGCGACGTTTTTGCGTTTATTTCGATGTTTTTGTCCGTCTGGAACGTTTCCTCCAAAAGTTGCATGAAATCGCTACGCCTTTTACCACTTAGGCCTTTTAGTCCACTCGTGTCGCGATTTCGCGACACCTTTCGACTTATGCGCTTTGTGTCTATTCTCGTCATGATTTCGCTACACTGCTGGGCCTTATCACCTTTGGCTCGGTTTTGTCATGATTTCATGACCATTTTACATTTCATGCCTTCCGCCCGTTTGCAAGCCGCGAAAATCAAACACGTCATGATTTCGCGACGGTTCCGCCCACTTGCTGTCGCTGACTGCGTTGACCGTGATTTTGCGACACGTCATGATTTCGCTACGCTTTTCTGCTTCGTGCCCCGTTTGCTGCTTCCTGTCGCGATATCGCGACGTTTTTGCTTTGCCCTGTTTGATCGGTTTGACCCACGATTTTGTGACATGTCACGATTTCGCTACGCCTTTCCATTCTACCTTTCTCTCTCCTCTCTGGGTCGCGACGGAGCAACATGTCACGATTTCGTGACACTTTTCATTTTCGGCCACGACAGAGCAACATGTCGCGAAATTTCGTGACACTTTTCATTTTCGGCGTGATGGCGCGACATGTCGCGATATCGCGACACTTTTCATCCTTGTGCAATTTTGCCCCTTTTTCTTGATTTTTAGCATCTGGGTCACCGAGATTTTCTTTGAAAGCATGCAAAAAAGGTGGGTCCCCAATTTTGGGGTGTGTTGTGGATCAGCCACAACAATACATAAATTACCTTTAGATTTATTTTTTATTATTTTTGCTTTATATTTAATTAAAAAAATATATAAAATTTTAATTTTACCTTCTGGCTTTATTTTTCCTTTTTATTTAATTAAAATAATAAATTTAGCTTTAGGATTTATTTTTCCTTTTTATTTAATTAAAATAATAAATTTAGCTTTAGGATTTATTTTTCCTTGTTATTCAATTAAAAAAATTAATTAATTTTAGCTTTAGGCTTTATTTTTCCTTGTTATTTAATAAAAAAAATGTTTTAGACTTTATTTTTACTTGGTATTTAATTAAAACAAAAAAAAAACTAATTTTAGATTTAGGCTTTACTTTTCCTTGTTATTTAGTTTTAAAAAAATTAATTTTATCTTTAGGCTTAATTTTTCATTTTAGGATTTATTTTTCCTTGTTATTTAAAAAAAAAAAAATTTACATCACACGTGCACATTCCATAAAACATCGACAAAGTTGAATTTTATCACCATCTATCGATCAAGACCAACAACTTTGGAATTCACCTCTTTTCGTTAGCTCGCACCCTAGACACCATAGTAGCCCCCATGAGCGGTCTTTTAGACTTCATAACCAAACAATCCCCCACTCTTGATAGTATCTTGGGGTGGTTTAGGTTGGATACCCCTTTGTTCATGGGGTTTAATAATTTGTGGACCTGCATCTATCATTATTATCTGAGTTTACCCAATGGTGAAGCGGAATTCTGGATAGAATGGTAGCAGTACTTAGACAACACAACCTCGTTTGGGAGGTTAATTTGTTCCTTTAGGTTACCATCATCCACATCCACCATATTAGGAAGTTATTTCAACCATTTTGTACTAATTCTTGTAAGAGAGGTGGGTATTAACACACCCGGTTAGACTGCATTCCACCACCACATTTGTAGTTTTAGGTTTAGGTTCATCAAACACACAAAACAAAATCCAAAAAAAATATAAAAACAAAAAAAATCCAAAAACAAATAAAAAACACAAAAAACAAAAATAGTTCCAACATATCTGACAAACACATCAATCCAAACATTAGCACATTAAAACAAATAACACCAAAATTATTATTTTTTTACTTGTTTGTTTGTGTAGATAGAGAAATTCACCCTCACCGAACACCACCACCATCAAACCACAAATCCACATTCCATCCATCTCCCTACTAAGCTTATGGTCTTGAATCGAATTCAAGTCCAAGATCAAACCCAAACTATAGCCCAAGACATAATGGACCAATTAGGTCAAGCTTCCCATCCATCCATTGCTCCTAAGACTCAACAAGAGGTAGCCTCACAACCACCCCAAGGTAGCTTGTCTAGCTACACCCAACAACTCACCCCCAATCCACTTGAGGTACATACCTTAGATACCACATACCACCACATCCCCACCAACATTCCTAAATCCACTACCCTAGGTACTTTCATGTCATTGGGCCACATCACATTTATTAAAATTGGTGTTGTCCATACCCTCCACAAGGGTCCTTTTCCTCCACCAAATGCACCATGACCATACCTATTGCCATTGACCATTCCACCTCATTTGATCTCCCCCACACCTCAAGAGCATATCTATGCTCATGCAACCTATCCTTCCAATTCACATCTTGAGTATGGTATACCTACTAAATTCTTCCCACTTGAGGGATCTAATCCTCAACCTAATATAGGCCATATATCTGCATCTACAAACCCAAGCTAATATCCCTAGCCTTATGTTAACATGGCATCCAATTTGCCTGCATCTACTCTACCCACATCATCCCATCCACTCCAACCACCATCATAGGGGCTAAACCCCCCACCTCCCATGTCTATGCAATATACCTTCTTTGTGCAATCCCCATCATGGTCCACTTGAACACCTACAATACATGTCTTAATGCCTCCACAACCACAGGACCACTCTTGTAATTACTACCAACCACTACCAAAGCCACCTCAACTATCTACCAATGACCACCAAAATTATATATCTTGTCCTCCAGTCACCCCAAAAATACCATAAACCACCTCCATTGGGCTCACAACATATATTGGATTGACTAGCCAACATTGATCTACAATTGAGTCACCAACACACTCCAATTCTAAAACAAATCTTAATTTGACACATGAACATTGAGCTACAATTAAGTCATCAATGTCCATCTCAACAACCTAAAAAATTTCAACATCCATCTTAGCAACCCAAATACCATACCACTCCACCTCCCACACACCTTCAAAATCATCCATAACTAGATAACCACACCAGGCATCCAAACAGACCCCTTTGCAATTACACCCCACTTTTTGAGTCGTATTCAATCATATTTCAAAGGCTTTATGAGGTGCAAGAAATTATATTACTATGAATGAAACCAAAGGACCCAAATAAGATTAAGCTCAAATCCTACAAAGAATATCATTATTGTGTCTACCATTGACAAAATGTCCATGACATCAATGATTGCATAACATTTAAAAATGCGGTCTAATACCTTATCAAAATGGGGGCCATTCCCATAGACAATCCACTCACCACACCCAATCAAAACCTCAACATCTACCCAAATCCCTTACCACAACATGATATATCAACTTCCATCACTCCTAATTTAAAAAATCATGTCACATTAAGCATAATGCACAGTGAGGATGCTCAAGGTATCGTACCTTCTCCATAACTAATATCATAGACATAAAGCTACTTGGGGATGTTTAAGGCATCACACGTTCCACTTACCAAGGCACAATTAAATAATAATCAATTGGTCATTACTCACCAGTCACTAGACACAACAATTTGGAGATGCTCAAGGTATCACATCTTTCCCATAGTCACCAACCACATAGAAATTTGGGGATGCTCAAGGTATCACACCTTCCCCATAGTTATAAACACAAAATCACTTTGAGGATGCTCAAGGTACCATACATTCCCCATCAAATCAATAAAATTAATTCAAACTCAATCAATCACACAATAATCGATCAACTTGGAGGAAACCAAGGTATCACACCTTCCCCAACCATAAATCAATCAATCATCAACCAAATTGGGGGTGTTCAAGGTATCACACCTTCCCCATCAGTCATATCAAATCATAAACCAACTTGGGGATGCTCAAGATATCACACCTTCCCCACCAATCAATCGAATCAATTCAATCAATCAAATCCATCATCAAACAAATTAGGTATGTTCAAGGTATCACACCTTTCCCATAAATGAATAAAATCAATCAAAAAGCTCAATCAATCCATCAAACAAACATAAAACTCAATTTATCAAATAACTTGGGGAAGATCAAGGTATCACACCTTCCCTTTCAATCAATCAAACACACAATCATCAACCCACTTGGAGATACTCAAGGTATCACACCTTCCTCGTAGTCATAATAATAGTAAAAAATTAAAAATCATCAAAATCCAAAAGCATCACAAAAATTAAAAAAATGCAAAAAAAATCAAAATCATCGCAAAATACAAGCATCAACAAAAATACAAAAAACAAATCAAAATCATTCAAAAATTCAAAAACATCACAAAATCATCAAAATCACAAAAAAATTAAAATAATCATAAAAATTAAAATCAATCACACATTGCTCCAAAGCATGTTTCATTCTCACACACATCTTAGTTCACATCGTCACTAATAATACTTTGGTTATCATTCAATGCATGGTTTCATTCGATCTACTAGGGTTGATTTTATCACATTAATCAAGGGCATCTTCCTTATGGTATATTTCCTACATTATCCCTAATTGCATATATTTTTGCTACATCTCTCATCCATCACCCTTCATTCACCTACAAAAACCCTATGATATTTTTTCTTTTTCCAAGTCTTTAGTTTGAACAATCTTTAGGTTCTTTCAATTGTTCAACCATATCTAGTGTCTCATTCAGCCTGCATTGAACATCATTAGTCCTTGAATGTTATAGGTCTTCCTAGGGACCTTAAGTTTTCTCTTTGACCACACACATGTATTACACATTAAATAAAAATTTTATGCTTAGGAAAGACAAACTCATGAGTTGCTATCACCATAAAGTGAATGGTTTCCCCTATATGAACTAACCCTCAGAATTGGCAAAAGGACAAGCACAAAGACAAAAGACAAAAGTCTTCCAAAAAAAAAATATATTGAATCCATAGAATTATCAGGTCCTTAGATCATGGGGCCAACCTTCATTGAGGCTATAGAAACTTGACTAGAAGTGGAGTACACCTTGCATGGTGACATGTCTGTCACATTAGTGACCTTATTTTGTATAGACCTTTGTATGCTTGCGGATGAGCTAGCTTATTGGTATAAGTCACAAATGATGATTCCAACCTTGTCAAAAATAAAAAATGAACAATCATTGCACACACTTTGGTCTTTGAGCAACTTGAATACCTTGGATGTTTGAGTTTAGCAATCATTGCACACAATCAAGTTCCTATATTATTAATATATAAGTTTGATCGATGTCACTAGGATGTTTGAGTATCATGAAAGCACTTTCAAAATCTTCATCCCTAGGACACAAAAATGTGCAAATCATGTCATTTTTTCCTTTATAGTAGCACACTGCTTGCAAAATATTACATCACATCCACTCACATCTATTCCCCATGTATGTCAATACCATTAGGTTGATGCCCTTGATTAATTGATTAAAGTCATGAATAATGATATATTCTTAAACATTTTTTGAATGACAATCAAACACATATGCACACATCTCTTCTATCCATCAACACTCACTCAATGCCGTCACATAAATCAAGCACAACACAAAGTGGGGGTGGTCACGATATCACACATTTCCCACCAATCCAACATCAAGAAATAAATGCATAGTGGGGGTGCTCAAGGTGTCACACCTTCCACACCAATCCAACATCAAGTAATCAATACATAGTGGGGGTGCTCAAGGTATCACACCTTCCCCACAAATCCAACATCAAGCAATCAAAACAAAGTGGGGGTGTTCATGGTATCACACCTTCCCCACCAATCTAGCATCAAGTAATTAATGCATAGTGGGGGTTCTCAAGGTATCACACCTTCTCCACCAATCCAACATCAAGAAATCAATCAACTTGGGGGTGTTCAAGGTATCACATCTTCCCCATTAATTACATCAAACTAATCAAATAAATCAATCAATTAGACACAATGTAAAATTAGGGATATTCAAGGTATCACACCTTCCCTATCCATCAATCACATCAAGCAATCAATCAAATTGGAAATGTTCTAGGCATCACACATTTCCCACCAATAAAAAATAAGACTTGATCAATCAAACAACATGGGGATGTTAAAGGTATCACACCTTTCCCAATAATCAATTAAATTAGATCAATTCAATCAACCAATCAATCACAAAACCATCAATCAATTTGGGGAAATCAAGGTATCACACCTTCCCCATCAATCAATCAATCACACAACCATCAACCAACTTGGATAAATCAAGGTATCACACCTTTACCATGACTCAATCAATCACACAACCATCCACCAACTTGGGGGGCAATCAAGATCTCACACCTTCCCCATCAACCATATCAAACAATCAATGCAACTTGGGAATGTTCAAGGTATCGTACATTTCCCACCAATAAAGCACACCACTCAATCAAACAAAAATCAACCAAATTGGGCATGTTCAAGGTATTACACCTTCCTCATAGGTCATAATCCAACAATCAACCCACTTGGGGGTAATCAAGATCTCACACATTTCTCCATTAGTCACATCACGCAATTAATAGAACTTGGGGATACTCAAGGTATCACACCTTCACCCCAAATCAATCAAATAAAATAAATCAAATCACATAAATCGATCCATCAACCAATAAAATAATCAAACAACTTAGGGGTGTTCAACGTATCACACCTTCTCCATCAGTCACATCAAGTCATCAACTAACTTGAGGATGTTCAAGGTATCAAACATTTTCCATCAGTCATTCAAACAATAATAACCCAACTAAGGATTCTCAAGGTATCACACCTGTAGACACTAAAATGTGGTAAACCCAATTAAGCATCCACAAACAATGATCAAATTAGCATCATAGGGCCCCTTGGGCAGCCCTCAGGAGGCTCACAGTGGTTCTAGCCACTCCAAAAAGGTTTTTGGAGGCTAACAACCCAATTTTGGGAGTTTTTTGCCTAAAATTCACCATCATACCACCCTAGGATGGTGGTATATTCCCATCGTCCCACCCTGGGATGATGGTGAGCCATCGTCCCAAGGTGGGATGGGGAGCAATTTTGACCCAAAAAAAGTCAAATATGGGCCAAATGACACCCAAACACTACCATTTAGCATGCCATATGAAGCATGAGGGTTAGAAGAACTTCATAATGGAGGCCCAAAATTGAGATTCTCTTCCCCATCCAGTGCATGCCTCTGTCTTGACAAGTGGTGCCTCCTGCCATGCATGCCCTTGCATGGCTTTTTGCACATGAGCCTCTTTGGGATATAAAATGGATTCAATATCCATACAAAAACATATATAGGAGTTCTAGGATATGCAACGTAGTGCTGTCAATATTTCCCCTCACCTTATTGCACCATTTTGCCCTCGAAATATCCCTTTTTCCAAGGAGGTTACCAGGTGACTTCAAGAAGGTAATCCGAGCATAAATTTTCCATCCGGGTGAATTTCGTCACCACATTCGATTAAAACACACCTTAGGTTTTTTAGGAACATATTATAGTGATTTGGTAACAAAAAGTGGCCGGATTTGGTGGGTATCCCCTCCTAGGGTGCCCCCCAAATAGTTGTAGTCACCATCGCCCCCCCCTCGGGATGAGGGTAAATTATTAAAAAAATTCATTAGTTTTTTTATTGGTAATTTTATATATTATCTCTTTATTCTACAGTTAAAATTTCAAGTTATTTGGAGTTAAAATGAAATAGTTATAGCATTTTTAAGTTTTCGTAGGCTCGTAGGGCCCATCCGGGCACCCCAGTTTTATGCAGGTGGATTTGGGATCCAATTTGAAAATATAATCATATGGGTTGTCTTAAAATATCAATTTATGCATACTTACCAAATTTCATGAGTTTTGTACATGTTTAGGTTCTGGATTTGCTTGTCTTCTCTTTCATAGGTTGCAAGCGAGCGACACATAATCAAGGGGTCTACAGATGCAATTTTTGATTTGTTTTTGGTGATATCCTCCCAAAACCTCCTCTTTAACATATCTAAATTTTTTTAATTCATTTGGACATGTTTTGATATAGTTTTAATATATGCGCTATTTTGCCCCTATGGGGATTGCATGTTTTCACCATACACCCTTGCTATTTGATCCATTTTTTCTTCCTTGTATGTAGGTGCAAGTTATTATAAGGAATTGGAAAGGAATATTAGACATCAGATATTGAATATCCAAGTAGCAGTGGCATTGGCCTGCCCACCTCGATTGTGGGTATGAGGAAAGGCACTGGATGTGCACCCTGATTCCTTGAAGAAATTGATCCTTGGGCACCCCAATAATTATAAAAATTGTATCAAATTTTGAGTCCTCAAGGTAATTTTGTGTAACCTTTGATATGATACACCCAATTAATAAAGAATACACTTGTTTATTTTCATTCTTTATTCCTTGGTATTGCTTCATTTTCATATGCATCATTAAAAGGAACCACACACACTTGCACGTTCCACTATAATATTGGTAAGGTTGGATTTCATCACCAAACCCAAATTCATATTGATGTTGGATTTCACCTCCTTCCACCAGCTTTCCCATATATGTCTTAGATAGAATAGGGAACTCTCTCAAGATGGAATAGGTCACTAATGTTCAAACTACCTCCCATTATTGGAAACATTGTTTCAGAGTGGAAGAGCTAGGCGAACACCCCATTGGGATTTGAGCAGTGTACCCTAGACTATTTTGAGAAATAATTTTTGGCACTAGTGTCCTGTTGTGGCTGCTCCACAACGTACCCCAAAATTGGGGACCCACCTTTTTGCATGTGTTCCAAGAAGACTGAAGTGGCACATAGGCTAAAGATCAAGGAAAAAAACAAAATACCACAAAGAGAAAAAGTGTCACGATATCGCGACATGTTGCACCATCGCGGCCAAAGAAGAAAAGGTGTCGCGATATCGCGACATGTTGCACCATCGCGGCCAAAGAAGAAAAAGTGTCGTGATATCGCGACATGTTGCACCGTCGCGATCGAAGAGAAAAAGTGTCGCGATATCACGACATGTTGCACCATCACGGCCAAAGAGAAAAAGTGTCACGATATCGCGACATGTTGCACCATCACGGCCAAAGAGAAAAAGTGTCATGATATCGCGACATGTTGCACCATCACGGCCAAAGAAGAAAAGGTGTCGCGATATCGCGACATGTTGCACCATCACGGCTAGAAGAGAAAAAGTGTCACGATATCGCGACATGTTGCACCATCATGGCCAAAGAAGAAAAAGTGTCACGATATCGCGACATGTTGCACCATCACGACCAAAGAAGAAAAAGTGTCACGATATCGCGACATGTTGCATCGTTGCAGCGAAAGAGCTCGAAGGAAAAGTGTCACGATATCACGACATGTTGCATTTTCGTGATTCAAAGCAAAGATAAAGAGCTAGAAAGAAAAAGTGTCACGATATCGCGACATGTTGCATTTTCGTGACCATATAGGAAAAAGTGTCGCGATATCGCGACATGTTGCATTTTCGCGATTCAAAGCATAGAGAGAGGAAAAGAGAGAAAAAGTGTCGCGATATCGCGACATGTTGCATTTTCACGACCAAACAAGACAAGAAAGAACAAGAAAAGAAAAGTGTCGTGATATCGCGACATGTTGCATTTTCGCGGCCATATAGAAAAAGTGTCGCGATATCGCGACATGTTACATTTTCATGGCTAAAAGCAACAAAAGACGAAAGGGGCCAAAAGTGTCATGATATCGTGACATGTTACATTTTCATGGCTAAAAGCAACAAAATATGGAAGGGGCCAAAAGTGTCGCGATATCGCGACATGTTACATTTTCGTGATTCAAAAGGGGCAGCCAAACAGAGAAACAAGAAGTGTCGCGATATCGTGACATGTTCCAGTTTCGCCAAGGTAACGGACCTGCATAGTGACGTGGACATAAAGACAAAATCTAATGAATAAGACAAAGCGTTACATGATCATTCAAGATGACCGTTACACACGGAGAGAAACGAATGCGAGCCAATGAGGAGAAAATGCATCGAAGGGCCACAAAATGGAAACCAAAGCACACGTAGTCAGGGAAGGTGAAACGAGCAGCCATCAAAAAATGAAACGAACCATCATGGAAGGAGAAGCAATTTGTTTAGAAGTTAAATACGCCATTCAAAGAGGCCAGAAGGGGTGGAAAACCGCTGCAAGCAGAGTTGCAGAGCTGAAGGCGAGGAAGCCATTCGGGACCTGTTTGAGTTGTTTCTCTTCCACAAACTGGTTTGAAAAAAACTAGAGATTCTGCTATTGTAAAATGACATATTTTTAATGCAGAAGTGTTCAGAAATTTGCATCTTGTGGGCAAGAAAGAAGGAGATATTATTTGCATGCTATGGATTTAATGTTTATTCTTTCATTTTTTCAGATTTCGAATTTATAGATAATGTTAAATGCCATCTTTTTGGGTTACATTAGGTGAATATTTGAAATCTGAAATGTTATTTCGTACCCTAGGAACCAGCACTTAGTCTATGGGGATTGTGCATGTTTTGCAAGTCCAATAGGTTAGGTTGCATGCATGGAGACCTCACATCTTCGGTTTTGTCAGAACAAGATAGCATCATACTGAGTGCATTTTTATTTTTAGTTTGTTTTCTGCATTGCATTTTCATTCTCTACATTTTATTTTCTTCAGAAAGTTTAACTTATTTAAAATAAACATTTAAAAAATTACAAAATCCAAAAAAAAATCAATGAACAATCACTAAAGTTTCATGGTGAAATAAAACAACATTGCCCCTTGTTTACAGTTACTTGCAATCACTAAGGTGTTCCAAGCATTTAAATTGATTATCTTCATTTGAGATTACCAATACACAGTTGCAAATGCTAATACAGACGGAGACCTTGGAGAAGTTGTTTGTTTGACTTCTTTGCAAGAGGGGATTTGGAACCCAAATCCTAAAGGAGAGTTGTACTTTCACAACTGGGTGAAAATACCACTCAACAGATTGGCGCTAGAAGGAGGGCCTTGAGTGTGTTTATTTCATTGTCCTAACACTTTTTGATTGTTCATACAGGAATAAGATATTTTGAATAAGGTGTTTTGATTGTGCATTGTTTTAGAATATTGCTTTGTCATGATTCCTTCTTTCATTCATGACTAACAAATTGGTTTTCAAGTTATTCTTTGAATTTCATTAACTACAGGATTTTCTTTGTCTTGCAGGTTTTCTTCGAGGTATTGAGAGTTTTGTCAGGCTTCGTAGGGTAGTTTCATTTACAAGCTGGACCCACCGCATCGCATCGCAACTAGGTCCAAAACAACCGAGGAAACCATATTCCAAAGCCTCCCAATCACTCATAGGAATCCAAGGGATAAAACCGAGCAAATTGTGATCCCACCAGATATTCTTGTTACAGAAGATCCTTCTGTCTCAGGCGCATCTAGCGAAATTGCATCGGTGGTGTCATTTGCCACTAGTGTACCAATTATCAGTACCATTTCCATGGTTCTTGTAGGGTTATCATCATCGATTTTAAATCAAATGGCCCAACCTCCACCACCTCCTTGGTACGGAGCCAATAACATTCCTTTGAATATTATAGGGGATATTCATGAAATCCCTAAGAATATAGAGAGATTTTTGCCCAAATATAAATCGGATGGCCCAAGGACCGTAGAGGAACACATTCAGGCTTATAGGGATGTTTTGATAAGATTACAAGTTCAACATGAGGATGTGGCTTGTAGACTCTTCCCCATGAGCCTAGACCAAGTGGCCTACGAATGGTATATTTTCTTACCTATTGGTTCCATTACATCATGGACGCAAATGGAGGATGCTTTTGTCAATCAATTCAGGTCACCATTAGATCCCACAATCATCTATAATCAATTCATTACATGCAAAAGAGGCCAGGGTGAGCCCATCCAAACTTTTAATCAGAGATTTCAGAAGTGCTACAATAGAGCAATTCGACACTTTGCCATTGATCCCACAGTAGCCTTGCAAATATATTTTGGGGCATTGGATCCTATGACGGCAATGTTTGCAAGGCAAAATCCTCAAGTTACCATGCTTTCTCTAGCCTACAATGAAGCTATGACCATTGAACAACAAATGACACCACAGGGTTATGGGTTTTCCCAGATGCCTATGGTAGGACAATATGGTCCATATGGTCAAGCTCCTATGATGAATCAGATCATGGCACCATAAATATCAGGCATAAGTGCTTTGCCTTATCAACAACCATATTCATCAACACCCGCTTACGCACCCATTCCAATTCAACCAATCACATCCATTCCCCCCATTCCTTCATTTTTGCAAAATAGTTAGCAGACTATGCAGGGAGCCGGTCCGATTAATTCTCAGGCTATAGTTCCTTTCCCCAATCCAATTCCGATTCAAAGTGTGAATCCCTACACAAATCAAGTGGCTCAAAATCCAACTCAAATGTTAAGTCAAGATCTCACCAACTACTCAAGTCCTACTAGAACTAGTAATCACATAGCTCAACCAAAAGAGATTTATTCAGAGGTTGAAGAGCTCAAAAAGATAGTTCACAAATTGAGTAATGATTTGGTTCAAAAATAGAAGTATGAATCTCATGCCCCTCACACAAATCAAAGCTTCAACAATAGAGGGAGACAGTGGAATACGAAGCCAAACAATGGGGGTGTGCCTTCCCCTATTGCTAATTAGATAGATACTTCTGTAGGACCAAGTCACTCTAGTTCCATTCTTAATATTTCTGATTTTGCGTGGGAAAAGGGGTGTAGATTGCATAATACGAAGGAGCATAACGAAAGAAATTGTCCCAAAATTGCTAGGTATACCCATTGTCTCCAAGCTCAAGTGGATGATTTGGAACTTGTGCCAAACGAGGGTCCGCCCCAACATCAACAAGGAGACGACAACATTTTGGTGGTGGAAACTCTATATCATCAAGAGAGTGAGAATGAGGAAGAAGAGGATGAAATCTTGGAATAGGAAGTGCAAGATTTTAGAGAATTTAGAAAGGGGAACCATGGATACCGTTTGAGGAGTAAGTCCAAAACCCCTAGAACATCCTCAACTCCACCAAACAAGTCTACTCTTCCTCCCAATGCTAAGGTTGATAATAATCCCCCTCCTCCATCTGGAAGAGAAACGTCTAAGGACACGCAAAAAACATTGAAGCTTGAGAAGTCAACTTATGACATAGTGGAGGATTTAAGGAAATCCAAGTCTAGCCTTTCATTTTTAGAGGCGGCTAGGTTGCCTGGCCAAAAGGAAGCATTGATAAAGGCTTTGGGTTCACCCAAAAAAATACAGGAAGGAAAGGAAGTTGAATCCCACATGGTTTTATGAAAGGAAAGACGAGATGTCCCTCCTTTTTTATTGACTATGAGGATTGCTGGAAAAAAATTGCATAATTGTTTGGTGGACACAGGTGCTACAAGTAACCTCATGCCTACAAAAATTTGTCAAATGCTAGGCTTGGAGCCTATTTTTGCTAAATGCAAGGTTTTGCAATTGGATCGGTCTGAGGTAAATGTGGTAGGAACCCTCTATGATGTTAAGATCCAACTCAATTCTGAACCTAGGGTCCAGCAGGTGGTTGATATTTTGGTTGTCAATATCCCAAGTCGATATGGACTGTTACTTGCTAGGGATTGGATGAAAAGTTTGAATGGTTATTTCTCTACTGATTGCTCACACATGTGGCTACCCTGGAAAGGGATTGCTAATCAAATTAGAGTGGAAAATGAACCAAGGCTTAAGGAAATCATCACAGAATACAACAAGCCAAATGAAGTTCAATTATCTGAACCTGAATTAGGAGTCTACGCTTTTGATGTTGAAAGAGCTATCGAAGAACCTCAAAAGGAAACATTTTCTTGTAGCTCTTTTGAGGAAGATAATCTCGTGTGGTTGCTCAAGTTTGATGGATCTAAGTCAAAACAAGGGGCAGGAGCTGGAGTTGAACTCACTTGTCCGGGAGGTAAACCATTCTTTGCTGCCTATAGATTGCAATTTCCTTGCACTAACAACGTGGCAGAATATGAAGCTCTTATCTTTGGATTACAATTGGCTTTGAGCAAGAAGGTTAAGTGTTTGAAAGTATTGGGAGATTCGGAGTTGGTGGTCAAACAAGTTAAAGGACAATATACCTACCGTGATAAGAGATTAAGCCTTTATAGAACTAGGGTGAGGGACCTCATTGAGGAATTTGATGCTTTTAATATATCCCTTATTTCTAGGAAAGGAAATCGTATAGCTGATTCTCTTGCGATCGCTGCAGGCATGCTAAATCCAGTGGACATAAAAAAATGCAAGAAGTTTTCCATTGAGTTGGTCCCTTGCCCATCGATACCTAATAATGTCAGAAACTTGCAAGTTTTTGAGAGTGATAGGCACATTTTCAAATTTGTCACCAATTCAGGTATTTTTGAGAACCAAGTGATTGATGAAGATCAAAGGTGGCAAGAAGAAACAGAAGGAGAAAGCGAAGTTACATTTCAAACCAACAAGATACCTAAGAACATCGTTTCATTGGAGAAGGTGTTTGATATGGGATATAAAGCTAGAAAAGGAAAAAGGGTTCCACCTCCTAAAGATGCTTGTGACCTGATCAATATAGGGAGTGTGGATAATCCGCATGAAGTATACATTGCAAAGGCATGTACGGATGATGAGAGGGAAAATATAATATGTGCATTAAAGTATTACATGGATTGCATTGCTTGGAATTACAATGAGTTGAAAATGTATGATCAAAACGTCATTATGCACACCATCCCTCTAAAACTAGATTCCAAACCTTTCAGACAAAGACAACGAACTGTTAACCCATTACTTGAGCCCTTGATAGAGAAAGAGGTCAAGCGATTGTTGGACGCAAAGATAATATTTCCTGTTAGGCACTCAACTTGGGTCGCTAATCTGGTTTCGGTGAGAAAGAAGAATGGAGAGATAAGGCTATGCATAGATTTTAGAAATCTCAACAAAGCCTCACAAAAGGATAATTACCCACTGCCATCAATTGATGAAATCTTGCAAACGGTGAATGGGTCTGAAATGATGTCTTTTCTTGATGGGTATTCTGGATACAATCAGGTTCTTATCCATCCCAGTGATAGGATGAAGACGACCTTCACAACCAAATGGGGAACGTTTGCCTATAGAAGAATGCCTTTCGGATTATTAAATGCAGGCGCAACATTTCAATGTGCAATGGATTATGTGTTCAAAGGGCTCATAGGTAAATGTATCATTGTGTATGTGGATGGCATTCCTGTGTTTTCAAAGAAAAGGGAAGACCATGTCAAATATTTGAGGAAAGTACTCCAAAGGTGTAAAGAGCACGAAATTTCTTTAAATCCAAAAAAATGCATCTTTGGAGTGACATAAGGAAGATTGCTTGGCCATATCATTTCAAAAGAAGGTATCTCCATTGACCCGAAAAGGATAGAAGCTATCCAAAACTTGCCTCTCCCAGCTAGCAAAAAGGAATTGAGATCTTTCTTTGGGAAAATCAATTTCATGAGGAAGTTTATTTCTGGCTTCACTGAGATAGCTAAGCCACTAAATGAGATGCTAAAAAAGGATGTGAATGTCAGATGGGACGAAGAAAGTAGGGTTGCCTTTCAAAGCATCAAGGATGCTATTTCTAGAGCCCCTGTCCTTATAAGTCCAAATTATTCTAAGCCTTTCTTTATTTATGCTTTTGCATCGAAACACTCTATTGCGAGTGTCTTGACTCAGAAAGGTGAAGATAACGCAGAAAATCCCATAGCTTTCCTAAGCGCTCCTTTGAAGGATGCTCAATTGAGGTATTCTATCCTCGATAAGCAAATGTATGCACTCTTCAAAACAGTAAAAAAATTTAGACATTACATTGTGCATAGTAGGGTCTCTGCCATTGTGCCTGACCCTGCTGTCAAAACCATGTTTGTGCAAAATGAGCTGGGTGAGAGAAGAGGTAAATGGATTTCTACCATCCAAGAATTTGACCTTGAAATCCAACCCATGAAATTAGTCCGTGGACAAGGACTTGTGAAAACAATTGCTGAGAACAATCCCCAAGTCACATGCCAGTACTCAGATGGAGAGCGCATTTCTAAAGATGATTGGTATGTTGATATTGTGTATTTTCTATTAAATGGTAAGTGTCCATCACATCTTAATTCTACTCAAAGAAGAGCCCTGAGACTTAAATCTGCCAATTATCTAATTAGTTTTGGTGTTCTTTACAGGAAAAATCACGAGGGAATCTACCTGCGATGCTTAAATCAAGAAGAAGCTACCAATGTTTTGCGGGAGTTTCATGGTAAATACGAAACCGGCCATGGTTCGGAAAATTCAACAGCACATCAAATCCTAAGAGCGGGATATTATTGGCCCCACATTTTTAAAGATGCACATGCACACATGCGATCTTGCCATATTTGTCAGGTGGCTGCCAATAGAGAAAGGAATGCAGCTATGCCATTGCAACCTGTAGTTGAGATGAGACCGTTTGCACAATGGGGATTAGACTTCATCAGAGTTTTCAACCCAAATTCTTTAGATTCCCATAAATTCATACTCACAGCTATAGATTATTGCACTAGATGGGCAGAAGCAATTCCTACGAAACATGCTACCACGGATGTGGTAATAAAATTCCTCGAAGATCATATCGTAACAAGGTTTGGAATGCTCGATTCTATTGTAAGTGATAATGGTAAAGCTTTTGTTTCCACCCAATTTGCAAATTGGGCATATGATAATAAGGTGAGTTTAAAGTTTTTGTCTAACTATTACCCTCAAGGCAATGGTTTGGCAGAATCTTCAAATAAAAATTTGTTAACCATAATTAAGAAATTATTGGAAAAGAATTCTTGGGATTGGCACAACCAATTAAAATTTTCTCTTTGGGTAGATAGGACTAGAGAAAAAGAATCAATAGGGAATACACCTTATCATCTAGTTTATGGGCAAGATCCAAATTTTCCTACAAATTTGAAGCTTCAAACCCTTCGTTTCACATAAGAATACCTTGGAACTGATAATCACATTGAGGCTAGATTAAGTCATCTAATGCACCTTGATGAAAAAAGAGAAGAAACCATGCTCCACATGAGCAAACATCAAGATGTGGTCAAAAGATGGTTTGATAAAAGAGCCAAAATTAAGTCTTTCAGGATCTCGGATTTGGTTTTATTGTGGGATAAAAAGCATGATGAGAAATGGGATCACAAAAAGTTTGATTGTCTATGGTTAGGTCCTTATCAAATTTCAGAAATTCTAGGGGAAAGTACTTTCAGACTAAGAACTTTGGATGGGAAAGATTTGACTTTACCGGTTAACGGGCAAGTTCTAAAGCACTATTTTAGCCCTTAAATCATGTGAGATTTGTATCATATTGTACATTTGTATATAATTGTTTGGTTTTGCAGTTCTATTTTGGTTTCAAGTTGTGTGTTGGTCCTTTCGACATTTTGGGTTTGTTCTTTAAAAAAAAAAAAAAAAAAAAAGCAAGATATCAACTTATGTCCTCATGAATGTTGACTATGACTAGGAGAATATGAAACATCGGAATTGTATTGTAGAAAGCTCCATGAATATCGCAAATACATTAATGAATATCATTTGGAACTTGTGAGGCATGAAGTTGTCAGTTTTTCACATTATAGGTGATATATACTCCATCCGCATTTCAAAAGGAGCAATGCATTCATATCTCATGTTACATTTCGCATTGCATATACATTTCATCTCAGTTGCATCTTCATTTCATGTGCAATCATTGAAAAGGTGTCGAATCTATTAGTATTACAATGGAACTGAGAGGGGGGAGTGAATCAGTGTAGCTATTTAAAACTTAAAACTTTAACTCTTAAAGCAAAAACAAATGAATGCTTAAAACCAGAAACAACAAGTACCACAAGAGAGCATCACATAACACAAGATGTAACGAGGTTCACCAGTTTTGGCTACTCCTCAAACATAGACTGCTTGGACTCCCATCCAAATCCAGCCATTGCAAAGCACCAACTTTACAATAAATTTACCAGCATATACTGGAAGGAGAACCAACCCCTAATTTACCAGCACCAACTGGAAGGAGCACCAACCCCTGATTCCAAGCACCAACTTGGATTTCTATTTTAAATATTGTTTGACATAAAAATGCCTTCTGTGTTATAAGACCCTCACTGGTCTAGCTTAACTCAAATCAATCTCATGGAAGCATACACTCTTTTACAGTTCTACCTACTACACACTTACAACCCTTTCATATGGCTTGCTCTTGTAGCTCTCACAACTCTATAATTCTTACAACATTCTTCCAGCCCACAACACTAACCCTCTATACAGCAGCACTCTTTTCTCACAACTCTTTTCTCTCAGTAGTTCTCTATCTCTCTTCACCAACCCAATACTTTCTTTGGATTTTTCTAATATATCTTTCCCCACACAGAGCTAAACCTAATGGATCATTCTTACCACTCTAATTACTGTGCTCTGACAGCCTTCTCTGCGCTCTGACAACCTTATCTATTTATTTTGGCTCTGACAGCCTTATCTATTCATTTCGGTGCTCTAACTTCTTTATTAGCGGCACCTTCCCTCTTTATGGTGGTACCTTTTTCAATTCTGATCTTCTTTATTTCTTTAACACGTAACTGTAATTTTAAAATAATATATTTCATTTCGAAACCCTAAGTCTTTTGTAACTGCCATAATCCTCCATGTAGCCTATTAATGGATTTGTCTCTTGTTTTGGACTGACAGTATAACCACTGCTCGATGGTTTCACTGTGACACGTGCCCTGTAACTGTCGCTTTTTCTTAGCTTTTGCATGTTTTACAACCTATTATATTCTATTACATCCCATGCTTTCTGTGACTGCACTCACATTATAATAATATTTTCCTCTGGTGTATGTCAGATTCTGTCCGCCACTGTAGATTCAGTCTGCCTGTCACTCTGTAGCATTTTTGTAACTATAGTAATGACTTCAGTTTACTCTTACACAGTTTGGCTACATGATTTCTCTCTGTAACTCTAACTGTAACTGTTCTTATTTTTGTTGCATGATTTTACTTTGTAATGGCCCTTGCAACTACAGTTCTGACACTAGTTAACTTTACTTCGGCTGGGTTCTTCTTCTTCCATCACGCCAAAGTGACCTATCATGAAATCATGATATTTTCTGGTCCTTTGACTTTTCTTGGTGTTTGACCACGAAAACAAGACATGTCGCGATATCGCGACACTTTCGCCTTCTTGCTTCATTATTTGGCTTGCACCCATGAAAACACAACCTATCATGAAATCATGACACTTTTGCTGCCTTGAACTCTTTTCTGTCGCTTGCCTACGAAAATGGAACATGTCACAAAATCGTGACACTTCTCACTGTCATACATTCTTCTCCGCATGCCTCAGCGAAATCGAAACATGTCATGAAATCGTGACACTTATCACTGCCTTGCACTTCCTCCTTGACTTTGTCGCAAAATAATGATGCTTCTGCTTCCTAGCTCTTTCGTTTTGCTTCTGTCGTGAAATCATGACACTTCATCCTTCGGAGTCTTCCTCTCTACTTCTGTCATGAAAATGTGACAAGTCACAAAATCGCGACATCTTTTCTCCTTAGCTCTTCTCTTCTCTTCAGGTCGCGAAAACGCGACATGTCGCGATATCGCGACACTTTTTCTCTCGAGCTCTTCCTTATGCAATATGTCGTGAAATCGTGACACTTTTTATCTTGCCTTCTCTCTCCTACAATATGTCATGAAATCATGACACTTTTTATCTTGCCTTCTCTCTCCTGCAATATGTTGCGAAATCGTGACACTTTTTCTCCTTAGCGCTTTCTCTTGACATCGGATCGCGAAAACCCGACATGTCGCGATATCGCGACACTTTTTCTCCTTAGCGCTTCTTCTTGCAAATTGTCACAAAATCGCAACACTTTTCTTTGCGAGCTCTTTCTCTTGAACCTGTCACGAAATCGCAACACTTTTTCGTTCGTACCATCCTTCTTGCAAATTTTCGTGAAATCGTGACACTTTTCCTTGCAAGCTCTTTCTCTTAAACATGTCACGAAATCTTGACAGTTTTCTTTGCTTTCCCTTTCTTTCCAAACACGTCATGAAATCGTGACAGTTTTTCCACTTGGCATTTTCTCTACCTACATGTCATGAAATCGTGACAGTTTTTCCACTTGGCATTTTCTCTGCCTACATGTCGCGAAATCGTGACAGTTTCTTTTTCGGCTTCTCAGCATGTCGTGATATCATGACAGTTTCTTTTCCAACTTCTCTACATGTCACGAAATTATGACAGTTTCTTTTCCAACTTCTCTACATGTCGTGAAATCGTGACAGCTTTTCCAACTTTTTCTCTCTCCTTCGATATGTCGCGAAATCACGACAGAAAACATGTCGTGATATCGCGACAATTTTCTTACTTGTCTTTTTCTTTGATCCTTTGAATCTGGGCCACTTCTGTCTTCTTGGAAATTCATTGTACATGCTCTGTATGACCTCTGAACTCTTGTTCACTTCATCAACCACTCTATCTAATGACTTCTGCACTCCTGTCCATTGCATCAACCGATCCTCTATCTGTGTTGACAACAATGACAATATTTTGGCTGCACCTTGCTCATCAATCAACTCCAATCCATTGCATCAACTGATCAACCTGACTGTGTTGACAACAATGACAATACTTTGGTTGCACCTTGCTCATCAATCTCCCCCTTTGGAATTGTTGGCAACACACGTAATTGTGTGCAATTACCTGTAATTCTTCTCCCCCTTTGACAATAATACCAAAGGGCGGCTGCAAAACTCCCCCTGAGTCCATGCACATCATTCTCAGGCACACGTTATAACAGTTAGCAAAAAAACATAAACATGAGCAATATGATAAACAAATGCATAAATGCTCCCCCTGAGTCCAAGACCACTTCATTTCACTGATTGAAAACATCATGAAAAGCATACTAGGCATTAACAATATCAATAATGTAAAAAGAAGCAATAACTAGTGAATGACACCATCACCGTTAACTTCACCAATATAACATGTGTAAGAACATGACTGGACCACTGTCTTCTGTGCAACTACGGTTTGTTGCTTTGCAAACTCAAACTTGTCCACTGATAGTGAAGGCATACAATAATCTTATATAGCCAACTTTTTGTTCTGCTATGCCAGCAACATCTGCATACATCTCCACCATGCATCTTGGATATTCTCAACAAGCTTGAACTCAATGATAGTTTTTTGTCTCTCTGTGCAGTGAGAACCTAGCAGACTACCTCTATCCACCCAGCCACAACCAATTTCTTTTCTCAACCAAATAGGGCTTTAACAACAATGCTTATAGACAAGGTTTAACCAACATTATTCAACTCAAGATTAACCTTGAAGCATTCAATACATCACTTACATGAAAAGGAAACTAGTAGACATCCTTTTATTTCCAAAGGCATTTGAAAAAAACAACCACCAGCATAAATCACCATTGCAAAGAATAACTTGCTCAAATCATGTATCAAGTAAAGCATTAACTTGATCAAAACAACCTCTATGAAAGCAACTCAACCATTCATCACCAGGCTGGAAATCATCTGGCTGCTCATTATACACCTCTTCTTCAATCTTCCCATTCAACATGTTGGTTTCACATCTGTCAACAAAATTGACAAGTGACTCACACTTGTACCAACTTTTGTCCAACACTTCAATTTTACTGCCAACTTTGTGCAAGCATCAAATACTGTACTGCAACACAACCAAATTCATTTTTTATATTTAAAACCTGATCTGAGTTTTCTACAGTTACTGCAGATCACACCTCACTTTCAACTGTTCAAAACAGGAGATGACATTTTGATAAACACTTTATGGCCAACCATAGTGCCCCTTGCTCAACCTCAACTTCTTAACCTTGGATTGATATTTTATCAGTAGTTAAAACGAACTGACTGTGTATTAAATAATATTTACCAAGGCAACATGAAAGATCTAACAATATTTACCTCAAAGTGTAAAATAAATATACGCTACTCAAAACACATATATGTAGCTAGGGCAAACATGCATTCTTTCATTAAACCGAAAAAAAATATGAACTGTTATGATCCGTAGCTATGAACAGTGGCAGAAGAATCATCATCAATACAACAATGACATATCGTAAAAACTACCCATGGTGACAGCTCTCAATTTAATCACCACACTTCACGACACTTCCACAAACCACTACATAAACTAAAAAACACACTTTAACTGCTATACGACAATTTCTCGACTACTTGCATTTCATCCTCAGATAACCGGCCAAAAACATAGGAGCATTAAAATAACATTTTAAGATTGCTCCCCCTAAGGATGTGCCACCTGGAGCTGCTTAATGCAGTAGAGGAGCAATCTCCTTCTGTCCAAGGAGACACGAATTCCTTTCTTCTGTATTTCTCCAGACTTTCCTGAACTTGGGCTTGAGTTTTTCAACTACATCCCTATTTTGCCCCTGTTTGTGAACTTGAACAATTCTCTTGCTGGGTTGACTCTTGTGCATTCTTGATGGATGATTATTTTCTTTTCTATTATGCACATGATATGTTCCTTGTCTGTGTTGCATACTTTTCTTCTAATGAAATCTATTTTCTTGCCATAGATTAGATACAAAAGTTCTTAGACAGAACTTTGTTATGTGCCCTTGACCATTACATTTAAAACATTGCACATGTTTTATTACCTATCTGTATTGCATCCTATGTGTATGATGAAATCTATGGTCTTGCCTTAGATTGGATACATAAGTGCTTGGACAAGACTTGCTATGTGCCCATGGCCATTACATTTAAAACATTGCACAGGGTGTTCACTCAGAAAAGCAGATGAGTTTTTATCAACATAACCTTTTGATCTATTGTTCAGTCCACAATAAATTGCCTTGTGACAAAAGTGGTTGCATTTATAACAATAGCCATTAAAAGCATTATTATTAAAAGAGTGAGAGTGAGAGAACCTCTTTTGCTGTGGTTGCTTTGCTGTAGATTTTATTTGATATTTTCTTCCTTTTGAGGATTCAGCTTTAGATTTTTCTTGCTTTAATCCTTCAACCGGAGACTTCTTCTTCTCTGCATATTTGGAGGATGAAGGTTGTTTAGCTTCATATCCAAGACCAAACTTAGCCGTGGAGATTCTTTGTTGATTTATCATTGTATCTAGCAACTCTGTGCTCTTCTCAAATTTGAGATTTATATTGGCCTCTTTTAGTTGTTTCTTCAATGAAACAATCTCTTCTTCTTGTTGGCAGCATATAGTCTCTTTCTCATTGATTTGAGACCTGAGAATATCTTCAATCCTTTTGTACTGTTCTACTTGTAGCTTTAGATCAACAATAACTTTGTTAGATTCCTCTTCACTTGTGCTGCATACATCATCCTTATCATCCAGGTGTGTCTTTAAGGCTTCTTCTGATTTCTTGGCCTTTTGAACTTGTAAGAAAAGATCTTCAATCTCATCCCCATATTCTTCTAACTTCTTGGACATTATTTTGTTCTTTTTCCTCTCTATATTCAACTCTTCAAGAGCAGAGATTAACTCACCTTCTAGATAAACTTCACCCTCAAGGTTTTCATCACAAACTTTAGGATTCACTTCTTCTACCTTTTCTGGTTCAAATTTCTCTTCTACAGAAATTGAAACTGACTGGGATGCCTTTTTGGAGGAGGATCTATTCTTCTTAGCCATTGAGTACAAATCCAAGATCAACCCTGACTGATTTAGCCAAAACTGGGAACTTGGCTCTAATACCAATTGTTAGTCTTACAATGGCACTGAGAGGGGGGGGTGAATCAGTGCAGCTATTTAAAACTTAAAACTTTAACTCTTAAATCCAAAATAATGAATGCTTAAAACCAGAAATAGCAAGTACCATAAGAGAGCATCACATAACATAAGATGTAACGAGGTTCACCAATTTTGGCTACTCCTCAAACATAGACTGCTTGGACTCCCATCCAAATCTAGCCATTGCAAAGCACCAACTTTACAATCAATTTACCAGCATCTACTGGAAGGTGCACCAACCCCTAATTTACTAGCACCAACTGGAAGGAGCACCAACCCCTGATTCCAACCACCAACTTGGATTTCTATTTTAAATCTTGTTTGACATAAAAATGCCTTCTGTGTTATAAGACCCTCACTGGTCTAGCTTAACTCAAATCAATCTCATGGAAGCATACACTCTTTTACAGTTCTACCTACTGCACACTTACAACCCTTTCATATGGCTTTCTCTTGTAGCTCTCATAGCTCTGTACTTCTTACAGCATTCTTCCAGCCCACAGAACTAACCCTCTATACAGCAGCACTCTTTTCTCACAGCTCTTTTCTCTCACCAGTTCTCTATCTCTCTTCACCAACACAATACTTTCTTTGGATTTTTCTAATATATCTTTCCCCACACAGAGGTAAACCTAATGGATCATTCTTATCGCTCTACTTACTGCACTCTGATAGCCTTCTCTGTGCTCTGACAACCTTATCTGTTTATTTCGGCTCTGACAGCCTTATATTTTCATTTTGGCGCTCTAACTTCTTTATTAATGGCACCTTCCCTCTTTATGGCGGCACCTTTTTCAATTCTAAGCTTCTTTATTTCTTTAACACGTAACTGCCATTTTAAAACAGTATATTTCATTTTGAAACCCTAAGTCTTATGTAACTGCCATAATCCCGCATGCAACCTATTAATGGATTTGTATCTTGTTTCAGACTGACAGTATAACTGCTGCTCGATGGTTTCACTGTGACACGTGCCCTGTAACTGCCACTTTTTCTCAGCTTTTGCATGTTTTACAACAACCTATTATATTCTATTATAGCCCATGCTTTCTGTGACTACACTCACATTATAATAATATTTTCCTCTGGTGTATGTCAGATTCTGTCCGCCACTGTAGATTCAGTCTGCCTGTCACTCTGTAGCATTTCTGTAACTGCAGTAACGACTTTAGTTTACTCTTACATAGTTTGGCTACAAGATTTCTCTCTGTAACTCTAACTGTAACTGTTCTTATTTTTGTTGCATGATTTTACTTTGTAATGGCCCCTGCAACTACAGTTCTGACACTAGTTAACTTTACTTCGGTTGGGTTCTTCTTCTTCCATCATGCCAAAGCGACCTATCATGAAATCATGACATTTTTTGGTCCTTTGACTTTTATTGGCGTTTGACCGTGAAAATAAGACATGTCGCGATATCATGACACTTTTGCCTTCCTGGTTCATTATTCGGATTGCACCCACGAAAACACAACCTGTCATGAAATCGCGACACTTTCGCTGCCTTGAACTCTTCTTTGTCGCTTGCTCGTGAAAACGAAACATGTCGCAAAATCATGACACTTCTCACTGTCGTACATTCTTCTCCGCATGCCTTAGTGAAATTGGAACATGTCTCAAAATCGTGACACTTCTCGCTGCCTTGCACTTCCTTCTTGACTTTGTCGTGAAATCACGGCGCTTTTGCTTCCTTGCTCTTTCGTTTTGCTTCTGTCGTGAAATTGCAACACTTCATCCTTCGGAGCCTTCCTCTCTGCTGCTGTCGTGAAAATGTGACATGTCAT
The DNA here is from genome assembly GCA_028583015.1 of Wollemia nobilis. NCBI lineage: Eukaryota > Viridiplantae > Streptophyta > Pinopsida > Araucariales > Araucariaceae > Wollemia > Wollemia nobilis. Next base: position 1,871,803 of record JAQPPZ010000574.1, on the reverse strand, counting down.
GAAATCGTGACATTTTTTCTCCTTAGCTCTTCTCTTCTCTTCAGGTCGCGAAAATGCGACATGTCGCGATATCGTGACACTTTTTCTCTCAAGATCTTCCTTATGCAATATGTTGCGAAATCGTGAAACTTTTTATCTTGCCTTCTCTCTCCTGCAATATGTTGTGAAATCGTGACACTTTTTATCTTGCCTTCTCTCTCCTACAATATGTCGCGAAATCGTGACACTTTTTCTCCTTAGCACTTTCTCTTGACATCGGATCACGAAAACCCGACATGTCGGGATATCGCGACACTTTTTCTCCTTAGCGCTTCTTGCAAATTGTCGTGAAATCGTGACACTTTTCTTTGTGAGCTCTTTATCTTGAACCTGTTGCGAAATCGTGACACTTTTTCGTTCGTACCATCCTTCTTGCAAATTGTCACGAAATCGTGACACTTTTCCTTGTAAGCTCTTTCTCTCAAACATGTCGCGAAATCGTGACAGTTTTCTTTGCTTGCCCTTTCTTTCCAAACATGTCATGAAATCACGACAATTTTTCCACTTGGCATTTTCTCTACCTACATGTCATGAAATCACGCTAGTTTTTCCACTTGGCATTTTCTCTGCCTACATGTCACAAAATTGTGATAGTTTCTTTTCTAGCTTCTCAGCATGTCACAATATCGTGACAGTTTCTTTTTCAGCTTCTCTACATGTCACAAAATTGCGACAGTTTCTTTTCTAGCTTCTCTACATGTCACGAAATTGTGACAGCTTTTCCAACTTTTTCTCTCTCCTTCGATATGTCGTGAAATCATGACAGAAAACATGTTGTGATATCACGATAGTTTTCTTATCTTTTTATTTGATCCTTTGAATCTGGGCCACTTCTGTCTTCTTGGAAATTCACTGTACATGCTCTATATGACCTCTGGACTCTTGTTCACTTCATCAACCGCTCTATCTAATGACTTATGCACTCCTGTCCATTGCATCAACCGATCCTCTGTCTATGTTGACAACAATGACAATACGTTGGCTGCACCTTGCTCATAAATCAACTCCAATCAATTGCATAAACTGATCAACCTGACTGTGTTGACAACAATGACAATACTTTGGTTGCACCTTGCTCATCAATCTCCCCCTTTGGAATTGTTGGCAACACATGTAATTGTGTGCAATTACCTGTAATTCTTCTCCCCCTTTGACAATAATACCAAAGGGCGGCTGCAAAACTCCTCCTGAGTCCATGCACATCATTCTCAGGCACACGTTATGACAATTAGCAAAAAAACATAAACATGAGCAATATGATAAACAAATGCATAAATGCTCCCCTTGAGTCCAAGACCACTTCATTTCATTGATTGACAACATCATGAAAAGCATACTAGGCATCAACAATATCAATAATGTGAAAAGCAACAATAACCAGTGAATGACACCATCACCATTAACTTCACCAATATAACATGTGTAAGAACATGACTGGACCACTATCTTTTGTGCAACTACCCTCTATTGCTTTGCAAACTCAAAATTGTCCACTGATAGTGAAGGCATACAATAATCTTATATAGCCAACTTTTTGTTCTGCTATGCTAGCAGCATCTGCATACATCTCCACCATGCATATTGGATATTCTCAAAAATCTTGAACTCAATGACAGTTGTTTATCTCTCTCTGTAGTGAGAATCCAGCAAACTACCTCTATCCACCCAGCCACAACCAATTTCTTTTCTCAACCAAATAGGGCTTTAACAACAATGCTTATAGACAAGGTTTAACCAACATCATTCAACTCAAGATTAACCTTGAAGCATTCAATCAATCACTTACATGAAAAGGAAACTAGTAGACATCCTTTTCTTTCCAAAGGCATTTGAACAAAACAGCCACCAACATAAATCACCAATGCAAAGAATTACTTGCTCAAATCATGTATCAAGTAAAGCATTAACTTGATCAAAACAACCTCTATGAAAGCAACTCAACTATTCATCACCAGGCTGGAAATCATCTGGCTGCTCATTATACACCTCTTCTTCAATATTCCCATTCAACATGTTGGTTTCACATCTGTCAACAAAATTGACAAGTGACTCACACTTGTACCAACTTTTGTCCAACACTTCAATTTTACTGCCAACTCTGTGCAAGCATCAAATACTATACTGCAGCACAACCAAATTCCTTTTTTATATTTAAAACCTTTTTTGATTTTTCTACAGTTATTGCAGATCACACCTCACTTTCAACTGTTCAAAATAGGATATGACATTTTGACAAACACTTTATGGCCAACCATAGTGCCCCTTGCTCAACCTCAACTTCTTAACCTTGGATTGATATTTTATCAGTAGTTAAAACGAACTGACTGTGAATTAAATAATATTTACCAAGGTGACATGAAAGATCTAACAATCTTTACCTCAAAGTGTAAAACAAATACACGTTGCTCGAAACACATATATGCAGCTAGGGCAAACACGCATTCTTTCATTAAACCAAAAAATTTGAACTGTTATGATCCATAGCTATGAACAGTGGCAGAAGAATCATCATCAGTACAACAATGAAATATCGTAAAAACTACCCATGGTGATAGCTCTCAATTTAATCACCACACTTCACGGTACTTCCACAAACCACTACATAAACTGAAAAACACACTTTAACTGTTATACGACAATTTCTCGACTACTTGCCTTTCATCCTCAGATAACCGACCAAAAACATAGGAGCATTAAAATAACATTTTAAGATTGCTCCCCCTGAGGATGTGCCACCTGGAGCTACTTAATGCAGTAGAGGAGTAATCTCCTTCTATCCAAGGAGACATGAATTCCTTTCTTCTGTATTTCTCCAGAATTTCTTGAACTTGGGCTTGAGTTTTTCAACTACATTCCTATTTTGCCCCTGTTTGTGAACTTGAACAATTCTCTTGCGGGGTTGACTCTTGTGCATTCTTGATGGATGATTATTTTCTTTTTTTTTATGCACATGATATGTTCCTTTTCTGTGTTGCATACTTTGCTTTTGATGAAATCTATTGTCTTGCCATAGATTAGATACAAAAGTGCTTGGACAAAACTTTGCTATGTGCCCTTGACCATTACATTTAAAACATTGCACATGTTTTATTCCTTGTCTGTATTGCATCCTGTGTGTATGATGAAATCTATGGTCTTGCCTTAGATTGGATACAAAAGTGCTTGAACAAGACCTTGCTATGTGCCCATGGCCATTACATTTAAAAAATTGCACAGGGTTTTCACTCAGAAAGCAGATGAGTTTTTATCAGCATAACTTTTTGATCTATTGTTCAGTCCACAATAAATTGCCTTGTGACCAAAGTGGTTGCATTTAGAACAATAGCCATTAAAAGCATTATTATTAAAAGAGTGAGAGTGAGAGAACCTCTTTTGCTGTGGTTGCTTTACTGTAGATTTTATTTGATATTTTCTTCCTTTTGAGGATTCAGCTTTAGATTTTTCTTGCCTCAATCCTTCAACCGAAGACTTCTTCTCTGCATATTTGAAGGATGAAGGTTGTTCAACTTCATATCCAAGACCAAACTTAGCCATGGAGCTTCTTTGTTGATTTATCATTGTATCTAGAAACTCTGTGCTCTTCTCAAATTTGAGATTTATATTGGCCTCTTTTAGATGTTTCTTCAATGAAACAATCTCTTCTTCTTGTTGGCAGCATGCAGTCTCTTTCTCATTGATTTGAGACCTGATAATATCTTCAATCCTTTTGTACTGTTCTACTTGCAGCTTTAGATTAACAATAACTTTGTTAGATTCCTCTTCACTTGTGCTGCATACATCATCCTTATCATCCAGGTGTGTCTTCAAGGCTTCTTCTAATTTCTTGGCCTTTTGAACTTGTAAGAAAAGATCTTCAATCTCATCCCCATATTATTCTAAATTCTTGGACATTATTTTGTTCTTTTTCCTCTCTATATTCAACTCTTCAAGAGCAGAGATTAACTCACCTTCTAGATAAACTTCACCCTCAAGGTTTTCATCACAAACTTCAGGATTCACTTCTTCTACCTTTTCTGGTTCAAATTTCTCTTCTACAGAAACTGAAACTGACTAGGATGCATTTTTGGAGGAGGATCTATTCTTCTTAGCCATTGAGTACAAATCCAAGATCAATCCTGACTGATTTAGCCAAAACTAGGAACTTGGCTCTAATACCAATTGTTAGTCTTACAATGGCACTGAGAGGGGGGGGCGAATCAGTGCAGCTATTTAAAACTTAAAACTTTAACTCTTAAAGCCAAAATAAATGAATGCTTAAAACTAGAAACAACAAGTACCACAAGAGAGCATCACATAACACAAGATGTAACGAGGTTCACCAGTTTTGGCTACTCCTCAAACATAGACTGCTTGGACTCTCATCCAAATCCAGCCATTGCAAAGCACCAACTTTATAATCAATTTACCAACATCTACTGGAAGGAGCACCAACCCGTAATTTACCAGCACCAACTGGAAGGAGCACCAACCCCTGATTCCAACCACCAACTTGGATTTCTATTTTAAATCTTGTTTGACATAAAAATGCCTTCTGTGTTATAAGACCCTCACTAGTCTATCTTAACTCAAATCAATCTCATGGAAGCATACACTCTTTTACAGTTCTACCTACTGCACACTTACAACCCTTTCATATGGCTTGCTATTTTAGCTCTCACAGCTCTATACTTCTTACAACATTCTTCTAGCCCACAACACTAACCCTCTATACAAGAGCACTATTTTCTCACAACTCTTTTCTCTCACCAGTTCTCTATCTCTCTTCACCAACCCAATACTTTCTTTGGATTTTTCTAATATATCTTTCCCCACACAGAGTTAAACGTAACAGATCATTCTTACCACTCTACTTACTGCGCTCTGACAACCTTCTCTGCGCTCTGACAACCTTATCTGTTTATTTCAGCTTTGACAGCCTTATCTGTTCATTTCGGCACTCTAACTTCTTTATCAGCGACACCTTCCCTCTTTATGGTGGCACCTTTTTCAATTCTGAGCTTCTTTATTTCTTTAACACGTAACTGCCATTTTAAAACAATATATTTCATTTTGAAACCCTAAGTCTTCTGTAACTGCCATAATCCCGCATGCAGCCTATTAATGGATTTGTCTCTTGTTTCAGACTGACAGTATAACCGCTACTCGATGGTTTCACTGCAACACGTGCCCTGTAACTACCGCTTTTTCTCAGCTTTTGCATGTTTTACAACAACCTATTATATTCTATTACAGCCCATGCTTTCTACGACTGCACTCACATTATAATAATATTTTCCTCTGGTGTATGTCAGATTTTTTCTGCCACTGTAGATTCAGTTTGCCTGTCACTCTATAGCGTTTCTGTAACTGCAGTAATGACTTCAGTTTACTCTTACATAGTTTGGCTGTAAGATTTCTCTCTGTAACTCTAACTGTAACTGTTCTTATTTTTGTTGCATGATTTTACTTTGTAATGGCCCCTGCAACTGCAGTTATGACACTAGTTCGGCTGGGTTCTTCTTCTTCCATCATGCCAAAGCAACCTGTCATGAAATCATGACATTTTTTGGTCCTTTGACTTTTCTTGGCGTTTGACCGTGAAAACAAGACATGTCACGATATCGTGACACTTTCGCCTTCCTGCTTCATTATTCAGCTTGCACCCACAAGAACACAACCTGTCGTGAAATCACGACACTTTTGCTGCCTTGAACTCTTCTCTGTCACTTGCCCACGAAAATAGAACATGTCACGAAATCGTGACACTTCTCGCTATCGTACATTCTTCTTCGCATGCCTCAACGAAATCGAAACATGTCACGAAATCATGACACTTCTCGCTACCTTTCCTTCCTCCTTGAATTTGTCACGAAATCGTGACGCTTATGCTTCCTTGCTCTTTCGTTTTGCTTCTGTCATGAAATCGTGACACTTCATCCTTCGGAGCCTTCCTCTCTGCTGCTATCACAAAAATGCGACATGTCGTGAAATCGTGACATCTTTTCTCCTTAGCTCTTCTCTTCTCTTTAGGTCATGAAATCGCGAAACTTTTTCTCTCGAGCTCTTCCTTATGCAATATGTCATGAAATCATGACACTTTTTATCTTACCTTCTCTCTCCTACAATATGTCGTGAAATTGCGACACTTTTTATCTTGCCTTCTCTCTCCTGCAATATGTCACGAAATCATGACACTTTTTCTCCTTAGCGCTTTCTCTTGACATCGGATCGCGAAAACCCGACATGTCACGATATCGCGACACTTTTTCTCCTTAGCGCTTCTTCTTGCAAATTGTCATGAAATCGCGACACTTTTTTTGCGAGCTCTTTCTCTCAAACCTGTCATGAAATCGTGACACTTTTTCGTCCGTACCATCCTTCTTGCAAATTGTCGCAAAATCATGACACTTTTCCTTGCAAGCTCTTTCTCTCAAACATGTCGCGAAATCGTGACAGTTTTCTTTGATTGCCCTTTCTTTCCAAATATGTCGTGAAATCGTGATAGTTTTTCCACTTGGCATTTTCTCTGCCTACATGTCATGAAATTGCGACAGTTTTTCCACTTGGTATTTTCTCTGCATACATGTCGCGAAATCACGACAGTTTATTTTTCGGCTTCTCAGCATGTCGCGATATCGCGACAGTTTCTTTTCCAGCTTCTCTACATGTCACGAAATCGTGATAGTTTCTTTTCCAGCTTCTCTACATGTCGCGAAATCGTGACAACTTTTCCAACTTTTTCTCACTCCTCCGATATGTCACGAAATCATGACAAAAAACATGTCGCGATATCGTGACAGTTTTCTTACTTGTCTTTTTCTTTGATCCTTTGAATCTGGGCCACTTCTGTCTTCTTGGAAATTAACTGTACATGCTCTGTATGACCTCTAAACTCTTGTTCACTTCATCAACCACTCTATCTAATGACTTCTACACTCCTGTCCATTGCATCAACCGAACTTATGTCTGTGTTGACAACAATGACAATACGTTGGCTGCACCTTGCTCATCAATCAACTCCAATCCATTGCATCAACTAATCAACCTGACTAAGTTGACAACAATGACAATACTTTGGTTGCACCTTGCTCATCAGAATCCTCTTAGGGTTATTACATAACATATATTAAAAGGATCCCAAGGTTGGGAACTGATGCCCGAACTATCTTGAACTAAGCACGTTCTACGCATATTAAATAGAATCTTGAGCAAAATGGTCAAAACCATACTTGGAAGAAAAGGTGAGGCAAAAGAAATATTTCGTGTCAGTCCTATCATGCAACATAATCCTTAAAACAATTGTTTTTACCACTCCCATAATGCTTAAAGCCTAAAATTACAGTAGTAAGGATAGGGTTAAGTCCTCATCTCACTTAGGTTGAGGATCCAATTCCCCAAAGCTCTGATTTTACCTTCATGGAGTAGTAAGGATAGGGTCTAATTCTCATCTCGCTTAGGTTGAGAATCCGATTCCCCAAAGCTCTGATTTGACCTTCATGGAGTATTAAGGATAGGGTCTAATTCTCATCTCACTTAGGTTGAGAATCCGATTCCCCAAAGCTCTGATTTGACCTTCATGGAGTAGTAAGGATAGGGTCTAATTCTCATCTCGCTTAGGTTGAGAGTTTGATTCCCCAAAGCTTCTATTTTTCCCATTCAAGAATCTAAAAGTCCAAAGTAAATATTTTTCATTTATTTATTAATGTTGGATTGGAAGGATCGTACTACATGTCCCTTGCAAAGATGGGTAGCCATACCCAAGGTCCAAGAAATCAAAAGTAGAGCCAAATCATGGATTATGAGATTAATCTCCATCGGGGCTATAGACGCCTAGCTGGCAGTGGAGTATGCCCATGCGTGACAACATGTCTTGTCTAAAAACAAGACCACTAACTGCTCAAATGGACAGGCTAGCTTGACAATTTCATCCATAACAGGTTAAATCATTTTGTTCAAGATGAGGTAATGAACTCCAGATCAGAATAGTAAGGATAGGGTTAAATTCCCAACTCGCTTAGGTTGGGAATCCTATTCCCCAAATTTTTGATTTCACTTACACTTGCACAGGGGTTCAAGATGGTAGTGACACATAATCAACTTTGGGATCTAGTAAATTAATTCAGTATACATATATTTATTTGGTCTTAAGAGGGTTTGACAGTTTTAATATGTTTTTTCATGATACTAGAAGGTTTGAGCCTTTGAAAAGTAGGTTATTATATCTCTAGCATCTTCATCATACATCAAATCCTGCACAAATCATACATAGCCTTGCATGTGAATCATAAGTGAAACTAACAATGGAAAGTTGAACGAGTTTCAAATGATAGGGAATGAAGCACATTGCACACACCAAGCTGATGCTTAATAATTCTAATGCTTCATGTATTTCTCGTCTAGTTTCATTCTTGGGATATTTTTTTATGCTTGTATTTGAGTCTGTGTTTTTAGGTTGAGTTCTCACCAAAATGCTCAGGAGCATTTCCTAGCAGAGTCACCATTTTTTGTGGCTGCTCCACAATGTACCCCAAAATTGGGGACCCACCTTTTTGCATGTGTTCCAAGAAGACTGAAGTGGCACATAGGCTAAATATCAAGGAAAAAAACAAAATACCACAAAGAGAAAAAGTGTCACGATATCGTGACATGTTGCACCATCGCGGCCAAAGAAGAAAAGGTGTCGCGTATCGCGACATGTTGCACCATCACGGCCAAAGAAGAAAAAGTGTCGTGATATCATGACATGTTGCACCATCACGATCAGAAGAGAAAAAGTGTCGCGATATCGTGACATGTTGCACCATCACGGCCAAAGAGAAAAAGTGTCATGATATCGCGACATGTTGCACCATTGTGGCCAAAGAAGAAAAGGTGTCGCGATATCGTGACATGTTACACCGTCGTGGCCAGAAGAGAAAAAGGGTCGTGATATCGTGACATGTTGCACCGTTGCGGATAGAAGAGAAAAAGTTTCGTGATATCGTGACATGTTGCATCGTCATGACCAAAGAAGAAAAAGTGTCATGATATCGCGACATGTTGCACCGTCGCGGCCAAAAGAGAAAAAAGTGTTGCGATATTGCGACATGTTGCATTTTCGTGACCGTACGAGAAAAAGTGTCGCGATATCATGACATGTTGCATTTTCATGATTCAAAGCATAGAGAGAGGCAAAAGAGAAAAAGTGTCGTGATATCACGACATGTTGCATTTTCACGACCAAACAAGACAAGAAAGAACAAGAAAAGAAAAGTGTCGCAATATCGCGACATGTTGCGTTTTCACGGCCATACAGAAAAAGTGTCGCGATATCGCGACATGTTACATTTTTGCGGCTAAAAGAAAAAAAATATGGAAGGGGCCAAAAGTGTCAACGATATCACAACATGTTACATTTTCATGGCTAAAAGCAACAAAAGACGAAAGGGGCCAAAAGTGTCGCGATATCGCGACATGTTACATTTTCATGATTCAAAAGGGGTAGCCAAGCAGAGAAACAAGAAGTGTCGCGATATCGTGACATGTTCCAATTTCGCCAAGGTAACGGACCTGCATAGTGACATGGACATAAAGACAAAATCTAATGAATAAGACAAAGCGTTACATGATCATTCAAGATGACCGTTACACACGGAGAGAAATGAATGTGAGAAAACGCATCGAAGGGCCACAAAATGGAAACCAAAGCACATGCAATCAGGGAAGGTGAAACGAGCAGCCATCAAAAAATGAAACAAACCATCATGGAAGGAGAAGCAATGCGTTTAGAAGTTAAATACGCCATTCAAAGAGGCTAGAAGGGGTCGAAAACTGCTGCAAGCAGAGTTGCAGAGCTGAAGACAAGGAAGCCATTCTGGACCTGTTTGAGTTGTTTCTCTTCCACAGACTAGTTTGAAAAAACCAGAGATTCTACTATTGTAAAATGACATATTTTTAATGCAGAAGTGTTCAGAAATTTGCATCTTATGGGCAAGAAAGAAGGAGATATTCTTTGCATGCTATGGATTTAATGTTTATTCTTTCATTTTTTCAGATTTATTTATAGATAATGTTTTTTTTGAAAAAAAACTTGTATTAAGACATAGATCAATTACAATGTGGGAAGAGCCTCTTCCCAGCCGAGGTCCGAGAGGACACAATCATACAATAGTAAAGGAAGAACTACACCGGAGCCAATTTTTGTGAACCAAAAACTAGCTGCCATGGGGTCCCCCATCGTACTCTGTTTTTTCAAAGGTCATTAGCTCAAGGACCTTTCAAGACCTCGTCTAATCACCTCATCCTCAATATCCATGTCACTGTGCAACTGAAATCCAACCTCCTTTTCCACACCCATATTAGCTAGAAAGTCAGCCACTTTGTTCAAATCTCTACTCACATAAATTGGGATCACGTCCTCCAATTCCTTCCATAATTCTTTAATTTGGGTAACAAGAGCCCTCAACCTCCAAGATTTCAGATCAAAGTTCCTCATGCAGTCTAGAGCTCCAACCATTATTTGCGAGTCTAATTCAAGAATAATCCTACGGTGGCCATGTTTCACTGCCCAAACAGAAGTAGACTTGATGGCAATGGCTTTGACTTCATTGTTAGTGGTTCTTCCCAGGCCTTGCAATTCCCAATAGAGCATAGTCCCAGCATGGTTCCGGCACACCACTCCAATTTTGGCTCTACTCGGATTGCCTTTTGCAGCTCCATCAGTATTGATTTTAATCCAACCTTCAGGGGGAGGTTTCCAACAATTTCTTTCCTGTCCCTCTTGCAGTTCAACGCATTCTTCCATAGCTCTAATGTCAATTTGAGCTTCTTCCTCAGCATGAACAACCACATTTTTGGTAACCTTGCTCCAAATGGTCTGCCAAAGCCCGTCTAGAGCAGTAAAAGTTTCTCTAAAAATTTTGGCATTTCTTTCCAGCCATACTTGCCACCAGATAAAGCTTAAACCGAGCTCCCAGCCAATATGAAGAGGTTTATATTTGAATCTACCTTTCTACCATTTTGCCCAGATATTCATCCGGTTCAGGTCACCACTTGAATTTTAAAGTATGCAAACCAACGCAGCCAAATCTGGCAGGTGAAAGGGCAACCAAATAGCAAATGGTCAGTAGTTTCCTCACTCTTGTAGCATAGTACACATTGATAAGGGCCGATGATACCTTTTGATCTGAGATTATCAAAAGTGAGGATTCCATTGTGCATGCACTGCCAAGAAAAAAAGTTAACTTTTCGCCAGCCTTTAGAGTGCCAGATTTTCCTCCAGTCCTCAACCTAAAAAGTATGAGGAGGGGGCTCTGGGAGAATGATGTCATATCCATCCTTTGCTGTATAGATGCCAAGACTCCCAAAGCCCCAAGCTAATTCATCCTCCACATCTCCCCCTATAAGAAATATTTCTATCAGAATTTTAGTCATGATGGGAGTCAAATTCGAAGGGATTGAAATGGGCCACTCATCCAACTTCTTGAACTGCTTAAACTTACACTCCCCCAGATGAGTAGTTGTGAAATAACTTTCAATAAGAATCCATCCCTTGGATTCAATGGCTACTTTTATTGGCTGTAATTCTAGAAATTTAGCAATGATGGGTGGGAACTGATCCCAAGAGTCTGTCCAAAAACAAGCCTTCTCCCCTCTTCCCACTTTCCAAAATAAGCGGTCTTTAACAACCTGAGACCCTAACTTGAGAGATACCAAAATAGGGATCCAGTACCATCCAAGGGGATGCGAGCTACATCGTTTGGGTTGGCCTGTCCTAGGTATTTGCTAGTTAGGATTCTACTGAAAAGGGAGGTGGGTTGGGAAATCCATCTCCAGTACAGCTTTCTTGCCAAAGCTTTATTATTCAGCTTAGATTTTCTCAAACCTAGACCTCCTTTAACCTTGGGCTGGGTAACTTTTTCCCAGCCCACTAAGGCCCACTTTCTCTCTCCCTTTACTCCTTCCCATAAAAACTTTCTAGCCATCCTATCAAACTCTTTCCATATTGTAATCAGGGCAGCCAGGATAGAGAATTTGTAAATTGGCATGGCTTGAATGACTGACTGTAAGAACATTAATTTTGCACCATAACTTAACCACTTGTGAGACCAGTGACTAATTTTGTCTTGATACACTCCAGTAGATTCCTCCATGTGTCTAATTTCATCTTCTTAAAGTGCAAGGGGACCCCCAAGTAAACCAATGGGAGAGAAGTCCTTGTGAATCCCAGGATTTCTAAAATTTTGTTCTGAAGCCTTTGCTCCAGATTAAAAAAAACCACTTTGGATTTCTTGTCATTAATGACCTGTTGAGTAGCCCTGAGATAGACATTAAGAGTATCCCTAATCATTCTTGCTTCCATGAAGCTGGCCACTCCCACCAAACTAGTATCGTCCACAAACTGTAGGTGCGTTAAAACTTTGTCACCCACCCTGATACCCAATAATCTACCTTGTTGTCTTCTCCTCAATAAAAGTCTACCAATACCTTCAGCCAAAATGAGAAAAAGATAAGGAGAACATGGATCCCCCTAGCACAGTACTCGAGTAGCTTCAAATGGTTGTGAAGGAAGGCCCTTGATTAGCACAGAGTAAGTCAGGGTAGAGACATAGCTCATGACCCACTCTATCCAGTCCTAAGAGAAACCAAAGGATGCCATCATTTTAGCCAGGAAATTCCATTCAACCCTGTCATAAGCCTTGGACATGTCCAGTTTTATGAACATCCCTTTATTACCAGAAGTGTGCATTGAATGGATTTCTTCTTGGGCCACAACCACCCAATCCAGAATCTGCCATCCCTCAACAAAACCCCCTTGCTCAGAGGAGACAATGTTGTGAAGAAGAGGTTTTAGGTGCTTAGCCATTACCTTTGTGATTATTTTGTATAGCACATTACATAAGGCAATAGGCCTATAATCTGAAATATGAACCCCCTCCTCCCATTTTGGAATTAAGGTAATGAAAGTGTGGTTTATAGCTTTAAGCATTCTCTTATTTTCTCTAGAGTCTTCTACAACAACCATTACATCTTCCTCTAAGTAGTCCTAGAAATCCTAAAAAAACTCAATTGGGAAGCCGTCTGGACCTGGAGTTTTACCAGTGCTCATTCCAAAGACCACAGTTTTCAATTCATCTCTATCAATGGGTTTGAGGAGGGCCTGATTTTCATCCTCAAAAATAATAGCAGGTATGATAGAAATAACTTCATTTTGGGCCTCTACATCTTGTACCACACTTTCCTTAAAAAGCTTAGAAAAATAATCCATAGCATGGGAATGCATACCTAGAAGTGTATCAAAGGAATGACCATTCTCATCTTGAAGGGCCTCCATCTTGTTCATCTTTCTTCAAGCACAAGCAGTCCGATGAAAGAATTTTGTATTTCTGTCCCCTTCTAATAACCAGGTGGTTCTTGCTCTCTGCTTCCAATAGGTCTCCTCCTGGTTTTCAATGTCCTCAACCACTGTACGCAGGGCATCATCCTCAGCTTTGAGCTAGTCTATAATTACTCCTTCTCTAAACTGTCTTTGGACCTCATCCCATCTGGCCACCAATGGAGCTCTTTGGGCCTGGAAGTCTATTTTATTAGCATGCCTCCAATACCTCAACTCAGTTTTGACATATTGTAGTTGTTTGTGGATTCTGAACATTGCTCTCCCATAAGTCTGGGTGGCCTTCTTCCCACCACCGTGGAATTTTCTCCCGAAGTTCTTCTTTCTGAAGCCAAAAAATCTCAAATCTGAAAGGTTTGCAATGCTGCCCCATCCTAGTCCCGCCTTCCAACAGAATGGGACAGTGATCTGAAACTAGGCCTTCTAAAATCTAAAAATTTATATTCCATTTTACAAATGCCTCCTCTAAAACTAGAAAATGATCTAGCTTAACCTTCCTGCTATGTGGCTCCCACATTTTATTAGTCCAAGTGTAGTTAATGCCAGGACATTTAATGTCCACTAAGTGCAAAGCCTAGACTTGGGCAATCATGAAATGGTCCCCTGGGTCCAAAAATGGTGTTCCCCCTTCCTGATATCTAGAAGATAATTTAGCATTAAAGTCCCCCGCTATAATCCAGTCTAGATCTTCCCTTGAGGTTCGCATGTTATGCATAGCCTTCCACTACCGCCTCTGACCATCTAGGTTTTGAGACCCATAAAAGTTTGTGATTAGAACGTGTTCCGCAGTGACATTATTCCTAAAAAGAGAAGTGAGAACACCCCTCCAGGCAAGATGTTCTATTGTAGACCATTCAAGAGAGTTCCACAGAGTAACAATCCCCCGTGAGGCACCTTGGGCAGCCACATCCATATGACCAGCACCCCTCCAAATTTCGTTGACTATTTTGGACATAAGATCTAATGACATCTTAGTCTCCTGTAAAAGCAAAAAATTAGTATTACGATTCTCTAAAAGTCTTCGAACAACAGATTGATGGGTTCTATTTTTTAAACCCCTCACATTCCATGATTGTATAATCATTGGTTACCCTAGGAGAATAAGATTCTATTGGCCTCATTGATCCTCCCGTTATCAGTTTGTCTCCTTGGACTGCTAGCAACTCCTTATTGGATCTTCTACCTACTCCTTGAGAATTGCTATTTTTTGATCTTTTTTCTACCTGGGTTATCCCCAAAGTTGGCCTTTCCCTATTCTTCTTTGCTATTCCCATGCTGACATCCTGAGATACTGTCTGCTCCTAGTTATGCACTACTAAAGTCCCTCGAACACATTGGCTGTGATACCTCACAGAGTTCAACTACCTGCTGTATGACGGGAGGAGATGAGAGGGGGAGTTGCACGAGAATATTAGAATTTTCCTTATTACCCTCCATGTCCTCCATAAATTGTTCCTCTTCATCAACCAGTGAGTTAAATATCTCATACCTATTGGCACGTCTGAGATGGGATTGCTCCTTTCCCTCTTTTTTCTTTGTCCGTATTTTTCTTCTAGGCTATTCAAAACCCTCTCTTTGAGCTTCTTGGACCTGAACGGTGCTATTAGAATCTTTATTAAGTGTTGCCTTATCCTCTTTAGGTAGGTTTGGCATTCCTAAAGGGGCCTCCATTTTAGCATTCATATTATTAGGGAAGAAATGGTCCAAATGTCCATGTTTGTGACAAACCCTACATCTAAAGGGTAGGGCCTCATAGTCCAGTTGTTGAATCCAGGAGAGTCCTATCAATTCAATTTCCATCTCTATCGACAAAGGCTAGCTGAGATCCATCTCCACACATATTATTGTATACACCGCCATGCTCCCTTCAATTGTGTCTTTGGCAACACCCAGATGTCTTCCAATAGAATTTCCAATCCTTTCCAAGACCTGCTCACTCCAGAATTCCATTGGAAGAGCATATAGTCAGATCCATACTGGGAAAGCAGTAGGTTCAACTCAGGGATTGAATCCCACTCTCCATGGTTGAATAAATAGCCCTATCGGGCCATGATTTTTCTTCTCTGACTCGAAATCCCTATTTCTATCGACCAAAGATGAAAAGCTAACAATAAAATATCCATTGCTAATAAACCACAATGAATACTCACCATGAGTCTCCCAGTTTTGGCGGATCCAAGAGTGCAAAAAATTTAGGGAAGGACGTATACCCATGAACTTGCAGATTAAATCATTATTAGATTTGTAAATGACTGATTCTTCAACCATACTTGGCTTGATAACAATTTTTGGCTTGGTTTCGACCTGCGACAAACATCCATTCACACGATGTGCTGTCGACCTATTCCCAGTATCCATGAAGAGCATTTTATATGTTGTTTTTTGAGCTTTGTCGTTCTTTTGAGGAGATTTTTTTTTAAACAAATCTGCATATGAGCTGCTACTCCCTGGAAAAGGAGCTGAAGAAGTCCCCATTGGACCCTCCTGGGGCACCAATCTAGCCTTCAGATCCACCGTACCCTGAAAGCACTTTTGCAATCCAACTGATGCCCTAGATTTTTCAAAGTTCCAGAAACCCTAGTTTAGAGGAAAAAATCTCCAGAGCTCCTAGGAACCAACACTTAGTCTATGGGGATTGTGGATGTTTTGCAAGTCCAATAGGTTAGGTTGCATGCATGGAGACCTCACATCTTTGGTTTTGTCGGAACAGGATAGCATCATACTGAGTGCATTTTTATTTTCAGTTTGTTTTCTGCATTGCATTTTCATTCTCTGCATTTTATTTTCTTTAGAAAGTTTAACTTATTTAAAATAAACATTTAAAAATTACAAAATCAAAAAAATCAATGAACAATCACTAAATTTTCATGGTGAAATAAAACAACATTGCCCCTTGTTTATAGTTACTTGCAATCACTAAGGTGTTCCAAGCATTTAAATTGATTATCTTCATTTGAGATTACCAATACATAGTTGCAAATGCTAATACAGCAGAGACCTTGGAGAAGTTGTTTGTTTGACTTCTTTGCAAGAGGGGATTTGGAACCCAAATCCTAAATGAGAGTTGTAATTTCACAACTGGGTGAAAATACTACTCAACATGTCCCTAGTCACCACTTTGGTTAAGTTCCCTCATTCTAATTCCACAACAAGAGAGAAAAGAACAACAACAAATCTAAACACACTGAAACCAGTTTAGGACACACATTTAATCAATAAAAATATAATCATATTGTTTGATTTGTGTGTTATTTTTTATCTGGGATAAAACCCTAACCCAAATTTTTCAAAAAATAGGCTTTCAAAAAAAAAAGTTATTTTGGTTTTATTTTTACTCTATTTTCGACCTCGAAAATAGCGAAAAACTACACTAAAATAGTCATAGAGTGGGATAGACAACTCCCAAACTTGCCAAATTTGTTTTGTTGTCTTAGTTAGCCCATTGTGCACATCTCCTAGAAATTTTGAGGCCTAACTCTTCACGGTTCAAAATTTCTCTAAAAATCCTAAAAGTGAGCATTTCCCCCATAGGCCGACATTAGCCAAATATTCCAAAAATACAAAGTTTTGATCCAAAAATAAAATTTTGGAGACCTAGCCCATTATGATCAACTCATTGCATTGATTTTTTTGATATATAACACTTATAGACTTTTTTGGAAGTCAAAATTTTCTGTAGTGTGGGTTTCCTTCAAGGTTTACCTAGCCAACACATTATGACAACTATGCATGGCCGAGCTTGATCACGAGCTAGTGAAGTAGAAAAAGTTAGGAGAGGACCTGAGCACCATCATTATAGGTATGAGGATTTCCTCACTGCTACATGGAGCCCTAATAGTAGTCACCTTCACTATTCTCCTGAGGATCTCATCATCCCTGCACGACACCCTAAAAGTCATCATGAGGTCCACTCCACACATAAGACATGACCACTAAAGTACCTCTACCAAGAGAACATCAATGGGTTACCCACATGATCAAGTGGATTATTCGGTTATCCAACATCAATTCCAATCACAAACTAGATATAATAAACCTTCCAAAGGTCCTAGTAGGGAGGTCTACACTCCCTCTACATCATGGTCTTCACCACCTAGAACTCCCATCCAACAAGTATTAGCAACCCAAAGTATGCCTGTGTGAAGTTTGCATGCACCATCAATAAAAGTGACCATGAGAAATCTTCTACTATAGTTCTCCAAATATTGGAAACCTTTCATGAGGGTCTTGGATTTCATTAAGGTACAACATAATGACTCTAATGCTTTCACCAACTTTATGGAATACATGCAAATGTACAAGAAGCCTGCTATATCCTTTCAAAATCATGAGGTCAAACCCGTGCCTACCAATTCACCAGATCCTACTTTTCATATCATCGCGAGTACCAATAGGGTCCCCTATAAGCGATTATTGGTTGACACAGGTTCCTCGATAACCATTATTACCACAGCTTCACTAAAGCATCTCAACCTTCCATCCTCACGCATTGCACCTTCCAAGTTCACATTACAAGCATTTAATTATGCTTTATCCTCCATTGTGGGTATAATAATCCTACTTGTTGAAGTTGTACAAAATATTATGCCTACATTGTTCTACATCTTGGAGGGTGAAAGACAATACAACATATTTATTGGAAGACCATGGATAAGAGATATGGAATGTGTTCCATCTATAGTGCATAAATGCATTAAATATATTGATGAAGGTAAGGTACATGTGATCAATGCTAACCCAGACCCTTTCAAGTATTATAAGTAGGTGGATCATCCAAAAAGGCCTACAATGTCACCCAAGCATTTGGATATTAAACCCAATGACTTTATCCAAAGTCCAGATGCAACCCCACAATTAGTCATGAAGTTACCTTAACCACCATCGCTAGTACAATCCTCTATCTTTTCAAGCAAGGAAGGATTAGAAGAGTCAACTGTAGAAGCTCCCATAGCTATCATCAATAAAATTATAGAAGATCTTATCACTCCTACCAAAAAGGAGGAATAACACCCTGTTGATATGGATGAATCAAATCATATCGTACCATATTCACCCACCATAGTTGAGGACACAATTCAATTAACCTACCTAGAACTCGATGAGTGCATATTACACAATGTTGCATTCACACCTATCATCAAGTTGATCAAAAATCTAGGTAGTCCCCCTACCAAGTTTCCACCCATTGATAGCATTCCTAATGCATCCTTCAAACATGGAGGCCAAGCAGATCATCTTGTACACATTGATGAGGTAGCCATAACTTGTTCAAATGCAAATGCATCTTCTCATGAGTTTGTGGGAATTATCAATGTGATGACAGAGAACCAAATTCCTCTGAATCCATCTATGCAACTTGTGACTCCACCCAATGTACCATCCACACCACAAGAGATACCATTGATGGATTCGGTCACACATACTCCATCTCACTCAACATATCCACAAGATCAAGAGTTGATGTACCCCCTAGAAAAAATTTGGGGTAGCCCAACTACCATAGTTGAAAACTCTAAGTTGGAATATGAGCATCAGCTAAATCAAGAACAAGAACATGTGGATATAATCGCCAGCTCCAATCATCATGAAGCATCCATGTCTACTCAAATATTAGGAAACTTTTATCCACCATTGATCAACTATCTCCCAGCTCCCAAACCTAGTTCACCTCCACCAACTATTAGTTGCCATCCAAGTTTTTCAATAGTCATCAAATCATCGCCCCTACCAGTTCCACAAAATTTCTTGGATAGGCTAGCCAATGTGGAGTTACACATGAATAAAAAACACAATGATTTACAACAGATATTGAGTCAACTCACAAGCATTGAGGTACAGTTGAGTAATCTTAAATCTCAACCCCTTGAGTATCTAGACCAACCAACTCCTATGCAATCCAATATTAAGTCTCAAACAAATCAAGGGCTAAACTAGCAGTGTCACCCTAAGCGACAATTTACGTCCATTGTTGAGTCCATGAACTCTTTGTTTGAGCATCTCTTAGTAGCTAATGTGATCAACCTACCTGAGTGTCGACCTATCAATAAAAATGCACCAAATCCCAAAACATATTGCAAAGACCTATATTGCAAGTACCATAGGCAAAATAGGCATGACATCTATAGGTGCTTCATGTTCAAACACCTAGTACAAGATATAATCGATAGGAATGATCCTCAGGTCCAAGATCTCATTGGTGATGGAGCTTTATCCATGAGTGGAGAACTCATTTCACCCCATCAAAACATGGGCATTACCCAAAATACCCTAGCACAATCGAGGGGGTCAATTTCTATTTCTCCTTCTAAACAAGACAATAACATTGCACCAATCATAGTACATACTGGGGGTATCCAAGGTGTAACACCTTCCCCACTATTTACATAACAAGAAATGAAGCAAACTGGGGATTCTAAAGGTATCACACCTTCCTCACTTCCTTTGATCACCATAAATTTTGGGGGTATACAAGGTATTGCACATTTCTCCTAAGAACACAAAGTAAGAAAAGTTACAAAAGGCTCCAAGGGTATCTACATACCGCTTGGTCAACCCATAGCACCCCTAAGCAGTCTATAACTGTCTAGGTGACCCCAAAAGGCTCCAAGGTTATCTACATACCACTTGGTTAACCCATAGCACCCCTAGGAGGTCTATAACTATCTAGGTGACCCCAAAAGGCTCCAAGGGTATCTACATACCGCTTGGTCAACCCATAGCACCCCTATGTAGTCTATAACTATCTAGGTGACCCCAAAAGGCTCCATGGGTATCTACATATCACTTGGTCAACCCATAACACCCCTAGGTAGTCTATAAATATCTAGGTGACCCAAAAAGGCTCCAAGGGTATCTACATATCATTTGGTCAATCCATAACACCCCTAGGCAATCTATAACTGTCTAGGTGACCCCAAAAGGCTCCTATTGGTTTTTCACCATCTAGGTCAAGAAAAAATGCTCTAAGACTATCTACGATCATATAGGTCAACCCTAAAAGCCCAAAAGGCATCCATAAGCCCTTTGGTCACAACCAAATTCCCATAGGCAATTATAGACACTTTTTTAAGTGTCGTTGATCGTCTAGGTCACCCAAAAGGCTCCTAGTGGGTTTTGCCATCTAGGTCATGTAAAAATGCTCCTAGACTATCTACGATCATCTAGATCAACTCTAAAAGCCCCAAAGTCATCCATAAGCCCTTTTGTCACAACCAAATGCCCCTAGGCAAGCGTAGACACTTTCTAAAATGTCACTGAACACCTAGGTCACCCAAAAGGCTCTTAGCAGGTTTTCACCATCTAGGTCAAGTAAAAATGCTCCTAGACCATCTATGATTGTCTAGGTCAACCCTAAAATCCCCAAAGGCATCCATAAGTTGTTTGGTCACAACCAAATACCCCTAGGTAGTTGTAGATACTTTTTAAAGTGTCGTTGAACGCCTAGGTCACCCAAAAGGCTCCTAGCAAGTTTTCACTGTCTAGGTCAAGTAAAAATGCTCCTATACTATATATGATTGTCTAGGTCAACCTTAAAATCCCCAAAGGCATCCCTACGCCATTTGGTCACAAATAAATTCCCCTAGGTAGTCGTAGACACTTTCTAAGTATCATTGAATGCCTAGGTCACCTAAAAGGCTCCTAGCAGTTTTTCATCGTCTAGGTCAAGTAAAAATGCTCCTAGACTATCTACAATCATCTAGGTCAACCCTAAAAGCCTCAAAGGCATCCCTTAGACCTTTGGTCACAACAAAATAACCCTAGGTAGTCATAGAAAGTTTTTAAATGTTGTTGAATGCCTAGGTCACCCAAAAGGCTCCTAGCGGGTTTCACCATCTAGGTCAAGTAAAAATGCTCCTAGACTGTCTATGATCATCTAGGTCAACTCTAAAATCCCCAAAGGCATCCCTAAGCCCTTTGGTCACAACCAAATTCCCCTAGGCAGTTGTAGACACTTTCTAAGTGCTACTAAATGCCTAGGTCACCCAAAACGCTCCTAGTAGGTTTTCACCCTCTAGGTCAAGTAAAAATGCTCCTAGGCTACCTACAATCATCTAGGTCAAACCTAAATGCCCCAATGGTCCCCAAATAATCCCATTGGTCACATGTATATACATATCAATAAAAATTTTGAAACATCATAAAAAAATCAAAATATAAAAATATTGCATCGCATTGCACTTTCATACATATATATTAATCAAAATTTCAAAAAGACAAAAAAGAAACATCATAAAAATTTCAAAATTTCAAAAAAATATTGCGTTACCATCAAGTTGCATACCATTGCATTATCATTTGCATTTTACATAATCATCATTGGCACTTTGTATTTTTAGAGTGGCGCATACATGTCTAGCATTAAAATAGTACACTAAGTGTCAAGGTTATCACTCAGCTCATTCCATAGTTACTTATCATTTCCATCTACATTTCATACATTTCCATGGTTGTGTCCATTCCCTCAACTTAGTCATTTTTTTTTATAATGTCATTAAGGTTTTCAGTGACTTAGGAATATCTAGTTTCTTCTCAGATTTTGTAGAAGGCTAGTGAGATTTTTAGGAGGTAGAGTCTTGCTGAGATTGTGCCTCGTATACATCAAATCCCAACACATTTCACACTAATAAATCCAAGTTTATGAAATGAAATATGAAACCCACAAAGTGGTCTAGGGTAACTTGAGCGAAAATTTTATCCTGCTCATCCCCCTATGCGAATGGTTCAAGAATTTTGAGAATTGACAAAAGGACAAGCTCTTCCCCACCCAATTCCCCAAAATAAATAGTGGTTTTCACCACTATCAAAATTTCCAAACACCCTTGATCCCTAAAGTCGTAAGGATTTGTACTACACATCCCTGTGAAGGATGGGTAGTCATCCCCAAGGCCTAAAAGATCAACACCATTCCAAAGCAAAATTCCAAAATCTTCCCATCAACATTTCCAAACACCTTTGATACCTAAACTCATAAGGATTAATACTACACACCCTTGAGAATGATGGGTAGTCATCCCCAAGGCATAAAGGATCAATGCCATCCACAATCCAAAAATCCCACAAGTTCAAATTTGAAATCAAAATCCTAAAAAAATAACAAAAAATAACAGTGGTTATCACCACTACTCAAACCCCTTGCTCAAGAGAAAAAAGAAAAAAATCAAAATAAACAATGATTATAGTCACTAAAAAGATAAAAATAAACAATGATTTTCATCATTATATATGAGAGCAAGTAATCCCAATCAATTGAATAACCAAAAGACACCTAAGTTTTAATCCCTAGAATTATCAGTATTTGAAAAACCATTTAGGTGATCCTCATTACAGGTTTGGTGGATAGCCTACTTGTCAATGGTGGTATCCTAAACGCATGATGATATGTCTATCACATTAGCTTTGCGTGTGTATAGACCAATGTTTGCATGTGGACGAGCTAGATTTTGGTCACCTATACTACCTAGTGGTCTAATCCAACTGAGTACAAAACTTTAGATTATGGCATTCATAAATTGATCCTCATTATAGGTTTTGTGGATAGCCTACTTGTCAATGGCGGTATCTTTAAGCATCTCACAGGAATGAACTCACTTGCACACACAGGGATATTGAGTATCTTGGTCATCATAACAGATTCATACCTTGTTAAAAATTCTTGCATGGTTAGTATACAAATTTTGATCAGTTGACTAGAGTGTTAGGGTCTCATGAAAACCTCATAGGCCTTCTAGAACATTCATTTTATTCATTCTATTTTATCACATGTATGTCAGTTTCCATTTGTACAAATCCATTACATAATCTTATGAAAATATTCGACATGAATTGATGAATTCTATACATTCTATGGTGCTTAACATAGTATGTCATATAGTGTTCTTATTTCATCAATACACATCAATAGATAATCCATTTCATTATGCATACACACATTGCATATCATCAAATAACATCATAGTAAAACACATGCATCCATCAATGCATCAAGAGATCATAACACATAATGCATCTAACGCTCCAAATTATCCTAATTGCAAATAAAGAAAACATTTTTGTAACATCAACTGGGGCATTATTGGTATCATACCTCCCCTAATCATCAATCAAATAATTAAGCAATCAACCTCAGAAATCCCAAAAGGTATCCATAAACCCTTTGGTCACCAAAAAGCCCTAAAGGTATCCATAAACCCTTTGGTCACCCAAAAGCTCCAAAGGTATCCATAAACCTTTTGGTCACCCCAAATGTCGTGATGGCATCCACTAAGTCCATTGGTCATAATAACAACATGTTTAATCCAAATCAACAATGGATAACTTAATCAAGTTAATCATGTTCATCTTGCAAATCATTGCCAAAGACAGTCATGCACCCCCTTTGCTTTGGGAAAATAAGCAAAAGATCAAAAAAAATTCAAGCAAACTAGTAAGCTTATCTCCTATTGCCATTAAGGCTAGGATTTTATTTAAGTTTATATCCTATTTCCATCAAGGCTAGGATTTTATTTAAGGTTATCTCCTATTGCCATCAAGGCTAGGATTTGAATTAAGCTTATATCCTATTGCCATCAAGGCTATGATTTTATTTAAGATTATCTCCTATTGCCATCAAGGCTAGGATTTGATTTAAGTTTATCTCCTAATTGCCATCAAGGCTAGGCTAAAGCATAGACTTGATCTCATATTCCAACTGCAACCAAGGATAGGATTAGACTTAAGCTTGTTTGCCAATATAACAAAGAACACCAAAATCGAGTTCCTTAACTTGTCGAAGGCATTAATTCTAAGAGGCATACCCTTTCCATGGTTGGGGCATCCAATTTTTATGAGGTATTATTTTATGAAATCTCATAAAAACTCAAAAATTTAAAAATAATAAAAAAAATTAAAACACAAAAAGTTAAAGAAAAGATCCAAAACCCACCAAAATCAAGTCAATTGGGTCAAGCGACTCGTTGCTTTTCTCACTGGTAATTCCCTCATCGACTCATCACTTGAGGGGGTAGTCATACTCATTATAAATCAGCAAGCACACACTCAATCATGCAAGTTGCATTCATCCAATGAATATTTGAGAAAGACAATCATGCCCCTGCTTGGGATAGAAGACAAGCAAATATCTCAATTAAGCACATAACAGTGCAGATGAACATGCCTGTTGGTAACCTCAAAAGTTACCAAAATACTTGGTTTTATCTAAATTCCTAGGGTTATAAGTCCCTTGAGCATACCTGGAAGCTAAATAGAAACCAAGACCAATGTATTTACTGAGTTAGAAGCAAGGATTCAAGAACACATGCTATTTCCATGATTGGGGCATCTAAAGTTGGTTAGATTATCAAGTAACCTTAATAATTCAACATTTTGGTCATCTATATTTGCTTAATGGTGTGTTGCACACAATGCATATAAAAAAGGGTCATCTGTAGACACTAAAATGTGGTAAACCCAATTAAGCATCCACAAACAATGATCAAATTAGCATCATATGTCCCCTTGGGCAGCCCTCAGGAGGCTCACAGTGGTTCTAGCCACTCCAGAAAGGTTTTTAGAGGCTACCAACCCAATTTTGGGAGGTTTTGGTCCAAAGTTCACCATCGTTCCACCCTGGTATGGTGGTATATTCCTATTTTCCCACCCTGGGACTATGGTGAGCCATCGTCCCAAGGTGGGACGGTGAGCAAGTTTGACCAAGAAAAATTCAAATATGGGTCAAATGATACCCAAAAATTGCCATTTAGCATGTCATATGAAGCATGTGGGTCAGAGGGAACTAAAGCCTTATGACACACTTTATAATTGAGGTCCAAAATGGATATTCTCTTCCCCATCCACTGCATGCCTCCGTCTTGACAAGTGGCGCCTCCTGCCATGCATGCCCTTGCATGCCTTTTTGCATATGAGCCCCTTTGGGCTATAAAATGGATTCAATATCCACACAAAAACATAAATAGGAGTTCTAGGATATGCAATGGGGTGCTTCCGAGATTTCCCCTCACCTTATTGCACCTTTTTTCCCTCGAAATCTCCCTTTTTCCAAGGAGATTATCGGGTGACTTCAAGAACGTAATCTGAGCATAACGTTTTCATCTGGGTGAATTTCTTCACCAAATTCAATGAAAACACACCTTAGGTTGTTTAGGAACATCTTCTAGTGAATTGGTAACAAAAAGTGGTCGGATATGTGGGTATCCCCTCATAGGGTGCCCCCTAAATAGTTGCAGTTACCATCGCCCCCCAGGACGAGGGTAAATTATTAACCAATTTTATTTCTATTTTAATTTATAATTTTATATATTGTCTCATGATGCTACAGTTAAAATTTCAAGTTATTTGGAGTTAAAATTAAAGAGTTATAGCATTTTTAAGTTTTTGTAGGCTCGTAGGGCCCATCCGGGCACCCCAGTTTTATGCAGGTGGATCTTGGATTCAATTTGCAAATATAATCATATGGGTTGTCTTAAAATGTCAATTTATGCATACTGACCAAATTTCATGAGTTTTGGACATGTTTAGGTTTGGTATTTGCTTGTCTTCTCTTTCACGCGTTGTAGGCGAGCGACACAAAATCGAGGGGTATAAATATGCAATTTCTGATATTTTTTTGGTTATATCCTCCCAAAAACTCTTCTTTAACATCTATAAAAATTTTCAAGTCATTTGGACATGTTTTGATATAGTTTTAATATATGGGCTATTTTTCCCTTGTGGGGATTGCATATTTTCACCATACACCCTTGCTATTTGACCCCTTTTTGCTTCCTTGTATGCAGGTGCAGTTTATTATAATGAATTGGTAAGGAATATCAGACATCATAGATTGAATATACAAGCAGCAGTGGCATTGTACGGCCCACCTCGATTGTGGGTATGAGGAAATGCATTGGATGTGCACCTTGATTCCTTGAAGGAATTGATCCTTGGGCACCCCAGATATTGTAAAAATTGTTTAAAATTTTGAGACCTAAATGGGACTGCTGTGTAACCTTGGATATGATCCACCCAATTAATAAATAAGACACTCGTTTATTTTCATTCTTTATTGCTTGGTATTGCTTCATTTTCATATGCATGCTTCCGTTTGATGCTCATGTGCAAGATGGGATAGATACACATATTGTTTCTCTTAATTAGGTGCACTTATTTTACCTAATTCAACACCTTCCCTATAAATCACATTCAATCATCAACCTAGGTTGTTTAATGTAATATGCCTTTCCCATTGATCTAGCAAAAGGCTCAATCAATCAATCAAACAAGCACTTTGCCTTGCCATAAAAAAATTGGCATGGTTTTGTCAATAATAGTAAATATTCAATCCACACATCAACTACTAGGTAATATTGCATCATTTTTCAAAGGTTATTCCCTCTGCCTCACATTCATATCTCACAACACATCAATTGCTAGGTTTAAGAGGTTACGTCCTTTTGTCAAAGGTTACACCCTTTGCCTTGCATTCACACAAATTAATTGCCAAGTTCAAAATATTTCATCCTTTTTTCAAATATTGTGGCCTTTGCCTCACATTCACATCTCATAACACATCAACTGCTAGGTTCAAAAGGTTGCAGCCTTTGCCTTACCATCTCAACACTCACATTCCAGTTCAAGAGGCTCCAAAGGCACCAAATTCTTTAGTCAAATTTCAATTCAACTTAAAAAATCCAAAGGCCCGAATGATATTGTTGGTACAAAATCTACCTATGTTTTATTATTGCACCCAAGACTTGGCCAATATTGAATTATTGGGTAAGTTGTAGAGCTTAGCCAGATCAATCTACAGATAAGGTTGGCTCCTATGAGGTTCTAACTAGCTAAAACTATAATGGGGGAGAAAAGAGTGTTTAAAGAGATTTAAATATATTTGATGCTAGAACTTGTAATGGTTTAGATTAGAAAACATCAATAAATACATAAATCTCATGAAATAAAGCAACTGCTAAAACATACTAATAAATCAACCAATTTTACCATATGGAGAATAATTTTTAATCAGTATATAGTTCCATAGACTATTAGCTCCGGAATCAGAGAACTAACACACGAGAATCCAAAAAGTAGAATTAATGTCATGTACATTCATCTAGATAACCAGAAATATTCATCCATTCATACATACATTTTCTACAAGATGTTGAACCAGAGGCCAAATAGATATTTCTATTGCATTGCTCCTTCCAAAAGTCCTTATATATGCAACTTGTAAATGCTTAAAAGTTGACCTTTTAACAAGAGGCCATTTCTCTTATTTATAATACCTCTATAGTTTAATATCTAAGATATAAAAATATCTCTTTGAAACTATTACAATAGATTGTGAAGTGACTAAATTGGTATAAACATCGTGCAATATGATTGATCTAAAAAATGGAAAACATGGTGTAAGATTCCTATCTGTGGATTAAATGCTTCACACATGCAGATAAGGGAGTGGAGACACGCTTGAATTTGATTCGTTCTGTGTTCCTAAATGCCTTCCTCCATTGTGGATCTATAACAGATGCTATCAGACTACCTATCCTCTACAAATCCTATCTTTTGTAACTATCACAACATCGTTGTATAAATACGTTGAAATATCAAATCTATTTCATGCCATCAACCCCTTCCTACACTAGTAAATGTGATGTGGAAACCTATCATGATGTCATGACAATGTTTTCCTTTTTTGACTTCTTGCAGTTAGCAACCATGACATGGTGAAATGTCATGATGTTGCATCTTCCCTCCAATTCTCTAACCTTTTCAATATATGGTTGTCGTTAGAGAGTCACCTATTACAATGCTGCATATATTCTTTTTGATGCAACCTTTTGTATCTCATGGCTATGAAAATTCAAGGATTCATGATGTCATGACATCTCTTCTTCCTTGGTTTTTTTATCACTTATAATCTATATAGGGTATGTCTCAATATCATAACAATATTCCATTCTTTTCATTTTGTGGGTAATCACGACCATGAAATAGCATCAAGTCACGATGTTGTGCTCTTATTACCTTATGAAGTCCCTTTAGAACTTTATAACGGTGTCATAGCGACAAGTCGCTATGCTATGATATCGCACTTCCATTTACTAGGTTCACCTTAACACTTGATTTATCTAACTTCTCTGTAATTTTATAATTACCAATATATTTTACTGAAGAACATATCTTCTTATTGCGGTGTTTTAATTTTTGGTCCTGAATTATAGCCTTGGACATTGTTTATCATAACAAAAGAGTTGGAGGGGTGAGGAGAACGCAAAAATCACCCACATTATTGGTGACTTATAGGGGAATTTTGCTTGTAAGGTTTACAATACCTAGACTACCTTGTTATTGCACCAGTGTTTTAGAGTATGAAATAAGATGAGAGGACATGAGAAGGCTTTAACAAGACAAAAAGGGAAGAGTGAAGAGATAGTCACTACGGGAGGAGGGAAATATTTTTTCTTACAAAAATCCACCAACAAGGAAAAAAGAAAGGATATACAAATATGAGAAGCTCAAAATTATGCATGGGGAACTAAAATAAAATGAGATGGGAGGGAGCCCTTATGCATGATAAAAATGTGGTGCAATGGAGAAGGATAGGAACAAAACATAGTATATAACTCCATGGAAGATAGGGGAAGACCAAAAAGTTAGAAGAATGAAAATAATTCACAGGAAGGCAAGAAGGGATAACACTAGAGTGCTAGGGAGGAAAGGAAGGCTAGAACTCCATGGAAGATAGGGGAAGACCAAAAATTTAGAAGAATGAAAATAATTCATAGGCAGGCAAGAAGGAATAACACTAGAGTGCTAGGAAGGAAAGGAAGGCTAGAAATCAATGGAATTGGAGTTACACAAATTAGTGTAATATCCAACAACTAAAAACCTCCATAAATATACTCCATTAGGGCTTGAAGGTGGTTCCTAAAAATTTTACCTCTATAAATACATGCCATAAGGGCTCAAGGTTGCTTCCAAAATAGATATATTGTCATAAGATGAAATATTTTGATGGGAAACCATCTGCTTCTCGAGGGTCTATTTAGCTTTTTAATATAGGTGGATAGAGATTTCTTCCACCATTCAAAGTTTTTCCTCCAATTTTCTACTTGCACTATTGGTCTCATCTCATCCACTGAAGTTGCATCCTTTTGATTTGATATGAGAATTCATCCTTTTATAAGGGCTTGCTGAGGGAAAACCATTCATCAGATGATGATTAAAAAATCACACCTCTTGTATTTTAACAATATACTATATGCTTAAGCTATTATTCATGCGTCAACTAATATTTTCACTCATGTTGCTTTGATTTTATTTATGTTGGTTGAGCCTTTTCTACACATTTCTTCTAACTCAGTATGACATCATATTGTGCATGTATGACACCATTCTTTTCCTACATGTGCTTCAATGGTCTTATCTCTACCATATCGTATTCTCGATCATACATCATATTATTTTGAAAAAAACTACCTTTATTCATTGGGCTATAGATTCAGAGAAAACATTCATGAAATAGGAAAGAAGGAAAAAAAAACAAAGATTCACTATGTTTTGTATTCTAGTGGCCATAACAAATGACCCTCTTGATTCAACTCAAAACTCGATCTACTCAATCAATTTTTTGCTTATTCAAGGTGCTTGTACCAGATGTTGTGGATCATATGCTTTCACATGGAACATACCTACTTATTCATGATGACTATAAGAAGTCACCATTATATATGTCAACTATGTACACAAAATATGACATGTATGCTCACAACTAGATTTTGAATTTTCTTTTGCACATCTATCCCATGAATCTGCAATGCACAGACCACATAGTACTAAATTTAAGTTTCACTATGTGTTTTTCTTGGCATGGTGTTTGACTACCACTAACCTCAACTAAGTCATGTTTTGCTTCTAGTTCCTATTTATAGATGATTATGTCCCAAGTATCAGGTACCACTCTGTTGGCTTTGCAAATATGCATCAAATTTCTATATGGTATATGTAGATTATTTTATTCTGAGATATTATGCCATCCATTATCTATATTTTATGATTTTTAGTTGATCATGCATCTTGGGTTGTGTTGAGGTGTTATTTTGTCAGGTTAAAAAACCACTCGACAACTAGGATTCAATTTCCTCTCTTGCAAAGAAACTAACTTTCTCCAAGGTTCTCACTTAATGTTTTAATGTGTCATACATATGTGCATAAATAAGTGCTTGAATAGTCTCAATGGCTTGCAAGTATTGTTAACAAGGGGCCTGGGAATTAGGTAATCAATTTGGAATTTATCATGTATTTAATACCTTTTCACAAATGCTTTCTCTAAATAATAAATTTGCCTTATAATATTAATAAATTGTGCAAATATATTCAATTATCTCAAAGCCACATTTTATTTAAAATTCTTCGAATGGGTTTAAATCAAATGTTTAATCTAGCATTTCAATTGATATGAAATTTTAATTACTTTAATAAAGATCAAAGCATTATGAAATTCAAATGAAATATAAACCCTCATATAAATATTCATCCTTTTAAAATATAAGGGTTTAATTAATGACAATATTTTATTCATCCCAAATATAAAATCAACATTAAAATATTTGGAAAATGAATAAAAGTAATAATGTTTAACCCTAAAATTGTAAGGCTTTCAAACCTTATAATTATAATCTATAGGGTTTTAATATAAAACTGATCTATGAACTGTAAATCGTATGCTTTAAAAATAAAGTTCATAAATATGTTTTTATCATATTATTTTCTTATTAAATATTTATGGAATAAAATATGTAATAACAAATATAATCCTCCAATGTAGATTTTGGATTGGTAAATAAATAAAACTATATTTAAAGCATGAAATCCAAACTAATTTCAATAAAATATATCAACTCATTCTCAACTTTATTAAATCAAATTTGAAACCAGAGTACTCATTTATCTTTTATAAATTTATTTATTTAAATATTAAAACAATTTAATATTTAAATAATAAATTATTAATAACCTAATGTAAAGTTTAATTCTTATGAAATTAAACTAGGCTATGTAAAAATGATTTAGTATAAAATAAATAATCAAAAGTTTTATGATGAGAAACTAATATTCTATCTCAGACAAATGCTACAGAATAATACCAATCACATAGACTTAAACTAAATAATTGACCAGCAGTATTCACACAACACAACAATGGAATGATGCAATTTTCAACGGAAATTTAATTATTGAAAATTATATCAAACATTTTAATTACAATTCAAATACCATATTGATGCTTATTTGAATCCCTAAAATATTTTGATATAATAAAAATATTACAATAAAGTTTGGTTTATCTATAATTTGAGATTCTCTGTAGCTTCTCTTCAATAACACCTTTGATTATTTGAAAAGTCCTTCCTTATGCTCTGCTCCTCAAAGTGTCCGACCCTTTCCATGAATCTCAATGAATTATTTATAATTTGAAAAGTTTAGTTATTTTGTTTCATCACAGTTTCGGGAATGAATTTTATAACTATCTTCTTCAACCATTGCCCTTGTATTACCTACATAATGAAATAATAATCAAAATATTAAAACAAAACCAAACTTTATTTATTATTCATTCTCCCGTAAATTTCCTTTTTCCCAAAAAAAATCAAAGTTCTCATATTGCTAAATTAAACTACTATTTTTTGGTGAAATTGACATCTGAAATCCTATAAGTTTGGTACCATTAGATAGAGAAAATCTATATCTTTTTACCAAGGTTTGAATGATATCAAACATAGTTGTCTAGCTAAAGATATTTCCATTTCAATTTTACATTAATTTTAGGGTTAACCCTAAAATATAATTTAATTATTTAAATGAAAATTAATCATTTAAACTTTTGAAAATGATTTTAATAAAATTATTTGATTTTAAATAATGCGATTAATATGCAAATAATAAAAATATTCAGTTTGAAGCATTGCAACTACATTCAAACCTTCAAAATCCAAATATGTCAGCAATTCCAAAGTGAAAGCAAATTTTCAAAGACCTTGATTTTTTTTTTTTTTTTTTTATTTGTGGAAAACATCCCAAAAGGGATGCCACTTTCGGGTAAGACCCAAGGAGGCAGGGGTATCCATTCCGCCAAAAATGCCCAGGACTCGGACCCGGCCTACCACCTTTGACATACTCAAGGAGCAAACAAACACACAAAACCAATTTAAAAATAAGTAAATAACAACAAAAATAATAAAATAAAATAAAAAACATGCTCCTTGAGTGTGTCAAAAACAAAAGCACAACCAAACACGCACAATAAGATAAAAGAAACCACAACACAAACCACATAGAAAAACACAAGAACCACATAACAAAACACAAACAAGACAAAAACAATAGAACACTACAAAGACATAACCCAAAAAAAACATGAAAAATAAACACAACCAAAACCTAAAAAATTAAAAAATAAAATAAAAATAAAAATAAAAAACAACCAACAACAGACAATAAACAAAAACAAAAAACATAGAAAACACTCACACATAAAAACACGAAATAACACAAACAAAGAGAAACCCAAGAACAAGAACGAAAAAAACACAAGAACAATAACAAAAAACATAAAAAAAAAAAACAAAAACACAAGAACAACAAAAAACAACACAAAGAACACAAAAACAAAACAAAATAAAAAAACCCACCCACCTTAAAAAACTAAACAAAAAAAACAAAAAAGAAAAAAGAAATAAAAAATGAACAAAACAATGACCTATCTAGACCAGAAGACTATTAAGGCAAGAATCAACAGAGGAAACAAAATAAAGAATAGAATGAGCTAGGGAACTAAAAAAAATTGAATGAACCAAAGAGAAGCAAAAAAAAAAAAAAGAAGAAACTAGGTACCTTCAGAACTGGAGCCATCCAAAGAAATGATAGAAAGAAGAGCTTCCCTAATTTGAGAAGCCCACCATATAGGAGGGTGGCCATAACAAGTAAGATCACCTTTGTCCAAAGCCCAATTAGCTAAAGCATCAACACTCTTGTTTTGATCTCTGACCACATGATTGTAATCAACTTTCAAAAATCCCATCCTGGATTAACTGAATCTTCTCAATAATTCTTTTTATTCTCCAATCCACCTTATGATTCTTAGAAGGATTCTTCAAGAGATTAATCATAAGTTGAGAGTCGGACTCAACTAACACCTTTTCCCATCCAACCTTAGTAGCCTCCTGAAGGCCTCTCGAGGATACCATACCCCTCAGCAAGGTTATTGGAAAGAATACCCAAATTCTCAGCAAAAGTAAAAACCAGGGAGCCATCCGAAAGTCTACCAATTCCTCCCACACTGGCTTTTCCAGGGTTCCCTCTAGAGGCTCCATCAGTATTGACTTTTCCAAAATCCTTAGGAGGAGGTTGCCAATTTCTATTCCTATCCATCTTACTAATACTCACATTCCCTTTAAGTTGGTTGCCCTTAGAAGGTTTAATATTCAATATTTGCATCACTTGATCCCATCTTTGGTGGGAGTTTTGGGGGTGATTAAGGAGATGATGGACTCGATTCAACTAAGTTGGCTATGGTATTTTGCCAAATATAGTGAATATCCTTCCTATCTTGATTAAAAATTTGGTTGTTCCTTTCATTCCAAATATTCCAAAGAAGAATGGTAGAACCCATCCAAACTAACCGCCTAATAAAATGATCAACACCCTCTTGATTAGGCCAATCCCTCCAAAGTTGTTCAAAAGTAAAAAAATTGGACCACTGTAAGCCAAGTAAAGTGGCCATTCTCCTCCATAGCTCAGAGGCTAAAGTACACTCAATAAAAATATGGTTGATATTTTCTACATTCTCTTCACACATTTCACATCTAAAAGGGCCATGAAAACCACGCTTCATAAGTTGCTCACCAAGTAAGCACCCTACGATGCAATAAAAGCCAATTAAAGAACCTCACCTTAGGCCAGAGCTTTTGAGCCCACAATCGAGAAAATATGTCAGAAGAATGGTTGGGATTATTATGGCATAAGGTCAAATAACCTTGAGCAACTGAATACTCACCCTTAGTAGTGTTGTTCCATCCAAAACAATCTTTTTCATGGGACCAAGAGAGGGATCTCATATGAAGGATGCCTTGGATATCTTGTCTTTGCCTTTCTGGGATTTGAATAGGCCAGTCCTCAATAGGGATCCAATATCTACCAACCTTTGAATTACCAAGTATGGTACCGATAGTAATTAGCCACCTTTATCCAATTAGCTCGGTGAAGCTCCTCCATCCAAGGCCTCCAATCGGGAAACCGAGTTATCAAAGGCTTGTGACCATCCCAAGAATCTGTCCAAAAATTTGCATGTTGACCATTATGAATGATCCAAAATAATTTTTTCTTTATCAAATCCTCACCAGTCTTAAGAACTCGCTAAAATGGGAGAACCTTTGGTAGGAAGTTGATAGCGAACAAGGTCTTCAGGACTTTTGTTCTCAACATATTTAGCACGGAGATTATTGGCCCAAAGAGCATTGGGGTTATGCAACATCCTCCAATATAATTTAGCAGCTAAAGCTTTGTTGTTATTAATTGAAGACCGTAATCCTAACCCCCCTTCACTCTTAGGAAGACATAAAGTATCCCATTTCACCAAGGCCCATTTTCTTTTCTCCTTAGTACCACTCCAAAGGAAACGATGACTGATTTGATCCAATTCTCGAAGAACAACCTTTGGGATATTCAAAATGGAAGAAACATAAATAGGAATAGCTTGAAGGACTGATTTTACCAAGGTGATTCTACCCCCAGAAGAAAGCCACTTGTTGGTCCACTTTCCAATTTTCTTCTTGACTTTGTCCAACAACCAATTCCAATATTTATTTTTCTGCCTTTGAATATTTATGGGAATACCTAAATAAGTGATTGGAAGAGAGGTCTTCTTATATCTTAGTTTATCCAAGACCATGGATTCCTGTCTAGCAGAGCAGTGAAAGAAAATAACTTTAGATTTGTCTTCATTGATCAACTGCCCAGTAGCCTTAGAAAAATAGCTAATGATTTGCTTAATATTAGAAGCTTCCTTAACTGTAGCTTTACCTAAAAGAGTAGAGTCATCCACAAATTGAAGATGAGAGATAGGTCTAGCTCCATGAGCAATGGTAACTCCCTCAAGGGTTTTGTTTTCCCTCTTTTTGGTTATAGTCCTACCCAAGCATTCAACAAGAATGATGAATAAATAAGGGGATAGCGGGTCACCTTGCCTAATACCTCTAGAAGCTGGGAAAGACCGAGAAGGCCTGCCATTGATAAGAACTAAGTAGGAAACTGAAGAGATACATCCCATAATCCAATCCATCCAATCCTTAGAGAAACCAAATTGCCTCAAAACTTTGATAAGGAAGTGCCAATCCACTCTGTCATAAGCTTTGGATAAGTCTAACCGAATGAACATGGAAGGAGAATTTTGCATATCCATGGAATGGATGGCTTCCTGAGCAAGAACTATCTCATCTACTATTTGACGTCCTTCCACATAACCCCCTTGCTCTGGGGAAATAATCTTATGCAAAAGAGGCTTCAACCTTTCTGCCATGATTTTAGTAATGATTTTGAGAAGAACATTACATAAAGCAATAGGTCTAAAAGCTGAGATATGATCAACCTCTTGAGCTTTTGGAACAAGAGTAATATAAGTTTTATTGATAACCTTCAAAATTTCTTTGGCTTTCCTGGCTTCTTCCACCACCTCTAATAAATCAACATGAAGGATATCCCAGAACTCTTGGTAGAACTCAATAGGAAAACCATCAGGACCTGGGGTTTTCCCTTTTTGCATTTTAAAAACTACTTGTTGAAGCTCATTGATAGTAACAGGAGCAGTCAAAATAGAGTTCTCCTCAGAAGTGATAAGAGAAGGGATTGCTTGAAGAACATTATATTGTGAAGTTGAGTCAAGGGGAGTAGCAAGAAAAATATTGGAAAAGTAATCAACAACAATAGAGTTCATGCCATCCCAAGTATAAACAACATCTCCAGAATCTGATTTTAAGGAAGAAATAAAGTTGTGAGATCTTCGAGCTAGAAGAGATTTGTGGAAGAAATTTGTGTTTCGATCTCCTTCTTTGAGCCATTGAATTCTAGATTTTTGCTTCCATAAGATTTCTTCTCTTTTTTCCCATTCCTCTAACCGAGTTGTGAGTTTAATTTCATCTGCACTTCTCTTCTCTCGTGAGGCCATCTAAATGGATTTTCTTATTCAAATTTTCAATATGAGCAATAACTTCATGTTTTTTTTATGAACATCCCCAAACTCTTTCCAGTTCCAAGTCTTGATTTTGGATTTAATGTATTGCAGTCTTTTGGCAAAATAGAACATCTTAGTCCCATGCCTAGGTTTACCTTCCTTCCACCATTGTTGCACATGAGGTCTGAAGGAAATGTCTCTAAGCCACATTAATTGAAAACGAAAAGGAGAGAAACTCACATTGGTTTTCCACATTTCCACCATGACTGGCCAATGATCCGAACCAGCATTATTAAGAGTCTTCACTTTAGGAATGTGACCATGGATTAAGAAATTTTTAGAGAGCAAAAACCTATCCAATCTCTCCATTATACAAGCTAAGCCTTGCCTTCTGTTAGACCAAGTCATAAGGCCATTATCTGGTTGGATATCCACAAGATGGAGGTTTGCAATATATTCGCTCATGAGGTCAGTGCTTTTGTCCAAATTTCTATTTCCCCCCTTTTCTCATCCAGAGAGAGGATGGTATTGAAATCTCCTCCGATCAAGATCCAAGCTTTAGGAAAATGAGAGATAATATGAGTAATATCCTTCCACTGTCTTCTTTTTTCCTCCAAAGAAGTCAGAGCATAAACAAGTAATGCAGAGCATAATCTGGTTGGAATGTCTACTTTGAATAGCTATAGCCAACAAACCCCAACCGCCAACCATATGGTGAATAACTACCTCTTTTGGATCCCAAAGACAAGCAATGCCACCCGAAGTCCCTTGGGAACTGAGGGAAACCACTTTTCCAGCTGGCCAAATTTTACTGGCAATTAAGTCCATATCCTCCATTGACATCTTTGTTTCTTGAAGGAAAACAAGATGTGGATGATTTACCTGAATCATTCTTCTAATTTCATTTTGTTTTGAAAGACTCCCTTTGAGTCCTCTAATATTCCAAGTGATGATCTTCATTAATACCAGGGCTAAAAAAGTTGGGAAGGGCATTAATCTTACCTTCCTCTACAAGCTTTTCACCTTCTTTTACCATATGATATTGATTGGTCTTGCGACCTACTTTTTGATTAGAATCCATCTTCAATTTTTTTTCCCTATTTCTTGACTTATTCCAATTGAATCTGAGATGGCTTCTAACCTTGAAGAATGCTCGTACACAACCAAAATTTTACTAGATGGTTCAACGGAGTCTATATTGGGACCTGCATTATTTGAAGTTTTGACATTTGAAATATTGTTTTTCTTGTGTAAATTTTCTCCTTTTTTTCTCGTTGAAAACCTTTGATTTGTTGGTTTGTCTCTCGAGTTCTTCCCTTCATATTTAAATTGTGTTTCTAAGATTTCAGTTTCCATTATTTCCTCTTCCTCACTTGGGACATCATTTGTGGAAAGGATTTCAAACATATTAGCAGATGACTTTGATTGATCCTTCATAACTGGTTTTTTCTGAGTGTTCTTCTTCTTAGGTATTTGGAAACCTGTTGAGTTTATATCTTCTTTCTTTTGATCAGGAATTTTATTTGGGCAAGCACTGGCCAAATGACCATATTCATGGCAAATTCTACAACGAAAAGGAATGTTCTCATAGTCCACTACTTGCTCCCAAGTGTCTTCCCCAAATTGTAATGTGATATTTTTAGGTAGGGGTTTGTCAAAATCCATTAAAACACAAATCCGAGCATAAATAATATGTTCAAAATTTTGAGTACAATCAACAATCATCATAAAAGTTCCTAAAGAGTTTCCAATTGAAGAAAAAATAGTAGGATTCCAAAATTCAATAGGGAGGCCAAAGAGTCTAACCCACACGGGAGCTATAGAAGGCATCTCTTCTTCGGATTTAAATTTAGTATGCCAGGGCTTCATGAAAAGCCCCGCCCTTCCAAAAAACCAAGGACCCCCTTGAAAATTTTTCTCTCTATCTTCATTATTAGCAAATAAAACAAGAAAATAACCATTTGGATAAATAGAGATTTGTAACTCACCTTTAGTTTTCCAGATTTTTGCAGCCCAGACTTTGAAAGCAGATAGACTCGGACGAAAACCCACGAACCGACAAATTAGTCCTCTTTTTTCCAAATCTTCAATGCCAGTCTGAATGTTACCCATATCAAGCTTAACAATAGGAGTTCCATCAGCTCCTTTAAGACATCCTGACTCCATTTTCCTGGGATCAATCTTAGGCATTCTTAGAGGTTTATGGGAAGCCCTAATATTGATATTAGCATTGGGCTGAGGCTGTCCACCATGAAGGGCATCCCTAAAATTCATTTTTGGGACTGAGTCTTCAAAATTCTTACCCTTGATAGGGGTTTTCATAGTAGAATTATTTTGTGGGTGCACCTTAGCACCAGATTCACTTGAGATATGAGCCATTTTTTGATCAACTACTTGAAACTTGTTTCGTGATCTCTTTAATCCTTGCCCTAGACGTCGTGGAAAGGTATGGTTTTCACTTTTCTTTTGTGCAGCAAATTGGAAGCCGTTGTCACTCAAGTTCACAGTATGATCTATTGAAAGACAAATTTCTAACCCATATTGTATCCCCTACAACATTTCCTACTAAAATATTGAGCATAAACCACAAAAATATTGGCCGCTAGGGCCCGAAGGCCCTAAAAACCAACCTCTGGAGCTGCTTGCACTCAACCCAGATGAAACCCTCGCATAGCCGCTTGCCAAATATGTCGTTCACACATAGGGATGTGCTAGGATCTGTGTTGCTCCAAATGATATGAAAATTGGTGGAGACGTTCTAGGGTTTTTCAGGCATCTACCCTCAAAATTTTAGCTCAATCCGAGTCCGGATGAGTGAGCCCTCAAAGACCTTGATGCAGGAAAAATTGGATAAACAAAAATTCCCCAAAATCACAAAATTTAAGGTGGGTCCCCAATTTTGGGGTCGTTGTGAAGGAGTCACAACAAATGGCGACTCTGTTGGTAAATATCCTTGGACATTTCAGATTTAAAAACCAAATTCTTAAAACAACAAAACCCAAATATTAGAATTATAAGTGTCAATTATATCCAGAGAATGAGGATAGACCAATTCAAAATGAACCATCAGAATCATCAGCATCAACTTTGTGTGTGTAAAGTGATTCATTCCATATATTTTGAAACCATTCAATTTTCTATTGTCAATTTTGCATTTCAGGCTATGAATATTTCTCTTTAAAGTATACCTTCACCTGATTCTCTTTAGACATTGCTCTACTACCAGCTAGGCATTCATAGCC
The DNA here is from genome assembly GCA_028583015.1 of Wollemia nobilis. NCBI lineage: Eukaryota > Viridiplantae > Streptophyta > Pinopsida > Araucariales > Araucariaceae > Wollemia > Wollemia nobilis. Next base: position 1,831,968 of record JAQPPZ010000574.1, on the reverse strand, counting down.
CCAGTAGAGATTATCTAAATCTTCCATATATTAGGTGAAATTTTGCAATTTATATTTTCATTTAAGTCTAGACCTATCTTCACTACGAGTCAGGTGTCTATAGCCCTGGTGAAGGCTATCTAGACTATGGTGATAGATTTATCATTAATTTTTATGGTATTTGTGACAGATTTGACTTTACTTTTCATTGTATTCATCATTTTTCTTTTTTTTTCTTTTTTTTTTAAATCTTGTAATATGGTACTTTGCAACAAATCCACCTACCATGTGGGTTAGAGATCATGTAAGGTTGAAAGAGTATATAAAATTTTTCACCTTAAATTTACAAAATTGACAACTTCATACTTCCAGAATTTCAAGAGATATTCCTTAATATGTTTGTGATACTCGTGAAGATTTTGCAATATGATTCTAATATTTCAAATTTCCTTATCTTGGTTCAAATTCATGAAGATATAAACTAACATCTCACTTTTCCTTTTCTCCAAGTTTTATAGGTTTTCAAAATAGGTAATTTCATCCTATACGACCCAGGACCGAATACCAAACAAAACCATCAAATGATAAGTGTCTCGGTAAAAACTACCTTAATTCTTTAAAACCTCGCTAAATTTTTTTAAAGACAAACATCATCACAAAACTTCCAAAATATGGCAAAGACAATTTATTGCAACACAAAAAAAATTCATGAAATAACAAATTACGTACAAAACAAAAGAAAAATAAAAAAACCCAAAAAACTATTTGCAAAAATATACATTATGTACAAAATGATAACAGATTTATGCTATAACCTTCCTAGATCCCAAATATGATTGGCACACTGTAAAAGACATATATGATTTGCATTCCAAGCTTTACATAAATCCAACCAAAACAAGATTAAGTGAAACGATGTAATCTGCATTTTGCCTTTCACACCCCACTGATTTAATTTAAAATTATAAGCAATTCCATGTTCAAGATTTTATCCATTAACCCTACAAGTAAATACATGATCTTCTATGATCTTATGCTTATTCAACAAGATGGGAATTTCAAACCTTGATTCATTACTTTGACCTAAATTCTCATCTTCATAAGCATATAATATTTCTTTCAAATAAGAAGCAACTTCTAAAAATTTTAACGTAAAATCATCATTTATGTTTTTAGGCCAATCATATTCATGTTTACAAGAATCTAGGATATTTACAAAATAAGAATCATTATATTTTTGTATCCTAGATTGAATTGTTAACTGTTGTTGAACTTGGTTCAATGATTCAAGCATGTCTTCTTTTTCATTTAGCAATGCAAACTTATTTGTAGTGGGAAAATAAATCCACTTTAATTCTTGATCAACCTCCAATGACATCTCATCACAAATAATATCAAAATCGAATAAATGATTATGCAAAATTTTACCTGACTCTTGAATGTTTGGACATAATGGATAAGATTCTACCTTTTGTATACTTTCATTTAACATTATTTGATGAACCATGTAGGCCCAAAATGGCCACATACTTAGTAAAATTTTGTATAAAAGTGACAAAATCATCATTTCATAAACTTTACAGTATGCTTTTATCCAGAATCAGGTTAGAAGTTATTAGTCAAGTTTTCTTAGTTGGAGCGAATCCAGGTGACTTTACTCCAGTTTCATAATGAAGAGATATCTCAAATCTACAAAATTTCCTAAGTTATGATGATATAAGCGACAGAAAAGTGTGGAATGGTGATTCCAGGAAGGTCCTCTTTGTTTTCGACTCTAGGATGAAGATAAATTTCAAAATCCGTAAAAGTTTCTAAGAGATGATTACATCAGTGGATGAAAAGTGTGGAATGGTGATTTCAAAATGGACAAGTCTTCCCTTTTCAGAATGAATATAAGACAGGGTGACATAATAATGAAAGAATGGATTCATGACAGAAGAAGTATGTGAATAGCTCCAGACCCAGATTGAAGGATATAATATTGAAGGTTAATATCTCGGAGCGGATTTGAGGTTCAAAATTCTGGATTGGAGATTCTATTGTTTTTGATAAGATAGAGGACATCATCATTTTTAAAGTGAAATTGCATTTAGCTTATGCCAGATTGAACCTAAATTATGTGATGAAGAAGATCGATGGTTGAGGTTAAGTTGCCAAATATTGGTTGTTTTAAAGATGTTGTTGTATCAGAATTGTAATAGTTTGTCATGAGGTGAAGCATCTAGGGTTTCCAAGAAGATCAAACCAAACGCGGTTACATATTGACGATGGTAATTCACTCCCAAGAAGGATCGATGAAAATGCATGATCTTTAACACCTAAGATTTAGTTCCATTAAATGATCAACAAGTTGTAGAGACCCCGAGTTGTCATGGTAGATTTTATTTCAATGGATTTCTCGGAGGATGGACCAATGAGCTGATGTCAGCTAAGATCTTTACTGTACTATTGTAACAATTATTGAGTAAGGTGCAACAACAGTATTGTAATTGTTGTCAACACAGTCAGATAGATCTGTTGATGCAGTGGACAGGAAGTTCAAAAGCTATTCAGATGCAGAAGACAAGAGTTCAAAGGTTATTTAGAGTATGTACAGTGATTTTCCAAGAAGACCGAAGTGGCCCATATGCAAAAGATCAAAGAAAAATACAAGTAAGAAAAGTATCACGATATCACGACATATACAGTAGGAAAGAAAAACTATCATGATTTTGCGATATGTTGAAAGAGAAAGAAAAATCAGGAAGAATTGTCGTGATTTCGTGACATGTTGGAAGAGAGAGAAAAAGCAGGAAAAACTATCATGATTTCGTGACATGTTGGAAGAGAGAGAAAAAGTAGGAAAAACTGTCGTGATTTCGTGACATGTTGGAAGAGAAAAAGGCAAGTGGAAAAACTGTCACGATTTCGTGACATGTTGGAAGAGAAAGAGAAAGCAGGAAAAAGTGTCATGATTTCGTGACAAGTTCGAAGAAAGAGAACAAGTAAGAAAAGTGTCATGATTGTTGCAGGCCAAAAAAGGTGAATGGTTTCCTATTTTTGTCACATGCCCGTGCATTTAATTATCAACCCAGTGAGCTTTGTAAACTTGCGAAGAGTCATAATTAGGTTACTACAATACCACTGGAGGTGAGTCTGCTAATCCTATGTTTGGGGGGTGTTCTTGAAATGGTTGTCAATCATTCTCGCACTCCTCAATAAATTACGTAAGAAGAATAGAATTAAACCTACAGGAAATAAATCATGCACGCGTTCCTGAAAATAAATCTACTGCAAAGTTGGAACTAATAAACTAACAAATGTTCTTATGAAAGCAATAAACTAATTAAAATTTATAAACGAAAAGGAAATGGGGAAGAAATACAGGATTAGAGTGGGCCTAGGCTCCAGCAGCTTCTTCCCAATTGAACACGTGCTTTAGAACTTCTGGAACTGTAATATATTTATCAACGTATTACACTCTATCTTCTGTAACTCTAAATGGATATTTATTAATTATTTCTATATATTTCTTAGAACGATCTACATGTGTTTATATAACACATCCGTAGAACTTCTGTTACAGAAGTGGTTACAATAGTCGATTCTTCCTAGACTAAATTAGAACATTCTGGAAAATGCAATTGACGTCTGGCATTCTATTCTGATGGCAGCATGTTTTTTTTGGTTCGTGCTTTTCCTGGCATCAGTAAGACATTTTGATACATCGATGCAATCTCCAATTTAGCTCTGCATGATGCAGAGCTAGAACTGCACCAGCTGCTGCCATCCGCGTCGTTCAAATCTGGTCAACAGGTAAAGAATCAGTGGTGCCTTCCTTATGAGGAAGGTACCTTGTTATCATGGCACCTTCTGGTTGTAGGGAGGCGCTTGCCTTCTATTAGCGCCTTCCGACTGTGGGGAGGTGCTTGCCTTCTATTAGCACCTTTCGGCTATGGGGAGGCACTTGCCTTCTATTGGCACCTTCTGACTGTGGGGAGGTGCTTATCTTTGGTTGGTGCCTTCCAGTTTTAGGGAGGCACTCGCATTTAGTTGGCACCTTCTGACTGTAGGGAGGTGCTCGCATTCAGTTGGCACCTTCCAACTATAGGGAGGCACTCGTATTCAGTTGGCACCTTTCGACTATAGGGAGGTGCTCGTCTTTGGTTTGGCACCTTCCGATTGCAGGGAGGCACTTGTTCCCTTGGCACCTTCCAGTTGCAGGGAGGCGCCTATGTTCTCTACATTGACCCCCGATGAAATAAAGTGCCAGGTCCATCAAAAGACCTAGACCGTTCCAAATCTAACTAAATCAACTGCAATTCCACAAAATATACTAAAAGCACACAAATTAGATAACATGCATAATTATATCAAATATCTATATAATCATTCATAAAAGTATGCAATACTTATTATATAGCCACATATTGATCAAAGAAATATGTACAAAATATGAGCATTTCTGGTGCTCATCAGTGATTTCGTGACATGTCGCATTTTCACGACTAAAATAGGAGAGAGAAAGTAAGTTTGAAAAGTGTCACGATTTCGTGACATGTCGCATTTTCATGACTAAAATAGGAGAGAGAAAGTAAGTTTGAAAAGTGTCGCGATATCGCGACATGTCACATTTTTGCGACAAAAGAAAGAGAGGAAGCGTACGAAAGCAGAACTGTCATGATTTCGTGACAAAAGCAGAAAGCAAGACTTTGAAAGTAGAAGTGTTGTGATTTCGTGACAAAAGCAAAGAAGTAAAGTACGAAAGCAGAAGTGTCATGATTTCATGACAAAAGTAGAGAAGAAGACTTCGAAGGCAGAAGTGTCACGATTTCATGACAAAAGCAAAGAAGTAAAGTACGGAAGCAGAAGTGTCACGATTTCATGACAAAAGCAAAGAAGAAGACTTCGAAGGCAGAAGTGTCACGATTTCATGACAAAAGCAAAGAAGCTAAGTACGAAAGCAGAAGTGTCATGATTTCATGACAAAAGCTAAGTTGAAGACTACGGAGGCAGAAGTGTCACGATATCGTGACAAAAGCAAAGTCAAAGTCTATGGAAGCAGAAGTGTCGTGATATCATGACAAAAGCAAAGATGAAGTATACGAAGGTAGAAATGTCACGATATCGTGACAAAAGAAAAGACGAAGTCTACAGAGGCAGAAATGTCATGATATCATGACAAAAGAATAGAGAAAGCGTACGGAGGTGAAAGTGTCATGATATCGTGACATGTATTTTCATGGCAACAACAACAAAAGAAGCTATAGAGGCAGAAATGTCATGATTTCATGATAGGTCATAAATGCGCAAGTCAAGAAGGAGAACCCGACTGAAATGAGAAGTATGATAGTGGACCGACATCACTACGGCATTTACAGGGGTAGTTATAGAGTGATTTCATATTGCTAAAATACGAAGAGTGATCAAAAGTCAGTATGGCGGTTACAAGGTCTATCCAGAATGAAATCATCAAGCGATGGATAAACCGAACATCTTCTTGAGTTGAAGCCGATGAAGACCGATGACAGTCGACTAAAATTAGGGTTTATAGTTGTTATGAAAGCCGACTAAGATTAGGATTTACAGCCAACTAAGATTAGGGTTTTCATCATAAAAAATATTGTTATAAAAGGAGGGTTGTTTGGAGAATTGAGAAGATGGTGGAATGTGTGTGAAATACGGTCATTGTGCATAGAGAGCAAGTCATGTCGAATCATGCTAAGTGCAAAATTTGCAAAGAGAGCAGAGTGCAAAAGGGAGAAGATGATCATGAAGTTTGATTAATGAAGGGAGTTGTGTGTGAGAAGAGGAAGTTTGAGTGATTGCAGAGAGTAGAGTGCATAGAGAACGCAAAGGTGAAGAAGACTAGTCAGGGTCTTGCAAAAGCAAAGGTATCTTACTATCAAACTTATAGATTCAAATTGAAGTCTAGGTTGTAGCTTGGCATCAGGGGTTGGTGCTCCTTTCTGTTGGTGTAGATAAATCAGGGGTTGGTGCTCCTTTCTGTTGGTGCAGATAAATCAGGGGTTGGTGCTCCTTTTTGTTGGTGTAGATAAATCAGGGGTTGGTGCTCCTTTCTGTTGGTGTAGATAAATCAGGGGTTGGTGCTCCTTCTAGTGGTGCTGGTAAATTGATTGTAAAGTTGGTGCTTTGCAAAGGCTAGATTTGGATGGTAGTCCAAGCAGTCAATTTTTGAGGAGTAGCCACATTGGTGAACCTCGTTAAATCTTGTGTTGTGTGATGCTCTTTTGTTATACTTGTTGTATCTAGTAATAAGTTTTAATTGCTACGGTATTAAGAGCTATAAATTTAAGTTTATAGAGCTACACTGATTCACCCCCCTCTCAGTGTCATTGTAAGACTAACAATTGGTATCAAAGCTAAGTTCTTGTACAAGCTTAATCGGCTAGGGTGATCTTGGAAGTAACACAATGGCAGGTGGTGAAGGCTTCTCATCAAACAAAGCACCATTGTTTGATGGATCTAATTATGTGTTTTGGAGAATAGGATGGACATATTTTGCTTTGGGATAGAATGGGATTGGTTAGTGGATAAAATACCATCTCCTAGAGGATTTGAAGAGGAAATAGGTGAAGCTCTTTTCATGGCATTTGAAGAAGTAAAATCAGAAAAGGAAGGAGTGAACTCTGAAGTATGTGGTGAAAACCCTGAGGCTGAAGTAGATCTAGAAGGTGAGTTGATCTCTGCACTTGAAGAGTGGAAAATAGAGAGGAAAAAGAATAAGAAAATTTCAAAAAATCTTGAGGATGCAAATGAAATCATAACCAGTCTAAAAGTACAGACAGAAGAATACAAGAAAATATCTGAAGATCTCGAAGTACAAATTACCATGAAAATAGATTATTGTTGCAAACTAGAAGAAGAGAATGTTGGTTTACGGATGCAGATAGAAGAGATGAATCACAAAATTAGTTGCTATCACAAACGCGAAGAAAGTTCTATGAAGTTGGATAAGATTATAAATGACCAAAGGCCTACAGGCATCAAATTTGGTCTGGGTTTCATCGAAGGAGAATCATCAAATGGATCAAAGGCCAAAAATGTAGAATCCATAAAGAATGAAGATAAGAAACAGGTTGATCAAGGAAAAATGTCTCATGCAAAAGAAAGCAATAATGCCAGGCACGAAAGGAGAATTGACAATGATGGATTCACCAATGTCACACATCAAAGAAGAAGAAGACCTATGGCTCCTACGACAACATGGCAAAGACCATCACCCAGGTTCAATTATCCCTTTTCTGGTTTCTATTTTAAATGCAATGGCTATGGACATAAAATCTCAGACTACAAATATAATGTAAGACCAAGGAATTTCACCAAGTAGAAATGCTTTTTCTCCTCTGATGAATTATACGAGTAGAATGTTATAACTGTCATAATTTTGGGCACATTGCAAGAAATCGTAGAAGTACATTTGCATCAAATCAGTTTCAGGGAAGAAAATTTCAACCAAATAGGATGAGACAAAATAGAAAACTTCTCGAAAAACATGCACAAGCTATTGATAAGGGAAAGGCAAAACAAGAGCCCAAAACTACTATCAAAATGGAGTGGAAAGAAAAAGAGCGACTTAAGGAAGAAAAGGAATCCTTAATCGTACAAACAACATTTAAAGCACAGAATAAATATGTACCATGGATACTTGATAGTGGATGCTCCAGTCATATGACAGGTGACAAACAAAAATTTGAGAAGTTACAGAAATATGAAGGTGGTTCAATAAAGTTTGGAAATAATGATGGAGCTAAGATAGTTGGCAAAGGTTCAGTTAAAATTAGTGATGAAAAAATTAAGTCAGAAGAAGTCTTGTTTGTGGATGGTTTGAAACATAACTTGTTGAGCGTAAGTCAGATTTGTGATAAAGGTCATGAAGTAGTTTTTAAGAAGCAGGGTTGTGAAGTCAGAAAAACAAATAGTGGAAAATTGATAGCAACTGGATCAAGGACATCTGGAAACCTGTACACGCTCTCAGAGACTTCAGAAGGAGCTTGTTTTATTGGACAGGAAGAAGAAAATTGGTTGTGGCACAAGAGACTCGGTCATATCAGTTTTGATAATCTAGTAAAAATCAACTCAAAAAGGGCAGTGAGAGATATTCCCACCATCAACAAACCTACAAACAACATTTGTGCTTCATGCCAAAAGGGGAAGCAAACTAGAGTCACATTCAAAACAAAAGAGTACTACACAAGCAAACCTTTGGAACTAATACACACCGATTTATGTGGACCCATGAGAACACAAAGCATAAATGGTGACAAATATTTTATGTTGTGCATTGATGACTATTCCAGAATGACATGGATATTTTTCTTGAAGCATAAATCAGAAGCTTTTGAAATGTTCAAGACTTTCAAAAACCAAGTTGAGAATGAAACAGGAAAGAGGATCAAATGTTTAAGATCAGATAGAGGAGGAGAATTCATTTCAGAGGAGTTTACAGAGTACTGTGAAAAATACGGTATTAGGAGACAGTTTTCAGCAGCCAGGACACCTCAGCAGAATGGAGTGGTAGAAAGAAAGAACAGGACAATGCAGGAAATGGCATGGACTATGTTGGCTGAAAGTAGAGTAGCAGATAGATTTTGGAAAGAAGCAGTCCATACTACGGTGTATATCCAAAATAGGTACATGCTGAGAACACATGAAAGCAAAACTCCTTATGAGTTGTGGTTCGGTAAAAGGGCAACAACAAAATACCTCAAAGTTTTTGGCAGCAAGTGCTACATCAAAAGAACTGAAGATAATCTTGGTAAGTTTGAAGATAGAGCGGATGAAGGTATTTTTGTTGGTTATTCATCAAAAAGCAAAGCTTACAAATGCTACAACAAGAGGCTAAAGAAAATTGTGGACAGTGCCGATGTTAAATTTGATGAAGGTAGAGAACGAGTAATTAGCTATGAAAAGAACTACCCAATTTATGAAGAGGTTATTGAAGGAGATGAGGAAAACGAAACGAAAAAGATACAGAAAATTGACTCAGATGATTTAAGTTGTGATTCGAAGTGGAAGAAAATAAGAAATTCAAAATAGGTAGCTGGTAGAAAAATCATCCTAGAGAGCAAATAATTGGAGACCCCAAAGTTGGTGTTCAGACAAGAAGAAGAGTAGTAAGTAACTACTCTCTATTATCCAGACATTGAGCCCAAAAATGTTGCTGACGCAAGCAAAGATGAAAGTTGGATGAAGGCAATAAATGAAGAATTAGATCAGATCGAGAAAAATGAAACTTGGGAGTTAGTACCTAGACTTGCAAATAAAAATATAATCGGGACTAAATGGATTTTTTGAAACAAATTGAATGAAGACGGACAGGTAGTCAGAAATAAAGCAAGATTGGTATGTAAGGGTTATGCACAAGTTGAAGGCATTGACTTTGAGGAAACTTTTGCACAAGTAGCTAGACTAGAGGCAATTAGAATGTTTCTGGCTTTAGCAGTCTACAAGAATTTCAAAGTTTATCAAATGGATGTGAAATCAGCGTTTTTGAATGGGAAACTTGAAGAAGAGGTTTATATTGAGCAACCAGATGGTTTCCAACTTGGTGATGATCCCAACTTGGTTTGCAAGTTGAAGAAAGCATTATATGGCTTAAAATAGGCACCCCGAGCATGGTATGCAAGGCTAGACAACTATCTCACTCAACAAGGGTTTAAGAAAGGTATGGTGGATAGTAATTTGTATGTCAAAATAGAAAATGGGCATCTTATTGTTCTTGTTGTATACGTAGATGATATCATATTTGGCAGAAGCAAAGATGAGTCGTGTAAATATTTAGCAAATAAGATGCAGAAAGAATTTGAAATGTCAATGATTGGTGAACTTTCGTATTTCCTCGGGTTGCAAGTTAATCAAAATAAGAAGGGCATATTTATTTCTCAAGTTAAATATGTGAAAGAGATGTTAAAAAAGTTCACAATGGAGGATTGTAAGCCAGTTAGCACTCCCATGATGACAAGGTTGCAAGTTGAGCAAGGATGACAAATCTCCACCTGTTGATCAAACCATGTACAGATCTATGATTGGGAGCTTACTGTACTTGACAGCTACCGGACCAGATATTTTGTAGGAAGTATGCATGGTAGCACGATTTTAGGCTAATCCCAAGGAGACTCATGTGACAGTAGTGAAGAGGATTCTTCGGTACCTCAAGGGTACTATGGAGTATGGGTTATGGTATCCGAAAGGTAAAGACTTCACCCTTATTTCGTATTCAGATGCAGATTGGGCAGGAGGTGTCGATGATAGAAAGAGTACCAATGGAGGTGCATTCTATCTTGGAGACAGATTGGTCACGTGGCACAGTAAGAAACAAGAGTCAGTTTCTTTATCGACAGCAGAGGCAGAATATATTGCAGCGACAACATGTTGTACGTAGGTATTGTGGATGAAACAAACCCTGAAAGATCTTGGTATTAGCTTCAGTGAGCCAATATCAGTTAAGTGTGATAACACCAGTGCCATTAACATCTCCAAGAATCCGGTTATGCATTCACGCACAAAACACATTGCTATCAGGTATCACTTTTTGAAGGAGAAAGTTGCGAAAGGTGAGGTTAAGTTGGATTTTGTTCCAACTACAGAGCAAGTAGCAGATATCTTCACAAAACCATTGCCCAAGGAAGTTTTTGAGTACCTTCGCAATAAATTGGGAGTGGTCACACTTCCCAAGAATTGACTAGCTACAGGGATCACATTCTCAGGGGGAGCATTTAAGTATTTGATTATCTTTTTGCTCATGTTCATGATTTTTGCTAAGTGTAATAAATTTTGCCTGAGAATGTTGTGCATGGACTCAGGGGGAGTCTGCAGTAGCCCTTTGGTATTATTGTCAAAGGGGGAGAAGAGTTACAGGAAATTGCACATGTGTTGCCAAAAATTCCAAAGGGGGAGATTGTTGAGCAAGGTGCAGCAAAAGTATTGTCATTGTTGTCAACACAGTCAGATAGATCTATTGATGCAATGGACATGAAGTTCAAAAGCTATTCAGATGCAGAAGATAGGAGTTCAAAGGTTATTCAGAGTATGTACAATGATTTTCCAAGAAGACCGAAGTGGCCCATATGCAAAAGATCAAAGAAAAAGACAAGTAAGAAAAGTGTCACGATATCGCGACATATACAGCAAGCAAGAAAAACTATCACGATTTCGTGACATGTTGGAAGAGAGAGAAAAAGCAGGAAAAACTATCACGATTTCGTGACATGTTGGAAGAGAGAGAAAAAGTAGGAAAAACTGTCACGATTTCGCGACATGTTGGAAGAGAGAGAAAAAGTAGGAAAAACTGTCACGATTTCGTGACATGTTGGAAGAGAAAAAGGCAAGTGGAAAAACTGTCATGATTTCGTGACATGTTGGAAGAGAAAGAGAAAGTAGAAAAAAGTGTCACGATTTCGTGACAAGTTCGAAGAAAGAGAACAAGTAAGAAAAGTGTCATGATTTCGTGACATGTCGCATTTTTGTGACTAAAATAGGAGAGAGAAAGTAAGTTTGAAAAGTGTCATGATTTTGTGACATGTCACATTTTTGTGACTAAAATAGGAGAGAGAAAGTAAGTTTGAAAAGTGTCACGATATCGTGACATGTCACATTTTCATGACAAAAGAAAGAGAGGAAGCGTACGAAAGCAGAACTGTCATGATTTCATGACAAAAGCAGAAAGCAAGACTTGAAGAGTGTCATGATTTTGTGACAAAAGCAAAGAAAGTAGAAGAGTGTCAGATTTATGACAAAGAGAGAAGAAGTGTCACGATTTTATGACAAAAGCAAAGAAGTAAAGTATGAAAGCAGAAGTGTCATGATTTCATGACAAAAGTAGAGAAGAAGACTTCGAAGGCAGAAGTGTCATGATTTCATGACAAAAGCAAAGAAGCTAAGTATGGAAGCAAAAGTGTCATGATTTCATGACAAAAGCTAAGTTGAAGACTACGAAGGTAGAAGTGTCGCGATATCGTGACAAAAGCAAAGTCGAAGTCTATGGAAGCAGAAGTGTCGTGATATCGTGACAAAAGCAAAGACGAAGTATACGGAGGCAAAAATGTCGTGATATCATGACAAAAGAAAAGACGAAGTCTACGAAGGCAGAAATGTCATGATATCATGACAAAATAATAGAGAAAGCGTACAAAGGTGAAAGTGTCACGATATCATGACATGTATTTTCATGGCAACAACAAAAGAAGCTACAGAGGCAAAAATGTCATGATTTCATGACAGGTCGTAAATGCGCAAGTCAAGAAGGAGAACCCGACTGAAATGAGAAGTATGACAGTGGACCGACATCACTACGACATTTACAGGGGTAGTTACAGAGTGATTTCATACTGCTAAAATATGAAGAGTGATCAAAAGTCAGTATGGCGGTTACAGGGTCTGTCCAGAATGAAATCATCAAGCGATGGATAAACCGAACATCTTCTTGAGTTGAAGCCGATGAAGACCGATGACAATCAACTAAAATTAGGGTTTACAGTTGTTATGAAAGCTGACTAAGATTAGGATTTACAACCGACTAAGATTAGGGTTTTCATCATAAAAAATATTGTTATAAAAGGAGGGTTGTTTGGAGAATTGAGAAGATGGTGGAATGTGTGTGAAATATGGTCGTTGTGCGTAGAGAGCAAGTCGTGTCGAATCATGCTAAGTGCAAAATTTGCAAAGAGAGCAGAGTGCACAAAAGGGAGAAGACAATCATGAAGTTTGATATATAGGGAGGTGTGAAGTGAAGTGTGAAGTGATTGCAAAGAGAGCAGAGTGCGTAGAGAATGCAAAGGTGAAGAAGACCAGTCAGGGTCTTGCAAAAGCAAAGGTATCTTACTCGTCAAACTTATAGATTCAAATTGAAGTCCAGGTTGCAGCTTGGCATCGGGGTTGGTGCTCCTTCGTTGGTGCAGATAAATCAGGGGTTGGTGCTCCTTTCTGTTGGTGTAGATAAATCAGGGGTTGGTGCTCCTTTCTGTTGGTGCAGATAAATCAGGGGTTGGTGCTCCTTTCTGTTGGTGCAGATAAATCAGGGGTTGGTGCTCCTTTCTATTGGTGCAGATAAATAAGGGGTTGGTGCTCCTTCCAGTGGGTGCTGGTAAATTGATTGTAAAGTTGGTGCTTTGCAAAGGCTGGATTTGGATGGTAGTCCAAGCAGTCAATTTTTGAGGAGTAGCCACATTGGTGAACCTCGTTAAATCTTGTGTTGTGTGATGCTCTTTTGTTATACTTGTTGTATCTAGTAATAAGTTTTAATTGCTACGGTATTAAGAGCTGTAAATTTAAGTTTAAAGAGCTACACTGATTCACCCCCCCCTCTCAGTGTCATTGTAAGACTAACAACAATATTATGTGTATTGTTTCTTGATTATTGTAATAAGAAAACTATAAGTAGAGGTTGAACCCTCATGTGTTTGTCTATGCTATTGTAAATATTCCTAAAGAGCTAAATTAAAGGAGCAATACATTGATCTTCGCCTCAATTTCGCGTTCTCATGCTTGATGTCAGAGGCTCAAATTTCATGGTTGCATTTTTGTAAATACTTATATGGCTAGTTTGTGCCAATTTTGGATTACTAGCTGTTGTGAGTAATTGAAATCTGCTTTGAGTTCATTTTGTGTTATTGGAAAGTATATTTCTGTAAAATCTAAGTGTTTGGTGAATTTTGTTATTTGGATTATCATTCCCTAGATATTGAAATTGCTTGCTATAACATTTATCTATTATGATTTAATATATGAAATGATCTATTGTGAGATAAATGTTGATCTAAGTGTATGTCCTTAATATGGTTTTTTAGGAGCTTTTTATGATGGTGCAATGTTGTTAACCTATTCATCCACTGTTATCTACATCTCTCTAACCCTAACCTTCTCTTACCCTAAACTCCACACCTTAAGTGAGCATAATTATCTCAAAAACCTGATAAGTTGACAAGGAATCAACATACTCTAGAGTTTGGATAGGAAACTCCTATTTTGGTCCATCCAATGTTGAGTGCTAAGCTACAACTATCGGGTGCAAGCCTAGATAGAAACTAGGAAGATAGACAGCCACAGTACTGAGTGAAAACTTGGTGCAATTCAGTGCCCAACAATTTTTGGCACACCTGATGGGACCAGTTCAAAAGGAACATGAAACCCATCAAAAGAGTTATTTTTATCTCAACCTGAAGGAATCAAGACTGGGTGAATTGTCTTGACCTTGTTAGAAAAGAAAATAAAATTTACTTGATGACTCCCTGGTCAGAAGACCCTAAAAAAGTATTGTAGACCAGTACCCTTTCATGTATACCAAGTGTTTCAAGAGGAACAACCCTGATTATTTCTTTCATTATGAGTTACCTCAGAGAGGGGCTTTCGTTATCAGAATTTTGGATCAAGATTTTATTTAATAAGAAGATATTCTAGAAGAAAATCCAATAGTTCCCCCAAGAAGACCTATAGCCAGAAACATGGTGCATAATGTGGCTCCTAATAAACCACTTCAAAAGTACCCTAGAGTGTTGCAATTAGATGGGACACCTGTCAAAATAGTTGGGGTTATTAAAGATGTACTGATGAGGTTGCACAGAGCTCTCGAGGTAACAATGGTGTAGGAAATAGTGGTGGTGGACTTGGAACCCTATTTTGGGTTATGCCTCTCAAGAGAATTTACTGCAAAACTAGGAGGATGTATGTACATGGATTATTCTAGCATGGTAATCCCTTTCAAAGGAAAAAGGATAAGGATAACACCTAAGAAACCAGTTGCTTATCATATTGAAAATATTGAAGAGGATCTGTGCAATCTTAATCCTGTGGAGGAATTTGAGCTAGTAGAAAATATTGAAGAGCTAGACATTGAAGATGAGTTAGCCTTTCAGAGAAGACTATAGTCAATTTGGAACTGGTATGGGTACATACAACATCACAACTGAATTGGAAAAGAAACTCCCTACTATTTCTAATCAATCCCTAAGAAACAAAGAAACATGGGTTATGCATTTTGATGGTGCTAAATGTAGAAATGGTGCAGGGGTTGGTGTGGTTCTACAATCACAGTCTGAAGGGATAAAGAATTTTGCTTATAGACTGACATGGTCATGTACCAACAATGCTGTAGAATACGAGGCTTTGTGCCTCGGATTGATGCAAGCAAAAAGCATGGGCATCAATATTTTGAACATATATGGTGATTCTGAGTTGATAGTCCATCAGGTAAGGAATAAGTGCAGCAATAAGCACCATTACTTGAAAGCTTACAGAAATAGGGTATGGGACCTAATGGATTCATTTGATGCCCTGAATCTAAGTTTTGTGCCTAGAGAAGAGAATCACCTGGCAGATTCATTGGCAATGAAGGGAGCTAATTTCAATCCTCCTATAGATTTTGGAACTAAGAAGACCAAGGGAATTAAAATGGTTTTCAGACCTGCAGTGCCAGACAAGCAGATATTCTGGCAGGTTTTTGAAAGTGATGAACAAATTCTAGATTTTATGATAAGAGAAGCATGCTTCTCAACTGTCCAAGAGGAAGACTTGGAGGAAATAGATCAGCAAGACTTTATCCAACTAAGAAACAATCATATCCCAAGGGGATTGGTCACCCTTGAAAGTCTATTTGATAATGAAGATAGAAAGAAGGTTGGAGCTATGAAGGTCGGTAAAAATATCTATAAAGAAGTGGAGGTCGGAATAGGAAAGAAGCTCAATGTTGGGATCCAGTGTTCACCTGAGGAAGCAGAGGAGATTAAAAATTTATGCTTAAAATACCAAGACACTGTGGCTTGGTCATATGAAGACCTTAAGGTGTATGACAAAAAGATTATCCAACATACTATTGAGTTAGAACCCGATGCTAAACCATTCCGAAAAAAATAGAGGCCTGTCAATCCGAGGATAGAAGCCATTATGAGAGAGGAACTCTTAAAGCTACTGAAGGCTAGGATAATATATCCAATAAAACATTCCACTTGGGTAGCCAATTTGGTACCCGTAAGAAAGAAGAATGGGGATATACGCCTATGTGTAGATTTTAGAAATCTGAATCAAGCATCCCTCAAGGATCACTACCCCCTCCCTCAGATTGACCAGATCTTACAAGTTGTAGCTGGAGCGAAAATATTCTCACTATTGGATGGTTACTCTGGATATAACCAAATTTGGGTAAAAGACGAAGACCAATACAAAACAACATTCACCACAAAATGGGGTACATTTGCCTATCAGAGAATGCCCTTTGGGTTGTCTAATGTTGGAGCTACATTTTAGAGGGCCATGGACTATGCCTTTGGTACACTTATAAACAAAGTTATTCTGATTTACCTGGATGACATGACGGTCTTTTCTCATGATAAAAATGATCATCTATCTCATTTGGAACAGGTTTTTCAAAAATGCAGAGAATTTGGTATCTCACTTAATCCTAAGAAGTCATTCTTTGCAGTACATGAGGGAAAACTATTAGGCCATGTGGTCTCAAAGGAAGGTATGGCCATAGATCCAAAAATAATTGGAGCAATTCTAGCTATTCCTTTGCCTACTAATCAGAAGACCTTGCAGTCTTTCTTAGGTCAAATCAATTTCATCAAGAAATTCATTTCTGATTTTGCACAAAAAGTGAGGCCTATATCTGAACTACTCAAGAAAAAGGTAGAGTTCAAGTGGACTGAGGTTAGGAAGCAAGCTTTTGAGGTCATCAAGCAATCCATTGCAATAGCCCCAGTCTTGATAAATCTTGATTTCACTAAATATTTTATTCTCTATGCTTATGGAGTTGAAGAAAGCTATGCCTCGGTACTCACCCAGAAAGATAGTCAAGGGGATGAGCACCCTGTGTTCTTTTGGAGTCAGACTTTACATGATTATCAGGTAAAATATAACTTTATTGAAAGACAAGTGTTCATTGTAATGAAGTCGCTAAAGAAGTTTAGACAATATCTGGTACAGAGCAAAACCCTGGTATATGTGGTTCATCCAGATGTAAGAAGTTTTATTTTACAAGGTGACTTGGGAGATAAAAGGGTTGGTTGGATTACTAAGATCCAGGAATATGATGTGGAGATACATCCCACCAAGCTGGTAAGAGGTAGAGCCTTGTGCCAAGGATTGACAGATGCTTCAACATTGGCCAAAATGATCGCTTGTCAGATAACAGAAGAAGATCAAATAGAGATTGTACACACTCCAGATTCTGATTGGATTGAGCAAATGACCAGGTATTTCCAAACTGGGATCTGCCCACCTGATCTGAATTCTTCTCAAAGAAGGAGGTATAGACTTCATGCTCTAAAATATGTATTACTACCTGAAGGGTTGTTCAAAAGAAACTTGGATGGTATTCTCCTGAAATGTTTGAAGGAGGACCAACAAAAAAGAGTCATTGAAGAATTTCATGGAGGGTCAGCAGGTGGTCATGGCTCAGGAAGAATTACGGCTTTGAAGATAATAAGAGCAGGCTATTATTGGCCTACTGTGTTCAATGATGCTTTTAAAATTACCCAGGCTTGTGATAAGTGTCAGAGGTACGTTGGAAGAACAAGAAATGTTGCCTCTCCCCTGAAGCCTATTCAAGTTGAAGAGCCTTTCCAACAATGGGGATTAGATTTTATAGGAGTTATAAATCCTAATTCTTTAGCAGAGCACAAGTTTATCTTGACAGCTACAGATTATCTTACCATATGGGTAGAGGCCATTCCTACAAAGAAGGCAGACCAAGAAGTTGTGATCAACTTTATGGAGAGTTTGATTTCCAGATTTGGAGTCCCGAAAGCTTTGGTGAGTGATAATGGCCCTACTTTCATAGGATCCAAGTACATCGAGTTTTCCAGCAAGTATGGCATCACTCTTAAAAATACTTCAAATTATTATCCACAAGGTAATGGACTTGCAGAATCTACCAATAAAAACCTATTAAGGATTTTGAGAAAATATTTGGAAGGTAACAAAAGGAGTTGGCACCTATTGCTCAACCATGCTCTATGGGCAGACAATATTACTATTAAAAATTCCATCAAAACTTCTCCTTATGCACTGGTATATGGAAAAGAGGCGGTATTGCCGATTCACTTAGAGATCCCAACACTTAAGCTTGTCAGTACAGAAGAAGAATTAGAGGATGATCCAGTTAAAACCAGGTTGACACACTTGCTGCGATTGGAAGAGAGCAGGACTCAAGCATATGATCATTTTCAAAAGCACTCATCAGACATTAAAGCATGGTTTGATAAAAAGGCCAGGTTCAGAAAACTCCAAGTTGGAGACTCAGTTCTCAGGTGGAATGTTGACAGGGCAAAACCAGGCAAACATGAAAAGTTTGATTCCTTTTGGGATGGTCCTTTCAAAATAGTGGAAGCTAAAGAGTCTAATGTATTTCAGTTGAAGGATCCAGAGGGAAACATACAACCAATTTCGGTGAATGGTTTCCACCTTAAGCTCTACTATATGTAAGAAGTAAGCTCATTGTAACATATGTATATACATTGTACAAATATTTCCCCTTCCTTTCTGCACTTTCTATTTGATTTTCTTTCTGCACTTTGTAATTAGTTCTTTTTCAAAGAAATGCTAAAAAAAAAGAGAGAGAGAAGAAATTTTGCAAGAAATGATTAAGTGTTGGCCAAAATGCATGGTAATGTTCCATTCCGCACATGGTGCTGAGTACTCTCCGGAATGGCATTCCACTCTCAAGTCCACATGGTTAAATCCAGATTTCCATGGAGTGGTCTATCAGTTTCTATCCCGCATAAAGAAGGACAAAGAATGATGCTAATCCGGGAACCTTTCAAAGCTGGAGATAGCCAGAGCGGAATCGAGGTAGTGTGCCATGCGTGCAAGCTTCAAGTACCAAAGTGGACTCGGAAGGTTCTTAAGACATTGAGTGAAATCAGGCCAAAGCCGAACAACAAGTCCCAATCTGACACATGGAGGCTAAAGAGTGCTCTCGCATTTAATTCTAATAAACTCGCGCATGAACCAAAGAGTAGCCGAAGGGATGCGATGAGCTGGCAGCACAATTTCAAAATTTGACCAATAAGAATATAGGACGTCACCTTTGAGCCACCAAAGAAATAATGGAAGGATGGCAAAGTGTGCCAACAAAGATATCATGCAACAACTACATTTATGGTGGATGATACGCACATTCCAGGAGATAAAAAGTGATGAAGTCTTGCATAGGGTTCATTTAGTGACCACGAGGCTGTAGCGGACATAAGCAACATTCTAAATTTCTCCTCACTTATTACAGTGCATAAAGTCCTACTGCTGCAAGATGGCTCCTAAGAAATCACCCATAGAGGCCTCAGAAGATGTTCTGGAATTCGAAACTCTGGATGACAGGACGTCGGTGCCTTACCTTGATAAAGCCGAGGCTGTAGCGGACACGGTGATGACCATCACTGAAAGGACGAGACTAAGAAAGAGTGTGAATGATAGATACAAAAATAATGCTGCTCTATCGATGGAAGGTAGATGCTCCATCCTTTCTTATCTATCCTTTTACATTTGTGATTTCGTTCACCCATGTCCTGAGTTGATAGTTGCAATAGTTAAATTCTATGACCCGCTAGCCAAGGTAGTAAAAACCTGTGAGGGTGAGACCCTTTTTAGCATCACTACCTCTTTCTATCATGAGATTTTTGCCTTAGGGTCTGACCCACCAGTACCACCAAAACCCTTTAAAATTGTTGAACAAACTGGGTTTTATTCCACAAAGAAGCGGGCAAATGACGATGAGTCATTTAGGAATTGGGTTTATAAGCAGCTGAATACCAAACCCCAGGAAGAGTTGCCTGAGGTCCCCATTTCTATCAAAAAATTTGTAACCCCCATTCTGTTCTCTATGTTGGCCTGCATGGAGGGTTTGGACTCTGATGAAGAGGTTCATGGTTGGAAAATTGCCACTGCATACTGTATCTCTAATGAAAGGATGTATGAAAAGGAGGCAGCAAAGAAAGGGATAAGGGTGATTTATTTTGACTGGCCAACGTTTCTCACCCAAAGAATACATGAACAACTAGTAAGCTTGAAGAGGGGCTCCGACGCTCCTAGCTTTAGGCATTGCTCAAACTTGGTATGGATGTTTTATGCCGATGTTAAAGATAGAATGTCATGGATTCCAGTCAAGGATAAGACTGATAAAGGAGAACCTATGCCAGTTTACTATTGGAAAAACCATTTAAGAAGCAGTGAGTCTCACTATAGGTTCAATTTGGAATTTCTTGGACCGGCCCTCAAAATAATGTACGGAAATTTCCCCAGATTGCCACCCCTGGCCAAAGAGATTCTGAGGAATAAAGATGCAGAGGAAGGGGACTGGTATTTGTTAACTGAAGGCACGGTCATCAGATTATATGGTTTCATGGGTAAACCTTTTCTTTTGCCCCACTTTGTCATGGAGAGACTCTTCGCCTTGGAATATTTGAGGCAGGCAGAGTACATTGACTCGAAATATGGTTCGGGGAGAAAAAGGAAGTCTTTGCTTTCCCACCGCACCTTGAGTGATATCACCATTACTAAGAAGGGGTAGAGTCAGAAAATTGACCGATACCTGGATAGGTTAGGTCTATTTTATATTCCTCAGAAGTGGAGTTATGATCCTGATGATATTTTCACTACAAAAAATAAAACCCTGAACGGAGATAAGGCCTACAAATTTGAGAAAAGGCCCAGGGCTCATTTTGAACAGGGAAGAAACAATGATGAGACTACTCTTTTAGAGTGGAATATCTCCAAGATGGATCAGTTACCTCCATGGTTGGATTTTTATGAGCATATTGAAGATTTTGATCCTGACCACAAGCCCGATCATCAGATTACCGAGGATATGATCGACAAGATTAAAGCCGAAACTACAAAGAAAAGCAGGCCCTCCTCCAAGTCAAAGTCGGCAAAGAAAAAAGACATGCCATCTAAAAAGGAAGTTACAGAAGAAGTAGAAGAGGAGGATTTTAAGGGACCATGGGAGGATGCCAAGATCATGGATTGGTGGCGTATGAGAGTTGAAATTGGGAAAGCTGAATCTAAATTTGGAATAAAATTTGATAAAGAGTTTTCAAAAATATATGATGAGAATATTGATACTTGGGGGCTAAAGGATGTGAGGCACATTGTATTAATGGTTGAAAAGCCCCAGGGGGATTCCGAATCTCTCCAGCCTTCTACAAATCAAAAGGCTTCTTTAACAACCACTGGAGTATTGAGAACCTTCAGTCCTACTTCTGAGCAGGTGGAGAAATTCCCTAAAGGAGCTAGGATGATGAGAAAAATGAGGTATTCTAAAGAAAAGGTTGTTAGTACCCCTGTTATTGAAACAAGATCTAGGCCTGCACGTTTAGCTCTAGGGGTGCAGCCTCAGGACAAAGATATTAGTTGGAAGAAGAAGGATAAGAGTTTCGGGTTCAGGCCACTTTCTTTTGCTCCTACAACATCATCTAAGCCGCAATCCATTACTGAACAATCATTACTTCCTAGGGAAGTGCAAGGAGATTTATCAGAAGAAGATTCTGAAGATGAGATGGATGCTTTCTGATTAGTTCATAAAAGGACTAAGAGAACCCCAAAAATAGAAGGGAGAGAGCTTTCCAAAAGGTAGAAGATGAGTATGGAGGAAATTGTTGAAGAGGTAGCTGCTTTTAATACAGAAGGGTTAGTTGAACAAGAACAACAACTTGAGACAGAAGCTGAACAAGAACACCCTACATCTGTAGGTGAAGGTATGGTTTCTAATCCCTCTTCTCCTTCTCATCTCCATGAATCCCCAAAAGGATTTCCCTCCCTTTCTAGTCAAGAAAATGTGGCAAATTTACCTCCTCCACCTCACAGTTCTTCCCTCATCCCATCAGTAGCTATGGAGGTACCAGTCAGTTCTATTGTGTCACAGCCTCCTCCAAACCCACCTTCCACTTCTGAGATATCCACTTCAATATCCACCATTGTTGCATCCTCATCTCTTTCATTACCACCATCCATGGGACACTGCGTTCCAAGTTCATCCATCCCTTATACTATCAGTTCTGTCCCTGTTTCTCTGAATTTACCTATGTCTACAACAGTGGTAGTCATAGAATCTACCATTGTAACAGAGGTTGCTATCAATGTATCTCCACCCCCATCAACAGCAAGTCAGTCCACCCTTATGTTTTTGATGCCATTATCTCCTTTGGCTGCTGATGTTTCAAGGTCTGTTGTTGTATCAAAAGAACAGGCAGCCATTCAGAGCATAAATGACTATTGGGCAGAGAAGCTTACCAGGCCTTCCAGCAGGATGGCCATGACAAGGAAAAGTATGTATGTTAACCCTGTCACTAGGCAAAGGGTTTCAAGGTCTTTGATTCCATAGGTAAGCAAACCTGAAAATGAAATGACTGCTCAAGATTATAAAGTAGAGGAAATCATAGAAGATATTGACAAGCTTCCTGCTGAAGATGAGTTAGGGATGGCCAAGGCTCACTTAGATACCTTTTATGTGAAGACTGATATAGCAAAATATAAGGTAGATAAGTTGAAACAACAGGTTGAAAAACTTAAGAAGAGCCTCCATGATAAAAAATAAGTAGAGAAAGTTCTGAGGAAAGAGGCTAAGAGTTGGCAGGAAATATTTCAAAAGGCTAATGAGTTGAAAGATCAGTTAGAAGAACAAAAGAAGTTGAATGAGGATCAGGCAAAAGAAATTCAAAATTTGAAACATCAGCTTCAGATTGAGAAAGCCAAGTCCTCAGGATTTTCCAAAGATAATTTGAAAAGGATAAAGCAGGAGTTGTTTTCTGAAGTTCAAGAAAAATGTTCAGGTCTTCAACTCATAATCGACTACCTGAAGGATGCCAGCCAATTATTATCTACCATTCAGAAGGATTTAGATCAAATCACTGGAGAGTTACAGCCTATGGTGATTCCGATGGAACAAATGTATAGGTTGGTTGGTAGTAGGCTCAGTGATGCTGCTAAACCAATTTCTAATAAAGAATGGAATCTAGCCGGGGTAGCCTCCAAGATAGTGGTGAAAAAGCATAGGGCAGTTCAGAGAGCCTGGCTATTGTTTGATAGGATGGAAAGAGGAATTAAAGATATTATTGAAATAAATGAGGAGATGGTTCATGTTGGTTTCAAAGGGCTCTGGAAGGAGGATCACAACTTGTTATCTATGGAAGAAGCCCAACAAAGCATCAAGGAGAACCTACAGGATGAAGCTGAAATTGATTCATTGGAAGAGCCACTATCCCAAGAACAAGCTACCAAATTAATTATGGGTTACACCCGCTTAAAAGATCTCATGGAAGATCTGGTGACTAGAGGGAATGTTGCTAATTATGAGGATGTTGGGGAACTACAATATGTTTATAAGCAGCTTAAAGAGACATCAAATCCCTCTGAGCAAGCCTAGAAATAGGCTCTTCGGTCTTTGGAATCAATGGTCCAAGTATTTGGGGACACCTCCGGTGAAGATAATCAGAGACTACAGGCTCCGGGAGAAGATGATAAGGAAGAGGCTATAGAAGGTGATGATGAAGAGGTTGTAGAAGAATGAAAATAGGATTGAGCAGCTACAAGCCCAAGAGAGGCTCACACTTAAAATCATTTCATTTCTGTTTGTACATATGCATAGTTTTTGTGTTTCTAATACAACAGTTTTGTATTTCTTTTTTCTCTAACAATTGTCAGAAACAAGTAATAAAGGCATGAAGTCTACAACGCAACATTTTTGTGAAGGCATTTTTGAAGTGAAGCCTTATAAAGGAGGTAGAGTTATGTATAGTTTTGAAGGCAGTAGTAATACTGATATTATGGATACAGTCTCTAGTTGAACAAGTGAGTTCTATGATGTTTTTTGCATGGTTTCGATATGAACCTTTACCCTCTAGGCAGAATTTGAGCTTTTAGAGGGTAGTGTTTGTATGGAAATTATTCCTTAAAACATATCTTTAAAGATAAGTCTTGTTTTGACTCCTAAGGCCCAATGGATAAGACTCTGGATTCGATTGGCTTTGCAAGAAAATCCACCCGAGAGGCGCTATAATGTAGGCCCAAAATGGCCACATACTTAGTAAAATTTTGTATAAATTTGACTAAGTGATAAAATCATCATTCTAAACCTTACAGTATGCTTTTATTAGAATCGGGTCGAAGATATGAATCCACTCAGTAGTTAGTCAAGTTTTCTTGTTTGGAGCGATTTCGGGTGACTTTACTCCAGCTTCGAAATGAAGAGATATCTCAAATCCATAAAAGTTCCTAAGAGATGATGACATCAATGGTGAAAAAGTGTGGAATGGCGATTTCGAGAAGGTCCTTTTTGTTTTCGACTCTAGGATGAAGATAAATTTCAAAATCCGCAAAAGTTCCTAAGAGATGATGATGTCAATGGTTGAAAAGTGTGGAATGGCGATTCCAGAATGGACAAGTCTTCCCTTTCTGGAATGAAGATAAGATGGGGTGATGGAATAATGAAAGTGTGGATTCATGATAGAAGAAGTATGTGACTAGCTCTGGACCCGGATTGAAGGATATAATACTGAAGATTAATATCTCGGAGCGGATTCGAGGTTTAGAGGTCCGGATTGGAGATTCTGATATTTTTGATAAGAAAGAGGACGTCATCATTTTTAAAGTGGAATGGCATTTAGCTTATGCTGGATTGAATCTGAATCATGTGATGAAGAAGATCGATGGTTGAGGTTAAGCTACCAAATCTTGGTTGTTTTAAAGATATTGTTGTATCAAAATTGTAATAGTCTATCGAGAGATGAAGCATCGAGGGTTTCCAAGAAGATCAAACTAGAGGTGGTTACAGATCGATGATGGTAATTCACTCCCAAGAAGGATCGATAGAAATGCATGATCTTTAATGCCTGAGCTTCAGTTCCACTGAACGATCAACAAGTTGTAGAGACCTCGAGCTATCATGGTAGATTTTCTTTCAATGGATTTCTCGGAGGATGGACCAATGAGCTGATGCCAGCTAAGATCTTTGTTGTACTATTGTAACAAGATTATGTGTATTGTTTCTTGATTATTGTAATAAGAAAACTATAAGTAGAGGTCGAACCCTCATTTTGAAGGGTCGGCTCTAGCATGTTTGCCTGTACTATTGTAAATATTCTTGAAGAGCTGAATGAAAGGAGCAATACATTGATCTTCACCTCAAGTTCACATTCTCATGCTTGATGTCAGAGGTTCGGATTTCATAGTTGCATTTCTGTAAATACTTAGATGGTTAGTTTGTGCCTATTTTGGATTACTAGTTGTTGTGAGTAATTGAAATCTGCTTTGAGTTTGTTCTGTGTTATTGGAAAGTATATTTCTGTAAAATCTAAGTGTTTGGTGAATTTTGTTATTTGGATTATCATTCCCTGGGTATTGAAATTGCTTGCTATAACATTTCTCTATTATGCTTTAATATATGAAATGATCTATTGTGAGATAAATGTTGATCTGAGTGTATGTCCTTAATATGGTTTTTTGGGAGCTTTTTATGATGGTGCAATGTTGTTAACCTATCCGTCCATTGTTATCTACATCTCTCTAACCCTAACCTTCTCTTACCCTAAAATCCAAACCCTAAGTGAGCATAATTGTGTCAACAACCTGCTAAGTTGACAAGGAACCAGCCTACTCTGGAGGTTGGATCAGAAACTCCTATTTTGGTCCATCCAATGTTGAGTGTTGAGCTGCAGCTATCGGGTGCAAGCCTGGATAGAAACTAGGAAGATAGACAACCACAGTACTGAGTGAAAACTTGGTGCAATTCAGTGCCCAACAAGCCATTATAGTCTTTTCTTTTTCTTCATGATCTCTATCATCACCACCATCATTTCGTATTCTTTCATCAATGACCTATTTTTTAGAAGCATCAAAATTAGGCATCCAATCAAGAATATGTCCATATTTTTCAAACCATAAATCTTGTTGATCAAACAAAGCAATAGTTTCTTTAGGATGAATAGGAAATTCTAATTATTTTTTAGCCATACATGAAGTTTATTCATTTGAATATTCAATACAATCATGAAAATTTTCACTCAAATATTCAGTATTCGAGAATGAAAGAAAAGAATTTACCTCTTCTTTATCTAAAATAGATGAATCATAAGAAACCTTTACCATTTTTTCCCTTTCTATTGCAGAAGAATGTTCTACAACATGTTCAAAATGATCAAATCTTGGAACCTTCTCTACTTCTAAAATTAACATGTCATCTTCCAATTGGATAGAAATTGCCAAATCTTCACGCAAGATAGAGGTTTCAACATCCTGCATATTAAGTGAAATGGAAAATTCATCAGTAGGATAATTAGAAATAAATAATTCCTCATATCTTCCCCAACCATTATAATAATCATCTTCTTGAAACATTTTATGAGATTGCATCCCTTCTTTCATTTCTTCTTGATCATTATTTTGAGAATACTAAAAATTTTGATCATCATTTTCAATGATCTCATCCAAATTTATGGAAGGTCTTGATTTATCATGTGTTTCAAAACTAGCCCACTCTAGGACTTCTCCACTGTCTAAAATAATATCACTTTTAGCATCTTTGATCTTTGTCTCATGAGAATGATTTATATAATTATCCAGATATGCATCTTGATGCATTTGTCCCTCTGCTTGATCACTATTTCTTTTAAGCTGTAGAATTAACCTTTGCAACTTGTACAACATTTTAGGTGAAGAAAGTACTTCATTAGAAAGAGAAGCAAAATCCTCCCATTTATTCCACCAACAATAATCATCTTCTAAAATTAGGGAGTGATGTTCAACCACTTCTTCACACTCTGCCAATTCAACAATTGAAAGCTCTTCAAGTTCATGTTCATCACTTTCAAAAAAATTATCTTCAATGAAAAATTCATCTTCCTCAAGTAATAAAATTTTATGATCAGTCATAATGAAATTACCTCTATAATCTTGCAATTCTGTAGCTTTAATTGTTTCATTCAACTCTAAGGAAGATTCTATTCTATCATATGTTTCAAAGCTAGTTAGATCTAAGATTCCTCCAATATCTGAAGACTCATGCATTTCTACATTTTGATAAACTTGATTACTACAATCCTCATTGATGGATATTGGATTGGAAACTTGAACTTCCTCTTGAACAATATCAAAAGTAGTTGAAAAACTAGGACATTCAATTTCATTCGATGGTGTCAAAAAATGGGTATCATGACTCATAGGTGGTAATTGATTTGAAACCTTAGGGTTAAGTAATGATAATCTACCCACATCAATTCCTCTTGAAATCAACCATTGTTCTACAACTATTGCCCCACCATAAGCGTTAGACAAGCATAAATCTTTAAGAAAATTTTCTAAACACTTAACAGTAAAAGGGTCTAAAGCTTCCAAGTATATTTGAACAACTTCTTCTTCTAAAATGATAAAGTGTATCTCTATTTCAATATACAACTTATGAAACCTATCATTAAATTGACTCATGGATTCATTAGGTTGTTTACAAATAGAGGAAAATTGATTTGATAACAAATCTATGTCAACCAATGTTCCAAAATGTTCAAGAAATGTTGTTTCTAGTTGATTCCAAGAAGTGGTAGAACTTGCAGGTAAATTGATAAACCAATATTTAGCAAATTCATCCAATGTGTATGGAAACATTCTACAGAGAACATCTTCCTGCATAACTTGAAAATGAAATATAATGTTTTTATATGCCTGAATATGTTCTTCAGCTATAATCATCCCATCATGCTTAAAATAGGGTAAATCATTTTCTGCCATTGAACCAATTTTAATATGCAAGGCTATGTATGAAAATTCACAAGAATTGAATCATAACCTAATTTTCAAATTTATGACATATTAACATTAATGCAACATAAATCAAAAAATTTCAATTTTTTTTTAAATAACAAATTGCACGACTTCAAATGAAAATTAAAATATTACCTTTCAAGCCCTCCTTCTAGCGCCAATTTGTTGAGGTGTGATTTTGTCAGGTTACAAAAACCACTCGACAACTAGGATTCAATTTCCTCTCTTGCAAAGAAACTAACTTTCTCCAAGGTTCTCACTTAATGTTTTAATGTGTCATACATATGTGCGTAAATAAGTGCTTGAATAGTCTCAATGGCTTGCAAATACTGTTAACAAGGGGCCTGGGAATTAGGTAATCAATTTGGAATTTATCATGTATTTAGTGCCTTTTCACCAATTCTTTCTCTAAATAATAAATTTACCTTATAATCTTAATAAATTGTGCAAATCTATTCAATTATCTCAAAGCCACATTTTATTTAAAATGCTTCGAATGGGTTTAAATCAAATGTTTAATCTAGCATTTCAATTGATATGAAATTTCAATTACTTTAATAAAGATCAAAGCATTATGAAATTCAAATGAAATATAAACCCTGATATAAATATTCATCCTTTTAAAATCTAAGGGTTTAATTAATGACAATATTTTATTCATCCCAAATATAAAATCAACATTAAAATATTTGGAAAATGAATAAAAGTAATAATGTTTAACCCCAAAATTGTAAGGCTTTCAAACCTTATAATTATAATCTATAGGGTTTTAATATAAAACTGATCTATGAACTGTAAATATTATGCTTTAAAAATCAAGTTCATAAATATGTTTTCATCATATTATTTTTTTATTAAATATTTATGGAATAAAATATTTAAAAACAAATATAATCCTCCAATGTAGAGTTTGGATCAGTAAATAAATAAAACTATATTTAAAGCATGAAATCCAAATTAAATTCAATAAAAGATATCAACTCATTCTCAACTTTATTAAATCAAAGTTGAAACTAGAGTACTCATTTATCTTTTATAAATTTATTTATTTAAATATTAAAACAATTTAATATTTAAATAATAAATTATTAATAACCTAGTGTAAAGTTTAATTCTTATGAAATTGAACTAGGCTATGTAAAAATGATTTAGTATAAAATAAATAATCAAAAGTTTTATGATGAGAAACTAATATTCTATCTCGGACAAATGCTACAGACTAATACCAATCACAGAGACTTAAACCAAATCATTGCCCACCAGTATTCACACAACACAACAATGAAATGATGCAATCTTCAATGGAATTTTAATTATTGAAAATTATATCAAACATTTTAATTACAATTCAAATACCATATTGATGCTTATTTGAATCCCTAAAATATTTTGATATAATAAAAATCTTACAATAAAGTCTATTTTCTCTGTAATTTGAGATTCTCTGTAGCTTCTCTTCAATCACGCCTTTGATTCTTTGAAAAATCCTTCCTTCTGCTCTGCTCCTCAAAGTGTCCGACCCTTTCCATGAATCTCAATGAATTATTTATAATTTGAAAAGTTTAGTTATTCTGTTTCATCACAATTTTAGGAATGAATTTTATAACTATCTTCTTCAACCCTTGCCCTTGTATTACCTACATAATGAAATAATAATCATAATATTAAAACAAAACCAAACTTTACTTTTATTTATTATTCATTCTCCCATAACTTTCATTTTTTCCAAAATTATTTCTAATTCTCATATTTTAATGAAAATTTCCATTCATCTAAATATACCAAAAGGATGCTCAAAATTATTAAGATCATCCAAATATCTATCATGGTATATGAGATATGATATTTTAAAGTTCCCATAAGTTTGGTACCATTAGAAAGATAAAATCCATATCTTTTTACCAAGTTTTGAATGAGATCAATTGTCTAGCTCAAGATATGTCCATTTCAATTTTGCATTAATTTTAGGGTTAACCCTAAAATAAAATTTAATTATTTAAATGAAAATTAATCATTTAAATATTTGAAAATTATTTTAATTAAATTATCCAATTTGAAATAATGTAATTAATATGCAAATAATCAAAAAATTCAATTTGAAGCATTGCAACTACATTCAAACCTTCAAAATGCAAATAAGTCAGTAATTCCAAAGTGAAAGCAAATTTTCAAAGACCTTGATGTGATCAAAATTGGATAAATAAAAATTCCTCGAAATCACAAAATTTAAGATGGGTCCCCAATTTTGGGGTCATTGTGAAGGACATCACAATAGGTTGCCACATCCCAATAGATATTATTGCACTCTTGTATACCCTGTTGATCTTGGATGTGTGTTATAAAGTCATTATGAGACATCCAGGTTGAGTAGAGTGTGCTCTTGATGAATTACTAAAACTTGCATTTTTCTTTCTACATATGGGCTCTTTGAAAGGAGCCATCCCTTTCTTTTTGTATCTTTCAATACAAAAAGTGCACAAGCCTTGATTGGGTACCATTATAATATAATTTCCCAATGATATTAATATCTAGTCTTACTCTCAAGTCACCCACCCTTTCATCTACCTTAGTAAACTTTGATCAAGGAAAATTTTGAATGGAGGTATATCAACAACTTCTATATCTTGAATAAAATTTAAGTCTATATGATCATATATCAACATTGGTACTTGATGCAATGTCCCCATCATTTTCAACTACTTTCCTTTGAAATGCAACATGTCTAACTTTTGTAAATTTGGACTCAAACCTAAACCTCTACAAATATCTACTGATATAATCGACACTTGAGACTTCTGATCTACTATGAAATTATGTAATATCCCCTTTTCCATAAAAAGAGAGTTAAAAATGAGGATGAGGATGGTCCTTTTTTATAAAGAGGAAATAAACCTATGTGGATGCATCACTGATGTCCAGAAGCTTGATAGCGACATTACTTAAGTCCACCTGATCTGATACTAAAAGTTCTTCAAAATTTGAGGTAGAGTTTCTGAAGAACTTGTGAAAATGTTTCACCATTTCTACTCTCTGCTCAACTATTATTGTGGGGTAATATAGTATTTTACATATTTCTAACCTGCTTGGATCTAAAGTCCGATCCTTCAATAAAGGGTTGCAAATAGGTATTTGATCACTAAGGTGATTAACTTATGGTGGTGGAGGTCAGACATCAACATTATCATAATTTTTAGGTTGAGATACCTCAGGACTTGAATCTTCATAGTCCTCATAATTTTGTATTGTATTGCATGCCATCACGTTACCTTTTGAGAGAGAACTCATAATCATCTCCAACTAATCTTCTTTTTCCTCTTCAAAATGAGACTAGTGTACCATGAGTTTCCAATAACTTAGATTCTATATGCTATCCTCTAAGATTTATCTTTCCATATTCCATGTATCCTCAGCTAGCCTTTGAATTTCCCTCCTTAGGTCTTGTTCTATTTGATGCATTTGTTGTAGACATTCAAAGGGGTGACCTCCTATTATTTGGCATAACTGTGAACTGATCTCTTCCTGGGATGTTGTAGGGACTATTATTTGAAAAAGGTAGGGGCCTTCTCTGGGTAGTATTTTTCCTATTTGGATCATTATATTCTCATCATGAACGACTTCTTTAAAAATTTGTAGAAAATTCCTTTCTCCAGATTGCTAGATAAAAAGGCTTATGTTGGAATGAAAAGCATAAATGTAATACATGTATGCTTGAGCGGAGGATGGATGGAACTCATGAGGAATCCTCCTCCACATTCATTTGAATTGGATATTGAAGTAAAAAATTTTCTCAAGGGATACCTTGTTCAATGAATGAGAATTGAGTGAGCAACAGGATAGTGGTGAGCAAAAATTATGTTCAGGAAAACATTCATTTCTCTTCCATAAATTATCAATCCGGTAAGTCCGTAAACTTATGAGTGTCACGCACAGTATATGCCTGTAGTGTTGGGGAATAAAT
Organism: Wollemia nobilis; assembly: GCA_028583015.1. Lineage (NCBI taxonomy): Eukaryota > Viridiplantae > Streptophyta > Pinopsida > Araucariales > Araucariaceae > Wollemia > Wollemia nobilis. The sequence goes on along the minus strand of JAQPPZ010000574.1, from coordinate 1,800,293 downwards.
CTGATTGTACCTTATTTAGTTTGGTGGGGGATGTATGTGCATTTTTATTTCATCCAAACTAAATAAACTAAGTGCGGAGAATTTAAATAAATAAAATACAATGCTGGAAATAAAATGCGTGAAAAAAAAACACACACCTAAATTAAATAAAGCAAGAACTAAAGCAATAAAATAATCTACAGAAAATAAAGAACAAAAATAAATAGGGGAGGACTACTGTAGGGAGTGGGCCCAAGCTCCCATAGATAGTCCGCCCAGCTAGCTGCGTAGAGCTTGCTCAGATAAGAGGAATTGCACTCTTAATAAATTTGACAAGAAATAAAATAGAATAATTTCTCCATAAAATTTTCCTCCTTCTCTCAGGGAAGACCTGTGCATTTATACAATGCACAACCTTCCTCTATTACAAATTTAGGCAAGTCTATTTCAGACTTGCAGTTACAATAGATATGCAATGAATATTGCATCCGTTCAATTATAACAACCATATATTAATTAAAATAGTCACACACTAATTTTTCCCTCTTGCAGGATAAATCAGGCGTGTTCTGTTTTATCATAACAGAATATGTCTGGCAGAAAATAATGGATGCGTTATTCTATTTTAATAATATTGCATAAAATAGAATATCTCCCACATTGATCGCTGGAAAAATCGTTGCTCTTGGTTCATCCGTGAGCGTGAAAGAATAATGCTCACGTTACAAAGGTATCCAACCAATAAAATAATAGAAGTGTTCATTCTATTTTAATAATAGTAAATAAAATAAAATATCTCCTTTTTGTCTTCACGTGCAACCTCCTCCTTAGCCCATTGGTCAACCGGTCAAAGTTGGCTTGGTAAATCTTGCAAAGTATGGAGGCGTGGAGGCGCCTTCTTCATGAGGAAGGCGCCTACTTTTGTTGGGTGCCTTCCTCATAAGGAAGGCACCTACTTCTGTTGGGCGCCTTCCTTATAAGGAAGGCGCCTACTTCTATTGGGCGCCTTCCTTATAAGGAAGGCGCCTACTTTTGTTGGGCGCCTTCCTTGATGAGGAAGGCGCCTACTTCTGTTGGGCACCTTCCTTGAAGAGGAAGGCACCTGCTCTCATGCCTTAGTCTCTGAAAGCAGAAGTATGCCAGGTCCAAGTGGATGTAGACTGGAAAACACCATATTAGTACCAACACCTGCATTTATACACATTTCCCACTAAAAACACCAATCAAGCATAATACTAGATTTTCTATCAATTATATGCATAAGTTATATAAAAATACATCTCACATGCTAATTAAACCAGTAATGATGCCCCTTAATAGTGTATATAAAATGAGCATTTTTGGTGCTCATCATCCCCCCATGCCTAACATGTGCCACGCCCTCGTGGCACCAAAAGCTAAAGTTATCCCTCTCGCAGGCTGACCATGCCTAAATATTGTCATGTCCTCATGACAACAACCCTCGAGATAATATATATATATATATATATATATATATTCTTTTATTTTTCAATGGCCTTCAACATCTTTATTTTTCCGTCGTTGAGCGCTGCTATTTTTTCCATTCAACACTGCTATGTTTTTTCTCAGCACTATTTTTTATTCAGCACTGCGTTTTTTTTTTTATTCAGCACTGCTATTTTTTTCCATTGAGTGTTGTTATTCTTCACCCATCGAGTGATGTTAGTCAAAAACACATCCTGACTAATCACTGCGGACAAATAGTTAAATCATGACCACACTATTCAGGGCAAATTACCACTACACTAATTTTTGATAAATGCTGGCATTTTCCAATGTTGCACATTGGTCAGATTTGGTGAGACCAAATTGGTTTAAAATAAGTGCAATCACCAATTGCTACTTTTACCCATATCTAAAATATATTTGACATCTCCAAAACCTCCTTTGTGGTATAGAGTAGCATCATTTATATGCGTTCGCTCAAGTTGGCTGCCTTTGTCATGAGGCAACAATGAAAATGATGCCAAATTTATTCACGTAGATGCCATAGCCTCTTTTTTTTTTTTATTAATATCCGAGGCATGTCATGTGTTCAAATTCTAATGGGAGATTTTGAAAAACTATGGACGCATCGGCTGGTATTAGCATAGAAATGATTTTAAAATAACTATACACATAATTAACAGGAAAATCAGTACATACCCGGGTGAATTTCGTAGAACCTGATGTATATGATGCTGGTGGTGTGAGACGTCTTCATGTTGGTGCTCCTGGAGATTTTATTTATTTATTTATTTATTCTCTCTGGCTGCCTTCTTCCTCCACACCATTAATCATTGTTGTTCTTCCTTCTTCTATCGGTGTGGATTTAACAACTTCAACATCGCAGCCATAATTTACCATTTTTTTATTCTCCCTCACTTAAATTGGTGATGCCCTTATCGCCAGCAATAGGTCCCTCTGCTCAATAGGTCTACAGCCCTCCAAACATCAGGTCCCACACTAAACAATAGGTACCCCCATCCAAGGGAGAAGAAAATTGCTTATTGGTGCCTTCCTCCAGGTGGAAAAAGGCACTATTGTATTGGACTGATTGTAGGCACTCTCTTCCTGGTGGGAAGTAAGTGCCTTTTCCGCTTTGCCACACTCCTAATTGTAGGGCATAAAATGTCACATCTGTTAGGCCTAGTTTAATCCAGCTCTGCCTACAGATCATGCTCATGGTTGTGTCCTATGAAACTACACACACAAAAACTAGAAAATAGGAATCATGCCTATGCCTGAGGCCCTAGCTCTTAGGATGCCTTCAGATTGCATTCAGAGGGCATGATTACCTACACACACGAAAGTAGGAAAATAGGAGTCATGACTCCATGCCTGTTAGGCCCTGGCTCTCAGGATACCTACAACTTGCATTCGGTTCATGATTTCCTGCAAAGCAATAAGAAAGCAATTTTTATGCTAAGCAGGACATGTTCTATGCATTTTTTTTCATTGGGAGGATTCACATTTTTTTTTATCAAGGCACCTCTATTGTATGCCATCAAGGCACCTCATCACTTATTCCTCTTTTTTTTTCCCTTGTGCCATCGAACCACCCAGGTGCGGGAAATGGATCAAGGCACCCTAGATGTCAAGGCGCCTGCTTGTTGTGGAAGGCGCCTGCTTGCTGTGAATAATGTCTTCAATGTATGGCACCTTATTTATGTGGAAGGCACCTCCAATGTATGGTGCCTTCTTGATGTGGAAGGTGCCTCCAATGTATGGCACCTTCTTGATGTGGAAGGCACCTCCAATGTATGGCACCTTCTTGATGCGGAAGGTGCCTCCAATGTATGGCACCTTCTTCATGCGGAAGGTGCCTCCAATGTATGGCGCCTTCTTCATGCGGAAGGCGCCTCCATTGTATGGCACCTTCTTCATGCGGAAGGCGCCTTCTTGATGATCAAGGCGTCTTTCACTTCATTTTTTTTTTTTTTTCACGTATCCTCCCTTTTTTTTTTTCTTTCTTTTTTTTTTTTTTTTTTTTTTTTTTTTTTCTCTCTTTTTTTTCTTCTTCTTTTTTTTTAATGAATGATTGAACATTCGTCCAAGCTACTGGTATGGTATGGGGTCTCCCCCATGCCGATGTCTGATCCACTCTCACAAATGTGAGGCGATTGTTAATGGAGCTCGTTGACCGTTACTCGAACATTGTCTCGGCACTCTACTCTTGCACTTGGTGTAGCATCTCTGACTCTGTTTATCATCCAAGATGTAATAGTCACACACCTTGCAGCAAAATTTTCCCCCAAGTTCCACAACCACCTTAGGCTGGAAGCCTTTCGCTTGATCAGGGTTACTTAGCCTGCCTTCAAGTGCTAATGTTTCCAAGGTAAAACTCTGCTAGCTTTCACCTATTAGATTGGATGCTACACGATCAGGTACACGAGATAGTTCGTATAGTGTTATTACGAACTCCATGTATAAATCTCAATTCATGAAATCTTCACAGACACCTCCTTATTTTTCTACATCGCACTTCATGATGTCCTACAAAACATAAAAGAAAAATCTAAACTAAAGGCGTTAAAATAAAATTCTAACTATTTTTTTTTCATTTTTTATATTTATATATATATATATATAATTTTTTTTTATCTTCTGATTACTTCCAGGCTCCTCCCTTGCTTTATTTAGTGATCGGTTGGAGATTTCTCATTTCCCTTCTGGACCAACTTGGTCCTAGGGAAAGAGGATACTTTCTTCCAACAAGTAACAAAAATAAAGCTTCTATTTTTTATCTGCATTTTAACTTGGAGCCTTTTTCAATAGAAGATATTTTTTTCTCTTTTTCATGAACACTGTAAACAATGTTCATTGTGTTGTTGGTGGCAATAATGAAGGTGGGGTCTCCCCCATGCCTACATCTGAACTAGTCTTCTAAAAAATCATCAATTTCATTATCAACTAGTTTGATGTGTTGTAGCATGAGAAGAGCAATTTCCCCCTTTGACCTCAAAACCAAATTTTTTCAACATAATGGAAAAATGTGCAGGCTGGAAAATGACTATCTGCGGGTTGGAAACTTGGAGAAAACATGGCATAGCAGTATTTAAAAAAACACATGCTAGTTTCTGATTCACCAGGTCGCCTTAAGCGCAAGTGAAGAGCATACTTCATAACAAGATGTTCTTTAAAAATTTTGCTCTATCATTTTTCCTGCTATTAATTTCATCATTAAAAAACATTTACCAATACATTGCAAAAATTTCAAGCCTATAAATTTTTTTAATTTAAAACCAAGCTTCTAGAGGCATAATTTTCCAATGGTTTCTATATAAAAACACATCCCTAAAAATTTTCAACTATCAGACTTGGGTTGTGCTATTTCTTTGATTTCTTGAAACCATTGAAAATATGATGGAAATCCTTCATTGCCAGATTTTTCTAATTTTTTTCAACAACACGTTTTATTCCTACTTCTACACTTAATTTGGTACATCAGGTTCATTCCCACGTTTACCTGAGAAGCTAGAAAATGCAAATAGTTGCCTATGGGATTTGGCTCTGACTATGCCGACAACTATTTTTGGCCTTATAAAAAGGCCCTTGGTGGACTCACACTTCTCAGGTAAAATATCTACAGGTATTTTTAAATAGGCTTTTTATCTGACCTGTAAATCATAACACTACAGTTTAGACACTCCCCGACAACGATGCCAAAATGGTGAGCAGAAATTCATGTCCAGAAAAACATTCATTTCTCTTCCATAAATTATCAATCCGGTAAGTCCGTAAACTTATGAGTGTCACGCACAGTATATGCCTGTAGTGTTGGGGAATAAATCTGATTGTACCTTATTTAGTTTGGTGGGGGATGTATGTGCATTTCAATTTCAGCCAAACTAAATAAACTAAGTGCAGAGAATTTAAATAAATAAAATACAATGCTGGAAATAAAATGCTGAAAATAAAAACACACACCTAAATTAAATAAAGCAAGAACTAAAGCAATAAAATAATCTACAGAAAATAAAGAACAAAAATAAATAGGGGAGGACTACTACAGGGAGTGGGCCCAAGCTCCCATAGATAGTCCGCCTAGCTAGCTGCGTAGAGCTTGCTCAGATAAGAGGAATTGCACTCTTAATAAATTTGACAAGAAATAAAATAGAATAATTTCTCCATAAAATTTCCTCCTTCTCTTAGGGAAGACCTGTGCATTTATACAATGCACAACCTTCCTCTGTTACAAATTTAGGCAAGTCTATTTCAGACTTGCAGTTACAATAGATATGCAATGAATATTGCATCCATTCAATTATAACAACCATATATTAATTAAAATAGTCACACACTAATTTTCCCCTCTTGCAGGATAAATCAGGCGTGTTCTATTTTATCATAACAGAATATGTCTGGCAGAAAATAATGGATGCGTTATTCTATTTTAATAATATTGCATAAAATAGAATATCTCCCACATTGATCGCTGGAAAAATCGTTGCTCTTGGTTCATCCGTGAGTGTGAAAGAATAATGCTCACGTTACAAAGGTATCCAACCAATCAAATAATAGAAGTGTTCATTCTATTTTAATAATAGTAAATAAAATAAAATATCTCCTTTTTGTCTTCACGTGCAACCTCCTCCTTAGCCCATTGGTCAATCGGTCAAAGCTGGCTTGGTAAATCTTGCAAAGTATGGAGGCATGGAGGCGCCTTCTTCATGAGGAAGGCACCTACTTTTGTTGGGCGCCTTCTTCATAAGGAAGGCGCCTACTTCTATTGGGCGCCTTCCTTATAAGGAAGGCGCCTACTTCTGTTGGGCACCTTCCTTATAAGGAAGGCACCTACTTCTGTTGGGCGCCTTCTTTATAAGGAAGGCGCCTACTTCTGCTGGGCACCTTCCTTGAAGAGGAAGGCACCTGCTCTCATGCCTTAGTCTCTGAAAGTAGAAGTATGCCAGGTCCAAGTGGATGTAGACTAGAAAACACCATATTAGTACCAACACCTGCATTTATACACAGTTTCCACTAAAAACACCAATCAAGCATAATACTAGATTTTCTATCAATTATATGCATAAGTTATATAAAAATACATCTCACATGCTAATTAAACCAGTAATGATGCCCCTTAATAGTGTATATAAAATGAGCATTTCTGGTGCTCATCATATAGGATATCCAAAGTTTTCGAAGGTGTAGGCAACAAATCCACCTCCCAAAGGAAGAAGAAGTGATTACAAGGATTTGCTCAATTTTGACAGTTTTGACATAAGTGATAGTTTGCTCAAGTTTTATAAATCATACATGCAGGAGAAAATCGTACAGTAAATAGCAAGATCATACAACTAGATGAGCAAATCATATAGGGTAGTAGCAAATCATACAAGGCACATCGAAATTCATCCAAATGCAAGGGAAATGTAATTTTAGAGTGAAATGACACATAGATTTGCTAACTAAGGTGCTAAAATTAGGAAAGGCCAAATTAATGTATTCAGTTGTATATGGGTAGTTTTAAATAATGGATTGTCTTAGGAACTGCTTTTGAATGGCCTGGGCAATGTTATATAAGGCCCCATTTTTAAAATTATAAGTCTGGTTACTCGTTGCTAGAGTAATATTTAGCACTTGTAGTTGCTCTGAGTTATTGCAATTACATTGATATTTTTTCCACATTGTAATCGAATCCATAAGAAATTAATGAGCATAATGACATTTGTGGAATACTATGTACAATATTGGTAATGATGAATGGTGTATGGTGGATGAATGTTATGTGATTGTGTTTTCTATCTTACTGTTATAGGTTAGTTTTATGCATTGTTGCAACCTGGAGATAGCAATTGATACTGGTGAACACTGGAGAATGATCTAGGAGCATGATGGCACTGAGGAAGATGTATTGAAGAGCATTGTATGATTTTAGGATGTAATCCAGCATATGTGATCTCTCACCAGCCCGATTAATATGTTTTACCTACAATGGATATTGTATTGATTGGTCTATCAAACCCTTACAAAACATCCTGGAGAGAGATTGGAGCAGTAAAATATCTAGATTAGCATCATTCTGTACCATTAGTTCATACATATTGTACATTGTTTTTGATGCAGGAGCATCTAGTGGTGCAAGAGTGATCTTGCATCACCTGAAAAAAATTGTAATTGTTTAATTTTGTAAAACTAGTAAAACTAGTTTAACTTGCAGGAGATTTTTGAAGGTATTAGAGGTCGAATTTGAGGATTTTTTGCTAGATGCGAGACTTGGTACAAAGCTCCCCCACTTAGCTCGTTTCATGTCATTTCTGAAAACATGCTGTAATAGTCAATCGGGTCAACGAGTGCAAATTTATGACCTTGAAAAGTTACCCCCAAAATTCAAATTTGAATTTTAATGGTTTTAGGTGGAAAAAAGGGAAAACTGGGTATTTGAGGGAATTTTCAAAATTGTAAAGGGGTCCTTCTCTTGTATCCTTATTTTTGGCATAAACGTAATGAAAGGTTGGATTATTTGACTTGTTCAAAGGAAAAATACCTATGTATCATTTTTTTGGTGTTGCTTGTGTAACGTGATCTCCACCAGTTTTCATTACAAATCATACAAAGCATTGTTACCCGATTTGGTAAAACAGACGATCGACAAAAACTTACCCGATTTGGAAGTTTTGGAAAATCGACTTGATTGATTACAAAATTGTGTATGACAACCTCCAAAACTAAATCTGTCAGTTTTTCTAAGTACAATATCATATCATCTTGACACTGTATGATTTGGGATCGTATAGTGTAGGCATTGAGGACCGTACAAAGTGCATATAGTTCATACCAGGGTTAGTTTGGGTGAGCATACGACCGTGCAATTTGGTAAGTAAGTTGGGTTGAGTTCATTGATCATTATTAGTCCTAGAAAATACCTCCCCACTAGGAATAATCCACCTCTATGCTACAGAAGGCATCAATGAGAACTTTTTCAATATTTGCCCATGTAGAGATGCTTTGATCCTCTAATGTCCTAAACCATTATAATGCTTTCTCTTTGAGATATAGAAAGAGGATTTTGAGCATTACTTATTTGAACGCAATATTATGAATAATAGCCAAGGAAGCCACATTTGAAAATTTTCATAGGTAGTCTTTTCTATACCATCGAATCTTGGTAAGGTTTTTAAAGTAGCCTGAGGGACATTATGCACATACTAGACATTTAGAGGGTCTATATAATTCCACAAAGGGAAATGTTGTCAAACCATCGATCCTTGTTGGCATTCTAGGATTATATTATCAAGGGATTTAAATAAAACATGGTTATCAATCATGAATTTTAACCTGGATCTTCAGTAGAGTCCCAAGGTGATTTGAAAAAACTTACTACCTCAAATCAGGGCATCACCAAACCTTTTCTTATTCTAAAAAAAGTGAGATGAAGACCCCAACAAGTCTGCATTGGTAGCATGGTGGGTTCATGCCATCTACAGTATATGTTTCTAGAACTTCAAAATGTTATTGATCATAGAATATGGATTTTACATTTTAGCCGAGTCACCAGACGATTGTAATAAAACTGATAACATTGGGTATCACCAATTCTTGAGTTATTCAAACTATGGGACCGTAGGTCCCAGGTGTGCCAAAAACTATTGGTCCAAAATCTGCCTATGATTGATTATTTCATCCAAGACTTGGACAATATTGAATTATCAAAAAATATTCAGAGCTTAGCCAGATCAATCTCTAAAGAAGGTTGGCTCTTGTGAGGTTCTAACTAGCTAAAACTATAATGGGGGAGAAAAGAGTGTTGAAAGAGAGTAAATATAGATGATGCTAGAACTTGTAATGGTGCAGATTATACAATATAAAGAAATGCATAAATCTCATGAAATAAAGTAGCTACTAAAACCTCCTAATAGACTAACTAGTTTTACCATATGCAGAATAAATTTTAATCAGTATATAGTTCCACTGACTGTTAGCTCCAGAACCAGATAAATAACATACACAAGAATCTATAAAATACACTTAATGGCATGCACATTCATCTAGCTAAACAAAAACATTCATCCATTAATACATATGTTTTCTACAAGATGTTGAACCAGAAGCCAAATAGAGATTTCTATTGCATTACTCCTTCCAAAAGTCTTTATACATGCAACTTGTAAATTCCTAAGAGACAACCCTTTAAAAAGAGGTCACCACTCTTATTTATAATACCTCTATGGTTCAATATCTAAGATATAAAATTATCTCCCTTTGAAACCATTACAACAAACTACCAAGTGATTGGATTGGTATAATCATTGTGTGGTATGATTGATCCAAAAAATAGAAAATGTGGTGCAATATTCCTATCTACGGATCAACTGCTTCATACATACATAGAAGGTAGTGGATATGTGCTTGAATCTGATCCATTCTTCATTCCTGAATGCCTTCCTCCACTGTGGATCTATAAAGAATGCTATCAGACTACCTATCCTCTACAAATAGTATCTTCTATAACTATCATGACATCATCACATAACATACCTATTTGATACCATCAAACCCTTCCTACACTAGTAAATGTGGTGCAAAAACTTATCATGATGTCACAACAATGTTTTACTTTTTAAAATTCTTGCACTTAGCAACCGCGATACGACAACATGTCACAATGTTGCATCTTTCTTCCAATGCTCTAACCTTTTCAATATTTGGTTGTCGTTACATGGTTATCTATTGTGATGCCATGGATACTCTTTATGATGCAGTATTTTGTATCTCATAGCCATAAAAATTTTGAGTCATGATATTATTACATCTATTCTCCCTTGGATATTTCATCACTTACAATCATGACACAAGGGTATGTCACGACATCATGATAATATTCCATCACTTTCGTTCTATGGGTAGTCGTGATCGTGAAACAATACCAAGTTATGATGTCATGCTCTTCTTACTGTATGAAGTCCATTTAGAAATTTATGGCCACATCATAATGATAAGTTACTATGCTATAATATCATGCTTCCCTTTAGTAGGATCACCTTAATGCTTTATTGCTCTAACTTCTCTGCAATTTGCTAACTTCTAGTCTCTTTTTATTAAAGAACATATCTTCTTGCTATGATGTTTGATTTTATGATCCTAACTCATAGCCTTGGACATTTTTTATCACAATAAAAGAGTTGGGTGGGTGAGGAGAATGCAAAAATCAACCATAAGTACCAAACTCCTTTGGTCACATTTCAATTGAAAGGCTCCAAAGGTACTAAACCCCGTTGGTCAACATTTTAAGATTTTAGCTTAAAGGCTCCAAAGGCACAAAACCCATTTGATCAAATTTCCTTTCATGCAATTCACTTGATTTCTAGGTTAGCTTTACTTTAATGTAAATTCCTACTTTCTTAGATTAGCTTTTATTGTTTTCCCAATGTAGGCTCTCATGTGAACCTTGTACCTAGTAATCTACTCTAGAAACCTGGTGGTTGTAGTGGCTAGTTACCCATGCAATATGATAGGATGAGTCAATTACCATCAGGACGCTCACTGAATATTAGATCCCCTTTCATGCTTATCACCCCATTCCATTCGGGTAAAAGTGGAGCCCCCTTCTACTTGGTAAAGAGCAGATACATAGATTAGAATTTCCTTGCATATTCATAGCTTAAATTAGATTAGAACCCCATTCTACTCGAGAAAAAGTAGAGTTGTAGACTAGAATTTACTTTCTTGTTCATAGCATATATTTACTTTCATGTTTGGATTATATTTACTTTCGTGTCCTTTCATGCTTTCATAAATTAAATTTACTTTCATTTCATTTATTTCTTTCATAGATTAGAGTTACTTTCATGTTTGTAGCTTATATTTCCTTTCTTGTTACTAGATTAGTTTTACTTTCATATAATTTTATTAGCCCCATAAAACACATTTACTAACCTTCTAAGTGAACCTTGCACCCAGTAATCTACTCTAGAAAATTGGTGGTTGTAATGACTAGTTATCCATGCAATCCAATAGGATGAGTACATTACTTGTTGGTCCAAAATATACATATGGTTGATTATTGCACCCAATACTTGGCCAATATTGAATGATCGAGCAAGTTGTAGAGCTTAGCTGGTTCAATCTCCAAATAACGCTGGCTCCTATGAGGTTTTAACTAAATAAAACTATAATGGGGGATAAAATAGTGTTGAAAGAGATTTAAATATAGTTGATTCTAGAACTTGTAATGGTGCAGATTAGACAACATCAAGAAATGCATAAAGCTCATGAAATAAATTATCTACTAAAACCTCCTAATAGACCAACCAATTTTACCATATGTAAAATAACTTTTAACTAGTATACAGTTCCACAGACTATTAGCTCCAGAACTAGAGAACTAACATACACAAGAATCTAGAAAATAGAATTAATATCATGCACATTCATGTAGATAAATAAAAATATTCATCCATTCATACATACATTTTTTGCAATATGTTGAATCAGAGGCCAAAAAAAGATTTTTAATGCATTGCTCCATCCAAAAGTGTTTATACATGTAACTTGTAAACGCCTAAGAGCCGAACCTTTAACAAGATACCATCACTCTTATTTATAATATATCTATGGTTTAATATTTAAAATACAAAAATAGCTCTATAAAAATTATTACAACATAATTCTTGACTTCCAAGCTCGTAAGATCATTGTGCAATATTATTTGTTCAAAAATAGAACAAAGTGCTCAAATTCTAACCGTCTGTAAAATGCTCCATGCATGCATACAAGTAGTGGAGATGAACTTGATATTTAGTCCACTCTTTTTTCTTTGGGAGTGCTTATCATTGTTGATATTATAATGACTCTGGCAGATTGAAACCTCTACAGAAGATTCTATTTGCTATAACTTGTGATGGTCGTGACACTACATTCTTTATTCACCTTTGGTATTTTCCAGCTTTGGCAATCGTGATGTGAGAACATGTCACAATGTCACACTATTTATTTACCTTTGAGACTTTTCATATTTTGTGATCATAATGTGAGAACATGTCATGATATCACACTCTTTTCCTTACCTTGAAGCTTTCCAGCATTCTATAGTTGTGACATTGAGGTATGTCATAGTGTCACACCTTTATTTTATTCCATGAGTCTTTGGAGCTTCTATTGTCATAAAGTCATGGTACTTATTACTTGGTGATCATTTTTGGGATCCAAAAAATGTAGTAAAACTTATGTTCTAGTTTCATGACATTCACCTCCCGCTATCTTCTTATGGTCTTCATAACTACGATGTGACCACTAATCGCGAATTTTCATTAGGTTTTCTATCTTGAGCCTTCTAGGTGTCTGTGACCATGATATTGGATCATACCGCAACATTGTACCCTATGTTGCACTTATGTTTAACAACTCACCGAAAGTGACATCCATGGCTCTCTAAAAGCTAGCACCAACATTTGAAAGACCGAATGACATTCTTTGATAGGCGAATATGCCCCACTTAGTAGTGAATGCCATCTTGTGTTGGTCCTCATTTTTTATCCAGAGCTGGTTATAAATAAAGAAACCATCTAGCAATGAAAATATCTATGTTCCAATGACTACATGGAGGATTTGATCAATCTATAGTAGGGGATAGTGATATTTTAACAATGCCTGGTTCAAATTTTAAAAATACACATAGAAAAATATCTCCATTCTTCTTTTAGACTGGTACTAGGTTCGCCACCCACATTGAGTGTTTAATTGGATATATATTTTTTATTCTAGTATATTCAATAGTTATGCCTTCACGAGCACCTCAATTTTAGGATTGAAAGACCATTTTTTCTACTAAAAATGTTTTACTCCCTCCCATAGTTTAATGGTATGGTGGATTACACTTTTGTCATATCCCTTCAAATCATGATAGCTCCATGCAATGATATATGGGAATTCGTAACACAGGCTCTTGATATATTCTAATTTTACTAAATTATAGCCGATTCTAATTTTTATGATCCTCTCAGGCTCGAGCTACAACTCCTTATATTATTTCACATATACTTTGATTTTATGCTTCTCAACCCTATCATTTTGGTTGAATAGAATTTCTAGCAAAATCATTCTCCTAGGAATGTGATTATTCTTCAGCTGAATCATTCCTTCCATTTCATCATCAACAAGTACTATATCATCTGCACTTGTAGCTTCCTTAATAAAACAATTGACTATTTGATCATCATTGTCGAACACTTGCCAATAGATATTCTTATCAGGTACTAAGGATTTATAAATTACCCTAATAGTCTTGGGTTTCCTAACTACTTGCTCCATGGGAGAGTAATTAGAACCAAGAGAATATAAAATATCTGTATGTTTGTTATGATCCCATGAAATTGCCTAAATGTTTAAGGCTACAAAGGACTCAAACAAATACAATAACTTGTTGTGATAGGCCTTCAAGTAGTATTGCTTTGACACACATTTGTAGTATGGTTGACAATGAGCTCAGAATATTTGAAGATTTGTAGTTTTTTTATGCCCAACTTTTCATATTTTTTCAAACCAAGACACATCACTTCATATTTGGTAGCATTATTCATGTAAATCCAAGTTAATCTATATGAATATGTCTTCTACAAACCTATAGGATAAATAACAATAATACCAACCCCTACATAATTCTTGCACCTTGCACCATCGAAATATAGCTTCCATAACTGATCTACGATAGGGTCTGGGGAATTAGGGACTTTTTATTCAATTAGCTCAGGTTTGGTTATAGTGTGACAACTAATTTCAGTTTTGACCATCACGTTGAAATCCATGAGTGAAAATTCATTTTCAAGGTGAATCTCACTAAGCGCTTCTTCAATCAAGTTTACTTATAATTCTTCAGTCATCATGTTGATTGCACTAATAGATTTTTATTCCTCTTCCAAATTTTCTATATGGAAAGTGGATGGATTTTCATTATAAATGTAGATTCTTCTTCCCTTGTATAGAATATCTAGATGCAAATAATCAAAGGAAAGGTATCCTCCTAATTTTTTTATGAACTCCCTTGAGAGACACATGTTGAAGTATGGTTCCAAGTCAACGACCACTAATTCTTGAATGATAGTGATCTACGACATGCTATGTAGAATAATAAGAATAGATTTGATTATTCCTACTATCTTGACTGGGGTCCCATCCAACTATAATACTCTTGGAATACTTCTTATGTATTCCATTCCCATGACTTTGCAAACTGCCTTTGGCATGATAGTAGTTGCGGCACCGAAATCAATTATACAATTATGCACTACCTACCCTTCCATTCTGAGAGATAGATAGAATGGAGGTGGTTTGTTCTTACCAATATCTAAGGTAGGCAATATCTATGCTAATACTGTCTAGGAATGACTCTTCTTTTGGTCTTTTGTAGTCTTGAGAGACTCATGTAGAAGGTCAAATTGACTAGATGACTGTAATACATCATATAGAATTATTCTTGCAGTAATATTCTTCATCTCCTCCATGATGTTATAATTAGACACACTAGGAGCCTTTTCTTCTACCACCTTCTCATACTTTTTCTAATACTATTGAGTAGCTTCCACCCTTTACCACATAGTCAATGACAAGTGCCTAAGGTGCTCCTTAGCTTATTTCTTCACCTCATTTTTTATTGATTAGCTGCAGGTTGTGAAGTTGACACATTTTTTTACAACTTCTACTGAGCTTATTTGGGTATTAGATCCTTCAACAAGATAGAATCCTATTTCTTTGCTGTCACACTAGATGTTTTTTGGACATTTTGAGTCCCTAAGCTAAAATTTTTCATTGATGTCAAAAGGACCTATGTAAGTAAGCACTATGAATTTTCTCCACAAAGATCTTCATGAGAAGCAAAGGTTTTGATCAAAGGTTCAAGAAGGGATGCATGGCATTTGGTTCCAAAAGGAGCTTCAAGGGAAACTTAGAAAAAGGTTTTTATGAAAACCAAGGAAGGCAACGAAAGGTTTTATTTAAAACCATGGATGGTATATTTGAAATGGGTTTTTCTTAAAAAAAAAATTGGCTTTTCGTTTCATCAAAAAAGGTGCCCCAGTGATGGAGAAATTGAATTTTTAAAGGTTTAGTTTAAATTTTAATTTATTTAAAATTTAAATTTAAATTTTAAAATTAAATAAAATATTTTTCCCACCATGTCTATCGACATCATATATTTTATCATGCAAAGTTTTGAATATTTAAAGGGGTTGGTTTTATCAACCAAGAAGGAGAAAAGAAATATTTTCTACATTCGATTATCCCCTCCTTCACAATCATTGATTCTCCCCTTTCGAATTCCTTTGCGCACTGCACGTGGAACAAGGGAGCAATTTTCAAGGCATAGTTGGAGAGGATGGAAATATAAGTCTTAAATGCTTAAATCCTCCACATGGGAGGCCTAGCCCACATGGTGGGCGGAGAGTGCGCTAAGGCACACGATGAGGAGGAACATAGGGTAGAAACCACCCGAAGCCATTTTTCAAGGTATGCCATAATTCGATCGCTGAAATGTTCAGGTGCATGAAATGTTTCGAATTGCTAAGGTTGTGTTAAGTGTCAACTTTCATAGAGAGTATAGTGGATTTAATTTTTGCATATGTCTAAGGTTTGATATTTTATTAATGTGGGATATTGCCTAAGAAGGCTTTGTGATTATTTTTTAAGTTCAAACGTGTTGAAAGGAAGGAAATAAAATATTTGAGTTATTTTATGGTATAAGTGGTTTTTGGAGTGACAAGGTTATGCAATGTTTTAATTTATTTTATTTTATGGTATAAGTGGTTTTTGGAGTGACAAGCTTATGCAATGTTTTGATTTATTTTATTTTATGGTACAAGTGGTTTTAGGAGTGATAAGGAAGTTGTGCATTAATTCTTAAGAAGGTTTTCTAATTAAAAGCCTTGGTGAATATTATTGTGAACTGGAGTAATGTTGATTATTTTGTGATCTTCTAACCCTTGTGAGAATTGGCATAATAATATTGTGATTGTGGAAGATTTCCAAAGAGGCTTCTTCATCTTCATAAAAGGTATGGGCACATTCTCCTATTGATTGATTATGGTGGTTGATTACAAAATACCTTTGGAGTGAAAAGGATTGATTATGGTTTCCTTTTAGAAAGTTATTGGTTAAATGATTCAAGGTTTTCTAGTTTGAGATTTGTTATTAAACCTTATTTTATAAGCATTGTTGTTGAAGCCCATTGGTTGTGCAAAGAACTTGAACTTGAGTTAGAAAAGAACATGAGTATCATTGTTATGTGAGATTTATGGTTGAGAATTGTTGGAAATATTTTGAGTTGGTTGATACATGCTTGGACAAGGGTTTGGGAGAAAGTGTTATTCATTGAGGTGATTGGTTGAGTTGAGGTGATTGAGCCTAGTCAAGTGGATGCATGTGGTTGTTCAAGTTCCATGAAACAAACTATTCTATATTCTCGATTTGAGTTGAGATTGAGATTTGAGAATAGAACATATTGAGTCTCTAACAATTCTCTTTATGCTTCTATGATATTGATTTAAGTTGAGATTGGTATTTGAGTATAGAACATATTGAGTATCTGTATCGCTCCAAATTTTTCGCACCCTTACCTTCAGGCTATAGGATCCATGCCCAGAAGGGGGATGTGAAAAGGATGGGATAATACCTCAGACTGAGAGGCATTTTGAAGGTCCTGCCTCTCGAGGGAGGTGTATAAGGGTGAATTTTCAATGGATGGTGGGTTCACCAGGAAACTTTTGAATGGCAGTTTCTACGCCTAGGTTGATAGTGTGTTTGATGTGTTCATTTTTATGCTTGATCATTCAACTCCTAGGTTTGGCCAATATGAATCTAAGATATTCTATATGCCAATGCAGATTTAAATGAATATAGAAAATAGAAATGGATGCAAATAACAGAGAATATACTAACTAGAAGAAGTCATACCTGGTTTCGGATGTCTGATGGAGATTCTGAGTCTTGTAGTAGTTCAGATTGTCTCAGTTTGTATGTAATCATCTGATATTTCTCGAGATCATATCAAATCACAGTAGGTCATCTGAAATCAGATAGAATCATTTGAAATTAGATGAATTTTTTTAGAAACCTGCAATCACAGAAACAGAGACACAAAATACCAAATATGCAAATGCAAAAGCAAGGGATAATGGTAGAAATAACAACAAACATGCCTAAATAATAGATTATAATAACAGATAAGGAAATGTAGTAAATTTAATGATTGATTTTATCTTTATCATGCAATTATGCTAAATGAGGTGAACTCCAAGATGCATAAAACATAATAACTTAAAACAGTGCAGAGATATGTTATGAAAAAATGCAACAAAACTTAATAAAATGCAAACTCTAAACTCGGACTGCCTTCAATCTGGACTATAGTCAGGATCGCCTCTAATCGTACGAAATCGTCCGTAATTGTCTGAGATCGTCTGCGACGATCTAAGCTAGCTTAAACTAAAAAATAATAGAATTCCTACAATAAAAATACAAAAATACTGAATGGAAGCAAAATAGTGCGAGGGAATAAGGAGCTAACTTTGCAATGAAACCCGTCAACTAAGGGGTTGGGGTTCAGTGAGAATCAGCCAGGAGGAATCAGGGAGGCAGGGGGATAAACTAGAAAAATCCTAGTTTATATAGGATTAGGAAGAGGTTTGGGAGGTTGGGGATCATCCCAATCTGGGAGATCTCCAACAGGGAAATCTCCAACTACATAGACACACTTCTACCTGAGTTGGAGAGGCTGTTGAAACAGTAGCTAATTATAAAAATTTGGTTTTGGGACGAAATCGTCTGGATGTTCTGTTCCAGATGAATTCATCAGATCGGGGATGATTTCATCTAATCTAAGACGATATCGTCCAACAGTCAAAACAAATCCTAAAAATAGCACAAAAAATAGGGAAAGCGGGTAAAATATGGTTTAACGGGCAGTTTGGGGTTGAAATTCAAATTTTAATATTTTATCTTTTTACTAAGGTTTTAACCATGCCAATTTTAGAGTGCTACATTTTTCCCCCTCTTTAGCGAATTTTCTTAAGAAAATGCGTTAAAGACAAGTTCTTCCCGTTTTACGAGAAAGCAAAAATATACTCAATTTTTTAGACAATGATTCTTGGTCGAATCGTACGAATGCTGACTATGGTGCCCCCTCCGTGTTTTTACCCAAATTAAACGTTTGACGTAAAAAAGCAGAAAAGAAAAAATTTAAAACGCTGATTTTTAAACAAATTAAAGAAAATAGGGAAAACCCTAATTCATTTCATTTTTACTGTTCTAGAGCTCTACAGAGAAGAAAAATGGTGGAGACAGCGCACAGAGCGACAGAGGTCCGACGCGGGCTACGGGTAAGGATCTAATCCTAGTAGATTAGGTTTGATTTAACTTTGTGCAATTCTTTTGATTTAAGTTTGATTGTTTGAGGCATCATGGCCGTTTTTAGGCCGTCGACGACGTCGGGACGAAATCGTCCCGATTTTGTCGAAATCGTCTCCAGATCGTCGATTTCGTCTTATGACAAAATCGAAGATTTAGGGGCGATTTCGTCTAAGGGGCGATTCTCGAGTTACAAAATCGAAGATGATTTCATCCTCACAAAGGATGAATTTTCCCAATGTGGGATGATATCATCCAATTGTGGATGATATCATTTAAAATTTGATTTTAAGTTGTTTAATTTGAATGATTGAGTTATTAATGATTTTGTTGTTTTATTGTTTGTTTTGTAGAAGGGATTACTAAAGATCCAAGAGTGGAAATACGGTGGGCTAAGAGATGACATAGCCGTGTTTGACCAGGTAGAGCATGACCGACTTGGATAGGTCAGTCTACAACATGTGGCATAAATGCCACAAGTACCTACTGACATGGGGCTACTGACAGCCCTAGCAGAGAGGTGGTATCTGGGGTCGTCTTATTTTCGGTTATCGACAGGGGAGATGGATCACACTCTAGAGGACGTATGGAGGATCATGAGGATACCCATACAAGGATGGCTGATGACGCCTATGACCAATCAAGGCTAGGCGATGATGAGGCTCACGGGAGACTCGAGCTTCACCCTAGAGAAGGGCGAAGTGAATATCGAGTCACTATGATAGATGCTTGGGGCATCTAGGCTAACATGGGTTTTGGTAGGAGTTGTCGATGGCTTACTGTTGTGCCACCATAGTGGATGCAGACTACTGTGGGTGCTCTCAGACATAGTCTACGACATGAGAGACCACAGGCATAGATTTGCATGGGGCAGTTTTGTTCTGTGCTGCTTGTATAGGATCCTATATGGGGTTGTATACAAGGGAGGTCGATGTCTAGTTTTGACATCGCTACTGTAGGTTTGGTGCTGGGAGCACATTGCAATACGAAGGCCGATAGGGCTCCCATTGATAGGGGTTGACTAGGAGAGGCCCCGAGTTTTCTATTGGTGGTTGCAGTGGGGGTCACAACGATAGATAGATCTATTGATGTCATGTAGGTTGCTAGATGACCTCATCCCAGACCAGATCACCTGGAGGCCATGGCGAGAGAACCCCAAGTGGGTAGAGGATGGGCAAGAGCTGGCTCGCATCAGGTGAGTATGCTGGCTAAGGATGGAGTGAGGAGAGGTAGAGCTCCACCGCTACAATCGAGTACTATGACAGTTCGGTCTATAGCAAGGGATCCCTTCTCTCAGGGATTACGAGTACTCCCAAATTATTTGGGATAGTACTACATTGAGTGGGGCTCTAGATATGCAGTGATTTTGGAGTCAGGACATAGACGATTCCCCCATCCAACTAGTGTATGGTGATGACACTGGGGTTGTGGATGGCTATGATGCTTGGTACATAGGCATCCTCCCTCCTCAGATGACGAGGGCGTAGGATCTAGTGCATGTTGTGGTGCGCCATATGGGGAGGCAACGGTAGGCTACTATTAAGGCAATGTGGCGTCACAAGGGAAGAGAGCAGTGGCGGATCCCATAGGAGAGACGCCAGAGGATGGCATGGGCTCCACATAGGCTATGGAAGATAGGGCGAAGGGAGGAGGGACTCACTTCATAATAGGAGGAGAGACCACCATCGCATGATAAGGGCAAGGGTGTTGACACAGGGGAGAGTAGCAAGACAACGACTCTCTAGGCTGAGGTTGCCCTCCTTTGGACTCAGGTGCAGACATTGCAAGATGAGGCTACATGGCTTAGATCTCAGGGTGGAGGAGTGAGTAGGGATGATCTATCATGATCTATTGCTCAGATCGCATTCTACCAGGGGTTATACTATCACATGGTTCCAAAGAACCAAAGGGTACCACTGCTAGCCCCTATTGCAAAGCTGATTATGATGGGATCATTGAAGACATCCTCAGGATCGAAGACGAGGACCCGAGATATAGCCCGAACCTCTATGGGACCACCTCCTCCATGTAAAGGTGTGGGAGGAGATGTGGCTGATAGCTTGAGGGCTTCTTGAGGCTAGGTTTCTATGGACTACAAATTTTGGTAGAGATTGTTGAGAGGATTGAGTATGCCAGGGTATAGATTGTGGCATACCAATCCTGTTTTGATATGATGTATATAATTTTGTGATATATATGATCTTATTTCTGATATGACTTGTTCATATGTTTTATGATGCTTTAATGGTTGAATTGTTTGCTTATTGGATTCATGTAATTATGTCATGTTGAAATATTATAATTTGATGTCATGCTGTAAGATTTTTAAATGAAATAATCTGATGTAAACAATTGGTTGTGGTGGTGTGATTTGATGAAAAATAAAAAGAGACTTCTAAAAATAATTTCAAAGGACATTATCACTGTTATAGACCATTTCATGGAGTCACCACTCACTCGGTCGTCAAGCTAATCCCAGTATAGAAATATTGTTAAAAGTAAAAGAGTGCTTAAGAGACTGTCGTAAGACTTTGTGTTGTAATGATGGAGATAATGATGGTTTGATGATTTGTTTTCAGATTTTCATAACAATAGTATGCATGAGATGCTAAAATATGATTTTGCTATGCATAAATTCCTAAGTGCGATAAAATTTTGAACAATTCCTTAGAATTTATAACATGGTTGCAAAATGGAATTTTAACATAATGACATGAAATAGAATAAGTGTTCGTTTGTTTATAAAGCATAATTGTGTGACATAATGATGCAAGTCATATGTTTTGATGAATTTGTTTTAAAATAAATGGAAAACAAAATTAGAACAATGGTTTGCGCTAGGCATAGAATTATAGGTATAGACTTATACCATCATCACGAAATCCAAAGAAGAAAATAGATTGTTGGTTTTATTGCAAGATAAATTTGTGACTTTTGATAAACATAATAATATGAACATGTTATTTGAAATCATTTTTGTGATTTTGTGAGAAAATTTATATAATTGCTTTTATAGAAAACAAGAATTCTAAAATAAAAGGGTAAAATTATTCCGAAAAGAATTACAGAAATATTTTAAATTATTTCAAAGACAAATGTATATTTTATAAGGAATCCTCATGTGCAAATGTGAGTTCATTACCGATCTTGATTTATCATAATGATACAAAATCTCTCAAATACAAATGTGTGTGCGATTGTATTGTTCATTTACCAATTTTGAGCAAGATAATTTGATACAAGTAATTTGCCTTGACCAAATGAATGTTCGTTGACCATGATTTATATGCATGTAACCGTACCAGGCTACTATCTAAGTTAGGTTATCAAGAGCTAGCTAATCCATAAGCTGATAGAGGTCTATAAAAAATAAGGTCGCTAATGTGACAGACATATCGCCATGCTAGGGATTACCCAAGGCCAAGCGGGTTGGGCACAAACCACCTGTTATGGGGCTTACCTCATAGTTTTCAAATAATTGAGAATTCCAAGGATTCAAGCTCATTCACCCTTATTTTATTTTCAAGGGGTAGGGAAAGGATTTTATTGCATTTTGCTTTTGCGTTTCTCTTTTGCTTTTTTTTTTTTTTTTTTTTTGTACTTTTGAATTTTTTCTTGATATTTGAGAAAATACTGAAATATTGCTTGTAATGATACAAAATAACCGTTTCTTTTTCTCTTTTCTTTTGAACTTTTTTTTTTCTATGCTAGGGATACTTGCTCGGATTAGCTGTAGAGCAAGGGATTTTTATTCTAGGTAGGGGTGACCTTGTCCTTTTGTCAATTCTCAAAAATTCTAGACCATGTGCATGATAGGATAGTAGGGGAAAATTTTTGTTCAAGAAACTGTTTCTACTATGTAGCATCATGTCGAATTTGCAATGAAATCATTTTAATGTGAAAAGATATACTTGGTTCAAGTAAATAACAAGATCAGTTCTCTATGCTCAAAATTTTATTTAATTCAACTGTGGACTTTGATATAAGAGAGATGAATAATCATACCAAATAAATCAAGATATTTATTCATGTAAATGTGAAAGTGCGGGATTCCAAATAAATGCTAATTTATCCAAAATAACTGAAAATATAACTGCAATACTTCACAGTTTGACAGGTACAAAATAAAATATGGTTTTGAAGATTTTGATGATTTGGATATGTTTAATTTTAAGTTATGAATTGAAAGAAATGCAAGATAATTGTTCTTTGAAATGTTTTATATAAGTGACTAAAAGGAAATAATATGCAAACACATATATATAATGATGAATTGACCAATTTTATGCATAGTAGCATTTAAGATGCATAATGTTCATAGGTTCTTTAAGTTATTTACCATCTAAGGTAGATAATTTGTATGCTCCTGATCCAAATTTAGCAGTGATGACATATGGTCCAAGCCAGTTGGGCTCAAATTTACCTTTAAGGTTTTTAGTTGCATTAGTATTTTTTTTATTTTCTTTTAAGACAAAGTCACCGATCTCAAAGGATCGAGGATGAACTTTCTTAAGATATGCTCTCTTAAGCTTGTTTTGGTAGAAACAAAGATGCTCCAAAGCATTGATGCGCTTTTCATCAAGAAGTTCTAGCTGACTAAATCTGTCAGCACGATATTCATCTCCTACTTCGGTATCTTGAAGTAGAAGAGCTAAAGAAGGAACTTCTAATTCAAATGGAAAAATTGCTTTGACACCATAAATCAAGACAAAATGTGAAGTTCCAGTGGGGGTTCGAACACTAGTTCGATAGGCCCACAAAGCAGGATATAACTGAATGTGCCAATCTCGACCGGATTTAGTAACTAATTTTTTGAGAATTTTTATTAAGGTTTTATTAGATGATTCTGCTTGAACATTACCCTGAGGATAATAGGGAGTGGACTAGCGATATTGAATTTTATATTTTTGACATAATTTCTTGACATCTTTATTTTTGAAACAAGTTCCATTATCGAAAATGAGATTGGCAGGGATTCCAAACCTACAAATAATTTGATTAAAAATAAACTTGGAAACTTGTGTTCCAGTGCAAGAAGCTAATGGCATAGCTTCAACCCACTTCGTGAAATACTCAGTGGCGGTTATGATGAATTTGTGTCCATCGGATGACACAGGGTTGATTTTTCCAATAATGTCTAGGCCCCATTTTGAAAAGGGCCAAGGAGATGAAATAGCCTGTAGTTCTTGTGCAGGTGCATGGACAAGGTCAGCGTGTTTCTAGATATTTTCGCAATGTCACACATAATTATGTGCATCATTTTCCATGGTAGGCCAAAAATATCCTGTCCGAAGGATTTTCTTAGCAATGGCGCTACCACTAAAATGTCCCCCACAAGATCCATTGTGGGCTTCATTCAAAGTGGATCTGGATTCTTCTAGATTCAAACATCTCAGTAAGATGCCTTCAAAAGATATTTTGTACAAGGTATTACCAATAATCACAAAGAGACTTGCTTGTCTACGTAATAACCTACGCTGGTTGCTAGTACAACCATCAAGGAAGGTTCATTTCTGCAAAAGATTAAATATATCTGTATACCAAGGTTCAGGAGTTGTTTTGATGATGAGAAACACGTCCAAAGTTTCTACGCATGATTTGCTTGAAGCGGGTTCCTGGAGTCGATGAATAATGATGGTAGCATATTCATCGTCTAACTCCAAGGGTAAAAGAGATGCAGCTGTAGCCATAGCGTCAGCCGCACGATTGCTAGTTCAAGGAATAGCTTCCAAAGTAACTTGATCAAACAAGGATAATAAATGCAAAACATATGCTTTATATGGGCATAATTTATCATCTCTGGTCTGATAAACATCATTGATTTGATTTATGACAAGTTGAGAGTCACCAAAAACCAATAAATTTTTAATTTTCAATGCCAAGGTAGCTCGTAATCCAAGGATAAGAGCTTCATATTCAGCAGTGTTATTGGTGCAAGCAAATGTTAATTTGAAGGACAGAGGAATAAGATGTTTTTGCGAAGATATTAAAATAATACCCGCACCAGCCCCACTCATGCATCGGGCTTCGTAAAAGTATAGGGACCATTGCTCTGAATGGTCTGCCTCTAGTTTAAGGCATTCATCAGGAAACTCAATGATGAGGGGATGAGTATATTCTAAGGGTGCAACAACTAATTGATCTGCTATGATTTGAAATTTAATAGACTTTTGTCCTATAAATGTGAGTTCAAACTCGCTTAGCGCAAGAACCCACTTGGTTGTGCGACCAGATAAATACGATCGACTCATGAGATATCGCAAAGGGTTGAATTTGGCAATAACATACATTTTCTGACTGAGCATATAGTGTCATAGTTTCTATGTAGAAAATACGATTGCTAGACATAATTTCTCTAATGTGGTATATCGAGTTTCATAACTAATTATGGTTCTACTAATGTAATAATTAGCATGTTCTTTCTTCTCGTCGTCAAGCTGAGCTAACATAGCTCCTAAGGCAGAATCAGAAGCAAAAATATACAAGATAAAAGGACGATCAGATCTAGGTGGGGAAAGAACTAGTGGTTTGAGGAGATATTGCTTAAGGAGTTCAAATGCTTCTTGGCATTCGTCGTCCCAATGAAAAGGGACATCTTTCTTAAGAAGCTTAAGAAAGGGTCCGATTTTGTCTACCAACTTGTCGATAAAGTAGCGAATATCTTGAAGTTTACCTTGTAAACTTCGTAATTCTAATATATTAGTGGGTGCAGGCATATCTATGATAGTCATGATCTTAAGAGGGTCAATTTCAATGCCACGTAAAGAAACTATAACCCCTAATAATTTATCATACTTAACTCCGAATATGCATTTAGCTAGATTTAGTCGGATAAGATATTCCCTTAACCGATCAAATACTTTTCTTAAGTCATTTAAATGATCATATTCTTTGATGGAATGAGCTATGATATCATCTACATAATCATGTAGGATATCATGCATCATATCGTGAAAGATATAAGTCATAGCTTGTTGATAGGTTGCACTTGCATTATTTAAGCCAAATGGCATCACTTTCCAACAAAAGGTTCCCCAAAGGGTAATAAAGGCTGTTTTGGCCTAATATTCAGGAGCTATCCTGATATGATTATAACCTGAAAATCCATCCATTAAGGATATCATTCCACTTCCAGCAATAAAGTCAATGATCTAATCCATGTTGGGAAGAGGAAAATCATCTTTAGGGCATGCAACATTAATTTCTCTAAAATCGGTGCAAACTCTAACTTTAGTGGCTTCTTTCTTGGTTACTGGAACTACATTTGAGATCCATTCGGCATAATCAATGGCTTGTATAGAAATGACTTTCAACAGTTTTTCTAGTTCTCCTTTGACTAGTAAGGCCACTTTAGGATGCATTTTTCTAAGTTTCTGTTTAATAGGTTTAGCATCTGGATGGACTACTAGATGATGCATAACTACGAAGGGTCCAAACCTGGCATGTCTTCATATGTCCAAGCAAAGACATCTTCATAGTCTTTAAGAAATGAAATGTATTTATCTTGTTTTTCTTGACTCAATTCTGATCCAATATTGATTATGTGAGGATTATGTTCGGTTCCAATGTTAATTTTTATAACGTTTTCAACTTCCATATGTAAATCTCTCTCAAAATTAGGTGGGGCGGATGAAACACCTAATTCTTGTAATTCTTCCAAGGTTAACTTGGCTAATTAATCTTGAGGAGTTGAGGCCTCAAGCTGGGCTATACTAGGTATAGAGCCATCAAAATAAAATTCATTGTGTAACAATTCATCAACAGAGACATCATGGAAGATATCACCCTCCAACTCATCGTCAGATTCGGCAATCATTTCAGGGTAGGCTATGGATAGCATACTGCAGGTAAAGGAATTATTCTTTGGACACAAAGAATCTTGTTTATCTAAATAATCTTGATAACATATGAGATGGTCATCATCCTCAAATGGAAAGGGCTGACCTTTACTAGAAAATAGGCCCACACCATAGCGGGTAGGCCACGATTCTACCTCAAAAATTTCTTTCATACCATTTTGGAAAGGTCCCAAACCTTTCCCTTTGTATCCCAATTTAAGCATTATGGGTTTAGCTTTAAGATAATCATTAGCAAAATAGCATCTAGCATATCCATCACAATGTGTCTTAATGTTTTTGGGTATTCTTCCCTAATCATATCCTTTATAAATAAAAGCATAACTACCGACTTGGTAGATACGTCCCATAGGCTATGGGAGGCCCAAGGTACGAGGAGAGGGTGGGAGTTTATTTAAAAGGAGGGAAGTCTGCATGGCAGTTTTGGCTTCCTCAGATATAAGAATTGTAGATAAATCGGGTAAGAGCTCATCAGTAAGAGCATAAGAGGTAGAAGGAACATTTCCTACATCGTCAGGTGTAGAAAGGATGCCTATAGTGGATGTAGATGTCATAGGAATATTTATGGATGAGTCTATAGGTATGGAAGATATAGGAGTAAGACAGGAAGCATTGGTTGTAGGTTTAGGATTTTTTCGAGGTCCTAATATGGTTTGTTCAGAAGATGGTCAAGCTATATGTATAGGTGTAGTTGAAAGAGTAGATGATGTTATGGGTGTGTGTTTCACACATTTGGATGGATGATAAGAATTAGGATGTGTGGATGACAGGGTAGGACAAAATTGCACTCCAACAGGTTCTGCCAAAGCGCACATATCAAAGGGTCTAGGATCACCATGAATGGTAACTAACTGGTTTTTAAATTCGAATTTAACACACTGATGTAAAGTGGAGGGAACCGCTTGCATCGCATTGATCCAAGGGCAACCCAAAAGTATATTTTATGATGTCGGGAAATGTACAATAAACACGGTTGTCTCTAGGACCAACTTGCAAGGGTATAGTAATGACTCCACATGTTTCTTGTGTCTCGTCATTAAAGGCTTTTATAATCATATTAGTTCTTTTCATTTTGTCACTTCTAAACCCAAATCGTTGGTAGAAGTCAAAAGTGCATATGTTTAAAGATGAACCATTATCAATCAAGACTCATTTAACGGCTACATCTCCAATTAAGGCAGTAATATATAAGGGGTTATCCTTATGTAAACTATGTTGCGGGATATCTTTATCTTGAAAGTCAATACAATCGACTTCTCGAGTGATGATTGTATTGGCCATGGCTTCAAGTTGAATGTTTTCTGGTACCATCATTTGGCTTAATGTAAGCATTAATTCATCCCTATGGGTAGGAGAAGATCTTAACAGGTCCAAAAGGGAAATTCTGGTTGTGGTATTGGATAATTGTTCATTAATATTGTAAGGAGGCTTAGGTTGAACATTAGATGCATAATTCCCTTTATTGGGATTCTTCAAAACAAATGGGGCTGATCCATCGTTCTGAGTTTGATCCTGTTGAGAGGTTTGAGCCTGTTTTCTGGTAACGGCTCCGATGGTTCCTACAATGTTATTTTGCAAGTGATGAATAGGTCTTAGTCTAGTTTTTACGGCTTGTTCATTAGAAACTATTTGGTGAGAAGATTTTCTAGTAGTGATTCTTCGAGGAAATGGTTCTTCTGGAACCATAGAACTGGTAATAGGTTTAATAGGATCTGATTCATCTTTAGAACTATTTGATTGATTCGAGGTGATTTCCATGTCACTTTTAGTCTCATACTCAGTGTCACTAAGATCAAGTGTCCAAATATTATGTAGAGTTCTGGTCGTAACTATGGATAAAGTTGTGTCAAATAATTGAGGATCATGATCAGGTAATTGTCCGCTAATAGTACCTACATATCGGATAGGAGGAACATTGTGATGCTCAATTTTATTGGCCACCTCTTTACCATGTTTTGGTAAATGATGTTGAAATATGTCCAATGATTGATTGGCATTTTGATTATGATTTTTGGGAATGCTCTTTTGAGCGTTATTAGAAGGATTTTGTTTAGGTTGGAAGGCTTGCACCTCCATCTCATTATTATCAATCAAATATTGTATTTTATGTTTTAATATTTTACAATAGTTGGTGGCATGTCCAGGTCCTATATGAAAATCACAATGTAAGTCAGCTTTGTATCCGGGTATGGTTGGATCAGGTTCCCGGATAGTTGGTAATTGGATCAAGCCTCATGCTAGTAATTGCAGGAGAATGGTTGATAAAGGTTGATTTAACCTAGTAAATTCTCGGGGTGGTTTATCAGGAGGTTTCAATATAAACTTCTCTGTTGTTTTTGCAGTAATAACATTAGCAATGTTTCTACTATCAGTGACTCCGTCACCCACAACTTGTTTAATTTTATATTGATTTATGGATGTTTTCTCATCATCTTTCTTTTTGAGCTGACCTCTTCTAATGAGAGCATCTTCCACCCTTCGAGCTAAGTCTATAGCTTGATCGAAGGTGGTTAAGGTAGTAGTTGATAATTCATAGGATAGTTGTTCTTGTAAATTATTGATAAAAATATCCAACATCTCCAGATAAGGTAACACAAAGTGTAACTTTCCTATCAACTATATCCATCGAGCTAAGAAGTCAGCAAAACACTCATCTTTGTCTTGTTTTAGGTTGTACAAATCTTTAATGGTTACATGCCTTTTGATATAGGCACTAAATTGATGCACAAAAGATTCAGCGGTCTCTTCAAAATTTCTCAAAGAATGAGTAGGTAGTTGATAATACCATTCCAATGCCATCCCCCCTAAGCTTTTTGGGAACATTTTTAGTAATAGCAAATCATCATGTGATATGTCATGACATGCTATCCTAAACATACGAAGATGCTCTATGGGATCTTTAGTTCCTTTATATATAGGTAGGATAGGCATAGGAAAGTGTTTGGGATATGGTTGTGCTACAACTATAGGATCTAGAGGTTGACTACACACCATGGCTTCCAAATTACCAGTTTGTCCACTATATTGGTTTGATGGTACATAAGTATGGGTTTTGTGATCGTAGGAAGGCGGTACATAAGGATTGGATGCTATATTACTGTTATGCAAATTGTTGGTAGGAAGAGTATTATGAAGAAGATTTGTTGTAGCATTATGTTGCATCCCAGATTGTTGGAAATTGGTATTTGGTTTTGTTTTAGGCTTCTATTGATTTGAGGTATATTGATCAATAGCTTGGCAAAATAAAGTAGTGAATGAAGGTTTCTTTTGTGTGGGGATAACCCTTGGCTTGGTAACAGGAACTCTAGGTGGTTGGGTAGCCTGTTGTTGTTGCATGTTTTGGATTATAGCAGCCATATCCAAATTGGACGGTCCAGCTTGATCACTTTCTTGATCAACGAAGGACAAGGGATTAGTGCGTGTGTGATATATGTCTTCTAGGGTTGCTTTAGTGTCACTAATTTGATCTTTTTCCATATGGACTGATCTATTAAGAGTGCCAATATTAATATTAAGGAACTTCCAAAAATGTTCCATGTTCTCAAAGGTAACAGCTCCTTCTGGAGATATTTTAGGGGATGAGGATCCTTCCTCTCTATCATTTTCTTTTTGTTCATTTCCTACAACAAATTCTTCTTCTTGTTTGTTGAAGGTTCCTTCTTCCTGAATTGGGTATTTAGGAAGGACATTTGGGTTATTTTCTGGTTTTCTTAACCAATATTCTTCTAATTCAGTTTGTTTTCCATTCCTGAGTCTAGTCTTTATGTCTAAATTTAGATTTTAGCAAATATATATTAATATATTTGCAACAGATTTGGGACGTATATATTTTAATTATATACCTACTATGATGCTTAAAATAAAATGTTTTGATTTTTGTTATGATTTTGTTTTGTTTTTGTTTTATTTTATTTTATTTGTTTTTATGCTTATAAAGACAATAAACAACACACTAAATGCAAGAAATAACAATAATAAAATAATAGCTTAGTTTTCTATAAATAGTTTATAGATATCATTGATAGGATCAAGTTCATCAAGAGTCATGAAATGCTCCTCTTCAAATTGGAAATGGTTTTTCAAGAACTTGATAAAGTGTGCTATAGTGATATTATTTGTTTCAGAATCTGTCTTGTAAAAATAGATCTCATGGTAATATTCTCGATATAACACAGCTCTAGGAACTCTATTCCATATTTGTCTATCCGTAAGAATGATGTCTTGGTCCTCTATACGAGACATAAATTTATGTACTACAACAGCATTATCAAGGTATTCCTCAAAGGTATACAATTCAGAAGACACAAGGGCTCTTTTATCTGCTAACCACCTATGTCAAGCTCTTTGAAGCTTATGATACAAAGTCACTTGATCGGGATTCAGGATTCTATCTAGGACAAACCTCTTGATTTGCCTAAGTTCGGTTGATCTAGATGAAATGATATTCAATCTCCTATTAAGCTTGTCCCATGAAGGTGGGACTCTATATGTTGGAGCTACTCTAAGTAAAGAATTAATCTCTATGGTTGCTAATTGATTTTCAACATTAATGGTGACATCTCATATTTTATTATAATCTACCATCTAAATATGATATGCAATCTTTGATCCTAAATGCATTTATGTTTTGATTTTTTTTTTTTGGGATTGTTTTCAAAAGATTTTTAGTTTGCACATCGGGTTCACCAAAATGTATCACTCTAAATTTTTCGCATCCTTACCTTCAGGCTATAGGATCCGTGCTCGAAATGGGGATGTGAGAAGGATGGGACAATACCTCAGACTGAGAGGCCCTTTAAAGGTCCCGCCTCTCGAGGGAGGGGTATAAGGGTGAATTTTCGATGGATGGTGGGTTCACCAGGAAGCTTGATCACTCTCTTGATCAACGAAGGACAAAGGATTAGTGCGTGTGTGATATATGTCTTCTAGGGTTGCTTGAGTATCACTAATTTGATCTTTATCCATATGAACTACTCTATTAAGGGTGCCAATATTATTATTGAGAAATTTCCAAAAATGGTCCATGTTTTCAAAAGTAACAGCTCCGTCTGGAGTTATTTTAGGAGATGAGGATCCTTCCTCTCTATAATTTTCTTTTTGTTCATTTGCGCCCACAAACGCTTCTTCTTGTTGGTTTAAGGTTCCTTCTTCCTGAATTGGGTCTTCAGGAAGAACATCTGGGTTATTTTCTGGTTTTCTTAACCAATCTTCTTCTACTTCAATTTGTTTTCCATTCCTGAGTCTAGTCATTGTGTCTAAATTTAGGTTTTAGCAAATATATATATATTAATATATTTGCAACAAATCTTGGGAGGTATATATTTTAATTATATACCTACTATAATACTTAAAAGAAAATGTTTTGATTTTTTTTTATAATTTGTTGTGATTTTATTTTGTTTTTGTTTTTGTTTTTGATTTTATGCTTATAAAGACAATAAACAACACACTAAATACATGAAATAACAATAATAAAATAATAACTTATTTTCTATAAATAGTTTATAGATGTCATTGATAGGATCAATTTCATCAGGAGTCATAAAGTGCTCCTCTTCAAATTGAATTTTTTTTTTCAAGAAGTCAACAAAGTGTGCTATGGTGATATTATCTATTTTTTATTCTATTTTGTAAAAATAAATCTCATGGCAATATTCTTGATATAACACAGCTCTGGGAACTCTGTTCCATCTTTGTCTATCTATAAGAATGACCTCTTGGTCCTCTATACGAGACACAAATTTATGTACTACAATTGCATTCTCAAGGTATTCCTCAAAGGTATATAACTCAGAAGACACAAGGGCTCTTTTATCTGCTAACCACCTATGGCAAGCTCTATGGAGTTCATGATACAAAATCACTTGATCGGGATCCAGGATTTTATCTAGGACAAACCTCTTTATTTGCCTAATTTCGGTTGCTCTAGATGAAATGAGATCTAATCTCCTATTAAGTTCGTCCCACAAAGGTTGAACCCTATTTGTTTGAGGTACTCTAAGCATAGAAGTAATCTCTATAGCTGCTAATTGATTTTCAACATTAATGGTGACAGCTCGTCTTTTATTATAGTCTACCATCTAAATATGACATGCAAATTTTCTTAAGTCTAAATGCATTTATGTTTTGGTTTTTATTATTTTTATTTTATTTTAAAAAGGTTTTTGTTTTCAAAAGGTTTCTGTTTCACGTCGGGTTCACCAAAATGTATTGCTCCAAATTTTTCGCACCCTTACCTTCAGGCTATAGGATTCATTTTCGAAAGGGGGATGTGAAAAGGATGGGAAAATACCTCAGACTGAGAGGCCTTTTGAAGGTCCCGCCTCTTGAGGGAGGTGTATTACGGTGAATTTTTGACAGATGGTGGGTTCACCAGGAAACTTTTGAATGGCAGTTTCCATGCCTAGGTTGATAGTGTGTTTGATGTGTTCATTTTTATGCTTGATCATTCAACTCCTAGGTTTGGCCGATATGAATCTAAGCTATTCTATATGCCAATGCAGATTTAAATGAATACAAAAAATAGAAATGGATGCAAATAATAGAGAATATACTAACTAGAAGAAGTCATACCTGGTTTCAAATGTCTGATGGAGATTTTGAGTCTTGTAGCAGTTCAAATCATCTCAGTTTGTACGTAATCATCTAATATTTCTTAGGATCATCTCAAATCATAGTAGGTCATCTGAAATCAGACAAAATCATCTAAAATCTGAAAAATTCATAAGACGAATTCATCAGAAACCTGCAATCACAGAAACAGACGCAAAATACCAAATATGCAAATGCAAAAGCAAGGGATAATGGTAGATATAATAGCAAACATGCCTAAATAATAGATTATAATAACAGATAAGGAAATGGAGTAAATTTAATGATTGATTTTATCTTTATCATGCAATTATGATAAATGAGGTGAACTCCAAGATGCATAAAACATAATAACTTAAAACAGTGCAGAGATATGTTATGAAAAAATGCAACAAAGCTTAAGAAAATGCAAACTCTAAACTTAGACTGCCTTCAATCTGGACTACAGTCATGATCGCCTCTAATCGTACGAAATCGTCTGCAATTGTCCGAGATCGTCTACGATGATCTAAGCTAGCTTCGACTGAAAAATAGTAGAGTTCCTGCAATAAAAATACAAAAATACCGAATGCAAGCAAAATAGTGCGAGGGAATAAGGAGCTAACTCTGTAATGAAACCCGTCAACTAAGGGGTTGGGGTTCAGTGAGAATCAGTCAGGAGGAATCAGGGAGGCAGGGGGATAAACTAGAAAAATCCTAGTTTATATAGGATTAGAAAGAGGTTTGGGAGGTTGGAGATCATCCCAATCTGGGAGATCTCCAACTATGCAGACATGCTTCTGCCCGAGTTGGAGAGGCTGTTGAAACAGAAGCTAATTATGAAAATTTGGTTTTGGGACGAAATCGTCTGGACATTCTATTCCAGACGAATTTGTCAGATCGGGGACGATTTCGTCTAATCTGAGACGACGTCCAACGGTAAAAAAAAATCCTAAAAATGGCATGAAAAATAGGGAAAGTGGGTAAAAGGCGGTTTAATGGGCAGTTTGGGGTTGAAATTCAAATTTTAATATTTTATCTTTTTACTAAGGTTTTAACCGTGCCAATTTTAGGGTGCTACAGTATCTAACAATTATTTTTATGCTTCTATGAGATTAATTTGAGTTGATATTGGGATTTGAGTATAGAATATATTGAGTCTCTAAAAATTCTCTTTATGCTTCTATGATATTGAATTGAGATATTTATTGAGCATTAATTATAGAATATATTGAGTCTCTAATAATTATCTTTATGATTCTATGATATTGGACAAGTTATGTGTGAGCTTGTTAAGAGTATTTGAGACAAGTCTTTGAGAAGGCTTGTGGACTGATTTTGAGTGAGCTTTTATGGAATCTTGCTATGCAGATTTGAGCAAGTCCTAGAGAGGGCTTATTGAGAATATTTGGACAAGTTCTAAGTGATCTTGTTGAGCATATTTGTACAAGTTTTGAGTGAGCTTGTTGAGCAGATCTGGAAAATTTTTGAGTGAGCTTGATGAGCAGATTTAAGCAGGTTCTGTGTGGACCTGTTGAGCATATTTGAGAAGGTTTTGTGTGGACTTGTTGAGAATATTTGAGTAGGTTCTATGTGTACCTATTGAATATATTTGAATAGGTTTTATGTGGACCTATTGAGTAGATTTGAGCAGGTTCTGTGTGGACCTATTGAGCAGATTTGAGTAGGTTTTGTGTGGACCTATTGAGCAAAATTAAGTAGGTTCTATGTGGACCTATTGAGCAGATTTGAGTAGGTTCTATGTGGACCTATTGAGAAGAATTGTACTAGACTGAATGTACTGTGTTTAGTGTAAGAGATTGAGCAGATTTATGCTAGACCGTCTAAACTGTGCTTAGTATAGTATTGAGATAGAGCTTTGGAGGTGATAGAGTACATAGAATAGAGTATCAGTGGATAGAGATACAATAGCTAGGACAATTGAAGATAGATTTGAGTGAGGAGTCTTCAAGTGGAGAGAGATCCATAAGTCAGTGCTACAGAGAGACAACATCTTCTAGAAGATCACTAGCCAGAGCAGAAGGGGAAAGAGTTCTCTTGTGGAAGAGATCCACAAACTTGAGATTTAGGGGATCAACATCTCCTTTGGATAGATATCCATAAACATTATTGTAGCACCCTAAAATTGGCACGGTTAAAAAATTAGTAAAAAGATAAAATATTAAAATTTGAATTTCAAACCCAAACTTCCTGTTAAACTGCCTTTTACCCGCTTTCCCCATTTTTCATGTGATTTTTAGGATTTGTTTTTATCGTTGGACGATATCGTCACAGATTAGATGAAATCATCCCAAATCTAACGAATTTGTTTGGAACAGAATTTCCAGACGATTTCGTCCCAAAACCAAAATTTCATAATTAGCTTTTGTTTCAACAGCCTCTCCAACTCGGGTAGAAGCGTGTCTGCATGGTTGGAGATTTCCCTATTGGAGATCTCCCAGATTGGGATGATCCCCAACCTCCCAAACCTCTTCCTAATCCTATATAAACTAGCATTTTTCTAGTTTATCCCCCTGCCTTCCTGCCTAATGCTTGCTGATTCTACCTGAACCCCCAACCCCTTAGTTGACGAATTTCATTGCAGAGTTAGCTCCTCATTCCCTCGCACTATTTTGCTTGCATTTGGTATTTTTGTATTTTTATTGCAGGAACTCTACTATTTTTCAGTCAAAGCTAGCTTGGATCGTCGTAGACGATCTCGGACGATTTTAGATGATTTCGTATGATTGGAGCCGATCCTGAATTTAGTCCAGATTGAGAGCAGTTCGAGTTTAGAGTTTGCATTTTCTTAGCTATTTTTGCATTTTTTATATCATATCTCTACACTATTTTAAGTTATTATGTTTTATGCATCTTGGAGTTCACCTCATTTAGTATAATTGCATGATAAAGATAAAATCAATCATTAAATTTACTACATTTCCTTATCTGTTATTATAATCTATTATTTAGGCATGTTTGTTGTTATTTCTACCATTACCCCTTGCTTCTGCATTTGTATATTTGGTATTTCGTGTCTATTTTTGTGATTGCAAGTTTCTGACGAATTCGTAAAATTATAGATGATTCTGTCTAATTTCAGATGACCTTCTATGATTTGGGATGATCCCGAGCAATATCAAACAATTACGTATAAACTGAGATGATATGAACTGCTAAAAGACTTAGAATCTCCATCAAACATCCAGAATCAGGTATGATTTCTTCTAGTTAGCATATTCTCTATTATTTGCATCTATTTCTATTTTTTGTATTCATTGAAATTAGCATTGGCATATAGAATAGATTATATTCATATCAGCCAAACCTAGGAGTTGAATGATCAAGAATAAAAATGAACACATCAAACACCCTCTCAACCTAGGCGTGGAAACTACCATTCAAAAGTTTCCTGGTGAACCCACCATCCATCAAAATTCACCCTTATACACCTCCCCCAAGAGGCGGGACCTTCCAAAGGCCTCTCAGTTCGAGGTATTGTCCCATCCTTTTCACATCCCCCTTTCGGGCATGGATCCTATAGCCTGAAGGTAAGGGTGCGAAAAATTTAGAGCGATACATTTTGGTGAACTCGACATGAAACATAAACCTTTTGAAAACAAAACCATTTTAAAAACTAAAAAAATAAAAATAATAAAAAACAAAAACATAAATGCATTTAGACTTAAGAAAATTTGCTTGTCATATTTAGATGGTAGACTATAATAAAAGACATGCTGTCACCATTAATGTTGAAAATCAATTAGCAGCTATAGAGATCACTTCTGTGCTTAGAGTACCTCAAACAAATAGGGTTCAACCTTTGTGGGATGAACTTGATAGGAGATTGAATCTCATCTCATCTAGAGCAACCGAACTTAGGAAAATCAAGAGGTTTGTCCTAGATAGAATTCTGGATCCCGATCAAGTTATTTTGTATCATGAACTTCAGAGAGCTTTCCATAGGTAGTTAGCAGATAAAAGAGCCCTTGTGTCTTATGAGTTGTATACCTTTGAGGAATACCTTGATAATGCAGCTATAGTGCATAAATTTTTGTCTCGTGTAGAAGACCAAGAGGTCATTCTCACGGATAGAAAGAGATGGAATAGAGTTCCCAGAGCTGTGTTATATCGAGAGTATTGCCATGAGATTTATTTTTACAAAACAGAATCTAAAACAGATAATATCACCATAGCACACTTTGTTGACTTCCTGAAAAACAATTTTCAATTTGAAGAGGAGCACTTTATGACTCCTAATGAACTTGATCCTATCAATGATATCTATAAACTATTTATAGAAAACTAAGCTATTATTTTATTATTGTTATTTCTTGTATTTAGTGTGCTGTTTATTGTCTTTATAAAACAAAAACAAAATAAAAATCATAACAAAAAAATCAAAACATTTTATTTTAAGTATTATAGTAGGTATATAATTAAAATATATACCTCCCAAGATCTGTTGCAAATATATTAATATATATCTACTAAAACCTAAATTTAGACACAATGACTAGACTCAGGAATGGAAAACAAATTGAAGTAGAAGATGATTGGTTAGGAAAAACCAATAAACCAGATGCCCTTATTGAAGACCCAATTCAAGAAGAAGTAACCTTAAACCAACAAGAAGAAGAATTTGTGGATGCAAATGAACAAAAATAAAATGATAGAGAGGAAGGATCCTCATCTCCTAAAATAACTCCAAAAGGAGCTGTTACTTTTGAGAACATGGACCATTTTTGGAAATTTCTCAATAACAATATTGGCACCCTTAATAGAGCAGTTCATATGGATAAAGATCAAATTAGTGACACTCAAGAAACCCTAGAAGACATATATCACACACGCACTAATCCTTTGTCATTTGTTGATCAAGAGAGTGATCAAGCTGGACCGTCCAATTTGGACATGGTTGTTATAATCCAAAACATGCAACAACAACAGGCTACCCAACTACCTAGAGTGCCTGTTACCAAGCCAAGGGTTATTCCCACACAAAATAAACCTTCGTTTATCGCTCTATTTCACCAAGCTATTGATCAATATACCTCAAATCAATAAAAGCCTAAAACAAAACCAAATACCAATTTCCAACAATCTAGGATACAACATAATGCTACAACAAATCTTCTTCATAATACTCTTCCTACCAACCATTTGCATAACAACAATATAGAATCTAATCCTTATGTCCCACCTTCCTACGGTCACAAGACCCATACTCATGTACCATCAAACCAATATGGTGGACAAACTGGTAATTTGGAAGCCATGGTGAAACAGTTAGTCTCTCGCATGGACCAAATAGATCCCTACCATCCCTCATACAATTATCGAGAGATGTGTAGTCAACCTCTAGATCCTATAGTTGTAGCACAACCATATCCCAAACACTTTCCTATGCCTGTCCTACCTATATATAAAGGAACTGAAGATCCCATAGAGCATTTTCGTATGTTTAGGATAGCATGTCATGACATATCACACGATGATTTTCTATTACTAAAAATGTTCCCGAAAAGCTTAGGGGGGATGGCATTGGAATGGTATTATCAATTACCTACTCATTCTTTGAGAAATTTTGAAGAGACTACTGAGTCTTTTGTGCATCAATTTAGTGCCTATATCAAAACGCATGTAACCATTAAAGATTTGTACAACCTAAAACAAGACAAAGATGAGTGTTTTTCTGACTTCTTAGCTCAATGGAGACAGTTGATAGGAAAATTACACTTTGTGTTACCTTATCGGGAGATGTTGGATATTTTTATCAATAATTTACAAGAACAACTATCCTATGAATTATCAACTACTACTTTGACTACCTTCAATCAAGCTATAGACTTAGCTCAAAGGGTGGAAGATGCTCTTATTAGAAGAGGTCAACTCAAAAAGAAAGATGATGAGAAAACATCCAGAAATCAATATAAAAATAAACAAGTTGTGGGTGACGGAGTCACTGATAGTAGAAACATTGCTAATGTTAACACTATGAAAACAACAAAGAAGTTTATATTGAAACCTCTTGATAAACCACCCCGAGAATTTACTAGGTTAAATCAACCTTTATCAACCATTCTATCGTAATTACTAGCACGAGGCTTGATCCAATTACCAGCTATCCGAGAACCTGATCCAACTATACCCAGATACAGAGTTGATTTATATTGTGATTTTCATAGAGGACCTGGACACGCCACCAAATCTTGTAAAATATTAAAACATAAAATACAAGATTTTATTGATAATAATGAGGTGGAGGTGCAAGCCTTCCAACCTAAACAAAATCCTTCTAATAACGCTCAAAAAAGCATTCCCCAAAATCAGAATCAGAATGCCAATCAATCATTGGACATATTTCAACATCCTTTATCAAAACATGGTAAAGAGGTGGCCAATCAAATTGAACATCACAATGTTCGTCCTCCTACCCGATATGTAGGGACTATTAGTGGACAATTACCTGTTCATGATCCTCAAATATTTGACACAACTTTATCCATAGTTACGACCAAACCTCTACATAATATTCAGATACTTGATCTTAGTGACACCGAATATGAGATTGAAAGTGA
This sequence comes from Wollemia nobilis, assembly GCA_028583015.1. NCBI lineage: Eukaryota > Viridiplantae > Streptophyta > Pinopsida > Araucariales > Araucariaceae > Wollemia > Wollemia nobilis. The sequence goes on along the minus strand of JAQPPZ010000574.1, from coordinate 1,760,470 downwards.
CATGGAAATCACTTCAAATCAATAGAATAGTTCTAAAGATGAATCAGACCCTATTCAACCTATCACCAGTTCTATGGTTCTAGAAGAACCATTTCCTCGAAAAGTCACTACTAGACCATCTTCTCACCAAATAGTTTCTAATGAACAAGATATAAATGCTAGGCCAAGACCTATTCATCATCTGCAAAATAACATTGTAGGAACCATCGGAGCCATTACCAAACAACAGGCTCAAATCTCTCAACAGGATCAAACTCAAAATGATGGATCAGCCCCATTTGTTTTGAAAAATCCCAATAAAGGGAATTATGTGTCTAATGTTCAACCCTCCTTACAATATTAATGAACAATTATCCAATACTACAGCCAAAATTTCCCTTTTGGACCTATTAAGATCTTCTCCTACCCATAGGGATGAATTAATGCTTACATTGAGCCAAATGATGGTACCACAAAACATTCAACCTGAAGCCATGTCCAATACTATCATCACTCAAGAAGTCGATTGTATTGACTTTCAAGATAAAGATATCCCACAACATAGTTTACATAAGGATAACCCCTTATATATTACTGCCCTAATTGGAGATGTAGTCGTTAAATGAGTCTTGATTGATAATGGTTCATCTTTAAACATCTACACTTTTGAATTCTACCAATGATTCGGGTTTAGAAGTGACAAAATGAAAAGCACTGATATGATTATAAAATCCTTCAATGATGAGACACAATAAACATGTGGAGTCATTACTATACCCTTGCAAGTTGGTCCTAGAACCCTAGATAAGACTGTGTTTATTGTACACTGCACTGCATCATACAATATACTTTTGGGTCGCCCTTGGATCAACGCGATGCAAGCGGTTCCCTCCACTTTACATCAGTGTGTTAAATTCAAATTTAAAAACCAGTTGGTTACCATTCATGGTGATCCTAGACCTTTTGATATGTGCGCTTTGGTAGAACCTGTTGGAGTGCAATTTTGTCTTGCCCTGCCATCCACACATCCTAATTCTTATCATTCGTCCAAACATGTGAAACACACACCCATAACATCATATACTCTTTCAACTACACCTATACATTTAGCTCAACCATATTCTGAACCAACCACATTAGGACCTCAAAATGATCCTAAACTGACAACCAATGCTTCTTATTTTACTCCTATACATTCCATACCTATAGATTCACCCATCAATATCCCTATGACATCTACATCCACTACTAGCATCCTTTCTACACTCGATGATGTAGGAAATGTTCCTTCTACCTCTTATGCTCTTACTAATGAGCTCTTACCCGATTTATCTACAATTATTATATTTGAGGAAGCCAACACTGCCATGCAAATTTCACTCGTTTTAAATAAACTCCCACCCTCTCCTCGTACCTTGGGTCTCCCACAACCTATGGAAAGTATCTACCAAGTTGGGAGTTGTGCTTTTATTTATAAAGGATATGATTGGGGAAGAATACCCAGAAACATTAAGACACATTGTGATGGATATTCTAGATGCTATTTTGCTAATGATTATCTTAAAGCTAAGAGCATAATGCTTAAATTGGGATATAAAGGGAAAGGTTTGGTACCTTTCCAAAATGGTATGAAAGAACCTTTTGAAGTAGAACCGTGGCCTGCCCGCTGTGGTGTGGGCCTATTTTCTAGTAAAGGTCAGCCCTTTCCATTTGAGGATGATGACCATCTCGTATGTTATCAAGATTATCTAGATAAACAAGATTCTTTGTGTCTAAAGAATAATTCTTTTACCTGCAATATGCTATCCATAGCCTACCCTGAAATGATTGCCGAATCCGACGACGAGTTGGAAGGGGATATTTTTCATGATGTCTCCGTTGATGGATTGTTACATAACAAATTTTATTTTGATGGCTCTATACCAAGTATATCCCAGATTGAGGCTCGACTCCTCAAGACAAATTATCCAAGCTATTGGTTCGACTTTTATACACACCCTGTGAAGAATGAGCATGAAATCCCGATAACACTTATAAGGGATAAATCCCACTCACTTTAGGATCTTGCTGGATATCCAAGGTGTGAGTTACAGAGTTGGGTCGAATGTCTATTCACTCTTTTCCGCTTCTGGAATAGTTTCAAGTGGACTGTTTGTTACCTTACAACGGGTTCTGGACTTTGGTTCAATAATGTTTTTGGAATTGGTTATCTTTGTGGACACTCAGATTTACAATCAGTTCTTTGATCTAGCTCTTTATGTGTTAGCAGATTTAAATAAAAGACAAATTTAAAAGAAAATAAAAATGGATCATTCAATCGGTGGAACAGAGAGAGTAGGGTAGGGCAGAAAGAGAAATTTATCTAACTTAGCTACAAAACCAAAACTACCAATTTTAGTTATACCGGTTAGCTTCACAATAGAACAAATCAAAGAGGAAAGTGTCCAGCTTTCTAAGATCACCTTCCACTAAGAGCATAAGACAGAGACAACAACAGATCTGAAAGAAAATCACAAACAGAAGGAAAGTCAGTTGAAATTGGTATCTCTCACCAGCAGCTTAGCTCGCACAGTGAGGACAGAGCAATTAGAACAGGCCTGAACCTTAAATCTGTAATTTTCCCTAACATACAATAAAAAAAATGAAGCCTAGCAGCATATCCAATCTTGGTAACACAGATCTACAACATAAATTAAATAAACCTTAATGAAACGAAAACAAAAGAAGATGAACTTATCACAGTCTAAAAGAGATTAGGCTCCTGGCCATGCTATCACAGAAAAATGAAACTACACCAACTCTAAGTCCAGAACAAAGCATTCAAACAAGATTTGCAGGAAATTGCTCCAATAGCTTTTATTTCTAAGTTTCCGCCTCTTGAATTTACATTCAGAAGAAGTATTTATAGACTCAGGACAGACCCTGATCTTTTCAGAAATATCTTCTTCTCAAACCCTAAATCTTATCCTCTAAACCCTACTACCTAGGTTTTACAATATAAGGCCCTTTAAAAATAGAGTTTTGATAAACCCTAACCACTCTGCAAATCTTAGTGCAGTTACTTGCCATAAATGGAGAAGGCATGATCTGATATTATTCTCATCCATCTGTATCGCAAGTAAATATCTTCATTTTCTGGTCGGCTGGTGCATCTGCCGGGAACGTCTCATTAATTCCTCAGAGAAATTTGGATGAGTCACTGGTTTCTCTGACATTTTATCTTCGCAAAGCCACCTCTGAGTTGAAATTCTCTGCACGCCATTACTTTCACCATAAATTCTCCTGTTAAATGCGTCCATCGACAAATTTCGATAATCGTGTGTAGATATTTTCATTTTTCGGTCAATTTTCGACATATTCCATTAAATGAGGCAGCTGCTTAGTCACCGTAAAGTCTCTTTGCGGCCAGATCTGTAAAATCTGGATGGACCAAAAATTCTCGGCATTCCCCATTTCCATCTGATGGCCTTCGCTTGATCCGCGCTTATTTTGTCCTTTTCGCCATTACTTCTGCTAGTATGCAACTGCCAGCTCGCTTTCTGCAAAAGAAAAACAAGGATTAGTATTTTAATATTATTAAATTAAAACCCTAATGTTCATTATATGTCGACTTTATTTATTTTGACACGTGTCACGAAATCATGACGCTTTCTTCACCTTGCCTCTGTCTCAACTTTCTGCCACAAAATTGTGACATGTCGCAAAATCGTGACGTCCCTCGTACTTATCCTCCATTTTAGCCTTTCTTCAAAGCGCGTCATGATTTCGTGACGTCACGATTTCATGACGCTTCTACGCCTTCAGCCTTTCTTCAAAATGCGTCACAAATTCACGACGTCGCGATTTTGCGATGTCATAATTTCGCGACGCTTCTACGCCTTCGGCATTTCTTCAAAATGCATCGCAATTTCACGACATCGTGATTTTGTGACATCACGATTTCGCAATGCTTCTACGCCTTCGGCCTTTCTTCAAAACGTGTCACGATTTCATGTTGCTTCTACGCCTTCGGCCTTTCTTCAAAATGTGTCACAATTTTGTGACGTCGTGATTTCGTGACGCTTCTACGCCTTTGGCCTTTCTTCAAAATGCGTCGCGATTTCACGACGTCACGATTTTGCGATGCTTCTACGCCTTCGGCCTTCTTTCAAAATGCGTCGTGATTTTGCGACGCTTCTACGCCTTCGGCCTTTTTTCAAAATGCATCGCAATTTCATGATGTCGCTATTTCGTGATGCTTCTACGCCTTCAGCCTTTCTTCAAAATGCATCACGATTTTGCAACATTGCGATTTCGCGACGCTTCTACGCCTTCGGCCTTCTTGCACTTGTCTTCCTTCTTGCCCTTTTGCCACGAAACCGTGTCATTTTGACATGCTCCTTGCTACGGCTCTTCTAGTCCAAAATGTCGCGATATCGCGACGTTTCCAAAAATGGAAAATGTCACGATATCATGACGTTTCCAAAAATGAAAATGTCGCAAAATCGTGACGTTTTCCCAAGTTACTTCCACTTAGCAAATTTTCCAAAAATTGTAGGTTGACTCTAATGAATTTATTTATCTGCATTCTGCATTTTACATATTTAGTGAAAGATTTTCTTTACTCATAAATGATTCTAACATTTGAAAAATGAATTCTAAAATAAATCAAAGCCAGATGCAAGCCTACTTGGATATTTTGATGTAAGCAAAACTTTGAAAAGGAGGCAAGCAGAATATGGAATTAAAACCAGGAAAACATCAAGAGGGTCCCTATGGCAAAATGAAAGCTAAATATTTTCAAAGGATGGAATTTCATTTTTTTAGTGGGGGTGTGTTGCTTCTCAACAAATGGCGATATCTGCGGGGAAAATAGTAGCACTATTTTAGAATCCAGGACTCTAGTTTCAAAAAAATATAGACCATGTACCATGCTTTGCCACAAATATTCTTCAAAATAATTTAACTACTACTTGATAGTTGTTAAAATTTCCCAAGGACATACTAGGTTGAATCACTTAAGGAAGATTTCTGATGTGCAATTATAAGCGTATAAAACTTTCTTCAAGAATGACTGGGCCTTCGAATGTTGTACTCTGGATTGATCAGCTTTTCTAGATTGTGAAAGGGGAAACCGAGTAGGGCTCTGTTTACTAGTTTAGCCTTTTACAACCTCGACAGAGTTACTCTTTAGATTTTCACGACCCTGATCCACAACTGTGAGGTGGTATCTACAACTTGGTAAAAGAAAACATCTTCTGAAGCCTTGGCTATCTCTTTCATTACATAACTTCTTCTCCTCTTTTTTTTTTTTTGTGGGAAATAAAAGAGTGCCAGTTTTATGTTGCCTTGCTCAACTTTCACCTTCTCTCTCTCTCTTTTGAAATATACCGAAATCTGGAAAGCCTTGCTAAAAACAATTTTTTTTTTATTCTTCATCGATCTGGAAACTGCTTCAGCCTGGGTACTGATAGCCTCTATGGATACTCAAATAATTTCATGAATCAGAGTCCCCTCTTACGACCAACTTTTCTTGGATTCCTTGGGAGTTTCTCCAGCCAAATAGTATAGCAGTTTCTTTATAATTAAAATAATTGTGGCAAGCAAGACACAAAATCCAATTATCTTTCTACTATTGTTCTGAATAACAAAATAGTTCCACTGTTCAATTTAAGCAGACTATCTCTTAATTAGAATAAAACAAAATGAACACAAGATTTTGAACTCAGAATAAAAACAATTTTTAAAGGTTGATTCTTTCTTTGTTGCCCAGGCAAAACTTAAAAAAAAATAGAATTTTAAAAGCTAAAAGAAATTTGTACAGACCCCAAAGGATAAAACACAGAACTTTAAAATCAAACAAAATAAAATAAAAACAAACTACTTTGTACAGACCCCAAAGGATAAACAAAATAAAATAAAATAAAACTACTTTGTACAGATCCCAAAGATAAAACATAGAACTTTAAAATCAAACAAAATAAAATAAAAACAAACTACTTCAAAGCTTATTTACAATATATACACATGTTACAACGTCTTTGTGATTTATTCAAATGATGTATCGGATGGGACAACTGAGAAATAATGCTTTAGGTATTGACCATTAACAGGAAGGTTCAAAAAATTACCCTCAAGGTCTTGTAGACGGAATGCATTATTACCTAGGATCTCGGCAATCTGGTATGGCCCTATCCATAGCGGCTGCAACTTTGTATGTTTACCTTTCTTTTCATGGGCTTTGTCCCATAGAAGCACCAGGTCTGCGAGTCTGAAGGCCTTCACTCCGGCTCTTTTGTCAAACCAGCGCTTGACTTGTTTCTTGGTGCCGACTGAAATGTTCCAGGGCTTGAAGTCATTCGTCCTGCCAAATTAGTTAAATCCAAAATACGAGCCTCTGCATCTGCTTGATCCTCAAAATAGTCTAAAACAAATTGATAAGTGGGCAATTTCAAAGAAATAGGAACAATGGGCTGAATACCATACAGCAAAGCAAATGGGGAAGTCTTAAGAGCTACTTTATGTCTTATCCTGTTAGCCCAAAGTGCATATTTCAGTAATGTGTGCCACTTTCTGGGTTTGTCTGTAGCAGACTTCTTAATGGCATTCATCAGATTCTTATTTGTGGACTCAGCTAGTCCATTACCCTAGGGGTAATAGTTGGATGCAAATCTGATGACTATCCCCATCTGGTATGCCCACTCTGCAAACTCTAATGATTGAAAGGTCGGCCCGTTGTCGCACACCAAATTCAAAGGAACTCCAAACCTGGTTATGATATTTGACTCTAGAAATTCGATCACCTCATGGGTTGTACTCCTCATGGTGGCTACTGCTTCAACCCATCTTGTGCAATAATCGGTGGCTGTTAGAACATACTTATGCCCTGCTGATGAATTTGGGTTTATCACACCCACAAAGTCAAGTCCCCATTGCATAAAAGGTTTGTTTATTACAATAGGCTGCAATGGTAGAGCTCGATTAGCCTCTTTGGATGCAAAAGTCTGACACTGATGGCAAGTTCTCACATGTTGATGTGCATCTTTAAACAATGTAGGCCAGTAATAGCCTACCCTCAATATCTTGTGTGCAGTAGCGAAACCTGAGGAATGCCCAACCCCTAACTTCTCATGAAAATTGGACATCACCTCATTGACTTCATTCTGAGAAATGCATCTTAAGAATATGCCAGCATAATTTTCTCTATACAAGTTACCTCCTTTGAGCAGAAAATGAGCAGATTTCAACTTTAGTGCTCTTCTCTGGGTTCTATTCAGGTGAGATGGGCAAATTCCAAATTGCAGCAAATGAATGATATCTCCATACCAATCATCGAATCTGGAGTCCAGCTGATTAATTTCTCCTTGTATAGGTACTTCAGCAATATGTCGAGACAACCCAAGTCCTCTGATTAATTTTGTAGGCCAAATTTCTAAGTCGTATTCCTGCAGTCTTGTAACCCAATTACCTCTCAGTTCACCCAATTCGTCCTGGCTTAATAAGTACTTGACAACTGGATCAGGAACTATAGCATGGACTTTGCTTCTTAGTATGTAGTGCCTGAATTGCTTAACTGCTCTTACTAAGGCATAGGCTTGCTTATCCAAGCGAGAGTATTTGAGCTCAGCCCCCTTTAAGTTGGTACTCTTGAAGGCAATCAGATGCTCCCCTGTTTCTCTTCATTGGGTCAAAACCACAGCAAGTGTGTGTTCTAAAGAAAAAGAGTACAAATAAAAATCTGTACTTGAAGTCTGGGCTCACCAGCACTAGGAGCTTGTTGGATGGCAGATTTGATCTCCTGGAACGCTGTTTTGGCTTCTGTTGTCCAAACGATCTTAGCAGTTTCCTTCAGCATGTCATTCAGTGGCTTGACTATTTCTGCGAAGCCGAAGATGAATTTCCTGACAAAATTAATTTTCCCAAAAAAGGATCTTAACTCTTTCTTAGAGTTGGGAAAGGGTATCCCGGATATGGCTTCAACTCTGTCAGGATCCATGGAAATGCCATCTTTGGTGATCAAGTGTCCAAGGAGCTTTCCTTCTGTTACACCAAAAACACACTTCTTCGGGTTCAAAGAAATGCCGAACTCCCTGCATTTGTTGAAAACAGACTCCAAGTGTTTTACGTGGTCAAACCGAGATTTAGAGAAAACTGTTAAGTCATCCATGTAAACAACAATGCACTTACCCATAAGGCCTTTGAAAGCATGATCCATTGCACGTTGAAAAGTAGCTCCGGCATTAGTCAATCCGAACGACATTCTTTTGTAGGCGAAAGTTCCCCACTTGGTTGTGAAGGCAGTTTTCATCCTGTCTTCCTTCTCAACTAGTATCTGATTATACCCTGAGAATCCGTCTAAGAAAGACATCATTTCCGAACCATTCACAATTTGTAGCACCTCATCCATGGAAGGCAGAGGATAATTATCTTTCTCAGATGCCTTGTTCAAGTTTCTAAAATCCACACATAAGCGGATCTCTCCATTTTTCTTTCTGATCGGCACCAAATTGGCCACCCAAGTAGAATGCCTAACGGGAAAAATAATGGCGGCACTCAATAATTTTTCTACCTCCTTCTTGATGAGGGGCTCTAGCAAAGCGTTGACATGCCTCTGTTTTTTCCGGAAAGGTTTGCAAAACTCTTTTAAAGGTATAACATGAGTGTAAACTTTCGGATCAAAAACCTTTAAGTCTTTGTAAGACCAGGCCATAACATCCTTGGACCTGTGAAGAAATTCAATCATATTTCTTTTTATTTCAGGGTCACAAGTTTTTGCCAACTTAAGGTGCCTGGGATCTTCTTCAGTCCCCACGTTCAGGTTCTCAGTCTCACTGTTTGTTACACCAATAGAATCCCCAGAACTCACCTTTTGCTTAATTTGGTCAACATCAAAGAGCCGCTCCAGTTCCACCATCCCTTTTGGAATTCTGTTATCTTTCAACCTTATTATTCCCCTTTCATCGTCTAACTGCTCCAGTAGAGTATCCCTTTGTCCATCATCGATTATAGCATTTTCAAACGCTTTGGTACTCTGTAAAAAATTTATAATCTGCTGGTCATCAGAGAAAACCTAAAAATTATCCACATTATTTGGGACCGAAGGACAAGGGACTAACTCGATCAAAAACTTGTTCCATTTGAATTCTTCCAGTGGCTTCAGACTTGCGGTGATGAAGCTAAGACATCTGCACGTGAATTCTGCTCTCTAGGTATGTGCGTTAAATTAAAAGCATCAAAATCTTCCACGAGATCCCATGCTCGGTGTTTGTATCCTTTTAAGTAAGATGCTTTGCACTGGAATTTACCTTTAACTTGATTAGCCACCAACTCTGAATCTATAAAAACTTGGATATTTCTTACACCTCTGTCCAAAGCAAATTTCAATCCTAGCACCAGTGCTTCGTACTCTACTAAATTATTTGTGCAAGGGAACTATAGGCGATAAGACATAAAATATGTCTGACTCTCAGGCCCTTTAAGGACTGCCCCTGTACCAGAACCCTATTTAGATTTAGCCCCATCCACATGAAGCGTCCAAACTTCATTACTATGAACAAGATGAGCTTTACTAAACTTCTCATTTTGTCCCGTTGTTAAATTATAAACCCCAATATCTACATCAGCAATATTTACAGTCTCATTTTTTGCATTATATTCAGTGATCGTATGTTTGTATCTGGGTTCTCTTTCAACCCTTAATTGGTTTGCAACTCCTTTCCATGGCAACCACATATGTGAAAAATTAGTTGCCAAGTATCCATTCAAATATTTTGACCAATCCCTGCTCAGAAGCATCCCGTACCCCACAGGAATATCTACCACCTGAATTTCAATCTTGTGTTGTGCCCTTGGCTCAGATGCTAACTGGATATGAATATTCTGAAGTTCACCTACTACTTTAACCTCTGATTTATCCAATTGGACAACTCTTCTTTCAGACTTCATTGGGGTTAAACCCAACTGTTGACAAATGGCCAAAGGCATAACATTAGCTGAAGCACCCGAATCTACCAGACAGTTGTGTAAGTTTTTCCCAAATATACGAACAGTCAGTAGAAAAGGTGAAACTTCAGTCTTCTCTTTATACATGGCCACATTTGCATTTGCCATCTTCTTTCCCTTGTCCAAATATTTGGTAGTAGGCCCAGAGTATGTTTTAATCAAGTTATCCCTTTGTTCTAAAATTTGGGCCAACTCATGAAGAGTGATGTTGGCTTTGATCTTCTTCATGTCCTCCACTATATTATATCCCTTATTGAGTGGAGGGACAAATGCATCTGGTCCTCTCAGATTTCCTCCCTTGGGTGGAGATGGGTTATTGCTTGAAGATGGATCTGGAGGAACATTGTGGGAGTTGTCCGGAGGGGTAGATGTAGTGTTGGGCTCCGGATTTCTATTTCTGAGGTTGTAGTTGTCCCTCTTGTATTGTTGAAAATCCTGCACCTCATCCATAGGCATTTCAACTACATTCTCAGACTCACCTAGAAAAGTGAAAGAATCTAAGACCATAGCTGCACTGTGGCTGGATGAACTTGGGCCGTCCGCATTTCTTTGATGTTCAGGAGAAATCAACTCCCCAGATAAAGCTTCAAAGGCGTTACAGAATTCCAAACAATCCAATTCCCCATGTTGAGAAGTAGCATGTATCCTGCACCAGTTAGGCAAAGCCAAATCACAAATATTTACATCATGACCTTTACCTTTATAATCCTTATTGGGTTCGTATGGGGGCCGAGTGAATCTATTCTGCTGATAAGAATACCTGTTTGAGTTCTCCCCAGTAGAAACCTGCCTTTTAAAACTTAAAAAGTCATTGGCCAACTTTTGGACTATTTTTGACACTTCCTCAACTCTTGTGTTATCAGCTTCTTTACCTGGATTCTGTACATTTTTAGCAGGTGTTACAGCCAATGGATTTCTTATTGGTGGAGTTTGATGTGTTGGCAACATCATCTGATGCGGTATGGGATTGAAGATAGGGGTACCTTGTGTGACCAAAGGAATTTGATGAGCATTTAAAGGTTGAGGCCCCAATTGCCTTTCCAGAACTAAAGCTTCTTTGTAAGCCTCTGTTAGATTGGTAATAGAGGCATCTCTTTTCAAGAAAATAGAAGTCATTGGATCTAGAGAATTCCTAAAAATTTCTAATGCCAGGTCTGCATTTGGCACATAATAACCAGTCAGTCTACCATAAGCCTTCTAAAATCTGACATTGTAAGATCTGACAGATTCATTTATTTCTCTTTTAATACCAGAAAATTGCTGATATAATACACTGGGATCTATCACTTCACCAAACTGCGATACAAAAACCTTTTCCAAGTCATTCCAACTGGTAATAGAATCGTTAGTGAGATTTAGAAACCAGTCGTAAGCTCCCTCCTGGAGAGTGAACGGGAACAATCTGCAAGCCACATCTTCATGTTGTACATTTAACAATTTTAGAGCATTCTTGAATGCTACTAGGTGTTCTTCTGCTGTCCTAGTTCCATCATGCTTGTATCTGGGAAGATATCTCTCAGGATTTCTGGGCGGGTCATGGGCTACACCCGGGATATTTAAGGCGAGTGGAACCCAACCGGTTTGCCATTACTACTTGATTGACGATGATACTTTCAGTTGTAGTTGGAGTAACTACAAGTGGTGACAAAACTATTCTAGACAAGGACTTGGCCCTTCTGAGGCTGCTTCTTCTTGGAGTTTCTAACTCAGGCACAAGGAGCTCTCCAGCTCTGGAGTGGGACCTTGTTACTCTATAAGTGGAATCCAGCTTTTCACAAGCAACTTATAATCTTACAATCCTTAACAAACTACTAAACTTCGGCCCTCCTTCTAGCGCCAATTTTAAATGTTGGTTCGACTTTTATACACACCCTGTGAAGAATGAGCATGAAATACCGATAACACTTATAAGGGATAAATCCCACTCACTTTAGGATCTTGTTGGATATCCAAGGTGTGAGTTACAGAGTTGGGTCAAATGTCTATTCACTCTTTTTGCTTCTGGAATAGTTTCAAGTGGATCTGTCTATTACCTTACAACGGGTTCTGGACTTGTTTAGTAATGTTTTTGGAATTGGTTATCTTTGTGGACACTCAGATTTACAATCAGTTCTTTGATCTAGCTCTTTATGTGTTAGCAGATTTAAATAAAAGACAAATTTAAAAGAAAATAAAAATGGATCATTCAATCGGTGGAACAGAGAGAGTAGGGTAGGGCAGAAAGAGAAATTTATCTAACTTAGCTGCAAAACCAAAACTACCAATTTTAGTTATATCGGTTAGCTTCACAATAGAACAAATCAAAGAGGAAAGTGTCCAGCTTTCTAAGATCACCTTCCACTAAGAGCATAAGACAGAGACAACAACAGATCTGAAAGAAAATCACAAACAGAAGGAAAGTCAGTTGAAATTGGTATCTCTCACCGACGACCTAGCTCGCAAAGTGAGGACAAAGCAATTAGAATAGGCCTGAACCTTAAATATATAATTTTCCCTAACATACAATAAAGAAAATGAAGCCTAGCAGCATATCCAATCTTTGATAACATAGATCTACAGCATAAATTAAATAAACCTTAATGAAACGAAAACAAAAGAAGATGAACTTATCACAATCTGAAAGAGATTAGGCTCCTGGCCATGCTATCACAGAAAAATGAAATTACACCAACTCTAGGTCCAGAACAAAGCATTCAAACAAGATTTGCAGGAAATTGCTCCAATAGCTTTTATTTCTAAGTTTTCGCCTCTTGAATTTACATTCAGAAGAAGTATTTATAGACTCAGGACAAACCCTGATCTTTTCAGAAATATCTTCTTCTCAAACCCTAAATCTTATCCTCTAAACCCTACTACCCAGGTTTTACAATATAAGGCCCTTTAAAAATAGAGTTTTGATAAACCCTAACCACTCTGCAAATCTTAGTGCAGTTACTTGCCATAAATGGAGAAGGCATGATCTGATATTATTCTCATCCATCTGTAATTGCAAGTAAATATCTTCGTTTTCCGGCTAGTCGGTGCATCTGCGAGAACGTCTCATTAATTCCTCAGAGAAATTCGGATGAGTCACTAGTTTCTCTGACATTTTATCTTCGCAAAGCCACCTCTGAGTTGAAATTCTCTACATGCCATTACTTTCACCATAAATTCTCCTGTTAAATGCGTCCATCGGCAAATTTCGATAACTGTGTGTAGATATTTTCATTTTTCGGTCAATTTTCGACATATTCCATTAAATGGGGCAGCTGCTTAGTCACCGTAAAGTCTCTTTGCGGCCAGATCTATAAAATCTGGATGGACCAGAAATTCTTGGCATCCCCCATTTCCATCTGACGGCCTTCGCTTGATCCGCGCTTATTTTGTCCTTTTCGCCATTACTTCTGCCAGCTCGATTTTTGCAAAAGACAAACAAGGATTAGTATTTTAATATTATTAATTTAAAACCCTAATGTTCATTATATGTCGGCTTTATTTATTTTGACACGTGTCACGAAATCGTGACATGTTGTGAAATCATGACGTCCCCCACACTTATCCTCCATTTTGTCCTTTCTTCAAAGCACATCACGATTTTGCGACATCGCGATTTCATGACGCTTCTACACCTTCGGCATTTCTTCAAAATGCATCATGATTTCACGACGTGGCGATTAAAACGCGTCATGATTTTGTGATGCTTCTACGCCTTCGACCTTTCTTCAAAATGCATTGTGATTTCATGACGTCGTGATTTCACGACGCTTCTACACCTTCGGCATTTCTTCAAAACGTGTCAGGAAATCGTGACGTCGTGATTTCGTGACGCTTCTACGCATTCGACCTTTCTTCAAAATGCGTCGTGATTTCACGACGTCACGATTTTGCGATGCTTCTACACCTTCGGACTTCCTTCAAAACACGTCACAATTTCATGACATCATGATTTCATGACGCTTCTATGCCTTCGGCCTTCCTTCAAAATGCGTCGCGATTTTGCGATGCTTCTACGCCTTTGGCCTTTCTTCAAAATGCGTCACGATTTCGTGACGTCGTGATTTTGTGACGCTTCTACGCCTTCGGCCTTTCTTTGAAACGCGTCGCGATTTCGCGACATCATGATTTCTTGACATTGTGATTTTGTGATGCTTCTACGCCTTCGGCCTTCTTGCACTTGTCTTCCTTCTTGCACTTGTCTTCCTTCTTGCCCCTTTTGCCATGAAACCGCGACATGTCACGATTTCGTGACATGTCGAAATCGTGACATGCTCCTTGCTACGGCTCTTCTAGTCCAAATATGTCACGATATCACGATGTTTCCCAAAATGGAAAATGTCGCGATATCGCGACGTTTCCAAAAATGGAAAATGTCGTGAAATCGCGATGTTTTCCCAAGTTACTTCCACTTAGCAAATTTTCCAGAAATAGTAGGTTGGCTCTAATGAATTTATCTATCTGCATTCTGCATTTTACATATTTAGTGAAAGATTTTCTTTACTCAGAAATGATTCTAACATTTGAAAAATGAATTCTAAAATAAATCAAAGCCAGATGCAAGCCTACTTGGATATTTTGATGTAAGCAAAACTTTGAAAAGGAGGCAAGCAGAATATGGAATTAAAACCAGGAAAACATCAAGAGGGTCCCTACGGCAAAATGAAAGCTAAATATTTTCAAAGGATGGAATTTCATTTTTTTAGTGGGGGTGTGTTGCTTCTCAACACAAGCTAACCTTGGAAGAATTACAAGAATTAGGTGTTTCATCTACCCCACCTAATTTTGAGAGAGATTTACATATGGAAGTTGAAAACATTATAAAAATTAACATTGGAACCGAACATAACCCTCACATAATCAATATTGGATCAAAATTAAGTCAAAAGAAACAAGATAAATACATTTCATTTCTTAAAGACTATGAAGATGTCTTTGCTTGGACATATGAATACATGCCAGGTTTGGACCCTTATATAGTTATGCATCATCTAGTAGTCCATCCAGATGCTAAACCTGTTAAACAGAAACCCAAAAAAATGAATCCTAAAGTGGCCTTACTAGTCAAAGGAGAACTAGAAAAACTATTGAAAGTCATTTTTATACAAGCCATTGATTATGTCGAATGGATCTCTAATGTAGTTCCATTAACTAAGAAAGAAGCCACTAAAGTTAGGGTTTGCACCAATTTCAGAGACATTAATGCTGCATGCCCTAAAGATGATTTTTCTCTTCCCAATATAGATCAGATCATTGACTTTACTGCTGGAAGTGGAATGATATCCTTAATGGATGGATTTTCAGGTTACAATCATATCAGGATAGCTCCTGAAGATCAGGCCAAAATAGCCTTTATTACCCCTTGGGGAACCTTTTGTTGGAAAGTGATGCCATTTGGCTTAAAGAATGCAAGTGCAACCTATCAACGAGCTATGACTTATATATTTCATGATATGATGCATGATATCCTACATGATTATGTAGATGATATCATAGCTCGTTCCATCAAATAAGATGATCATTTAAATTACTTAAGAAAAGTATTTGATCGGTTAAGGGAATATCTTATTCGACTAAATCCAGCTAAATGCATATTCGGAGTTAATTTCGGTAAATTATTAGGTGTTATAGTTTCTTTACGTGGCATTGAAATTGACCCTATCAATATCGCGGCTATCACAGATATGCCCGCACCCACAAATATATTATAATTACGAAGTTTACAAGGTAAGCTTCAAGCTATTCACCACTTCATCGACAAGTTGGCAGACAAAACTAGACCCTTTCTTAAGCTTCTTAAGAAATATGTCTCTTTTCATTGGGACGAAGAATGCCAAGAAGCGTTTGGACTCCTTAAGCAATATCTCATTCAACCACTAGTGCTTTCCCCACCTAGATCTAATCATCCTTTTATATTGTACATTTTTGCTTCTGATTTTGCCTTAGGAGCTATGTTAGCTCAGCTTGACGATGAGAAGAAAGAATGCGCTAATTATTACATTAGCATAACCTTAATCAATTATGAAACTCGATATACCACATTAGAGAAATTATGTCTAGCAGTCATATTTTCTACACAGAAACTATGACATTATATGCTCAATCAAAAAACGTATGTTATTGCCAAATTCGACCCTTTGTGATATCTCATGAGTCGACCGTATTTATCTAGTCGCACAGCCAAGTGGGTTCTTGCGCTAAGTGAGTTTGAACTCACGTTTATAGGATAGAATTCTGTTAAGGGTCAAATCATAGCAGATCAATTAGCTGTTGCACCCTTAGAATCTACTCATCCCCTCATCATTGAGTTTCCTGATGAATGCCTTAAACTAGAGGCAGACCATTCAGAGCAATGGTCCCTATACTTTTACGGAGCCCGATGCATGAGTGGGGCTGGTGTGGGTATTATTTTAATATCTCCACTAAAACATCTTATACCTCTATCCTTCAAATTAATATTTGCTTGCACCAATAACACTGCTGAATATGAAGCTCTTATCCTTGGATTACGAGCTGCCTTGGCATTGAAAATTAAAAGTTTATTGGTTTTTGGTGACTCCCAACTTGTCATAAACCAAATCAATGATGTTTATCAGACTAGAGATGATAAATTACACCCATATAAAGCATATGTTTTGCAGTTATTATCCTTGTTTGATCAAGTTACTTTGGAAGCTATTCCTTGAACTAGCAATCATGCGACTGACGCTATGGCTACAACTACATCTCTTTTACCCTTGGAGTTAGACGATGAATATGCTACCATCATTAATCGTCGACTCCAAGAACCAACTTCAAGCAAATCATGTTTATAACCTTTGGATGTGTTTCTCATCAACGAAACAACTCCTAAACCATGATATACTGATATATTTAATTTTTTGCAGAAATTAACCTTCTTTGATGGTTGTACTAGCAACCAGCGTAGGTTATTACATCGAAAAGCGAGTCGCTTTGTGATTATTGGTAATACCTTGTATAGAAGATCTTTTGAAGGCATATTATTGCGATGTTTGAATCTAGAAGAATCCATATCAGCTTTGAATGAAGCCCACAATGGATCTTGTGGGGGAAATTTTAGTGGTAGCACCATTGCTAAGAAACTCCTTCGGATAGGATATTTTTGGCCTACCATGGAAAATGATGCACATAATTATGTGCAACATTGTGACAAGTGCCAAAAACATGCTGACCTTATCCATGCGCCTGCATAAGAACTGCAAGCTATTTCATCTCCTTGGCCCTTTTCAAAATGGGGCCTAAACATCATTAGAAAAATCAACCCTGTGTCATCCGATGGACACAAATTCATCATAACTACCATTGAGTATTTCACGAAGTGGGTTGAAGCTATGCCATTAGCTTCTTGCACTGGAACACAAGTTTCCAAATTTATTTTTAATCAAATTATTTGTAGGTTTGGAATTCCTGCCAATCTCATTTCAGATAATGGGACTTGTTTAAAAAATAAATATGTTAAAAAATTATGTCAAAAATATAAAATTCAACATCGCTAGTCCACTCCCTATTATCCGCAATGTAATGGTCAAGCAGAAGCATCTAATAAAACCCTAATCAAAATTCTCAAAAAATTGGTCAATAAAACCGGTCGAGATTGGCACATTCAATTATATCCTGCTTTGTGGGCCTATCGAACTAGTGTTCGAACCCCCACCAGAACTTCACTTTTTTTCTTGGTTTATGGTGCTAAAGCCATTTTTCCCTTTGAACTAGAAGTTCCTTCTTTAGCTCTACTACTTCAAGATACTGAAGTAGGAGATGAATATCGCGCTGGCAGATTTAGTCAGCTAGAACTTCTAGATGAAAAGCACATCAATGCTTTGGAGCATCTTTGCGCCTACCAAAACAAGCTTAAGAGAGCATATCTTAAGAAAGTTCATCCTCGATCCTTTGAGATCGGTGACCTTGTCTTAAAAGAAAATAAAAAAAATACTAATGCAACTACAAGCCTTAAAAGTAAATTTGAGCCCAACTGGCTTGGACCATATGTCATCACTGCTAAATTTGGATCAGGAGCATACAAATTATCTACCTTAGATGGTAAATAACTTAAAGAACCTATGAACATAATGCATCTTAAACGTTACTATGCATAGAATTTGGTCACTTCATCATTGTATATATTTTTTTTGCTTATTATTTCCTCTTTTAGTCACTTCTTTAAAACATCTCAAAAAATAATTATCTTGTATTTCTTTCAATTCATAACTTAAAATTAAAAATATCCAAATCATCAAAATTTTCAAAAACATATTTTATTTTTTGTACCTGTTAAACTGTAAAGTATTGCAGTTATATTTTTAGTTATTTTGGATAAATTAGCATTTATTTGGAATCCCGCACTTTCACATTCACATGAATAAATATCTTGATTTTATTTGATATGATTCTTCATCTCTCTTATATCAAAGTCCACAGTTGAATTAAATAAATTTTTGAGCATAGAGAACTGATCTTGTTATTTACTTGAACTAAGTATATCTTTTCACATTAAAATGATTTCATTGCAAATTCGATATGATGCTACATAGTAGAACCGGTTTCCTGAGCAAAAAGTTTCCCCTGCTATCCTATCATGCACATGGTCTAGAATCTTTGAGAATTGACAAAAGGACAAGCTCACCCCTACCCAGAATAAAAATCCCTTGCTCTAAAGCTAATCCGAGCAAGTATCCCTAGCATAGGAAGAAAAGAAAAGTTCAAGAAAAAGAGAAAAATAAAATTGTTATTTTGTACCATCACAACAATATTTCAGCATTATCTCAAATATCAAGCAACAATACAAAAGTACAAAAAAAAAAGACAGAAAGAGAAAAACAAAATGCAATAAAATCCTTTCCTACCCCTTGAAAAGAAAAGAAGGGTGAATGAGCTTGAATCCCTGGAATTATCAATTATTCAAAAACTGTGAGGTAAGCCCCATAACAGGTGGTTTGTGCCCAACCCGCTTGGCCTTGGGTAATCCCTAGCATGGCGATATGTCTGTCACATTAGCGACTTCTTTTGTACAAACCTCTATTAGCTTATGGATTAGCTAGCTCTTGATAACCTAATTTACATAGTAGTCGGGTACGGTTACATGCATATAAATCATGGTCAACAAACATTCATTTGGTCAAGGCAAATTACTTGTATCAAATTATCTTGCTCAAAATTGGTGAATGAACAATACAATCGCACACACATTTGTATTTGAGAGATTTTGTATCATTATGATAAATCAAGATCGGTAATGAACTCACATTTACACATGAGGATTCCTTATAAATCTACATTTCTCTTTGAGATAATTTAAAATATTTCTGTAAGGCTTTTCGGAATAATTTTATCCTTTTATTTCAGAATTTGTTGTTTATATAAGAGCAATTACATACATCTTCTCACAAAATCTTAAAAATAATTTCAAACAAAATTTTTATATTATTATTTTTCTGTTTATCAAAAGTCAAAAATTCATCTTGCATAAAACCAACAATCTCTTTTCTTCTTTGGATTTCATGATGATGGTATAAGTCTATACCTATAATTCTATGCCTAGTGCAAACCATTGTTCTAATTTTATGTTCCATTTATTTTTAAACAAATTTATCAACACATATGACTTGCATCATTATGTTACACAATTATGCTTTACAAACAAACAAACACCTATTCTATTTCATGACATTATGTTCATTATTCAATATTGCAACCATGGTATAAATTCTAAGGAATTGTTCAAAATTTTATCACACTTAGGAATTTATGCCTAGCAAAATCATATTTCTTTTCAT
Source organism: Wollemia nobilis (assembly GCA_028583015.1). Taxonomy (NCBI): domain Eukaryota; kingdom Viridiplantae; phylum Streptophyta; class Pinopsida; order Araucariales; family Araucariaceae; genus Wollemia; species Wollemia nobilis. The sequence continues at coordinate 1,740,743 of JAQPPZ010000574.1, read as the reverse complement.
ATCTCATGCATACTATTTTTATGAAAATATGAAAACAAACCATCAAACCATCATTATCTCCATCATTACAACACAAAGTCTTAAGATAGTCTCTTAAGCACTCTTTTACTTTTAACAATATTTCTATGCTGGGATTAGCTTGACGACCGAGTGAGCGGCGACTCCATGAAATGGTCTATAACAGCGATAATGTCATTTGAAATTATTGTTAGAAGTCTCTTTTTATTTCTTTTATCAAATCACACCACCATAACCAATTGTTTATATCAGATTATTTCATTTAAAATCTTACAGCATGACATCAAATTATAATATTTCAAACATGACATAATTACATGAATCATCAATCCAATAAGCAAAAAAATTCAAACATTAAAGCATCATAACAACATATGAACAAGTCATATCATTAGAAACAAGATCATATACACCAAAAAATTATATACATCATATCAAAACTGGATTGGTATGCCACAATCTATACCCTGGCATACTCAATCCTCATAATAAATCTCTCCAAAATCTATAGTCCATCAACACCTAGCCTCGAGAGGCCCTCGAGATCTTAGCCTCATCTCCTCCCCCACCCTGCCATGGAGGAGGTGGTCCCATAGAGGTCCGGGATGTATCCCGGGTCCTCGTCATCGATCGAGAGGATGTCCTTACCGATCCCAGCCTGACTGGTTCTGTAATGTTGGCTGGTAGTTGTACCCTCTAGCCCTCTAGAACTAGCTAAAATTATACACCTTGGTAAAATGTAGTTTGCATCATGGACCATACTAGATCATCCTTGCTCACTCCTCTTCCCCAAGCTCTGAGCTGTGTAGCCTTATCCTACAATGTCTGCACCTGAGCTCGAAGGCAAGCAACCTCATCCCGGAGAGCCACCGTCTCACTGCTTTCCCCTATGTCAACACCCTTGCCCTTATTAGGCGATGGTGGTCTCTCACCCTGCTATGAAGGGAGTCCCTCCTCCCTACGTACTGTCTCTCGTGGCTTTTGTGGAGCCCGTGCCATCCTCTGGCATCTCTCCTGTGGGATCCGTTGCTACTCTCTCTCCCTGGGACCCCGTGCTGTCTCAATAGCAATCTGTCATCGCCTCCCCATCTGGTGCACCATAACGTGCATTGGACCCTGCACCCTTGTCATCCAAGGAGGGCGTATGCCTGTGTACCAGGCATCATAGCCATCTGCAACCTCGATGTTTTCATCATCCACTGGCTGGATGGGGGCATCATCCGCATCTTGACTCTAGAATCATTGCATATCTGGAGCCCCGCTCAGTGTAGTATTATCTTGAATAGTCCAGGAGTACTTGTAATCCTTGAGAGAAGGGATCCCCTGTTGTAGACTAAACTGCCATAGTACTCGATCGTATCGATGGAGCTCTACCTCTCCTTGCTCCATCCTTAGCCAATAGACTCGCCTGATGTAAGCCAGCTCTTGCCCATCCTCTACCCACCCGAGGTGCTCTCGCCATGGTCTCCAGGTGATCTGGTCTGAGATGAGGTCATCTAGCAACATCCATGACATCGGTAGATCTATCTGCCACTGTGACCCCCTCTGTAGCCACCAATAGAAAACTCGGGGCCTCTCTCGGTCAACCCCTATTAGTGGAAGCCCTATCGACTTCTACACCATAATGTGCTCTCAGCACTAAACCTATAGTAGCGATGTCAAAACCAGACATAAACCTCCCTTGTATATGACCCCATGCAAGATCCTATACAAGTGACAAAGAACAAAGCTTCCCCATGCAAATATGTGCTCGTGGTCTCTCATGTCGTAGAATATGTCTGAGAGCATCCACGGTAGTCTGCATCCGCTCTGGTGGCATAGTAGTAAGCCACTGAAAACTCCTACCAAACCCGAGTCAGCCTAGATGCCCCAGGAATCTACCGTAGAGACTCGATGTTCACTCTACCCTTCTCCAAGGTGAAGCTCGGGTCTCCCGTGAGCCTCATCATCGCTTGGCCCTGATTGGCCGCAAGCATCATCAGCCGTCCTTGTATGGGGATCCTCATGATCCTCCATATGTCCTCTAGAGTGGGAGCCATCTCCCCTATCGGTAATCAAAAGCAGGACGACCCCGGATACCATCTCTCTGCTAGGGCTGTCAGTAGCCCTATGTCAGTCGGTACTTGTGGCATCTCTACCACATGCTGTAGACTGACCTCTCCAAGTCGTTCACGCTCTGCCTGGTCAAGCGCAGCTATGTCATCTCTTAGCCCGTTGTATTTCCATTCTCGGCTCTTTAGTAATCCCTTCTGCAAAATAAACAATAAAACAACAAAATCATTAATAACTCAATCATTCAAATTAAACAACTTAAAATCAAGTTTTAAAATGATATCGTCCACCATTGGATGATATTGTCCCACATTGGGCAAAATCGTCCTTTGTGAGGACAAAATCGTCTTCGATTTTGCAACTTGGGAATCACCCCTTGTTGGATGAAATCACCCCTAATTCGTCGATTTTGCCGTAAACGAAATCAACGATCTAGGGACGATTTCGTTGAAATCGAGACGATTTTGTCCCAACAACGTCGATGGCCTAAAAACGGTCGCGATGCCCCAAACAATCAAATTTAAATCACAAGAATTGCACAAAGTTAAATTAAACCTAATCTACTAGGATTATATCCTTACCCGTAGCCCGCGTCGGACCTCTGTCACTCTGTGCACTGTCTCCACCATTTTTCTTCTTTGCAGAACTCTGGAACAGTAAAAATGAATAGTACAAATGAATTAGGGTTTTCCCTATTTTCTTTAAATTTATTTAAACATCAACATTTAAAAATTTTTAATGTTTGCTTTTCCCCATTTTTACCCCAAACGTTTGATTTGGGTAAAAACACGGAGGGGGCACCATAGTCAGCATTCATACGATTCGACCAAGAATCATCGTCTAAAAAATTGAGTATATTTTTGCTTTCTCATAAAACGAGAAAAACTCATCTTTAACGCATTTTCTTTGAAAAATTCGCTAAAGAGGGGGCAAAATGTAGCACCCTAAAATTGGCATGGTTAAAACATTAGTAAAAAGATAAAATATTAAAATTTGAATTTCAACCCCAAACTGCCCGTTAAACCGCCTTTTACCCGCTTTCCCTATTTTTCGTGCCATTTTTAGGATTTTTTTTTACCGTTGGACGATATCGTTGCAAATTAGACGAAATTGTCCCTGATTTGACAAATTTGTCTAGAATAGAACGTCCAGACGATCTCGTCCCAAAACTGATTTTTCATAATTAGCTTCTGTTTCAACAGCCTCTCCAACTCGGGCAGAAGCGTGTCTGTGTGGTTGGAGATTTCCCTGTTGGAGATCTTCCAGATTGGGATGATCCCCAACCTCCCAAACCTCTTCCTAATCCTATATAAACTAGGATTTTTGTAGTTTATCCCCCTACCTCCCTACCTAATGGTTGTTGATTCTCCCTAAACCCCCAACCCCTTAGTTGACGGATTTCATTGCAGAGTTAGCTCCTCATTCCCTTGCACTATTTTGCTTGCATTTGGTATTTTTGTATTTTTATTGCAGGAACTCTACTGTTTTTTAGTCGAAGCTAGCTTGGATCATCGTAGATGATCTCGGATGATTTCAGACGATTTCATACGATTGGAGGCGATCCTGACTATAGTCCAGATTGAGAGCAGTCCAAGTTTAGAGTTTGCATTTTCTTAGTTGTTTCTACATTTTTTATATCATATCTCTGCACTGTTTTAAGTTATTATGTTTTATGCATCTTGGAGTTCACCTCATTTAGTATAATTGCATGATAAAGATAAAATCAATCATTAAATTTACTGCATTTCCTTATCTGTTATTATAATATGTTATTTAGGCATGTTTGTTGTTATTTCTACCATTACCCCTTGCTTCTACATTTATATATTTGGTATTTCGTGTCTATTTTTGTGATTGTAGGTTTCTGACGAATTCGTTAGAGTTAGATTATAGATTATTCTGTCTAATTTCAGATGACCTTCTGTGATTTGGGATGATCTCGAACAATATCAGATGATTACGTACAAACTAAGATGATCTGAACTGCTACAAGACTCAGAATCTCCATCAAACATCTAAAATCAGGTATGATTTCTTCTAGTTAGCATATTCTCTATTATTTGCATCTATTTATGTTTTTTGCATTCATTAAAATTAGCATTGGCATATAGAATAGATTAGATTCATATCGTCCAAACCTAGGAGTTGAATTATCAAGCATAAAAATGAACACATCAAACACCCCCTCAACCTAGGCATGGAAACTGCCATTCAAAATTTTCCTGGTGAACCCACCATCCATCGAAAATTCACCCTTATACACCTCCCTCGAGAGGTGGGACCTTCCAAAGGCCTCTCAGTCCGAGGTATTGTCCCATCCTTTTCACATCCCCCTTCCGGGCACGGATCCTATAGCCTGAAGGTAAGGGTGTGAAAAATTTGGAGCGATACAATTATAATTGGGAAGGATTCCCATGATATTATTTGGGAAATATTTAGAAGAAATATTTTCTTTGTGGAGGTATCCCACATTAGATAAACCATGTTAAATTTGTGTCTCTATTGTGTGTTATGATTTGTGCATTACTTTGGTTATTGCTATTAATACTGCCATTGATTATATTGATTAATACTATTTAGGAAAGAAAAGTAAAAAGTGGTCTTATACTGTTCAGCCCCCCTCTTAATATAAGCTTGTTTTCTTAAATTAGTATCAGAGTCAGTTCCTTCAGAAAGGTTTTAATAGCTTGAAAGAAGATCTTACAAGAACTCAAATGGTAAAGAAAGGTAAAGGCAAAACCATGAGACACAAGAAGAAAAGAACACACATGGTCATGAAAGAAAAGGAATATGAGTTTGATATTTTTATGTTGGGAGGACAAATGGAAATAGATTCAAGAGATGAATCAAACAAAGGAGAAACATCCAGATTGATAAATTTTTGTACCAGATGTGGAAATACATGTCATTATCTAGCTTACTGTTCACAAGAAGGTGAAGAATGTTTTTTTTGTGGTCAACTTGTTCATGATGCAAGTTATTGCAATGGTTTTGATAACAATGAAAATTAGGATGATTCAGAAAGGGATAACAGAAACAATCAAAGTAGGTATCAAGAAGAAACTCCACTTTGGACAATAGAAGAAATTGAAGATCAAAGAGAAGAAGAAGAGGAAGCTACTCTCAAGGAACTTGATGAGGTGAAAAGAGAGAACTTACAATTAAAGGCTCAAATACAAGAGGATGAGAGATGTAAGACAAAGCTCCTACAAGATCTCTCTGACTTGAGAGATAAGGTTGAAAAGGCAAAAAGAGTTGAAGAAGATATGGTTGAACAGTCAAAGGTAAAAGAGATAGAATATGAAAGACTTAAGGTTACCCTTGAAGAATTAAAAGGGGAGAACTCTGGATTAAGGGTTCAAGATCAAGAATATGAGAAAGCAAAAGAAAGGTTTCTACAAGAACTCACCTACTTCAAAATCAAGGTTGAAGAGGCAAGAAAAATTGAAGAAGGGATGACTGAAAAATTAAAGATAAAAGATCTAGAGTGTGAAATATTAGAGCATGAGATAGTTTCACTAAGGATGGAAGTAAGAGGGTCTAAGGACAAGCTACATAAGTTTGAAGAAAATGCAAGTAAGTATTCAAATTATAGTGATGCTAGTTTTTCAGACAATGATAGAGATGAAGTCCTATTTATGATTGAAGAAAATGAACCAGTTAATAGAAGGACTTAAATTATTATCAAGTGTTTTATATGTGGTAGATTTGGACATCTTGAAGATGATTGCATAAGGGATGGTTATAGTTTTAGTGATGATGATTTTGAAGATGCACTTGATAGACCAGATGAAAATCTTCTAATGGCATTAGAAAATGAAGTGAGTGATCCTATAGAAGATAAGCCAAAAGAGAGAAATGATGTGGACAAAGATAAACAAATAGAGGATTATTCAGTAGAAAATGGCTATGATCTCAAGGGAGAACTTATCTATGCTCTTGACACAGTAAATAAGGTAAGAAAGCAACACTCTAAGATTAAAATTTAGTTTCAAGAATGTGATGAAGAAATATTATTGCTCATAGAGGATTTAGAAAAATCAAAGGCTAAGACAAGGAATTTCAAGGACAAGTTAGAAGCAAAAATATTAGAGTGTGAAAAGCTAGCACAAGAAGTGGAACTACTCAAGAAGGATTTAGAAGATTCGAAGGTCAAAATGAAGAGTTTCACAAATAGCTCTAAGAACTTGGATCATTTCATCTATGGATGATAGCAAACATCATGTTCAATAGGTCTTGGATATGGAAAGGTTCAAAAGAAACAGGAAGAAGAATCAAACTCAAGCCTTGAAGAAAAAGAAACTTCAGATGAAGATACATCAAAAGAAGACAGTGTAAGTGGGAGTGAGACATCAGAGGATGAGTTGGACCACCAAGAGTTCAACAAAGATAGGAAAAATGCACAAAGAATATACAGAATGGAACAACAATCATAACAAGAAACCAATGAGGTCAAGACAAGGAGGATTCAATGGAAGATGTTATTCATGTCATAGATTTGGACACATGGATTCATAGTGCAGGACTCGTGAAAGACAAGTATATGGAAAATAATAGCTTTTCTAAGGTTATTGCTACTCATGCAATGGTTTTGGTCACAAGGCAATGAATTGCAATATTAATGACATAAGAGGATATGGCTTCACTAGGATAAATCCTAAGATAGTTGCACATCCAAGGAATAATAACATTAAGTGTTATAAGTGTAATAATGATGGTCACATAGCAAGATGGTGTAGAGCAAATATTTCAGAAACAGGCATGAACAGGAACAGGAACATAAATAGGAATAGGAATAGGAATATGAACAAGAACAAGAATGTGAATAGGAAAAGAAACATTAATAGGAACAGAGGTATGAATAGGAACAAAAATATGGATGAGAATAAGAATAGGAACAAGAACATAAGTGATGATAGGAATAGGGATGATAACTTGGAAAGAAACAACGAGAGGATTTAGAAAACTCAAAGAGGAAGAGAGAAATATAAAGGTACAAATTTATGCTTTTGAGGAGTAGAAATACTCCCACCCCAAAATTAACCACCTCATGTGGAGGTGGGGGAGGGGCTAAGCTAAGAGGCTCATTCTTAGCCTTGAGCCCCAAAGGTGACCCTTTGCCATTGATGTCAAAGGGAGAGAGATTTGTGTATTAGGGAGATATTTGGTATAAGGAGAGATTTGATATTTGAGAGAGCACTAAGCCAGGGGGAGCAAAGTCCCATGGGGAGCAGAAAAGAAGGTTAGGTTTCAGTAAAAGGATATGGGTTGCCATCAATGACAAAGGGGGAGATTGTTGGACATTTTGAGTCCCTAAGCTAAAATTTGTCATTGATGTCAAAAGGACCTATGTAAGTAAGCACTATGATTTTTATCCACAAAGAGCTTCATGAGAAGCAAATGTTTTGATAAAAGGTTCAATAAGGGATGCAAGGCATTTGGTTCCAAAAGGAGCTTCAAGGGAAAATTAGCAAAAGGTTTTTATGAAAACCAAGAAGGTAACGAAATGTTTTATTTAAAACTATGGATGTCAGATTTGAAATGGGTTTTTTTTTAAACCCAAGTTGGCTCTTCGTTTCATCAAAAAATGTGCCTCGATGATGGAGAAATTTAATTTTAAAGGTTTAGTTTAAATTTTAATTTATTTAAAATTAAAATTTTAATTTTAAAATTAAATAAAAGACTTTTCCCGCCATGTCCGCCGACGTCATATATTTTATCATGCAAAGGTTCAAATATTTAAAGGGGTTGATTTTATCAACCAAGAAGGAGACAAGAAATATTTTCTGCATTTGATTATCCCCTCCTTTGCAATCGTCGATTCTCCCCTTTCGATTTCTTTTGTGCACTGCATGTGGAACAAGGGAGCAAGTTTCAAGGCATAGTTGGATAGGATGGAAATATAAGTCTCAAAGTCTTAAAGCCTCCATGTGGGAGGCTTAGCCCACATGGTGGTTAGAGAGTGTGCTAAGGCACACGATGATGAGGAAAACGGGGTCGAAACCACCCGAAGCCATTTTTCAAGGTATGCCATAATTCGATTGCCTAAATGTTCTAGTGCATGAAATGTTTCAAATTTTCTAAGGTTATGTTAAGCGTCGACTTTCACGGAGAGTATAGTGGATTTAATTTTTGCATATGGCTAAGGTTTGATATTTTATTAATGTGGGATATTGCCTAAGAAGGCTTTGTGATTATTTTTTAAGTGCAAAAGTGTTGAAAGGAAGGATATAAAATATTTGAGTTATTTTATGGTATAAGTAGTTTTTGGAGTGACAAGGTTATGCAATATTTTGATTTATTTTATTTTATGGTATAAGTGGTTTTTGGAATGACAAGGTTATGCAATGTTTTGATTTATTTTATTTTATGGTACAAGTGGTTTTAGGAGTGATAAGGAAGTTGTGCATTAATTCTTAAGAAGGTCTTCTAATTAAAAGCCTTGGTGAATATTATTGTGAAGTGGAGTAATGTTGATTACTTTGTGATCTTCTAACTCTTGTGAGTATTGACAAAATAATATTGTAATTGTGGCAGATTTCCAAAGAGGCTTATCCATATTCATAAAAGGTATGGGCACATTCTCCTATTGATTGATTATGGTGGTTGATTATAAAATAAATTTGGAGTGAAAAGGATTGATTGTGGTTTCCTTTTCGAAAGTGATTGGTTAAATGTTTCAAGGTTTTCTGGTTTGAGAGTTGTTATTAAACCTTGTTTTATAAGCATTGTTTTTAAATCCCATTGGTTGTGCAAAGAACTTGAACTTGAGTTAGAAAAGAATATGAGTATCATTGTAATGTGAGATTTGTGGTTGAGCATTGTTGGAAATATTTTGAGTTGGTTGATACATTCTTAGACAAGGGTTTGTGAGAAATTTTTGTTCGTTGAGGTGATTGGTTGAGTTGAGGTGATTGAGGCTAGTCAACTATATGCATGTGGTCATTCAAGTTCCATGAAAAAAAATATTCTATATTCTAGATTTGAGTTGAGATTGAGATTTGAGAATAGAACATATTGAGTCTCTAAAAATTCTCTTTATGCTTCTATGATATTGATTTGAGTTGAGATTAGGATTTGAGGATAGAACATATTGAGTCTCTAAAAATTCTCTTTATGCTTCTATGAGATTGATTTGATTTGAGATTGGGATTTGAGTATAGAACATATTGAGTCTCTAAAAATTCTCTTTATGCTTCTATGAGATTGAATTGAGATATTGATTGAGCATTAAGTATAGAATATATTTACTCTTTAACAATTCTCTTTATGATTCTATGAGATTGGACAAGTTCTTTGTGAGCTTGTTAAGTAGATTTGAGATAAGTCTTTGAGAAGGCTTGTGGACTAATTTTGAGTAAGCTTTTGTGGAAGCTTACTATGCAGATTTGAGAAAGTCATAGAGAGGACTTATTGAGCAGATTTGAACAAGTTATAACTGAGCTTGTTGAGCATATTTGGACAAGTTCTGAGTGAGCTTGTTGAGCATATTTGGACAAGTTTTGAGTGAGCTTATCGAGCATATTTAAGTAGGTTCTATGTGGATCTGTTGAGCATATTTGAGCGGGTTTTGTGTGGACCTATTGATCAAATTTGAGCAGGTTTTGTGTGGACCTATTGAGCATATTTGAGCAGGTTCTGTGTGGACCTGTTGAGAAGATTTGAGTAGGTTCTGTATAGAATTTTTGAGCAGATTTGAGTAGGTTCTTTGTGGACCTATTGATAAAAATTGACTAGGTTCTGTGTGGACCTATTGAGCATATTTGAGTAGGTTCTATGTGGACATATTGAGAAAAATTATACTAGATTGAATGTACTATTTTTAGTGCAAGATATTGAGCGAAGCTGTGCTAGACGGACTAAACTATATTTACTATAGTATTGGGAAAGAGCTTTGGAGGTGATAGAGTACAGAGGACATAGTCTCATTGGATAGAGATACAACAACCAATACAATTGAAGATATATCTGAGTGAGGATTCTTCAAGTGGAGAGAGATCCACCAATCAGTGCAGTAGAGATACAGAGTCTTCTAAAAGATCACTAGCCAGATTAGAAGGGGAAAGAGTTATCCTATGGAAGAGATCCATGAACTTAAGATTTAGGGGATCATCATATCCTTTGGATAGAGATCCATAAACATTGTAATTGGGAAGGATTCCCATGAGATTATTTGAGAAATATTTAGAAGAAATATTTTCTCTATGGAGGTAGCCCAAATTGGGTGAACCACGTTAAAATTGGTGTCTCTATTGTGTGTGATGATTTATGCATTGCTTTGGTTATTGCTATTAATACTGCCATTGATTATATTAATTAATACTATTTGGTAAAGAAAAGTAAAAATTGGTCTTATATTTTTCACCCCCCCTCTCAGTATAAGCTTGTGTTCTTCAATGTTCTCACTAGCGATTGTACATTTTCATTTTGTACCTTAAACTCAGTAGAAACTTTCAAAGGCTCCAACTCCGTTGGATTAAAAATCACTGGCTTCTTTCCAAATCTTATGAGAATAGAAACTTGTTCCAATGATGGGACCATAAAGTTATGATCCACTTCCATTATCATGTTAAATTTTCCACCAGCAAAACTTTCTACTAGTATCTGTACATAGTTCAAATGAACCATGCATGTATCTTCTCCATGAGGATCATTGCAGGTTGAGCACCAATATGCTCTCTCCAATGTACTAGTTTATTTGTTTTATAACATAGTTGTGCTTCTATCAGGGCCCTTTTTGGTCATTGGTTTTTCCTTGGTAATTGGCGATGTTTAAAACCTTCTTGACTGAAATTCAGCTTCTTCCTTACTACTATGATTTCATTCGATATCATCCTTACGATTGAATTAACAGATTGTACTTCTTATAACAACTTCATATAAGGATTAAAATTTTAGGGTGTAAGAGGTGCCGACAAAGGTAGAGGTATTGGTGGAGTAGGCAATGGCAGTGGAATATGCAATGCTAGTAGTGCTGGTAAAGGAATAGGTTCTGGAAACTATGGTGCAACTAGTGAGGGTAATTGTGGAATAGTTGAAGAAGGGATTTGTGTAACTAGAACTAGAAAGATATGAGGTGAACCCAAGCTCCATGACAAAACTAGGTACATAGAAGGCATAGGCTATGAGAATGCACTTGAATATAAATGTTGTAGAATATCAAGAAATATGGGCATGGTTTCTTCTAGGGGAAGCTTTCCTATAGCAATCAAGTCTAATTCGACCTTCTGCACCTGCGTGTATAGATCTAGGAACGTATTAACATTGGCCTATTGAAAAACCATGCCAATATCAAAATTGAATGCTCTAAGATAATAAAATATAGCTTGTTCGTGCATGAGATGAAGACCATCAGGAACCCTTTGCCAACTTTGAGGGAAACCTGATGTTGAAGTCCACTATCTCCTCATGCGGATGCCTTTGAATCATTGTAAATTGATGTAGCAAGGAGAATGGATAGGCTTGCTCATGAAAATTATTTATTAGCAATTCTTTGAACTGATCCCATGTAGCAATAGTGGTGGGCAACAATGACCGATACCAGTACAACAACTTTCCTCTAAGTGATAACACCAGAAAACTTATCATAATATCTTCATCTACAATGTTGTGGATTATAGCCAAAGAAACTACATTATGAATATGCTCATAAGAGGTCTTACAAGTACCATCATAGGTAGGAAAACCCTTCAAAGTTGCTTTGGGGACTAGATTTTATGCTTGTAAATTCAAGGCTCCTAAGCTATTCTATTCTAGGAATTGCCTTGCTGGTTGTGGCTGCTATGGTGGTGGATTCTAATCCATTTGAATTGGTGTATGAGGTTGTGGAGGTGGGATTCTGGTAGAATTACTAGCTAGACCTGATAGAATGGAGAATACACCAGCTATCTATGAGGATGTTGTGGATGATGTGTAAGGTGAAGGAACTAACTTGGGATCTTCAGGATTTTTGGTCTTTGATCTCGTAATCATGAAGTAAAACTTTCATTGCCTTCACGTTTGGAGGCTTCTACGTATAATCGAGTCACAATATGTTCTAGGTATACAACATGAAGTTGAACATCAAACCTCAATACTATTGAAAGTGGAACTTTCGGGGTCCCACCGAGAATGCCAAAATATTTTGGTTAAATATCTACCTAATTATACAAACATGCATTTGTGCACCCTAGACATGGCCAAAATTGAAATACCAGAAGAAAGGAATGTCATCTATGCAAATCTCTAGAAAGGGTTGGATCCCTTACTAAATACTACACTAGTTTAAGACTAGAGTTGTGGAAAAGAAATTGGAAATAATCAAAAGAAATGGAAAATATGTCCACAAGCCGAAGGTGTAGGATTGGGGATAGACTAGAAGTAGGAATTCTAACCAAGTATTATAGTAGTATAGAATAGAAATGAGAGCCATATAATCTACTTACAGTTTCCTAGAGACAACTTCCAGTATTGCATTCTAGTATTTGTTGAAAATATGAGCAAGTTTTTTTGCCATTGATGTCAAGAGTTGTCAAGAGTTTGTTGATTTAGTTTTGTCATCATTAAGGTCATCAAGAGGTTTTTCCAAAAGGAAAGGAAATGTTTAAATTACTAGGATATAATATCTATTTTTAATATTATATGCCTACAATGGCCTAAAAGGTTGAAGATCCAAGGAAGGAGAAGCAGGTTTAAAAGGAAGTCCCAAGGAGGGTGAAGCAGATTTAAAAGGTAATAATAATATTATAATATTTAATATTATAATATTCTAGGTTATAGGTTGAGGTGAAGAGGACAGGTCCAAGGAGTAATTAAAAATAATTTATTCCTCGAAAGACCCATTGAGTAGGTTGTAAAATATTTAAATTAATTTATTTTAATTTAAATATTTTAACCTAAACGTTAAAATTTTAATTTAAATAAATATTGGGCGCCAAATTTAAAGGATGTAATTCAAATAGAAATTTAAATTGTATAATTAGTGTTCAATAAAATAAGCATACATGCACGGTTGTATTAGTAAGGCCGGGGTTTGATGAGGAAAAACTACTTTGCTAGGGTTTGATGAAGAAAAACTGCTCTACGAGGATGGCAGTAACTTTCGAAGGAGGTCTAAAAAATTGGAGGAATATCATGATGGCATCGGGTTTGGCACAAAGAGTGCATGCTCATGATATTTTTTCATCTAAAATTATTGGAAGGAACAGGATTTTCCAGTGCATGTTAGGAACCGCTTGTTAAAGAACAATGGATGTTTGGAACTATGTGAAGCCAAGCCAGTTCTAGTGGTTCAACTAGACTTGGTGGCGGAAGATGTGGAGTATCTAACCAAACATGCCCTTATTGGGAAATTTTTGGGCATCCAAATTTCTCTCCCCTTTGTGGAGGCTTGGGTCAGGAAGACTTGGAATCCTGAAGGTGATGTGGAGGTGATGCTGAGTGCGAACGACTATTTTATGGTGGTTTTCTCTTGTATTGTAGATCATAACAAAACATTTGAAGGGGGTCCTTATTTCTATACCCAGGTGGGACTATTTCTTAAACCCTAGCATGTGGGTTTCAACCCATCAAAGGAACGGTCATCGCGAGTTCTAGTATGGGTGTGGCTTCCATGGCTCCTGTTGGAATTATGGAGAGCTGATATCTTGCATAAGATCGCACTTCTGCTTGGGAAGCTGATTGGACCATCACAACAAACAATAGATAAATAGGTAATCTCTATTTCTCATGTTTGTATTGAAATTGACTTAAATAATCCTATTCTAGATTCTATTGAAATACAATTTGGATCAACTACATGGGTTCAAAAACTTGACTATGAAGCTCTTCCATTTTGTTTTCGGATTTACCATGAATATGGCCACCTACAAAGAAAATTCCCTAAGTTTGTCTCACCTGTGGCTTCAAATCCTAGTCCCTCTCGGTTTGGACAAATTTTGAATAAAGGAAAAGCCTCGATAAAGGAAGGGGAATGGGGTAAGGAAGGTTTTGTTCCGATAAAAGCCCAAAATAGAGGACGAAGGGCAAACAAATACCTTAAGGATAGCTAGCTAGATGCTCTACTCAACAATTTTGAAATATTAGATGATCTTGATCAGTGCATGGAGATACCTAAAATGTTGCTACCTGATGCAAATATAACAAGGCCAAATCAGATGTCTCTTCTTGAGGGGGAAATTAAGGAATCAGATCTAGGGGGTTTAAATGAAGAACAAAGAGCTTTGGATCTGAGTATAAGGGACATGGTTTGGTCTAGCCCTATAATGGAAACTATTTTAGAAAGTGGTACAGATTTATTTATGCCCTCTCCTACTCAGGCACTGATGCAGTCATCCTTGGACTGCAAAACTCCTACGGTGTTGGGATTGCAGCAAAAAATAATAAAAAAAAAAATTCGGATAATAATATGAAGGTGGGTTGAAAGAAGGACCAGGATAAAATTAAGTTAATGGGGAAGAATTTGGTGGAGTCAAGCTTGGTGAGAATATTGGACTCCCATTTTTATAACCCTCAAAAATAATTATCCTCTCATGGAATGTAAGGGGGTTGAATAGCATCCCCAGAAAAAAAGTTGTTCATGATTTGGTTCATGTGCATTCTCCGGATGTGGTGTTTATTCAGGAGACTAAATTGGCCATTGATAGTATGTTCAATATTGATCCCAAGTTGTGGAGAAGGGTGCAATGACAGTGTATTGGTGCATGTGGATATGCTGGTGGCGTCGCTTGTTTATGGGATCCGGTTAAGATATCCCCTCTTAATTGGATTTCCAACAGATGGTCTATTTCAATGGTCGGGCATGATAATGAATCTGGTGAAATCATCCCACTTACAAATATGTATGCTCCTATTTATTATAATGGTAAAGTGAATTTGTGGAAGCACATTTTCTTTGTGAGAATTTTGGTTCCCCTGTACCCATGGATTTTGTCTAGAGACTTCAACTCTATCACTTGTATAGAGGAGAAACATGGTGGGATGGATCGTCTCGAGCCTTTTTCTTTTGTATTCAGTGCTCATATCTAGGCCCTAAACTTGGTTGACATCAAGCCATATAATGGGATATTTACTTGGCACAATATAAGGTGTGGGGAAGCTTCCATATCAGAGAGACTGGATAGGTTTTTGATATCCAGTTATTGGATGGGTAATAACAAAGGTGTTAGTTCTATGATTTTGGAGGGTAGGGGATCTAATCATTGGCCTATCAAACTCTCTTCTTTGGAGTTAGAACTAAAAAGAATCCCTCCTTTAAGTTTCAACTTAGTTGGCTTCATTATCCTAAGCTTCATGATTTCATGCGAGGCTAGTGGACCACTGGCAAACCTCCTCATGGCACCACTATGTATTCCTTTATGAAGCGACTACAATTTGTAAAACATAAATTGAATAGATGGAATAGACTAAATTTTTGGAACCTTTCCTTGGCTAAGCTGATAGCTCTTAGGAGGATGGAAGAAGCTTCAAGGAAGATTAGAGATTAGGGATTCATGAAGGAGCTTCTTATTGAGGAATCTGAGGCTGCGAAAGACCTTGTTGAATGGGAACTAAGGGAAGATTTTTTTTGTAAATAAAAATCTTGAGTAGATTGGCTTCAGGAAGGGGATAGGAACACAACCTTATTTTATAACTCAGTTAAGGCTCGTCGTAATGGTAACTTGATTACCTCTCTTGTGAATTCTTAGGGTGCCCTACTCTCTTCTTTCAGGGATATTTCAGAAGAGACTAAGAGGTATTTTTCCTCTCTCTTCAAGGAGGACTCCCTATCAGATTATGAGAATGAAAAGCTTATTCTAAATTGTATTCTAGTGATTGTTTCTAGAGAGATGAATGACACTTTATGGGTTCAATTTCCCTTGAGGAGTTGGAAAATGTTGTATTCAAGATGAAAAAGGAAAAGCCCCAAGCCCAAATGGATTCTCGATTGATTTTTATCAGGAGTTTTGGAATTTAATCAAATTTGATCTTTTGGAGGTGGTCCATGAGTCCCAAAAGAACAAACAAATGCTAAGGGCCCTAAATTCTACCTTTGTGGTGCTTATACCCAAAAAATAGGGAGAAAATTCCTTGGATATGTTTAGGCCTATTGCTCTCTACAATGTTGTGTATAATATCATCAAAAAAATTATTGCTGAGAGGCTAAAGATATGGTTGAGAAAAATCATCTTTGAGGAGCAAGGAGGGTTTGTTGTTGGCCGAAAAATCTTGGATGGGGTTTTTATTGCTACAGAAGCTATTAACTCGATGGAAACTTCTAAGGAGAAAACTATGTTCATTAAGTTGGACATGACCAAATCCTATGATCGGTTCAGATGGTCATTTCTTTAGAAATTTCTTGTTGCTTTTGGATTTGAGGAGGAATGGATTAGATGGGTGATGAGCTGTGTTTCTTCTTCCTCATTATCTATTATTGTTAATAATGAGCCATCAGAGATGTTTGAGGCCTCAAGAGAAATTAGGAAAGGATATCCTTTATCTCCTTATTTTTTTATCATTATGGCAGAAGGGTTGGGAATATTTCTCAAGTCTCAAGTCATGCAGGGTCTCATTTAGGGGTGGAAGTGGGATAGTAGTTTGCCACCTCTTTCCCACCTTCAATTTGTTGATGATACTACTTTGTTGGGAGTTGCCACTATCAGGGAAGCTAGAAATATTAGATAGTCTCTTGAAATATATCTTGGTGTTTCTGGACAGTTGATTAATGAGGACAAGTCTTCTATTTTCTTCTTCAATACCCCTCCTCTTATTCAATCTAGGATTGCTCGCATTCTAAGATTCCAGGTTGGGACTCCCCCCTTCATTATCTTGGTATTCCAATTTCATCTCACCCTCTACCTAGATATTATTGGCAGTCTATGCTTGATAAGTTTAGAAGGAAGGTGAATCACTGGACTTTCAAATGGATATCCACTGTAGGTAGAGTTTTGCTTTTAAAATCTGTTGTTCAATATTTACCCATTTATAGACGTTTTGTACAAATAGCTCCCTCTAACTTCATCAAGGACATGGATGCTTTGTCAAGATAGTTTTTATGGTCTGGAAAACTTGATAAATCTAATGGAGTTTGGTTAGGTGGGATTCTATATGTAGTTCGGTGCAAGAGGGAGGCCTTGGGTTGCAACAAACAACTCTTTTTGGGTAGGCTTTAGCTGCAAAAAATTACTAGAGATGGAGTACCTCTCAAGATCATATTTGGGCTAAAATATTATCTTGTAAATACTTGAGAGGTATTTCTGAGACTAAAATCCCTAGAGTCAGCTTTTTTGAGAAAGGTTTAGTTATCTGGGACACTCTAAAAAGAGGAGCTAATTTAATCAAGTAGGGTTTGTTCCAGATTTGCAATCAGGTATCAAATGCTCTTTTTTGGGAGAATTCTTGGGATGGCAACCCTCCTATCTTGAATAAATATCCTAGGTTACGTTACCTAAGATTTTTTTCTTGGAAGCAGGCTAGTCTCGTGTGGAGAACTTTAAAAAAATCTAGTCTTTTGGAAATATGGAGATGTATAGGTGGAAATATTTGCAAGAATCGCCCCAGGGGGGACTGGCCAAGGATAGAGAGGTGCTTGCTCTTATTCTTACAGGGAGACCTTGTTATTCATTGAGGGGTAAAGATATTCTGGCTTGGAACCCTGATCCTAAGGGAACCTACTCGATAGCCTATGGTTATCAAGTTCTTGATAAGAAAAAGTATGGGAGTCTTCCTATCACTTGGTGGAAAAAGGTGTGGAACAAATTTTCCTGGCCAAAATGTAAATTCTTTCTCTGGTTGGTAGCTCGTAATAAATACCTCACTTGGAATAATGTGAGGAAGAGGGGATTTCAAGGTCCCTATTTTTGTTTCCTTTGTAGTAAGAATGAGGATGACTCTTCTCATTTATTTTTCCAATGCTCCTTTTCTAGAGACATTTGGCATCATTGGTGGAGCACCTGGAACCATCCATGTTTTCATGTGTTGTCCCTGGTGGATTTTTGGAGTAGTCTGGGAAGACCTCCAGCCAAGGCCCCCTTCCTTTAGGTGGCTTAGAATTTGGCCCCTTCTTGCATCATTTGGAAAAATTGGCTTGAATAAAACCGGTGCATATTTTAGGGCAGTTATTTGGTTTTTCAACAGATCTAGCAAAGGATCATGTATATGGTTCATGAAACCATCCATAGCAAATGTGATGTGGACCCTCTTTTGGATTCTAGGGAGGAGAAGGTACAACAATCCCTTGGTCTCTTTGGGGATGGTGTGAACTCTTCTATCCATAGTAAGTTCCCTAAGCTCAACAAGAAGTTTAGGAGAGATGGTAGGTGGAGGCCACCCCCTAGAGGAGTTTTAAAAATTAATACTGACGGATCGTCCAGGGGTAATCCTAGACATGCTAGCATTGGTGGTGTTGGGTGAGATTCTATTGGTGGTGTTAGTTTTTTCCTTTCCATTTATAAAGGTGTTCACTCCAACAATTTTATGGAAGCTCTTGCAATTCTTGAGGCCTTGCGAAGGGGTTTTTATATTGGCTAGCATAGGATTATCTATGAGTTCGACTCTCAAATTGTGGTTAATATTTTAAACAGTAAAAGGGTGGAGGAAGTTAATTGGAATTTGGCTTCTGTAGCCATTCAGATTCTCAGAATGAGTGAAGAGTTTGAATTTATATCCTTTGTGCACTTTCCAAGGGAATAGAATGTGGTTGTTGATTACCTAGCCAAAAGGGCTTCTGAGCTGCTGGATCCTTGAAGTATCGATAATTGGGAGAGTCTCCCAGCTGGGGACTCTCAATGCTTGTGGAAGTTTATCCACAAGGATGTACAAACTTAATGTGGTTTATTCTTGTCTTTTCCAGGTGTCATTCTAGTCTAGTGGTTTTAGCCTGTTTGGTTTTTTATTTGAGTCCTGGTTGGAAGCTCAGTTGTACTCTATAATCCAGACTTTTTATCAATAAATTTTTACCCCTTTATTTAAAAAAAGGATATAATTTAAATTAATTAATTCACACTTTTAAATTCAAAATTAATTGCTAACGTCGAATTGCATAAGCCAAAGCATATATAAAGGGGTTAAATATTTTGATTAAATCATCCATGCACTTTATTTGATAACCGAAGGCAAAATAAAACGTGTGTTGTTTTGTTGAGAGGAAGAAGACATTTCACATGGTTAAAAACCTTTGGTGGAAAAGCAATAGTTTAAGTGCATGAGGTGCAACCCAAGCGTATCCAAAATGCTAGTTAGCACAATTAGTAACTAAGGCAGAGTTAAGGTATTCACAAGGCAAGAGGTTGGGGTTTCGAATCCCTATGATGTCATTTTGAGGAAGTCTATTTTATTTTTTGATCACTAAAATTTGAGGAAGCTTAAAATGGGAGTGCTTGATGGTTTAGGCTCATGTGGGCGTGTGGCCCAATGGCTGCCTAGCTCTAGCTAGAGTGCAGTGGTGGCATCAAGGTTACCGATTCAAAGCATAGCAAGGCGTGCACCATTCATTTTGCACATGGGGAAGGTGTATAAGGTATGCATAATTTTTTTTATTTAAATTTAAATTAGCGCCAAGGTTGGGAGTGCATTAAGGTCACATGAATTTATATAGCGCCTTGAAAGTAGGGAGTCATAAGGTATTTAAAAGTTTATATTATTTTGTGCCTTGAAAATTAAATTAAGGTTGGAGTAATAAGGATAAATTAAGGGATTAATTTTTTAATATTATTTTTGAGAGATTATAAAGGAAATTGGTCTTTTATACATTGATTGATTTGGAGTTATTAAAGAAAGTTGATTTTTATATGTTGAGAAGTATTTGGATAAGTTTGGAGATAATAAGGTGTATTTGAGTTTTTTTAATTTTTGTAATGGTGAATTTATTTTGAGGGAAATATTTGAGTGAAGATTTTTGCTATCTAACCTTTGAGATTGGCAAAGAGGTTGATTGTGATTGAGATAGGTTTTGAGGTCAAATATTCATCAAAACAAAAGGTATGGGCACATCTTCCTTGTGAGTGAAATATTGTTGGGTTGGATGTTGTGAAATGCAAAGTTGGAGTGAAAAGGTTTGTTTGATAAGCATTGTTGAGTGAGTTTTCATATACATGATTGGTGAATGTTTGTGAGAAAAAATTGAGTGTGATATTGAGAACTATCTTGAACTAGGGTTTGTTGAAATATCATAAGTATCATTGTTATGTGAGTTTGGAATCATCTTGAGTCAAGGTTTGAGTTCCATAGTGTGGGTTGTTGGAAGCATTGTGAAACACTTATTTAGAGTTTGTTTCATTGAGTGATTGGTTGAGTGAAGTTGATTGAGCATTATTGATTGAATGCATTGGAGTGACAGTTCAAGATTTATTAACAAATTATTCTTTATTTCTAAATTGATTTGAAAGTGAGTTTGAAAGTAATAGAGTTATTTGTGAGTGTTAAAAATATTGAGTCTCTTACCATTCTCTATATATTTCTATAGTCAAACAATATTATGAGTGAAACTTTTTTGTGTGATTGAAGAGGTTTTGTAAAAATATTAAGTTGAGTTGTGTATTCAAGTTTTGCAATTGATTTGAATAAGATTTTGTGAAAGCTAGTGGACGAATTTAAGTAAGTACTAGAGGGGACTTAAGGACAGAGTTGAGCAAGCTTTTGTGAAATATTATGGGTAGATTTTAGTAAGTACTAGAGGGGACTTAAGGACAAATTTTTGTGAGATTTTATGGAATCTTAAAAGCAGATTTAAGGTAAGTCTTTGTGAATACTTGTTGAGCAGATTTGAGATAATATATTGAGCAGATTTGTGCTAGAGCGAAGGACAGTGTTTAGTTTAGATTTGAGATAGAAATTAAGCATACTTGTGCTAGACCAAAGGAGAATGTTTAGTGCAGATTTTAGATAGAGATTAAGAAGATTTGTGTAGGGCAAAGGATAGTGTTCAATACAGATATGATATAGATACAGAGCAGAGTTATATCAGGCTTTGGAGGTGATAGACCAGAGGATACTAGTCTCTAGTGGATAGAGATCCATTATCCAGGGCAATGAGGACAAATTTATTCTGAGTGAGGATAGAGGTCTTCAGTGGATAGAGATACACAAGATAGTGCAGTGGAGGTAGTAGTCTTCTAGAGGATCACCAGCCAGAGTAGAGGAGGAGTTATCCTATGGATAGATATCCATGAACTTGATTAGAGGATTGGTGTATCCTTTTGATAGAGGTCCATAAACATTGTAATAGGGAAGGATTCCCAAGAAATTTGTTGAGAAAATTTTAGTGAAATATTTTCTCCGTGGAGTAGCCCACATTGGGTGAACCACATTAAATCATGGCTCTCATGTGTATGATGATTTGTGTAATGTTTACTACTTTAAAATTATTGATGTTATCATATGTATTAAAAATCAAAAAGTTGTATCTTATACTGTTCACCCCCCCTCTCAATATAAGAACATGTTCTTCAATTTGAAAAGTTTATGCAGAGAGGAAACCACCACTTCTATTTATGGAGAGAACTTAAATTCTTTTTTTGCAGAATGTCTATCCTCCTTTTACAATGAAATTAATTAGTATTCATAAAGGATTTTACCTCTTTCATTAAATTCACATGAAGACAAAATGCTCACAGATCGGGGACCTTGGTGAGACAATTCCTCCTTGAAGTCCTTGAAAATATTCCTCTTTAGGTAGGGATCCAGTTTTTAAGGAAAAAATCCCTAGAAAATCAGTCATATCCTGATGTCGGTTCATGAAAAAGTGCAAACCTAATCGTTGACTTGGAGTCTTCTTTATTCCTCAAAAATTTGCTTTCATTCGAAATGTTTCGAAACTCATAAAAATCATCTAGTGATTTAAAAATCATAGGTATTTTACCTTGACTCACAAGTTTGGCTACTTATCACCCCAATCATTAAATACCTTTCATTTATCTATCTTAGGTACCTTTGAAAAACTATGTTGATGCTTGAACCCAAATTTGCTCAAAATAGAGCCATGAGAGAAAGTGTTTCCTTTAAATACTTACATCATTGCGATTCATGGACAACCCCCCCTGACTTCAATATTGCATTCACCTTCTTGGAGAAAATCTAGGTAAAAGTTCCTTGTACCCTCCTGATTTTATATTTGATGCTTCACCCTTGAAAAATGTGGTCAAGAACTCATATTTCCTCTCTCGTGGAAGCACTTTGCATAGAACACCTTACGTCCTAAAATATATGTTCACCTCAAAAGGAAGCGAAAGGTGTTGTCGTTCTTCACCTTGGGTTAACATAGCTTTGATTTTTCAATGCTATCACTCTTCAAATATTTGCTGGGTGAAAACAAAATTTTGATGAATTGATGAGGTCATCTCCATGTAGTTTTGCTCCAAAGGAGGGTGAATGTGACATTTACCCCCATCTTGGGGTGAACATGCCATTGAATTTTCAAATTTTCCTTTAGAACTTTACAATTTTGTTGAAGTCTCCCTTAATTATGCTATGGAATATTTTTTGCCTAACGATAATCCCCGAAGCAGTGTTCTTCGTGACTATATCTGGTGACTTTTACTGAACTTAAATATTATTTTCAAGCAAGAGATTCATGAAAAATAAAAAGTTAATATGTACAAAAATTGTAACATGCCATATAGGATGAAAACATTTAATCATAGTATTAACATATTTACTGATTTTACAACAATAAAACTTCATCAAAATTTTAATGTGGCATATTGCAAAACTACCAACAAGTTCTTTTTGTATATCCTTGTCATTTGCATGTTTTCTTTCTTCTTTTCCTTAAGATATAGGATATATGTTCCTTCTTCTATCTTCTCACTCTTGTTTTCACTCACACTTTTTCTTCTTGATCTTTTACCTATTAAGGGATCCTTGTGGGATAGGGTAGATACCGCATGAATATCATTTATGATGTTCAGATGACCACTGACTATATTACACATACCTCTTAGCTATCAAAGTTTTAATAAGTACAAAAACACTATTATTTACCTTTTTCTCTTCAATTTTTTCTATATTCTTCTTCTCTAACACACACACATACACACACCTTGTTATATTGTGTTTTATTCTTCTCATTCATCTCTTGCACACACCACACCCTTATCGGGTAGTATTCACTTTAGAAAATAAACCTTATATCTCACCTTATACATGATAACTTCATGGCCACACATAAGGGATATCCTTGATCTTGGCCATTTGCAAGCATACATCCTAGCGAGTTCTTTCTCTAGCCATTAGCAATCTCTACACCTATAACAAGTATAGCTCCTCTCTTGACCATATTTGTGAGCATAAAACACTTACAGGATAGCATCATGACCAAAAGCGAGGGGCAACTTCCATTAGTCATTTGCAAGCATACTTATTTCTAGGTTTCCACTCCATTTTTATTTTCTTTGTTTATTTCCTTTTTTTACCTTTTGGAGCTTTACTTTTCTTCTTTCATATTTATTTTTCTTTCTCTTCTTCTTTCCATACACTCTTTTGTTCATCTCATTTGCATTCATTTTAGTTAGTTTCATGCATATCATTGGTTAAGATTATTTTTGCATTCATTATGTTTGTGATCATCATGCATAGTAAAAAAAAATTAAAAAGAACACAAATACACACTTTTTATTCTTTTTTTCTCCTTTTTCTTCCTTTTGGAACATTTTCTTTTCCTTTATTTTTTTATTTTCCATTCTATTTTATTTTTCATCTATCGTTTCAAGTTTCCTCTAGAATGTAATATTACTTCTAAAACTCAAGGGGGCACCCTAGCCTAAGAGATGTTAATGTACCTAATACCTTGATTTGCATACAAAATTTCAAAGTGTCTATACTAACACCATTTTTACACCACTTCTTTCTTCTAAATCAGCCACCCCTTTTCTGTGTTCATCATTTTTCATCCATAGGTGTCTACATATATATTTTATGCATTTATTAGGCTATAAATGCATCAAAGAGGGTGCAAAATGTAGACATTAAGAATTGACCACCCAAATGAGTCATTTTCCTTAGAATTCCCTTGGGAGGCTCTCAAACTTACTAATTGCAAATTTGTACCCTCTTTTCTTGTGTTTTGATTTGTTTTTCTTAACCTTGAAAAAATCCATATTTGATAATTTATAGTGCGAATTCAAGAAACTTGGACTTTTTCTTTTACAAATTCTAAATTTTGAGTTAACCCTTTGTGGCATCAGCTTGGCCAAGGTTAATTTTTGTTTTCCCACATCTTTAGCCCTTTAAACCCTCTATAAATAAGGGTGGATTGGATCCATTTTTGAGAGACAAGTTTTCTTTTGGTAATATTGATGTGTGAAATATTCCTAAGTGATTTAAGTGACCTCTTGTGCAATATTCATTTTTGTTGGTATTCTTGGTGCTCTAAAATTCTGCTTTTGGTGTGCTTCTTGTTGATTTGCAAGTGGAGGAGCCTGGATGATAAACTTGTATTCTTGAGGAGGATAAGTCTTCTACATTTTCTCTTTCTTCTTCTATAGGCTCATCAGGTTGTTTCTTTGCATTCATTATTTTTTAATCATTATGCTCTATGTTATAGCTATATTTTTACATCCACTTGTTTTTTTAAACCTCCTTATGTGAATCTACATCCCATCTATTATAGGGCATGGATTTGGAAGAAAACTTATTTTTACTTGTATTGCACTTTGTTGATATTTTTTTGTTGTGTATTAAATCCATACTTGATAATTTACATGGCACCAATTCAGCCTAGATAGGGTTTGTGGCAATTAGTTATCCCCAAACCCTAGGGTTTTGGCTTGCAAGTTTACTTTGCATTGTTTTATTTTTGTTATCATTTTGTTTTAACTTTTACAATTATATTTTACCTATATTTAAATCATATTAGCTTGGGGGCAACCATTTTGTCTCCCAAAGAAATGAATTCCTAATTACATTCTAGTTTAGCATTGTATTCATTCAGTTTGCATCTAGTTCACAATTTCATATTGTCACATCTCGTTGTGTTTGTTCTAAAGGTCAAGAATATTTTTATTTTCAAATGATCAACTCAAAGGACCAAGGGGGTTAGACTATTGTTCCATCTAATATTAGTCACCTCGTGGCCTAAGCAGGCTCCCAAATGCTGATCAAAGCTTCTAGGTTTTGTGAAGCTATTTTGCATGTTTGAAGCTATTTGGATATTCTAGACACAAGTTAAAACTATGATCAACCACCATATTATATAAGTACCCTAAATAATCTTCTAGGTTATTTTTTATTTATTTCCTACTTATTCTAGTTAAGAAACCTAGATCATAAATAAAGAGAAAATATTTTGATTTATTTATAGGCCTTTGAAATTGAAAATGCATATTGATGGGGGGTCAAAAATTACTCCTCCCAAATTCTCAAAATCTCATTCATCTTGATGGGGAGCCACAAATCGCTCACACCAAATTCTCAATTCTCATTCATTAAACTTGGAAAAATTTACAATAATGGCAACAGTCTTCCAAATAAACTCCTTTATCTCGAAATGTAGTTTATTTTTTTTCTATTACATTACATTACAACATTTCCAACTCTGGAAGAAAAACAGCCTAAACAGGTCCAGAATGGCCCTCTTGCCTTCACGTCTACAACACTGTCTCGGTAGTTTTTCGACCCTTGTGCATGCCTTCGCTTCCCCTTTTAAAATCTCTGGTGTGACTCTTCGTTTCCCTTCTCTGACCCTTCATTTCATTTCTCGTACCTCTTCATTGTCTTGGCTTTAAAAAAACCTTTCTTTCTGACTCTTGATCTTCGTCTGCTTTCACTACACCTTGGTGCCATGTGTTGTTTAGTGCTACCACTGTAGACTCTGTCCGCCTGTCAACCAATGATGATGTTTGATATACCCACCACTCGACAATTTCTTCTGTAATGGCTCCTGTAACTGCCTACCCTTTATTTTCTTTTTTTTGGCCGTAAAAATGCGACATGTCGTGATATCATGACACTTTTGGCTTCTCTGCCTTCCTGCCCTCTTCGAGTCATGAAAATGCGACATGTGATATCGTGACACTTTTGGCTCTCTGCCTTTTTGCCCTCTTTGAGTCACGAAAATGCAACATGTCACAATATCATGACACTTTTCGCTTCTTTGAATTTTTGCCCTCTTCGAGTCGCAAAAATGCGACATGTCACGATATCGTGACACTTTTCACTTCTCTGGCTTCCTGCCCTCTTCAATTCACGAAAATGCAACATGTCGCGATATCACGACACTTTTGCTTTTCTACCTTCCTACCTTTCTCGAGTCACAAAAATGCGACATGTCACGATATCATGACACTTTTCTCTCTTGCACCTCCCCTCGTCTTCTGGTCATGCAAATGTGACATGTCACGATATCACGACACTTTTCTCTCTTGCGCCTCCTCTCGTCCTTTGGTCACAAAAATGCGACATGTCGCGATATCGCGACACTTTTCTCTCTTATGCCTTCTCTTGTATTTTGGTCGTGAAAATGTGACATGTCACGATATCGTGACACTTTTTCTCCCCTACGCATTCTCTTGTCCTTTGGTCGTGAAAAGGTGACATGTCGTGATATCGCGACACTTTTTCTCCTTTATGCCTTCTCTCGTCCTTTGGTCGCGAAAATGTGACATGTCGCGATATCACAACACTTTTTCTCCTTTGCGCCTTCTCTCATCCTTTGGTCACGAAAATGCGACATGTCACGATATCGTGACACTTTTTCTCCTTTGCGCTTTCTCTCATCCTTTGGTCGTGATAATGCGACATGTCACGATATCGTGACATATTTCCTTTTCGGCTCTTCTTTCTCATTTTTGGTCATGAAATCGTGACATGTCGCGATATCACATCTTTCCTTTCTGCCTCCTCCTCGCCTCTCAGGTCGTGAAATTGTGACATGTCACGATATCATGACAACTTTGCTCTCTGCTTTCTCTCTTTGTTTTGGGTCGCAAAATCGTGACATGTCACGATATCATGATAGTTTCCTTCCTTGCTTTCTTTCTGCTCCTTTGGTCATGATTTCGTGACATGTCACGAAATCATGACATGTCATGAAATTGTGGCATTTTCTTCTCTGGAATTTCCTATCTTCTTTCGGTCACAATTTCGTGACATGTCATGAATTCGTGACATTTTTTCTTCGTGCATTTCCTATCTTCTTTCGGTCGCGATTTTGCGACATGTCACGAAATCGTGACATTTTTGCTCCATGCATTTCTTGTCTTATTTCGGTCACGTTTTCGCGACATGTCATGAAATCATGACATTTTTACTCTGTGTCTTCTATCTCCTTCCTGAGTCATGAAAACGTGACATGTCATGATATCACGACACTTTTCTCTATCGTGATATCGTGACATCAAGGCAAACACTTAGAAATTTTTTTGTTGATGCAAGATTGCTCTGCTACCATCGGATGCTCCTGCATCAAAAAACTAGGGTGGATTGAGAAGTGACCTTCACTTCTGTATTGTTCTGTCACCTTCTTTTTCAACATCTCAAATCTTGCAAAATCTTCAACCTCAGCACGACTCTTTTCTCCTCGGCTCAATCCCTCTTCGCAACTCCTCTTGCAGGGCTTGCACTTGCCCTTGCAAAGCTTTGAAATATTCTTCAAGTACCATATTTCTCCCACCACCACTGTTTCTTCATGGAGGCATTCTTCCTCTCTCACTTCTCACAACCTTTCCATAGATCCTGGTGTAAAATACCTCACGTCTGGTGATCTGTTTACACACTCAGGAACCCTATGCTCTTCCATAGATCCTGGTGCAAACTGCCTCACTGTTAGCGATCTTCTCACACACTCAAGAACCCTAAGCTCTTCCACAGATCCTGGTGCAAATTGCCTCACTGTCGGTGATCTACTCACACACTCAGGAACCCTAAGTTATTCCACATATCCTAGTGCAAACTACCTCACTTTTGGTGATCTATTTACACACTTAGGAACTCCTTCTCTTCCACAGATCTTGGTGCAAACTACCTCACTTTCGGTGATCTATTTACACACTCAAGAACTCCCTCTCTTCCACAGATCCTGGTGTAAGATACCTCACTTTCAGCAATCTATTTACATGCTCAGGAACTCTTACTATGATACCACTTTATGGGGGGTCAAAAATCACTCCTCCCAAATTTTCAAACTCTCATTCATCTTGATGGGGAGCCACAAATCACTCACACCAAATTCTCAATTCTCATTCATTAAACTTGGAAAAATTTACAATAATGGCAGCAGTCTGCCAAATAAACTCCTTTATCTTGAAAGGTAGTTTATTTTTTTCTATTACATTACATTACGACATTTCTAACTCTGGAAGAAAAATAACCTAAACAGGTCTAGAATGGCCCTCTTGCCTTCATGTCTGCAACACTGTCTCGACAATTTTTTGACCCTTGTACATGCCTTCGCTTCCCCTTTTATAATATCTAGCATGACTCTTCGTTTCCCTTCTCTGACCCTTCATTTCATTTCTCGTGCCTCTTTGTTGTCTTGGCTTTCAAAACACCTTTCTTTTCGACTCTTGATCTTCGTCTGCTTTCACTGCACCTTGGTGCCATGTGTTGTTCAGTGCTGCCACTGTAGACTCTGTCTGCTTGTCAACCAATGATGACGTTTGGTATACCCATCGCTCAATAATTTCTTCTGTAACAGCTCCTATAACTACTTGCCCTTTCTTTTCTTTTGTTTGGTCACAAAAATGCGACATGTCGCAATATCACGACACTTTTGGCTTCTCTACCTTTCTGCCCTATTCGAGTCATGAAAATGCGAAATGTCACGATATCGTGACACTTTTTGCTTCTCTACCTTCCTGCCCTCTTCGAGTCACGAAAATGTGACATGTCGTGATATTGTGACACTTTTGGCTTCTTTGTCTTCCTGCCCTCTTCAAGTCACAAAAATGCAACATGTCGTAATATCGTGATACTTTTGGCTTCTCTGCCTTCCTGCCCTCTTTGAGTCACAAAAATGCGACATGTCACGATATCGTGACACTTTTGCTTTTCTGCCTTCTTGCCTTTCTCGAGTCACAAAAATGCGACATGTCGTGATATCATGACACATTTCTCTCTTGTGCCTCCCATCGTCTTCTGGTCGCGCAAATGCGACATGTCACAATATCGCAACACTTTTCTCTCTTGTGCCTCCTCTCGTCCTTTGGTCATGAAAATGTGACATGTCGTGATATCATGAAACTTTTCTCTCTTGCGCCTTCTCTTATATTTTGGTCATGAAAATGCGACATGTCGCGATATCACGACATTTTTTCTCCCTTGCACCTTCTTTCATCCTTTGGTCATAAAAATGCGACATGTCACGATATCGTGACACTTTTTCTCCTTTGCGCCTTCTCTCATCCTTTGGTCGTGAAAATGCAACATGTCACGATATCGTGACACTTTTTCTCCTTTGCGCCTTCTCTCATCCTTTGGTCATGAAAATGCGACATGTCATGATATCGTGACACTTTTTCTCCTTTATGTTTTCTCTCGTCCTTTGGTCGTGATAATGCGACATGTCATGATATCATGACATCTTTCCTTTTGGCTCTTCTTTCTCCTTTTTGGTCATGAAATCATGACATGTCGCGATATCGTGACATCTTTCCTTTTTGCCTCCTCCTTGCCTCTCGAGTCGTGAAATCGTGACATGTCACGATATCACGACAACTTTGCGCTCTACTTTCTCTCTCTGTTTTGGGTCGTGAAATCGCGACATGTCGTGATATCACGACAGTTTCCTTCCTTGCTTTCTTTCTGCTCCTTTGGTCACGATTTCATGACATTTTCTTCTCTGGCCTTTCTTATCTTCTTTCGGTCACGATTTCGTGACATGTCATAAAATTACGACATTTTTGCTCCGCGCCTTTCTTGTCTTATTTCGATCGCGATTTTGTGACATGTCATGAAATCATGACATTTTTGCTTCATGCCTTTCCTGTCTTCTTTCGATCGTGATTTCACGACATGTCACAAAATCATGACATTTTTGCTTCGTGCCTTCTCTCTCCTTCTTGAATCATGAAAACGTGATATGTCACGATATCGCAACACTTTTCTCTGTTGTGATATCGTGACATCAAGGCAAACACTTAGAATTTTTTTTGTTGATGCAAGATTGCTCTGCTGCCACCAGATGCTCCTACATCACATATAGTTTGCATTCTAGGGTTAATTTTTTTTGTGCATTCTCTTAAACCATTACTAAAAAAAATTATTGCAAGTTAGGGTTTAGTCATCATTGAAAATAAATAACCTAGGTGTTTTAGGTGAGTTGGAGAGGAGAGGGCAAATCCTCCAAGGGAGGTCCTAGGTTCAAATCTCCACCCTACCAAAAATTTTAATTGGGTACCCAAAATACAATTGGTAATGTTGGTGTGAGCAAGGTCAGGCATGAATCTCGAGTGACTTTGATGATGTATAACCCCTTTGTCATGGTATCTCATACTAAGGTGGTAACGCAAGGGGTTTTTTATTAAAAAAAAATCATTGAAAATCAAGAATCACTCTAGGATTAGTCTTTAATTGCTTGTATTTTTGTTTTTCTTGCATTGTTCTTTCATTTGATTAGCTCAAATTTTAGAAAATCCAAATATATATGTTGTTCAATATACACATCAAACATACCATCCTCAAACTTGAAGCGAGTCCTTAAAATATTTTTGGTGAACCCTTTGATCCCCAAGCCTTGAGTATAAAGAATATAACACACCCCCATGGTCACCTCTACTCCTAGTGGATCCAGTTGAGAATCGTACGTAGTAGGGAAATTTTCCCCCTCTATAAGTACTAGCTAATATATCATGTCATTTTTATATTGAGACAAGTGCCTCTTAGTTTTCATTTGAAGTAGTTTGATGTAGAATGGTAATCCAATGGCTTATCAGTTAGAGACATTCTCAAGAATAAATTACTACTCCACATTTGATAAAATATTGTATGCACTAGTTCAATCCATTAATTAGTGGGGATATTAACCTTTAGGTGAGGATACAAATATGCATATTTATCATATGGAATTATTTCTTTAATATCAAACCAACATTGAAGAGGAATGGCATGTCAATTGGATAGTGTATTTACAACAATTTCATTTGATCATAAATTATAATAATTGGAACACAAATATTATTGTGGATTATTTCAAACAACATCCTTCATATAATGCCTTTAAGTGGTTATCACTTCACACCTTTTATTTCAAACTTAGGATTCTCTATATGCAAATGATCCAGATTTTAAGAAGATTTACAAGTGTCTTCAAATTTCAGCATGTTCAAACCTCACAACTTTCCAATACATTTATATCAAGAAAAGGCTTATCTATAAATTTCATGAGTTGTGTGTTTCCCATGATCATAGAACTTCTCTTCTCAAGGAAAAAAACTCTACTCTATATAGTGGCCATTTTTAGAATATACTCCATCACTTACAATATTTCTTCTATTGATCACACATGCAATGTGGTATCCTACACTTCCTACACCACTACTCATTTTATTGTTGCTAAAAAACCCACCAACAGAAAGTTAGGTTTGAGTTTTCCCTTTCTTGTTATCACTAATCCTAGGAAAATAATATCCATGAACTTGGTGAATGGTTTTACAATGACAGTTGAAAACCATGATTTATATCTAAAAATGAGTCATATTTTTTGCTCCTTGTAAAACAAATTGGGATTTTATCTCAAATTTTCTATAAATTTTCATCCACAATAATATGGTTAGATGGAGGTAGTGAAATTATGTAAATTCTCCAAGTGTATCATCACACTTATCTAGAAAATGGGATTTTATCTTAACACACATTGAGCATGCTTATAATCAAGTAGTTTACACTTCCATAGGTCACTCACCTCTTAAGGTATATCTTGGTTTCTAGACCTTGGATCCTTATGAGTTTCATTTATATTTAACTTTTTTCCCATAATATATTTTTAAAAATAACAAGATAAAACAATGTCATTTATCCAATATTTATATTCTCTTTAAGCCAAGGTTATTTAGATTCTTCCAAAGACTCAAGAAAAATAAAATATCTTATCAATAATTGTTGTATCTTGCATCATTTTTAGGTTGGAGATAAATTTTGGTTGTACTTTTATAAACACTACTTCTAGCTCAAGGCACATAGTAAGTTCAAGCCTCTTCACTATGGACCTTACACTATCCTTCAATAGGTTTTCAAAATTTCCTTCTTAATCACCTAAGAATTCATGATGTTGTGAATGTTGATGTCTACATACTATACCATGAGTTAACATTAGAGTATGAGCTTTCCATCAACCATCATGTTGATGTTATTTTTATTTCTAACATAGGTTATTTTTTTAGCATACATACTCATAATACTCAACCTAGTCCTATTACCTCTTACGTTATAGCCAAAAAATAAATTCCTACTTAGTCTAGATGGATTTATTAGCATCAAATATTTCAACTATTACATTTTATTTTATAAGCATTAGAGTCTAATGCTTCTATTGTTGGGAGGCATAGATAAGAAAATATCCTAAGATTATGTTGTTATTGTGCCAAATTTTCCTAGGGTATTGTGTTGACTGCGTATTGTAAATGGTTTGTTATATATACAAACCACACCTTCCTTATTTGAGGAAGTTTATTTTGCATCTATAATATTTATTAAGGGATCTTGTTATCAATGAAAACCAACTAGAAATATTTTCATATGAACATACCACTATGATATTCAAGATTTTTTTGTATCTTTGTATCTTGTATACCAAGAATTTATTGGAATATATTACATTATCTGACATTTTACTAATGTACCATCATGGGTACATATTTATATTAGGAGTTTATTAGGACTTAAGCACTTTATTAAATCAATATAATAAATGCACAAGTGTTAGAACATTCAATGATGTAAATGTGCATGTAGTCCACATGTACATAAGTCCTTAGAATAGAATAGTGAGGTTTCATAGGAATATTGAAGGCAAAAGGTTGCATATCATTATAAATAGACCTCTAGAGAGTAGAAAATAGAGAGGATTTTGGATTGCATAGGTAGAGTAGTAATAGATACAATGTAGATCCATTTTTGCAATTATTAAGAGGTCATGACCTTCATTGAAGAGCATTGTATATTTTATCATATGAGCATTTCTTGAGTATTGTATCAATATTTTTATCATAATTTCATGTATATTAGTTAGCCATTATCATAGTTATAACATTACATGCTTATTTCCATACTTGTTGCATTTCCTTTAAGTTTAAACCTTAAATTGTTAATAGTGGTATCAGAGAACTAGGTAGATCAATAGGAAATAGTGAGAGCCACAAGAGCGATTGAGAGGAGAATTTAAGTCTCATTTTAAGATTTTTTAAATTTTTGTTGGCTACAGTTTTTCCACAGAGTTACAAAAAAACTTGTAAAGACTAGAACTCAGTATTGAATCCACTAGATTGGCAATCCAACTAGTGAATATTATTTTCTATAGATTTATATAAATTTCTATTATTATTTCCTAATACTTTATTGCAAAAGATACGAGATTCAAATAGAGTTGAGAAGCTTCCTATAAGATCTATGAAGAATATAATCTTTGAATCAATTTGATACCTGAAGCAACAAGTTATAGATTGAAGAGTTGGAGGTCTAATGAGAAGGCTCCATTGAAAGATTTATGAACTGAATACTCCCAATTGAATATTAACGAGAGATATAGTGTCCAAGGAAGCCACATTGGAGATTATAAATCTAGGAATGAATTCCTAGAAATAAGACTCTTCTTGTTTCTCATCATTCTATCACCTTGTATGTAGTAGTAAATAAATTTCCATGCCATAGAGCATCCCTATAAAATAATCTCCAAGACTAATACCTTGTAGTGAGTACATAATTTATTAATAATGAAATAAATATGAAGTTCCAAACAAAATGCAATAATATGCAACCGAATGATCATGACAATTAGTATCATATATCGAGACTAGGTAACCACATTATATAGAATAGAACATAAGGACTATAAATAAGTCACTCATAAAGATAATGTCAAAAACTAAAAGAGGTAACATAAAATATATAATAGAAGTGATTTTCTCCATAAATAAAATATAAACCCTTTTGAAAATGGAAGAACAAAATACTAATAAACTACATAAACCAAAATCAACTAAAAGAACACTCAGTTTAATGCAACCTTAAATGGACAACCTGAGCCCTCCATATAACGGGTATATGTCTTAACACCCCTACCCTCACCAAAAATCAAATATGAGGTGAGAGGGTATCCTGAGACTTTCATCAGATACATCTGAGAGATTTGGGGACCATCATTGAAGGGTTATTGAGAGGATATCTCAGCTATTATTTGGAAGAGTTTCCTAAAAAAAATTGAGATTCAAGGATAGTTATTCAGGGAATTTTTTGACTGCTTTATAATATGAAATTTCTCCTATTTTAGGAAATCAATAAAGTAGCAATTTGGGCAGCATTAGCAGCTATTAAGGTTCAGATTTTAGAGGTACATTCTGAAGAAAAATTATATCCACAAAATTGCAATTTTGGGCAGCAGATTAGTGGAGTGTTAAAGTTGTAAAAAGGTGAGCCAAAGAGCTATTTTTTGATAGCCTAGAAGATCTGCACTATCATATAGAAAAGATAGAAATTTAGGAGATTTAAATAATCATATACAGAGGTAGAAAAGGTATGCAATGAAAGGTGCAAAAGGTTCATTAGTTGAACTTTTATATTTGGTTTCTTATTAAATTTTATTGAGCACCAGTTTCAAGATTTAAAAGTTGCACAAATAGGTTTCTATTTGAAGTCTTCAAGGGAGTGTAGAAGTTATTGTCTACAAGGTTCAAACATGCAAAAAAATATTGAAGTTAGATATATTTCAAGAGAAATAAAATTATCAACATTCTATTGACTATTATAAGCAAGATAAGACTCTAAAAATTTGCATATTCTATAGTACAAAAATTTATTGAAAATATTTTATTATTGAGTGTAAAAGTAACCAAGCAAGAAAAGTATTGCCAAGGATTTTAAGACAATATTGACTTCAAATTTACCTTAGCCTTTCAAGAGGCCAAGAGAGTTTATTTAAGAGCATGGAGGGGAAAACATCTATCTCATCATACTCTATGTTTGCATAGCAACTCATCAGAGATATTCAAGAGAGATCTAAAAGTGAAGTATCTCCAAGGAAAAAGGGAAGATATCTCAAACATCATCTACCTGTATATTTTCCAAGCAAATCAAGAAGATAAGTCATTGATAGAAAGGTGAAATAAGAGACTTTTAGAATTCTACATTATGTATCCATCCAAGTATAATTGAGTAGAAGGTAGGAGAAGCTATTAGCTATACTAAGGATATACAACATTATAAGGTATAATATGATAGCCTTTCATGAAGGTAAAGCAAGGTACCTTACATATTTGATAGCCTTTGGTGAAGGCATCACAATGAAACTCAACAAAATCTACTTCTAAGCGATGAAAATCAAATAATGCAATCATAATAGGGTTCTATCCATGTAATAGCATTGGGAATAGCATCTTTGGCACCAAGAGTAAGCATCGTTTATACATGCAACTTGCACCAAAGCAAGGATTACATTTAGCTAAGACATACAAAGTGGAACTCATTGCATTTGGTAAAGCAAACTCAAGGATTTTCAAGGAGGAGACAAATAAAAGTTAGAACACATATGCTTCATGTTTGACTCATATTCAAGGAGTTATTCATCACTGAAACCATTGCATAAATCTGGTTTGTATTCTTTAGGAGCATTGGAAGATAACCATATCTATTAGATAAGCATTGAGAGAATAAATATCATTTCTCTTGAAGTGAAGCAGTTGGAGAATATCAATTATTGAAGTGCTAAAATAGCAACAAAGTATGTAGTGAAAGTGTATTAATCAAGTAAGGTGAAAATATTTGCATAGCCCAAGGGAGTTAGGGCAAAGTGATGAAGGAATTGCACCATGTGGAAGAAGGTGTCTCATGCGCACAATAGAAAGTCACCACTACATCATGTAGACACCAAAATAGCACCAATATGATTATGTGACTGCAAACACTGATCGCATTAACACACATAGCCCCCAGGGTAGCCCCAGAGGTTAAAAAAATGGTTCTAACCACTCACATAGCAGTTTTAAAAGTAAGAGATCAATTTGGCACCTTTTATACATTCTACTACTTATTCGCTCCACCTAGGGATGAGTGCATATTGGTACTCGTTTCACCCAGGGATGATTACCAGTGCTCACTCTTGGGTGGGATGAACGCCAGGTTTGACCGATAAAAAGTCAAACCTCGGTGCATGACAACTCAGAACTATCACTTAGCTCTCCCTTCATGGCATAGGAGTGTGAGGGAGTTCTTTTGACAACTCATATCTGCCACTTGACTCTCCATTCACTGCATGGGAATGAGAGTGAGCTTTTTAGGACAACTCGGATTTGCCACTTGACTCTCCCTTCATTGCATGGGAGTGAGAGTGGGATTTTTCATGACAACTCAAATTAGATACTTAACTCTCCCTTCATTGCATGGGAGTGCGAGTGAGTTCTTTTGGGCATGCAGCAGCAGTTACTAGAAGTAGTTATGGAGCCCTTGATCAGGGAGAAGTCTTCTCTTCCCTGAAAAAGCAGTCATGTTAAGTAGCACTTTTGCATGCTAATTCAAAGAGACCCCTTGGGTCTATAAAATGGTGAGTTTCCTCACCCAAAAGGATATACAAAGAAGGAGCATTTTGAGCGACGAAGTGCTGCCAGTTTACTAACTTACGATTTGTGCTTTTACATCCATAATCTCTTAATAAAAAAGGAGGTTATTTGGTGACTTTGGAGGCACGAATCAAGACCTAAAACCTGATATTCTGACTACAATATCCTGCCAATTTGTCGACAACACAACACAACAAGTTTTGGACTCATCCCAAGCGGATTGGTGTCGAAACAAAGTTTCAACCTGTGGGTGGTTTTCCTTTGGGCACCCCCTGCCTTATTGCAGGTTTACTCGTCTCACCCCGGAATGAGTACCAAACTGTTGCAGGTTTAATCGTCTCACCCTGGAATGAGTACCAAACTGTTGCAAGTTTACTCATTTTACCCTAGGACGAATACGGATTTGTCTCAAATTTGGTGACTGTTTCTTTTGTAGTATTTTTCTAGTTACATGATTACGCTTCTGTAAAATTTTTAGTCTATTTGGATTCATTTTAATCATCATTATATTCATCTTTTACATTCATTAACAATACTCTTTCAGATTTGCGAGTTTCATTATCATACACAGGTTCTACTGATGATTTGTTGTTTCTTTGAATGCAGGAGGAGTAGCAAGGATTAAAGATTTATCAATACCAGCGGTGGCAATACTTTGGCTCACCCATTTCACACGTGGGCATGCGAAAGGAGGAACACTAAATCCATGATTGTAATTGAAACTATGTTAACGCTCCTACCCCCTAAAAGGGAGGAGACATCTTTGTAACCAAATTGGAAGAGTATAAATAAAAAGGGTTGTGCTTTCTGTATTTCCTTTGATCTCATTTGAATTCGTCTCTTTTCTTTCGTTTCATGCATTTCACTTTATAGGAATTTAAGCATTAACTTTGGGTTTTCAATACATTGCATTAGTTTTCCTTTCAATATTTTAGAATCTCGTGCTTTCACATCAAAAGTACCTCAAGCATTTAGTATTAGAAGTATAACTAGATGAAGCATCATTTGTATAATGATATTGTAGAAGCATTAGGTCAGAGGCATTAAAGGTAATAGATAATTCATTTAATACCACTTGTTATTTGATGTTGGGAAGGTGCGGTATAAGCATTTGAAAAGAGTTAGGCAAAGCAAGTACCACTTGGAACCATGCTTCCTACACCGTGTTCTAATCTTGTAGGAACACACTTTAAAATAAATAATTATGCAACACTCAAAGGACATCAATTCAAATATATTAGAGTGAAATTAAATTAGCATTAAAAGTCTACATCACATAGATATTGAGGAGAGATAAAGCCTTTTTTGGTTCACCTGTAGAAGAAGTGCATAGGCAAAAACATCGAATTTTAAGGGTAAGCTCACTAGTTTATTTGGAGTTCTCAAGTTAGCACTAATATGTAAATGAGAAGCACACTCAGTAGTTGAAGAAGAGAGAGCATAGGGCTGAAATTGAACACTGGAGAAGGAACACAATTCGGTGATAAAGGAGTGAAAACTTTACGTAGCATCTCAAATTTGATAAGGAGTCAACTATCATCAATTTGTAGGAGTTCAAGTTTATTATAGAGAAATTTCAAGACCGAGATTAATATTGGAAAGGTAAGAGTTATATTGTAATATTATTAAGGTTAAAATCATCTAAACATTATAATATAGAGAAATTGAATGATAGAAGTAATAAGGTGTTAATATCTAGAAAGCATTTCGATAATCTTGATAAGGAAGTAGAAAAATGGAAGCATTAAAATATTTATTATTATTCCTTCAACTATTTAAAAATATTTAACGAAGATATATAAGGCTAGTGAAATCTAATTTGCAAATATTTAGTCTTTCTAAATTTCTAACTTGGGAGATACAAGGAATTCTACATCAAATTGAAATCATAGAAATTTAGAAATTGTATTATACAAAGATAGAGGCAAGTCAAACTCTAGATTCATTTAAAAGTTAGAATATTGATTTTATTAGTCTCATACTCAAAATTGAAGAGACATAGAAAATCCAACTTGAATATCTTAAAGATATTGAGAGTTTTATTAATTGAAAATTGCATCATTTATAAGCTTTCTACAAGAGGAGGTAAATAGTTGATTGTAGTGATTATATTTTGTAGCTCTAAAATTTTTGCACTCCTTTCCTTCAGGCTAATGGATTTGTGCCTCGAAGGGAAATGGGAAAATGATAGGTCTACACCTCAAATAAGAGGCACTTGAGGTCATGCCCTCTTTGGTGATTTTTTGACGAATTGGGTGGGTTCACCAAGAAACATTTCTTGGAAGTTTCCATACCTAGGTTTGGAGTTTTGTTTGATGTGTTTTTTTAAGTTCTCACAGTCACCTAGTTTTTGCCAATGCAACTAAACTATGCTAAATGTAATTCGATTTTTGATGAATACAATAGAAATTAGTAAACAGGGGAAAATCTAATGCAAGTGCTTAATTATGAAGGAATTTGACACTCTTACTTGCTTTGGAATTTTGATGAAGATTTTTTTCTTTGTTGTAGGAAACATCGTATGTTTTAGGGTCAAGATTGTATATTGCAGGTCAAGATCGTACTTACAATCCATGATCATACTAGCCGATAAATGATCGACAGATCCGATAACAGCAGAAGCCTATAGTTTCATAAATACAGTGTAGAAAAAAGAATGCACTATGCTATAGACTATATTGAACAGATATTAGATCATACAAGACTTATTTAATGTTGTGCTAAAATAAATCAACATGTATATGGATTAAAATGTTTAAATTATGCAATAAAAATTAGAATGGTGAACTCTAGGAATGATAACAATAAAATTATGTTCTATATGAGGTGATAATTGATAAATGCAATGCAAAAATACAAATTGGAAGCTACAAGGATGCAAACCAAAGCTTGGAGTTGCCTCCAAGAAACCTGTAGGTAAGATCATAACTCCAAGGAAATATCATATCTATGATTTCAAGATCGTATGCTACTAGGATGAGATCATATCCATGATCACCGATCATATCCTCCGATCCTACAAAAAAATAGCAAAATAACAAGGGCTAATGCATAAAATAAGTGACTAAAATGTGGAATTATATTGATGAGTTAGGAGGAATTAGAGGGGGGGAAGTATTGATTAAATAGGCTAAACCAACAGGTGAAATTAGTCTAAAAAAAATAGATTGTAACATCTTCCAAGTTGGGACTAATCGACGGATATGATCCGGTAACTACCGCACAATTGGACAGGTAAGGACAAAAAGTGTTATAACTTGTTTATCATTTTACTTAACTGAGATTATTTTATTTTTGGATAAGATCGTACTTACGATATTGTTATTGTACTTAAGATCTCACACACTTTAGATCCGATCTTGGATCATATGTATGATCTCATCAGGAAGTTATACATGTACATAGTTTTTTGGTAGTTGAAGGGGTCAAATGGTGTCAAAATTGGACATATAATACACTGTTGAAAATATATTTTCGAGTCCTATCCAATGGTGTAGGTTTTAGGAAATTTGAAGGGGATTTGTTTAGGTAAAATTAAGCTCAAAGATGACCTTAGTTTTCAAGGAGGAAACTAAGGAAAATGAGTCAATTTTTCATGTCTACATTTTGCCCCCTCTTTGGCGTATTTATGAACAATAAATGCATCAAAGAAAAGTGTAGACCTTTGAGTAGAAGTTATTATGATTGACATAGGAAAAAAGGAGTAGATGGTTTAGAATGAATAGTTCATGGAAAATTGATGTTTTAGAAAAATAATTACTAATTTATTGACTAGGATGCCCCCTCGATTTTTTACGCCAAATTTTATATTTGGTGGAAAACTCAAAATTTTTGAAATTTATTTTTGTGGTATACCCCCTAGTGACTGAGTATATCAATTTTGGAAACTATGGCATACCAATTGACTTTATTTTGTACTTATATATATATATATATATATATATATATATATATATATATATATATATATATATATATATATATATATATATGATCCTTTTGTCTATGCTACATTGAATGATTTGATTTATTGGATGATTTATTGCACTTGCTTATGATGGTTTTTGTTATATAATTTCTTGTAATCATGCTTTGATTTTTGAAATTTTTTGATCATGCTTAACATAAAAGGAAATGATTTTGTAAAGTGTTTTTGAAAGACAAAAGATGTTTTTGTGTGGTGATAAAATAGGTGGATTAACGATGAACCTCAAAGGATGTTGTGTTGTTATATGACCATTGGTGGAGATCGATGCTCTTTGGGTCATGAAACAGATCCTGTCGTGAGTAATTTTTGTATTTCTAATACCAAAAAATAATGTGGGTTTAAGAGTAACCTTGAGGCTTCTGATGATGAAATAATATACTGATTTTAAAATAAATTTATTATGAGAAAATATGTTGATAAATATTGTTTTTGTGAGGGATATAAAGTGATTTAAGCATGAAAAATTGGGAAGGATGACTTGCTCTAGGCATAGAATTCCTAGTGTGAAATTTGAGGGAAAATAATTACTAGGGATTATACCATCATCATGAAGTCAAAATGCAGTGCATGATTATATATTATTTTGAAAATGCAAG
Source organism: Wollemia nobilis (assembly GCA_028583015.1). Classification (NCBI taxonomy): domain Eukaryota; kingdom Viridiplantae; phylum Streptophyta; class Pinopsida; order Araucariales; family Araucariaceae; genus Wollemia; species Wollemia nobilis. Next base: position 1,699,437 of record JAQPPZ010000574.1, on the reverse strand, counting down.
CTGTATTTTAAAAATAAATCATTGTGTCACATTTTTTAAGATAATATATTTATTGTAGGTGGTAAAATTAAGTGATTTGGATTTAATGCAAATGATTATAAACTAATATTTTCTAGCAAAATTAAAGGAATATTTTAAATTATTTCAAGGATAAAGTCAAATTTATTGAGAACCAATGTGTGATGTGTGATTTCATTATCCATATTGATTTGTCATAATGATACAAAATCTCTCAAGGATCAAATTTGTGTGCTTGTGAAATTGATTTACCAATTTTGAGTGAGGTAGTGATACAAGCCAACTTATATGAACCAATGTGTGTGCAAGTAAAATGTTCATTAACCATGATTTTGTGCATGCCATTGTACCGAACTACTATGTAAGTCAAGTTACCAAAAGCTAACTAATCCACAAGTGGACATTGGTTTGTACAAAATAAGTTCATTAATGTGACAGACATGTCTCCACGTGAAATGGATTACCCAAGGTTAAGCGGGTTGGGCACAAACCACCTGTTATGGGGCTTACCTCATGGATTTCAAATAACGGAGGAATTCCAAGGATTCAAGCTCACTACCCCCTTATTTTATTTTGATTTTTGGAGTAGGTATTCTTGTCCATTTTTTAAAAAGGATATTTTATTGCTTTTTCTTTTCTCTACTTTTTCTTTTTCTTTTTATTTATTTTTATTTTTATTTTTCCTTTTCTTTTTCTTTTGTTTTTTCTCTTTCTTTTTCAGGATACTTTTGTTGAGCAAGGTGTAGCAATAGTATTGTCATTGTTGTCAACACAGTCATACAGATCGGTTGATGCAAGTGGATAGGAGTTAAGAGGTTCTTTAGAGTATGTACAGTGATTATCCAAAAGATCGAAGTGGCCCATATGCTAAAAATCAAAAGAAAATCACAAGGAAGAAAACTGTCGCGATATCGCGACATGTTGAGCAAGGAAGAAAACTGTCACGATATCGCGACATGTTGAGCAAGGAAGAAAACTATTGCAATATCGTGACATGTTAAGCAAGGAAGAAAACTATCGCGATATCGCGACATGTTGAGAAGAAAGAAAAACTGTCGCGATTTCATGACATGTTTGAAGAGAAAGCGCAAGCAAGAAAAACTGTCACGATTTCGTGACATGTTCGAAAAGAAAGCGCAAGCAAGAAAAACTGTCACGATTTCGTGACATGTTCGAAGAGAAAGCGCAAGCAAGAAAAACTGTCACGATTTCGTGACATGTTCGGAAGAGAAAAGCGCAAGCAAGAAAAAGTGTCGCGATTTCATGACATGTTGGAAGAGAAAGCGCAAGCAAGAAAAAGTGTCGCGATTTCATGACATGTTCGGAGAGAAAGTGCAAGAAAGCAAAAGTGTCATGATTTCATGACATGTTCAAATAGAAAGTGCAAGCAAGCAAACTGTCATGATTTCGTGACATGTTCAGAGAGAAAGCGCAAGAAAGCAAAACTATAGCGATTTCGCGGCATATTGCAAGAGAAATAGTACGGAAGAAAAAGTGTCGTGATTTCATGACATGTTGGAAGAGAGAATGGCAAGTAGAAAAAGTTTCATGATTTTGTGACATATTGCAAGAGAGATTGTAGAGAAGAAAAAGTGTCACGATTTCATGACATGTCGCATTTTCACGACTTGAAAAGAGCAGGAAGGCAGAGAAGGAAAAGTGTCACGATATCGTGACATGTCGCATTTTCGCGACTCGAAAAGGGCAGGAAGGAAGAGAATGAAAAAGTGTCACGATATCGTGACATGTCACGTTTTCATGACCCGAAGGTAAGAGAAAGTGCAAAGGAGAAAAAGTGTCATGATATCGCGACATGTCACATTTTCGCGACTCGAAGGCAAGAGAAAGAGCAAAGGAGAAAAAGTGTCGCGATATCACGACATGTCGCATTTTCGTGACTAAAGGAGGAGAGAGAAAGTAAGAAGGCAGAAGTGTCACGATATCACGACAAAAGTAAAGAGGAAGAGTACGAAGGCGAAAGTGTCACGATATCACGACATGTTGTGTTTTTGTGGGTACAAGCAAAGAAAAGAAGCAAGGAGGCAAAAGTGTCGCGATATCGCGACATGTTGTGTTTTCATGGGTACAAGCCAAGAAAAGAAGCAAGGAGGCAAAAGTGTCACGATATCACGACATGTGTTTTCGTAGGCAAAATCCGAGAAGAGGACAAAGAGGCAGAAGTGTCATGATTTCACGACAGGTCACTTTGGCGCGAGCTAAGAAGAGAACCCAGCCGAAATAAGATATGTGATAGTTAACTAAAGTAGTACGACAGTTACAGGTGCAGTTACAGAGAAAAATCATGCAGCTAAAATAAGAAGAGTTAACTAAAGTCAGTACGATAGTTACAGGTGCAGTTATAGAGAAAAATCATGCAGCTAAAATAAGAACAGTGAACTAAAGTCAGAACGATAGTTACAGGGCCAGTTACGGGTTGCATGCGAAAATATGGAAGTTAAAAATAGAGTCAGAACTTTGTTATAAAAGGAGGTCTACGTGGAGAATTAAAGTGCTACTGAAAAAGAGTGAAAGCGCTCGAGATTAAAGCGAGGTGGATTTAATCTTGCAAAGAGAGCAAGAGGAGAGTGAGCAGGGTGTGTGTTGTGTGAAGAGTGGGCGATGTTGAGAAAGCAATAGACCAATCAGGGTCTTGTAAAAGTGAAGGCATCTTTATGTCAATCTTCTAGTTTCAGAACAGAAGTCCAAGTTGGTGCTTGGCATCAAGGGTTGGTGCTCCTTCCAGTTGGTTCTGGTAAATCAGGGGTTGGTGCTCCTTCCAGTTGGTGCTAGTAAATCAGGGGTTGGTGCTCCTTTCTATTGGTGCAGATAAATCAGGGGTTGGTGCTCCTTTCTATTGGTGCAGATAAATCAGGGGTTGGTGCTCCTTCCAGTGGGTGCTGGTAAATTGATTGTAAAATTGGTATTTTGCAAAGGCTAGATTTGGATGGGAGTCCAAACAATCAATTTTGAGGAGTAGCCAAAACTGGTGAACCTCGGTACATCTTGTGTTGTGTGATGCTCTTTTGTATATTTTCTTTATTGAGTTTTAAGTTTTCATTGTTTTGGCATTAAGAATTGAAGATTTAAGTTTTTAAGAGCTACACTGATTCACCCCCCTCTCAGTGTCATTGTGAGACTAACAATTGGTATCAGAGCTAGCTTCCCTTATCAGGCTAAATCAGCTAGGGTTGATCTTGGATTAGTATGCAATGGATAAGAAGAATAGATCCTCCTCAAATAAGGCATCTCAGTCAGTTTTAGTTCCTATGGAAGAGAAAATTGAACTAGAAAAGATAGAAGGAGTGAATTCTAAAGTATGTGATGAAAACCTTGAGGGTGAAGTATATCTAGAAGGTGAGTTGATCGCTGCACTTGAAGAGTTGAATATAGAAAAGAAAAAGAATAAAATATTGTCCAAGAAGTTGGAAGAATATGGGGATAATATTGAAGATCTCTTCTTACAAATTCATAAAGCCAAGAAAATAGAAGAAGCCTTGAAGTCACACCTGGATGATAAAGGCGATGTTTGCTGCAAACAAGAAGAGGAGATTGTTTTATTGAAGAAACAACTAGAAGAGGCCAATACAAATCTCAAATTTGAGAAAAGCACAGAGTTGCTAGATGAAATGATAAGGCAACAAAGAAGCCCCATGTCTAAGCTTGGTCTTGGATATGAAGTCGAACAACCTTCATCTTCCAAATATGCAGAGAAGAAGAAGTTCACTGTTGAAGGATCAAAGCAAGAAAAGTTTGAAGTTGAATCTTCAAAAGGAAGAAAATATCAAAGGAGATCTACAACAAAGCAACCACAACAAAAGAGGTTCTATCACTCTCACTCTATTCATAATAATGCTTTTAATGGCTATTGTTTTAGATGCAACCATTATGGTCACAAGGCAATTTATTATGGATTGAATAATAGATCAAAGAGTTATGATGATAGAAATACATCTGCGTTTTCGATTGAACACCATGTGCAATGTTTTAAATGTAATGGTCATGGGCACATAGCAAGGTTTTGTCCAAGAAATTTTGTATCTAATCTAAGGCAAGACAACAAATTTCATCAGACACAAAGAATGAAACACAGACAAGGAAGAAATCATGTGCATCAAAGAAAGGAAAATAATCATCCATCAAGGATGCACAAGAGACAACCACCCAAGAGAAATGTTCAAGTTCATGAAAAGGTTCAAAATAGGGATGCAGTTGAAAAACTCAAGCCCAAGTTCAAGAAAGGTTGGAGAAAGAAAGAAGAGAGGAAATCGTGTCTCCTTGGACCGAAGGAGATTACTCCTCTATTGCACTAAGCAACTCCAGGTAGCACATCCTCAGGGGGAGCAATCTTAAAGTTTTATTTTAATGCTCCTATGTTGTTTGGTTATCTGAGGATGAAAGGCAAGTAGTCAAGGGGAGTTGTCGTATAGTTGTCAAAATGTGTTTCAGTTCATGTAGTTGTTTGTGGAGGTAATAAGCAGGAGCATGAGACGTTGGCTTGATAGAGCTAGTTTATTTATTATTGTGAAATCTCTCTGGTGATGGTGGTTACAATAGCAGATAGTGTCAAACTGATGTGCTTCAGCAGAACAACATGGTGAATAGCTAGGTTTTTGATGCAGCAGCTGATAGGCATTATCTGAGATAGAACATGCAGCACAGGTCATCATGTCATGGAAGCATAAGCTGGAAGGTGCTGGTTTTGAAGCCTATAACATTCCCAATCTATAGATAACATAGAATCCATGTTGTGAGTACGTCTTGATTCATCTACCAATATCGAGGGAGGACTATGGTAAAGCTCTTCATGATCATTATGAAAATTACTGCCAACGTGTAGCTGGGAAGGCATGCGTTTCTTAACCAAAAAATACAACACATCGTTTGGTATAAGAGAGCATTAATTTTCTCTAAAGAAGTAGCCGTTATCAAAGAGATGCTAGAGTCAAAGAAAATAGTAGCACTAGCACCCAGTTCATCAAGAGTGCCAAGTGGCACATGCAAGGCAGAGACGTTGAGAGAATAGCACCCAGGTGGTGAAGCGCCAAGGAGGACAAGATGCCTATGCACCTAAGAAAGTCTTGCATTATTTGAGGAATGCGAGATATTGCCTAAGGAATCCCTTGATCACAACGAGGAGAAATGCTCCCTGGAATCACGTGAAGAACGTTCGCCTAAGACATTGAGTAGCCCTGACATATGCCCTAGCAAGAAGCAAAATACTGAGTGTTGATGACTACGCGTAGATTGAGGTTCCAACGCTAGAGGTAACGGTCCACTGTCAATACCTGCGTAGGTGATGAAAACATTCATGGCAGCCATTAGAAACCAGAGACTTTGAACTGCACAATGGATGCGAGGCAAAGTCATCAGTCACGGAGGAGGTGGCAGTCAAAAGGATCAAGCTATACTAAATAAGTGAAAGCAAGGTACAACAAGAATTATAATATGATGAGCAAAGATTAGAGTGCTTATCCAAGAAGACTTTATGATAGAAAGAGTACCAGTGGAGGTGCATTCTATCTTGGAGACAGGTTGGTCGCATGGCACAGTAAGAAACCAGAGTCAGTCTCCTTATCCACAGCAGAGGCAGAATATATTGCAGCGACAGCGTGTTGTACGCAAGGGGAGCATTTGTGTATTTGTTTATCTTTTTGCTCATGTTTGTAATTTTTGCTAACTGTAATAATCTGTGCCTGAGAATGTTGTGCATGGACTCAAGGGGAGTCTACAGCAGCCCTTTGGTATTATTGTCAAAGGGGGAGAAGAATTACAAGAAATTGCACGTGTGTTGCCAACAATTCCAAAGGGGGAGATTGTTGAGCAAGGTGCAGCAACAATATTGTCATTGTTGTCAACATAGTTAGACAGATCGGTTGATGCAGTGGATAGGAGTTAAGAGGTTCTTCAGAGTATGTACAGTGATTATCCAAAAGATCGAAGTGGCCCATATGCTAAAAATCAAAAGAAAATCACAAGGAAGAAAACTATCGTGATATCGCGACATGTTGAGCAAGGAAGAAAACTGTCGCGATATCGCGACATGTTGAGCAAGGAAGAAAACTGTCACGATATCGCGACATGTTGAGCAAGGAAGAAAACTATTGTGATATCGTGACATGTTGAGCAAGAAAGAAAAACTATCACGATTTCACGACATGTTCGAAGAGAAAGCACAAGCAAGAAAAACTGTCACGATTTTGCGACATGTTCGAAAAGAAAGCGCAAGCAAGAAAAACTATCGCGATTTCGCGACATGTTCGAAGAGAAAGCACAAGCAAGAAAAACTATCATGATTTCATGACATGTTCGAAGAGAAAGTGCAAGCAAGAAAAACTGTCACGATTTCGTGACATGTTGGAAGAGAAAGCGCAAGCAAGAAAAAGTGTCTCGATTTTGCGACATGTTTAGAGAGAAAGAGCAAGCAAGAAAAAGTGTCACGATTTCATGACATGTTCAGAGAGAAAGCACAAGCAAGAAAAAGTATCATGATTTCATGACATATTGCAAGAGAAATAGTACAAAAGAAAAAGTGTCACGATTTCATGACATGTTGGAAGAGAGAATGGCAAGTAGAAAAAGTGTCACGATTTCGTGACATATTTCAAGAGAGATAGTATGGAAGAAAAAGTGTCATGATTTCACGACATGTTGGAAGAGAGAAAGGCAAGTAGAAAAAGTGTCATGATTTCGTGACATGTCGCATTTGCAAAGAGAGAAGGCAACGAGAAGAAAAAGTGTCACGATTTCGCGACATGTCGCATTTTCGCGACTTGAAAAGAGCAGGAAGGCAAAGAAGGAAAAGTGTCGCGATATCGTGACATGTCGCATTTTCGTGACTCGAAAAGGGTAGGAAGGAAGAGAATGAAAAAGTGTCGCGATATCGCGACATGTCGTGTTTTCACGACCCGAAGGTAAGAGAAAGTGCAAAGGAGAAAAAGTGTCGCGATATCGCGACATGTCGCGTTTTCATGACCCGAAGGCAAGAGAAAGAGCAAAGGAGAAAAAGTGTCACGATATCGCGACATGTCACATTTTCGTGACTAAAGGAGGAGAGAGAAAGTAAGAAGGCATAGAAGTGTCACGATATCACGACAAAAGTAAAGAGGAAGATAGTACGGAGGCGAAAGTGTCGCGATATCGCGACATGTTGTGTTTTCGCGAGTACAAGCCAAGAAAAGAAGCAAGGAGGTGAAAGTGTCACGATATCGTGACATGTTGTGTTTTTGCGGGTACAAGCCAAGAAAAGAAGCAAGGAGGTGAAAGTGTCACGATATCGCGACATGTTGTGTTTTCACGGGCGAAAGCCGAGAAGAGGACAAAGAGGCAGAAGTGTCACGATTTCGTGATAGGTCGCTTTGGCGCGAGCTAAGAAGAGAACCCAACCAAAATAAGATATGTGACAGTTAACTAAAGTAGTACGATAGTTACAGGTGCAGTTATAGAAGAAAAATCATGCAGCTAAAATAAGAATAGTGAACTGAAGTCAGTACGATAGTTACAGGTGCAGTTATAGAGAAAAATCATGCAGCTAAAATAAGAATAGTGAACTGAAGTCAGAACGATAGTTACAGGGCCAGTTACGAGTTGCATGCGAAAATATGGAAGTTAAAAATAGAGTCAAAACTTTGTTATAAAAGGAGGTCTACGTGGAGAATTAAAGTGCTGCTAAAAAAGAGTGAAAGCGCTCGGGATTAAAGCGAGGTAGATTTAATCTTGCGAAGAGAGCAAGAGGAGAGCGAGCAGGGTGTGTGTTGTGTGAAGAGTGGGCGATGTTGAGAAAGCAATAGACCAGTCAGGGTCTTGTAAAAGTGAAGGCATCTTTATGTCAATCTTCTAGTTTCATAATAGAAGTCCAAGTTGGTGCTTGGCATCAGGGGTTGGTGCTCCTTCCAGTTGGTGCTCCTTCTAGTTGGTGCTGATAAATCAGGGGTTGGTGCTCCTTTCTGTTGGTGCAGATAAATCAGGGGTTGGTGCTCCTTTCTTTTGTTGCATATAAATCAGGGGTTGGTGCTCCTTCCAGTGGGTGCTGGTAAATTGATTGTAAAATTGGTATTTTGCAAAGGCTGGATTTGGATGGGAGTCCAAACAGTCAATTTTGAGGAGTAGCCAAAATCGGTGAACCTCGGTACATCTTGTGTTGTGTGATGCTCTTTTGGTATATTTGCTTTATTGGGTTTTAAGATTTCATTGTTTTGGCATTAAGAATTGAAGATTTAAGTTTTTAAGAGCTACACTGATTCACCCCCCCTCTCAGTGTCATTGTGAGACTAACAACTTTCCCATATTAGACGTAGAGGAAGGGATTTTATTCGGATAGGGGGGAACTTGTCCTTTTTCCAATTCTCAGTATTCTAGACCATGCGCATAATAGGATAGCAAGGGAAACTTTTCACTTAAGGAACTAAGCTTACTATGTAGTATCCTTTTCAAATTTTGTGACAAATCATATTTAAGATGTGAGAATGTGTTCTTGGTTCAATAAGTAGGAATATCATTTCCCAAAACTCAATTTTTTTTTTAATGAAGTAATAGGTATTTTCGATACAAGAGAGATTTATAATCAAAGCGACAAAACCAAAATTATTAAAGGTATAAATTAAGTGCATGGTTCAAGATAACTTTTGAATTTTATCTAAAATAAAATAAAATATAACTTGAATTTTGGAAAACAACACATACTAATGCAAACAATGAGAACTTTAACAATTTGAAATATTTTTGGAAAATTTTCAAGTGTTTTTTTTTTCTTCTCTTGGTTTGTTTTATGATTTGATAAAATTGATAATATATACAAAAAATGGTATATATACACTATACAAAGTGTTTTATGCATATAATTTCTAAGGTGGCTTCAAAATCAAAGAAGGTTTTGAAGGATAATTTCGTTGTGGTGTAGGTGATTGAAGTTGATTGGTTGATAGTTGAGATTGTTGTGATGAAGAATGATAAGTAGATGTAGATGAAGAAAAGTGATGGACAAAAGACGATGATGATAATAAAGAGGAAAAGAATAGAGAACTTGATGTGATAAAAATAATGAAAGAGAGAATCAAGTATAAAAGGTGGTGAACAAACGGTAGCAATGATGATAAAGGAAAAAAGAGTAGAGAACTTGTTGTAGTGACGATAAAGAAAGAGAGAATAAAGAAAAAATATTCCCTATGAATATGAGAGGTTCATAAAAGTTACAAAAGAGATATCTTACATGGATGATTGTACCATTGTTGTTGAATGTTAAGGGAGACTTTAGGTGAGACTTTAAGACTAAATATGGGTTTTCTATGCTTGTATCCTCTTTCTGATTATTCTTCAAAGCCAAGAGAGATCTTGAAGGTTGGTTGGATGAAGAATTTATTTATTTCTTGTCAAGATGATTTAGTTGGGTCATAACTTGCATTTTTGTAGTCTCTACTACTAAACTAATAATATCACTGTAATGAGGCATATTATGATATGACAGTTGATTATTTTCCTGTTGTTGATGATTAGGTAAGGGTTTTTGTAAGATCCTTATGTCTTGATCAGTTGTTTGATTTTGTGATTGAGAATTTTGATTTTTATCTTGTTGCATGGTTATGGATTTAATAGTACCCACAATATTATTGTTTTGCAAATAACCAACATGAGGTCTAGCATTTTTTGCTTGTTCATTTGTAAGCATTTATTGATATGAGGGTCGAATGGTCATTCTCCTATGGAATGGTTCTTTTGGTATTAATAAATATATAATGGGAGTAATTTGATCTGACTCATATTCATAATTATTTGATGCAATATCTAGTTCACTTCTTGTTTCACTTTTTGTATCAATTCTGGTATCTTCTGAAGATGAAGATTGAAAATATTGTATTGGTCTAGTTGTGACTACAGATAAAGTAGGTACATAGGAGGTTTGCAAATCTTGTTGTGGCAAAATGTTTCTAATGGTTCCCACATATCAAGTTGTATGGGGAAAAGTATGATGTTCTAACTGATTTACTACCTCTTTACCATGCTTGGGTAAAGGATGTTGAAAAATATCTAAGTTTTGATTTGCGTTTTGATTTGTTTGTTTTTGGGTATTATTCTAAGTATTATTGTTTGCAAGGAAGTGTTGTACTTTCATATTACCTTTATAAATCAAATATTGTATCACATGTTTTAACCTTTTATAAGAATTTGTAGAATGACCATATACTTGGTGAAAGTTACAATGTAAATATTCCCTATATTCAACTGCAGTGGTGTCTAGTTGTCTTACTTAGGTAACCGTATCAAACCTTGTTCCAATAATTGAGGTAAAATCATAGTTAAGGGTTGTTTTAATATTGTGAATGCTCTTGGTGGCTTATTAGGGATTTTCAATACAAATTTATTTATAGTTTCGATAAGGTTAATATTTGAGGTGTTTCTTCTATCAGTAAATCCATCACCCACTACTTGCTTATTCTTATATTAGTTTTTAGAACTTTTGTCCTCATCTTTCTTCTTAAGTTATCCTCTGCTAATGAGGGCATATTCTACCCTCCTAGCTAGATCAATGGCTTGATCAAAGTAGGTTACTGTAGTAGTAGAAATCTCATAAGATAGTTATTCTTACAAATTACTGGTGAATATGTCCAGAATCTCATGGTGAGGTAATGCAAAATGCAATTTGCCTAAGATTTGTATCCACTTAGTCAAAAATTTAGAAAAACTCTCATCTTTAGCTTGTTTCAAATTGTGTAAATCCTTAATGGTCACATGCCTCTCTATATATGTACTAGATTGGTGGAAAAATATTTTTGCTATCTATAGTGACCCCGGGGAAGCGGTGCGCCATCCACACTAACTACTCTACTTGTGTATTAATTGAATCCTTTAATGTTTAAACATGCAATAAATGAAAGCCATGAAATTGATACAGCCAGAATGCGAAGAAATAAATGAATAAAAGCTTTTGTATTGATATTCCCAAGATTCTATTACACATGAATCCCTCTAAGGGATACCCTTTGTTTAATACATGATTACACACACAAAGAGGGTAATAGGTGTATAAAATATCCCCTCGCATAGGGGGTACACTTTATCAAGCTTCCCGATGATGCACACGAAAATGTATGAGGGCTTATAGATGCCTCCTTCTCTAGGTCTGATTGCTAGAGGGATATTCTTGCTCTCGTATGTTATGGATTTATTCGATGAACCTGTAACCCTGTAAGAAATGAAACAACAACACACGCTTAGATGACTAAGATTGTCTCCTTGGATGAGGTTGTTAGCAATGCATAAGCTTAATGGAAATACGAAACTAATGCTATGCAACCAAGTAAATGAAGTAAATCTATGCTAATGATATGAAGAGATGAAGAAATCAGAAAAAAGTAAACTAATGTCTAAACCCTAAGTTAGGCCTATGGGCCACTGTCCAAGATAATGATCATTAAAGTGGAACTTGCCTTCTTTGCTCCAAGGCTATGGATCAAAGCTTGTATCTTATGTTGAAAAGGTGGTTGATTTTATCAATGTGTTTAATATCCTATGTGTTAAACCCTTGATCGACTAACACTTTGTATCTCCTCAAATATGCTTCAATATGCTCTCCAATATGACAGGGCTTCGCTGTAAAAGTGATCCTCAAGAAAATATTTCCAAATATCAAAAGATCTCCTCAATGACCTATTCTATTCAATTTGTGATCCCTTGGTGCTCTTAGGATTACACATTTTAAAGTGTGTGAAATCCTAGGTCTATGTTCAAAAATCTAGGACTGAATCCCTCATGTGTACTGGGCGTTAGCATGAGAATATTTTGTTTTTCTATGTTTAACTGAAGTCTAAATTTGGACTTAAGTCTCCCATGTGAACTAGTCATGAAAGGGGAATGCAAAGTTGTCCCCGCTCACATTTATTGCATGCAAACTGCCACTTTCACCTGTGAATGGGCCGATTTATTTGCAATTTGATTTTATGGCTTAGTCATTGTCATCCACAATGACTAAGGTTTAGCCACTGTCATTTGAGGTGGCTTAGGTTTGGCTGCCTTGAGCTTGAGCGGCTAGGATCTAGCCACCCTAGTTTACAACAACCAGGCTTGGATGGGCTAATACTACCCCATATGAGTTGTGAGAACCACTTTTGATACTTGGAAATCCTAAGGTTTAGTCACATGGCATAGGGTGACATGTTTTAGGTGTCTAAAGATGCCCCTTTTTGTGATGCGTTGTGTGGAAAACACAATGTTGAGCAAAAACATAGACTGATATGTTTGTAAGGTGTATGATAATCATTGGTTTGATCAACACTGGATGCCCCAATCATGTAATATGGCATGCATCCTTGAATTATTGCTTCAATGTTTGGAAGGATTAACTTAGCACAAGGCTTTGCACATGTTCAATCACACTCATTCCTCAGACACAATCATGTAGCTTTTGTTGCTACAATCAGATTTGATTAGTAGGAGAGCTACGAACTGATAATGTCACAGTTTGCTTTTGACCCCAGCATACAAGGGAAACTTTGTAATTTTTTTTGCAATTATTCGTAGAATGAATGCAATTTTGATATGATCAAGTGATATTTTGTTGATTTTGATTATGATGATTTGAATATTTGAACTACCCCCTCACACAATGAATTGGTAAGGGAAGGGCAATGAATGAAGTGATAAATCGCTTGACCAATATTGACTTGTTTGGTTCCTTTCTACTATTTGTTATTTTAATGGGTAAACCCCCATCCAAGTGTGATCTCAATTATTTATGATAATCATTCATCCCTATCCTGGGGAGCGGTCCGGTCATCAATGACCTTCTTAGGGAATTGGGATTAGTGATCCTATTTATGATTGTATTGCATCACTTGGTTCAGTGTTTTTGTGTCATGAAGGAATTAGGATGATTCTTTCATACCGATAGAGTAGTCCAACCATCTTGGTATTCTTTAGGATTGAAGGAGGCACATCGTGATTCTAAATTGATTTTTTTACCCCAAGTAACCTTATGGTAACTTACTCATCTCACCGAGTTGCATGGAGTGAAAATAACTGTAATCACTGAGTTGATAGAGCAAGTAACTTGATACGAAGCTTACTTGATATTTTTCTTAATTTGATTTTTTTTTTGTTATTTTGAACATTAGATAACCACGAGTCATAAAAATATGTTTATTTAATGTTTTTGCTGCTTCTCATGGAGAGAAATCCTCCTGTTCTTTCTTAGACTATTGGCCGCTATTAGATCCAACGACCCCCAAATGATTTATTGTGGGTGCTCTAGTCTTGAGCGACCAAGAATTTTGGGTCACTGACAACAACAATAGCCAAGGTATAAATCGAAAATATAAAAAGTAACCTAGGGTTTGAATTTTCACTTTTATCTAGTTGGCGATTCATTTCTCAGAGCTCTACAGTGAAAGCAACTTTTACAACTTTGAGTGTTGTTGCAATTTGGAGGATCATGGCTGCATGGGGCAAGACATCAGCGAGCAGAGGAGCCGAAGATTCTCTGGTACTCTTCAAAAACTTTAACCCTGCTCACTTTTCAATAAAATGAACCACATTTAAGTAATCAACAAATGAACTTTATTAAGCTTGCTGGCAACGAACCAAACCCGTAGTTAGGTTTAGTTTAGGATTTTTTTTGGTGGGTTTGCCCCCATTTTGTTATTTTGTTATTTTTTTGGTATTTTTGGCCTAGGCCAAATGTTTCTGTCATGTTGCCTACTGGCCACTACTTCTCAGAGCGACTATCTTGGCCTGTAATTTGGCTGTTGTTTATGGCAGCGACTGATTTGAATTTCAATGATAAAAAATTTGACCATTATCGACCTGGCTGCTTCCTACTTCAACGGTTGATTCTTGGCCATTTTAGGCGACAGTGACTAAGAACACTTAGGAAATTTTTTTATTTTTTTGGTATTTTTGAAGTGATTAATAGATTTTTTATTATTTAATTTTGAATTATGTTGCATGGTTAGGTGCATTTATTGCTCTTTTCTCCTAGACTTTAGAATAGCCTATCATTATTTGCATCGTTTTTCATTGTTTATTGTGATTTATGCCTTAGGTGCATTGTATTTATGCTTTATTTTCTCTTTTTATCTTAGGTTCTCACTACTCGAGCTCGGGACCCAAAGCTCATGAATGACCTTCTATCCCTTTTGAGTGCTACGGACTAGGCCTAGCTCAAGGACCATGGACTACAATTTATCACTAGGCTGCCCACTAGTATGTCAAATTTGGGTTACCTCATGGCCCTGGTACATCGATGGGATTTGTGGACTAATACCTTCCACCTTCCTACCAACGATATGACTATTACACTAGAGGATGTGTATAGGATCTTCTAGATCCCTTTTGATGGAGGGGCTATTGTTTCTTTGGCCACTAATGATCATGATGATATCTTTGTTTGGGTTTTTGGAAGGTATGCTATAGATACCTTCAAGGACACCAAATATAGTGGTGTGTCTATTATGCGCTGGTATTGGGAAGAGGTCTTCTTTGCAAGGTACGTAGTGTTGCTGATGGTTATAATTAATATTCTCATTCCAAATTGCTCAGGCTTGAGGTTCTTATGGAACCTCCTTACAATGGTCCATGATCTGATGGATAGTGAGGAGCCCATAATATATGCATGGGGAGGTCCCTTTTGGCCTAGTGGTATGATGAGTTGTACCACATCCATCGATGGGGTCACATTGGTATCACTTGCAGCTTGCTCTTATAGGTTTGGGGATGGGAGCACATCAAGGTAGATTGTCCCAGAGGACTTCCTACTGAGATCATAACTATCGAGGAGTGGATTTAGTGCTATGCTACTAGATGGGCTCGAGGGAACGAGGACTGCAAGAGCCATCCTTGTTGAGCAAGGTGCAGCAACAGTATTGTCATTGTTGTCAACACAGTCAGATAGATCTGTTGATGCAATGGACAGGAAGTTCAAAAGCTATTCAGATGCAGAAGACAGGAGTTCAAAGGTTATTCAAAGTATGTACAGTGATTTTCCAAGAAGACCGAAGTGGCCCATATGCAAAAGATCAAAGAAAAAGACAAGTAAGAAAAGTGTCGCGATATCGCGACATATACAACAAGCAAGAAAAACTATCGCGATTTCGCGACATGTTGGAAGAGAGAGAAAAAGCAGGAAAATTTGTCACGATTTCGCGACATGTTGGAAGAGAGGCAAAGCGGGAAAAACTGTCACGATTTCGTGACATGTTGGAAGAGAAAGAAAGTAGGAAAAAGTGTCATGATTTCATGACATGTTGGAAGAGAGAGAACAAGTGGGAAAAGTGTCACGATTTCGCGACATGTGTAGGAAAGAGAAAAGGCAAGTGGAAAAAGTGTGCGATTTCGTGACATGTTGGAAGAAAGAGAACAAGAGGAAAAAGTGTCGCGATTTCGTGACATGTTGGAAGAAAGAGAGTAAGTTGGAAAAGTGTCACGATTTCAGAAGTGAAGAAAGAGAAAAGTAAGAAAAGTGTCACGATTTCGCGACATGTCACATTTTCATGACTAAAATAGGAGAGAGAAAGTAAGTTGGAAAAGTGTCACGATTTCGTGACATGTCACATTTTCATGACTAAAATAGGAGAGAGAAAGTAAGTTGGAAAAGTGTCACGATTTCGTGACATGTCGCATTTTGCGACTAAAATAGGAGAGAGAAAGTAAGTTGGAAAAGTGTCACGATTTCATGACATGTCGCATTTTCGCGACTAAAATAGGAGAGAGAAAGTGAGTTGGAAAAGTGTCGCGATTTCGTGACATGTCACATTTTTGTGAAAAAGAAAGAGAGGAAGCGTTCAGAAGCAGAAGTGTCACAATTTCATGACAAAAGAAAAGAATCTAAGTACGGAAGAAGAAGTGTCACGATTTCATGATAAAAGCTAAGTCGAAGACTACGGAGGCAGAAGTGTCATGATATCATGACAAAAGCAAAGTCGAAGTTATGGAAGTAGAAGTGTCGCGATATCAGCACAAAAGAATAGAGAAAGCGTACGGAGGCAAAAGTGTCATGATATCGTGACATGTTGTATTTTCATGGGCCAAAGCTAAGAGAAAGAGCAAGGAGAAAAAGTGTCACGATATCGCGACATGTATTTTTGTGGTCCGATGCAAAGAGAAAGAGCAAGGAGAAAAAGTGTCGCGATATCGCGACATGTAGCATTTTCGTGGTTCGATGCAAGGAGAAAGAGAGAGAAAGAAAAAGTGTCACGATATCGTGACATGTGTTTTCATGGCAACAACAACAAAAGAAGCTTCAGAGGCAGAAATGTCATGATTTCGTGATAGGTCGTATGTGCGCAAGACAAGAAGAAGAACCCAACTAAAATGAGAAGTATGACAGTGGACCGACATCTCTACAACATTTACAAGGGAGATACAGAGTGAATTCATGTAGCTAAAATATGAAGAGTGAACAAAAGTCGATGTGGTGGCTACAGGGGCTATTATCGAATGAAATCTTTGAGCGATGGAATTATCGAATATCTTCATGAGTTGAAGCCGACTAAGACCGATGATAGCCGACTAAGATTAGGGTTTACATTTGTTATGCAAGCTGACTAAGATTAGGGTTTTCATCATGAAAATATTGTTATAAAAGGAGGGTTGTTTGGAGAATTGTGGTGTGTTGCATAAGTCGTTGAATGCGTGTCGAAGTGTGAAATGTGGTCGTAAGAGCGTAGAAAGCGCAAAAGTGGTGAGATGATGGTGAAGTGCGCAAAGTGAGTGAAGAGTCATGTCGAATTGTCCTAAGTGCATCTATGAGTGCAGAGAGAAAGTAGAAGGCATAGAGAGTGCAAAGGGTGAAGATGAATGCAAAGTGTAGCTATAAGGGCACAGAGTGTACGAAGATAGTGCGTAGAGGGTGCGTAGAGAAGTGACTCAAAGAAGGTGAAGTGCAGCTATAGATCTAGAAGATGTGTTTGTTAAATAGTGAGAGGATTGGGTAAGCAATAGACCAGTTAGGGTCTTGTAAAAGCGAAGGTATTTTTTTATTAAACTTCTAGATTCAAAATTGAAGTCCAGGTTGCAGCTTGGCATCAGGGGTTGGTGCTCCTTCTAGTAGGTGTTGGTAAATCAGGGGTTGGTGCTCCTTTCTGTTGGTGCAGATAAATAAGGGGTTGGTGCTCCTTCCAGTGGGTCTTGGTAAATTGATTGTAAAGTTGGTGCTTTGCAAAGGCTAGATTTGGATGGTAGTCCAAGCAGTCATTCTTGAGGAGTAGCCAAATTGGTGAACCTCGTTAAATCTTGTGTTGTGTGATGTTCTCTTGTGATACTTGCTTTATCTGGTTTTAAGGTTTCATTATTTTAGTTTTAAGAGCTATGAATTTAAGTTTAAAGAACTACACTGATTCACCCCCCTCTCAGTGCCATTGTAAGACTAACAATTGGTATCGAGCCAAGTTCCCTTCTCGAGGCTAAATCGGTCAGGGTTGATCTTGGATTAGTATGCAATGGGTAAGAAGAATAGATCCTCCTCCAAAAGGGCATCTCAGTCAGTTTCGGTTCTGTGGAAGAGAAAATTGAACCAAAAAAGGTTGAAGACTTCTCATCAAACAAAGCACCTTTGTTTGATGGAACTAATTACGTGATCTGGAGAATCAGGATGCAGACATATCTTTGTGCTTTGGGATACGACATCTGGGATTCAGTAGACAGTGAATACACAATACCCATCACTCCTCCAACCGATGCTGCCGGTAAGAATCTGTTTGAGAATGACTCAAAAGCAAAGAATGCTATCAGGTGCGGATTAGTAGACAGTGAACTGGTAAAGATCATGAGTTGTAAAATGGCAAAAGAAATATGGGACAAACTAAGGAGTATTCATGAAGGAGATGATGAGATCAAGGAGGCCAAGTTACAAACACATCAAGCTCAGTTCGAAGCTTTAAAGTTGAATGACGATGAGAACATAGAGGCATATATGTTGAGAGTTAATGAAGTCCTAGAGGATGATTCTAAAAAGGAAATAGGTGGAGGTATTTTCATGACACTCGAAGAAGAAACAGAAAAAGAACAGGAATGTGATGAAGAAGAAATTGATGCAGAAATAAATTTGAAAGAGGAACTAATTGCAGCTCTGGATGAATTGAAGATAGAAAGAAAAAGGAATAAGGAAATCTCAAGAAAGCTTGAGGATGCAAATGAAATAATAACCAGTTTGAAAGTACAGGTAGAAGAATTCAAAAGGATTGAAGAAACTCTCAGGTCACAGATCAATGAGAAAGAGATTGGTTGCTCCAAACAAGAGGAAGAGATTATTTTATTGAAGAAACAACTAGAAGAGGCCAATACAAATCTCAAATTCGAGAAGAGCACAGAGTTGCTAGATAAAATGATAAGCCAACAAAGAAGCTCCACGGATAAGCGTGGTCTTGGATATGAAGCTGAACAACCTTCATCTTCCAACTCTATAGAGAAGAAGAAGTTCACTGTTGAAGGATCGAAGCAAGAAAAGTTTGAAGCTAAATCTTCAAAAGGAAGAAAATATCAAAGGAGATCTACAGCAAAGCAACCACAACAAAAGAGGTTCTATCACTCTCACTCTATTCATAATAATACTTTTAATGGCTATTGTTTCAGATGCAACCAGTATGGTCACAAGGCAATTTATTGTGGATTGAATAATAAATCAAAGAGTTATGCTGGTAGAAATACATCTGCATTTTTGAGTGAACACTATGTACAATGTTTTCAATGTAATGGTCATGGGCACATAGCAAGGTTTTGTCCAAGCACTTTTGTATCTAATCTAAGGCAAAACAGTAGATTTCATCAGACGCAAAGAACGCAACACAGACAGGGAATAAATCATGTACATAAAAGAAAGGAAAATAATCATTCATCAAGGATGCACAAGAGACAACCACACAAGAGAAATGTTCGAGTTCATGAAAAGGTGCAAAACAGGGATGTAGTTGAAAAATCCAAGCCCGAGTTCAAGAAAGTTTGGAGAAAGATAGAAGAAAGGAAATCGTGTCTCCTTGGACTGAAGGAGACTACTCCGCTATTGCACTAAGCAACTCCAGGTAGCACATCCTCAGGGGGAGCAATCTTGAAGTTTCATTTTAATGCTCCTATGTATTTGTTTGATTACCTGAGGATGAAAGGCAAGTAGTCAGGGAAGTTGTCGTATAGTTGTCGAAGTGTGTTTTCAGTTCATGTAGTTGTTTGTGGAAGTGCCGTGAAGGGTGGTGATTAAATTGAGAGTTGTCATTATTGGTAGTATTGCTATATGTCATTGTTGTACTGGTGATGGTTCTTACTGCCACTTTCCAAAGTTAAGGATTATAACAGTTCAGATAATTTGGTTAGTGAAAGAATGTTGCCCTAGCCGCATATATGTGTTTCGATAAAAGTAGTGTGTATTTGAACTACACATTGACGTGAAGATTGTTAGATCTATTATGATGCTGTGGTGAAAAATATTGAAGTCTGATTATTGATTCATGTTTAGCTCATCAAGATGAGCAACTTTGCTTTGTGAATCATACCTATCCGAGGTCCAGAAGTATGAGTTTGAGTAAGGTGCACTATAGTTGGCCGTGAAGTGTTTGACAAAATGTTGTCTCCTGATTCGAACAATTGAAAGTAAGGTGTGACCAGCGGTGACTATAGAAAACATAGACCAAGTTGAAAATGTAAAAAGGGATTTGGTTGGTGTTGTGGTACAGTGTTTGATGCTTGCATAGAGTTGGCAGTAAAATTGCAATGTCGGTACAGTGTTGGACAAAAGTTGGTACAAGTGTGAGTCACTTGACAATTTTTTGATAGATGTGAAATCAACATTTTTGAATGGGAAGCTTGAAGAAGAGGTTTATATTGAGCAGCCAGATGGTTTCCAGCTTGGTGATGATCCCAACTTAGTTTGTAAGTTGAAGATATATGGCTTGAAACAGGCACCCGAGCATGGTATGCAAGGCTAGAAAACTTCTCACTCAACAAGGTTTAAGAAAGTACAAAGATGAGTCTTGTAAATATTTAGCAAATAAGATGCAGAAAGAATTTGAAATGTCAATGATTTGCTACAAGTTGAGCAAGGATGACAAATCTCCACTGTTGATCAAACCATGTACAGATCTATGATTGGGAGCTTACTGTACCTGACAGCTACCAGACCAGATATTTTGCAGGCAGTATGCATGGTAGCACGATTTCAGGCTAATCCCAAGGAGACTCATGTGACAGCAGTGAAGAGGATTCTTCGGTACCTCAAGGGTACTATGGAGTATGGGTTATGGTATCCGAAAGGTAAAGACTTCACCCTTATTTCATATTCAGATGCAGATTGGGTAGGATGTGTAGATGACAGAAAGAGTACCAGTGGAGGTGCATTCTATCTTGGAGATAGATTGGTCACGTGGCATAGTAAGAAACAAGAGTCAGTTTCTTTATCGATAGCAGAGGTAGAATATATTGCAGCGACAACATGTTGTACGTAGGTATCACTTTTTGAAGGAGAAAGTTGCGAAAGGTGAGGTTAAGTTGGATTTTGTTCCAACTACAGAGCAAGTAGCAGATATCTTCACAAAACCATTGCCCAAGGAAGTTTTTGAGTACCTTCACAATAAATTGGGAGTGGTCACACTTCCCAAGAATTGACTAGCTACAGGGATCACATTCTCGGGGGAGCATTTAAGTATTTGATTATCTTTTTGCTCATGTTCATGATTTTTGCTAAGTGTAATAAATTTTGCCCGAGAATGTTGTGCATGGACTCGGGGGAGTCTGCAGTAGCCCTTTGGTATTATTGTCAAAGGGGGAGAAGAGTTACAGGAAATTGCACATGTGTTGCCAACAATTCCAAAGGGGGAGATTGTTGAGCAAGGTGCAGCAATAGTATTGTCATTGTTGTCAACACAGTCAGATAGATCTGTTGATGCAGTGGACAGGAAGTTCAAAAGCTATTCAGATGCTGAAGATAGGAGTTCAAAGGTTATTCATAGTATGTACAGTGATTTTCCAAGAAGACCGAAGTGGCCCATATGCAAAAGATCAAAGAAAAAGACAAGTAAGAAAAGTGTCACGATATCGCGACATATACAGTAGGCAAGAAAAATTGTCACGATTTCGTGACATGTTGGAAGAGAGAAAAAGTAGGAAAAACTGTCGTGATTTCGTGACATGTTGGAAGAGAGAGAAAAAGCAGGAAAAACTGTCACGATTTCGTGACATGTTGGAAGAGAGAGAAAAAGAAGAAAAACTGTCACGATTTCGTGACATGTTGGAAGAGAGAGAAAGTGGAAAAAGTGTCACGATTTCATGACATGTTCGAAGAAAGAGAAAAATGAAAAAGTGTCACGATTTGACATGAAAATTATTTGATTAGAAAAAGTTGGAAAAGTGTCATGATTTCGCGACATGTTGGAAGAGAGAGAAGTAGGAAAAAGTGTCGCGATTTCGATGACATTAAAAGAGAGAGAAAGTAGAAAAAGTGTCACGATTTCATGACATGTATATTGCGAAGAGAGAGATAAATGCAAGTAGAGAAAAGTGTCACGATTTCGTCGACATGTCGCATTTTTCATGTACTAAAATGAGAGAGAAAGTAAGTTGAGAAGTGTCACGATTTCGTGACATGTTGCATTTTTACGACTAAAATAGAGAGAGAAAGTAAGTTGGAAAAGTGTCACGATTTCGTGACATGTTGCATTTTCAGAATAAAATAGGAGAGAGAAAGTAAGTTGAAAAAGTGTCATAATATTCGCGACATGTCGTATTTTCGACCAAAAGAAGAGAAAGAGTAAGGAGAAAAAGTGTCACGATATCGTCGACATGTGTATTTTTGGGACAAAAGCTAAGAGAAAGGAAAAGTGTCACGATTGTGCGACATGAAGATTAAGGTTTGGAAGTTTGGAAAAAGAATAGAGAAAGCAAGGAGAAAAAGTGTCGCGAATATCGTGACATGTTATTTAATAGCAAGAGAAAGAGCAAGGAGAAAAAGTGTCAAGATATCGTGACATGTTTATTTTTGTGGTCGATGCAAAGAGAAAGAGAAGGAGAAAAAGTGTCACGATATCGCGACATGTCGTATTTTCGGAATGCAAGGAGAAAGAGAGAGAAAGAAAAAGTGTCATGATATCACGACATGTATTTTCATGCAATAGCAACAAAAGAAGCTACAGAGGTAGAAATGTCATGATTTCATGATAGGTCGTATGTGCGCAAGTCAAGAAGAAGAACCCAACTAAAATGAGAAGTATGATAGTGGACCGACATCTCTACAACATTTATAGGGGCAGATATAGAGTGAATTCATGTAGCTAAAATATGAAGAGTGAACAAAAGTCAGTGCGACGGCTACAGGGACTGTTATCGAATGAAATCTTCGAGCGGTGGAATTATCGAATATCTTCATGAGTTGAAGCCGACTAAGACCGATGATAGTCGACTAAGATTAGGGTTTACATTTGTTATGCAAGCCGACTAAGATTAGGGTTTTCATCATGAAAATATTGTTATAAAAGGAGGGTTGTTTGGAGAATTGTGGTGTGTTGGATAAGTCGTCGAATGCGTGTCGAAGTGTGAAATGTGGTCGTAAGAGCGTAGAAAGTGTAGAAGCGGTGAGATGATGGTGAAGTGTGCAAAGTGAGTGAAGAGTCATGTCGAATTGTCCTAAGTGTGTCAGTGAGAAAGTGAGAAGAAAAGATAGAGAAAGTAGAAGGCGTAGAGAGTGCAAAGGGTGAAGATGAACGCAAAGTGTAGTTGTAAGGGCATAGAGTGTATGAAGATAGTGCATAGAGGGTGCATAGAGAAGCGACTCAAAGAAGGTGAAGTGTGATGTATATAGAAGATGTTTTTTTTATAAATGAGAGAGATTGGGTAAGCAATAGACCAGTCAGGGTCTTGTAAAAGCAAAGGTATTTTTTTGTTAAACTTCTAGATTCAAAATTGAAGTCCAGGTTGCAGCTTGGCATCAGGGGTTGGTGCTCCTTCCAGTAGGTGTTGGTAAATCAGGGGTTGGTGCTCCTTTTTGTTGGTGCAGATAAATAAGGGGTTGGTGCTCCTTCCAGTGGGTGCTTGGTAAATTGATTGTAAAGTTGGTGCTTTGCAAAGGCTGGATTTGGATGGTAGTCCAAGAAGTCATTCTTGAGGAGTAGCCAAATTGGTGAACCTCGTTAAATCTTGTGTTGTGTGATGTTCTCTTGTGATACTTGCTTTATCTGGTTTTAAGGTTTCATTATTTTAGTTTTAAGAGCTATGAATTTAAGTTTAAAGAACTACACTGATTCACCCCCCCTCTTAGTGCCATTGTAAGACTAACAATTGGTATCAGAGCCAAGTTCCCTTCTCAGGCTAAATCAGTCAGGGTTGATCTTGGATTAGTATGCAATGGGTAAGAAGAATAGATCCTCCTCCAAAAGGGCATCTCAATCAGTTTCAGTTCCTGTGGAAGAGAAAATTGAACCAGAAAAGGTTGAAGACTTCTCATCAAACAAAGCACCTCTGTTTGACGGAACTAATTACGTGGTCTGGAGAATCAGGATGCAGACATATCTTTGTGCTTTGGGATACGACATCTGGGATTCAGTAGACAGTGAATACACAATACCCATCACTCCTCCAATCGATGCTGTCGGTAAGAATCTGTTTGAGAATGACTCAAAAGCAAAGAATGCTATCAGGTGTGGATTAGTAGACAGTGAACTGGTAAAGATCATGAGTTGTAAAATGGCAAAAGAAATATGGGACAAAGCGAGGAGTATTCATGAAGGAGACGATGAGATCAAGGAGGCCAAGTTACAAACACATCAAGCTCAGTTCGAAGCTTTAAAGTTGAATGACGATGAGAACATAGAGGCATATATGTTGAGAGTTAATGAAGTCCTAGAGGATGATTCTAAAAAAGAAATAGGTGGAGGTCTTTTCATGACACTCGAAGAAGAAACAGAAAAAGAACAGGAATGTGATGAAGAAGAAATTGATGCAAAAATAAATTTGAAAGAGGAACTAATTGCAGCTCTGGATGAATTGAAGATAGAAAGAAAAAGGAATAAGGAAATCTCAAGAAAGCTTGAGGATGCAAATGAAATAATAACCAGTTTGAAAGTACAGGTAGAAGAATTCAAAAGGATTGAAGAAACTCTCAGGTCACAGATCAATGAGAAAGAGATTGGTTGCTGCAAACAAGAGGAAGAGATTGTTTTATTGAAGAAACAACTAGAAGAGGCCAATACAAATCTCAAATTCGAGAAGAGCACAGAGTTGCTAGATAAAATGATAAGCCAACAAAGAAGCTCCATGGATAAGCGTGGTCTTGGATATGAAGCTGAACAACCTTCATCTTCCAACTCTGTAGAGAAGAAGAAGTTCACTGTTGAAGGATCGAAGCAAGAAAAGTTTGAAGCTGAATCTTCAAAAGGAAGAAAATATCAAAGGAGATCTACAACAAAGCAACCACAACAAAAGAGGTTCTATCACTCTCACTCTATTCATAATAATACTTTTAATGGCTATTGTTTCAGATGCAACCAGTATGGTCACAAGGCAATTTATTGTGGATTGAATAATAAATCAAAGAGTTATGTTGGTAGAAATACATCTGCATTTCTGAGTGAACACTATGTACAATGTTTTCAATGTAATGGTCATGGGCACATAGCAAGGTTTTGTCCAAGCACTTTTGTATCTAATCTAAGGCAAAATAGTAGATTTCATCAGACGCAAAGAACGCAACACAGACAGGGAATAAATCATGTACATAAAAGAAAGGAAAATAATCATTCATCAAGGATGCACAAGAGACAACCACACAAGAGAAATGTTCGAGTTCACAAAAAGGTGCAAAACAAGGATGTAGTTGAAAAATCCAAGCCCGAGTTCAAGAAAGTTTGGAGAAAGATAGAAGAAAGGAAATCGTGTCTCCTTGGATTGAAGGAGACTACTCCGCTATTGCACTAAGCAACTCCAGGTAGCACATCCTCAGGGGGAGCAATCTTGAAGTTTCATTTTAATGCTCCTATGTATTTGTTTGATTACCTGAGGATGAAAGGCAAGTAGTCAGGGAAGTTGTCGTATAGTTGTCGAAGTGTGTTTTCAGTTCATGTAGTTGTTTGTGGAAGTGTCGTGAAGGGTGGTGATTAAATTGAGAGTTGTCATTATTGGTAGTATTGCTATATGTCATTGTTGTACTTGTGATGGTTCTTACTACCACTGTCCAAAGTTAAGGATTATAACAGTTCAGATAATTTGGTTAGTGAAAGAATGTTGCCCTAGCCGCATATATGTGTTTCGATAAAAGCAATGTGTATTTGAACTACACATTGACGTGAAGATTGTTAGATCTATTATGATGCTATGGTGAAAAATATTGAAGTCTGATTATTGATTCATGTTTAGCTCATCAAGATGAGCAACTTTGCTTTGTGAATCATACCTATCCGAGGTCCAGAAGTATGAGTTTGAGTAAGGTGCACTATAGTTGGCCATGAAGTGTTTGACAAAATGTTGTCTCCTGATTCGAACAGTTGAAAGTAAGGTGTGACCAGCGGTGATTGTAGAAAACATAGACCAAGTTGAAAATGTAAAAAGGGATTTGGTTGGTGTTGTGGTACAGTGTTTGATGCTTGCACAGAGTTGGCAGTAAAATTGCAGTGTCGGTACAGTGTTGGACAAAAGTTGGTACAAGTGTGAGTCACTTGACAATTTTTTTTTAGATGTGAAATCAATGTTTTTGAATGGGAAGCTTGAAGAAGAGGTTTATATTGAGCAGCCAGATGGTTTCTAGCTTGGTGATGATCCCAACTTGGTTTGTAAGTTGAAGATATATGGCTTGAAATAGGCACCCGAGCATAGTATGCATGGTAGAATGATTTTAGGCTAATCCCAAGGAGACTCATGTGACAATAGTGAAGAGGATTCTTCGGTATCTCAAGGGTACTATGGAGTATGGGTTATGGTATCTGAAAGGTAAAGACTTCACCCTTATTTCGTATTCAGATGCAGATTGGGTAGGATGTGTCGATGATAGAAAGAGTACCAGTGGAGGTGCATTCTATCTTGGAGACAGATTGGTCACGTGGCACAATAAGAAACAAGAGTCAGTTTCTTTATCGACAATAGAGGTAGAATATATTGCAGCGACAACATGTTGTACGTAGGTATGAAAAAAAGTCTCTGGTATCACTTTTTGAAGGAGAAAGTTGCGGAAGGTGAGGTTAAGTTGGATTTTGTTCCAACTACAGAGCAAGTAGCAGATATCTTCACAAAACCATTGCCCAAGGAAGTTTTTGAGTACCTTCGCAATAAATTGGGAGTGGTCACACTTCCCAAGAATTGACTAGCTACGGGGATCACATTCTCAGGGGGAGCATTTAAGTATTTGATTATCTTTTTGCTCATGTTCATGATTTTTGCTAAGTGTAATAAATTTTGCCTGAGAATGTTGTGCATGGACTCGGGGGAGTCTGCAGTAGCCCTTTGGTATTATTGTCAAAGGGGGAGAAGAGTTACAGGAAATTGCACATGTGTTGCCAACAATTCCAAAGGGGGAGATTGTTGAGCAAGGTGCAGCAAAAGTATTGTCATTGTTGTCAACACAGTCAGATAGATCGGTTGATGCAGTGGACAGGAAGTTCAAAAGCTATTCAGATGCAATGGACAGGAGTTCAAAGGTTATTCAGAGTATGTACAATGATTTTCCAAGAAGACCGAAGTGGCCCATATGTAAAAGATCAAAGAAAAAGACAAGTAAGAAAAGTGTCACGATATCATGACATATACAATAGGCAAGAAAAACTGTCATGATTTCGCGACATGTTGGAAGAGAGAGAAAAAGTAGGAAAAACTATCATGATTTCATGACATGTTGGAAGAGAGAAAAATCAGGAAAAACTATCACGATTTCGTGACATGTTGGAAGAGAAAAAGGCAAGTGGAAAAATTGTCACGATTTCGCGACATGTTGGAAGAGAGAGAAAAAGTGGAAAAACTGTCACGATTTCATGACATGTTGGAAGAGAAAAAGGCAAGTGGAAAAACTGTCACGATTTCGTGACATGTTGGAAGAGAAAGAGAAAGCAGAAAAAGTGTCATGATTTCGCGACAAGTTCGAAGAAAGAGAACAAGTAAGAAAAGTGTCATGATTTCGCGACATGTTGCATTTTCATGACTAAAATAGGAGAGATAAAGTAAGTTGGAAAAGTGTCATGATTTCGTGACATGTTGCATTTTGTGACTAAAATAGGAGAGAGAAAGTAAGTTGAAAAGTGTCACGATATCGTGACATGTTGCATTTTCGTGACTAAAAGAAGAGAGAAAGTAAGTAGGAAAAGTGTCGCGATATCGTGACATGTTGTATTTCCAGAAGCTAAGAGAAAGTGCAAGGAAAAAAGTGTCACGATTTCGTGACATGTTGTATTTTGATGGCAAGCAAAGAGAAAGAACAAGGAGAAAAAGTGTCACGATATCGCGACATGTCGTATTTTCGAGGGCCTAAGCAAAGAGAAAGAGCAAGGAGAAAAAGTGTCGCGATATCATGACATGTTGTATTTTTGGGTAAGCAAAGAGAAAGAGAAAGGAGAAAAAGTGTCACGATATCGCGACATGTATTTTGGGGCCGAAGCAAAGAGAAAGAGTAAGGAGAAAAAGTGTCACGATATCGCGACATGTATTTTCGTGGCCAATGCAAAGAGAAAGAGAAAGAGAAAAAGTGTCGCGATATCGTGACATGTTGCATTTTATGGGCCAAAGCAAAGAGAAAGAGGAGAGAGAAAAAGTGTCACGATATCGTGACATGTGTTTCGTGCAACAACAACAAAAGAAGCTACAGAGGCAAAAATGTCATGATTTCGTGATAGGTCGTATGTGCACAAGTAAGAAGAAGAACCCAACTAAAATGAGAAGTATGATAGTGGACCGACATCTCTACAGCATTTACAGGGGTAGATACAGAGTGAATTCATGCAGCTAAAATATGAAGAGTGAACAAAAGTCAGTGCGGTGGCTACAAGGACTATTATCGAATGAAATCTTCGAGCGGTGGAATTATCGAATATCTTCATGAGTTGAAGCCGACTAAGACCGATGACAACCGACTAAGATTAGGGTTTACATTTGTTATGCAAGCCGACTAAGATTAGGGTTTTCATCATGAAAATATTGTTATAAAAGGAGGGTTGTTTGGAGAATTGTGGTGTTGTTGCATAAGTCATCGAATGCGTGTCAAAGTGTGAAATGTGGCCGTAAGAGCGCAGAAAGCGCAGAAGCGGTGAGATGATGGCAAAGTGAGCGAAGAGTCATGTCGAATTGTCCTAAGTGCGTCTGTGAGTGCGTAGAGAGAGCAGAGTGCATAGAGAGCAAAAGAGTTGAAATTCAACCAAGTGCGGCTGTGAGTGCATAGAGAAAGCAGAAGGCGCAGAGAGTGCAAAGGGCGAAGACGAACGCAAAGTGCAGTTGTAAGGGCACAGAGTGTACGAAGATAGTGCACAGAGAGTGCGTAGAGAAGCGACTCAAAGAAGGTGAAGTGCAGATGTAGATCGCAGAAGATGTGTCTGTTCCATAAATAGTGAGAGAGATTGGGTAAGCAATAGACCAGTCAGGGTCTTGTAAAAGCGAAGGTATTTTTTCTGTTAAACTTCTAGATTCAAAATTGAAGTCCAGGTTGCTGCTTGGCATCAGGGGTTGGTGCTCCTTCCAGTAGGTGTTGGTAAATCAGGGGTTGGTGCTCCTTTCTGTTGGTGCAGATAAATAAGGGGTTGGTGCTCCTTCCAGTTGGTGTTGGTAAATAAGGGGTTGGTGCTCCTTCCTTCGGTGGGTGGTGCTCTTGGGGTCTGGTAAATTGATTGTAAAGTTGGTGCTTTGCAAAGGTTGGATTTGGATGGTAGTCCAAGCAGTCATTCTTGAGGAGTAGCCAAATTGGTGAACCTCGTTAAATCTTGTGTTGTGTGATGTTCTCTTGTGATACTTGCTTTATCTGGTTTTAAGGTTTCATTATTTCAGTTTTAAGAGCTATGAATTTAAGTTTAAAGAACTACACTGATTCACCCCCCCTCTCAGTGCCATTGTAAGACTAACAATTGGTATCAGAGTTGTTATTAAACCTTGTTTTATAAGCATTGTTGTTGAAGCCCATTTGTTGTGCAAAGAACTTGAACTTGAGTTAGAGAAAAACATGAGTATCATTGTTATGTGATATTTGTGGTTGATCATTGTTGAAAACATTTTGAGTTGGTTGATACATGCTTCGACTAGGGTTTATGATAAAGGGTTGTTCATTGAGGTGATTGGTTGAGTAGAGTTGATTGAGCCTAGTCAAGTGATTGGATGCATGTGGTTGTTCAAGTTCCATAAAATAAACTATTCTATTTTCTTGATTTGAGTTGAGATTGAGATTTGAGAATAGAACATATAGAGTCTCTAACAATTCTCTTTATGCTTTTATGAGATTGATTTGAGTTGAGATTGGGATTTGAGTATAGAACATATTGAGTCTCTAAAAATTCTCTTTATGCTTCTATGAGATTTATTTGAGTTGAGATTGGGATTTGAGTATAGAACATATTGAGTCTCTAACAATTCTCTTTATGCTTCTATGAGATTTAGTTGATATATTGATTGAGCTTTAAGTATAGAACATATTGAGTCTCTAACAATTCTCTTTATGATTCTATGAGATTGGATAAGTTCTGTGTGTTATTGTTAAGTAGATTTGAAGCAAGCCTTTTCACCCTTATGTACCTCAAGGGTACTATGGAATATGGGTTATGGTATTAGAAAGGTAAAGACTTCACCCTTATTTCATATTTAGATGCAGATTGGGCAGGAGGTGTCGATGACAGAAAGAGTACCAGTGGAGGTGCATTCCATCTTGGAGATAGATTGGTCATGTGGCACAGTAAGAAACAAGAGTCAATTTCTTTATCGACAGTAGAGGTAGAATATATTGCAACGACAACATGTTGTACGCAGGTATCACTTTTTGAAGGAGAAAGTTGCAAAAGGTGAGGTTAAGTTGGATTTTGTTCCAACTACAGAGCAAGTAGTAGATATATTCATAAAACCATTGCACAAGGAATTTTTTGAGTACCTTCACAATAAACTGGGAGTGGTCACACTTCCCAAGAATTGACTAGCTACAGGGATCACATTCTCAGGGGGAGCATTTAAGTATTTGATTATTTTTTTGCTCATGTTCATGATTTTTGCTAAGTGTAATAAATTTTACCTGAGAATGTTGTGCATGGACTTAGGGCGAGTCTGCAGTAGCCTTTTGGTATTATTGTCCAAGGGGGAGAAGAGTTACAGGAAATTGCACATGTGTTGCCAACAATTCCAAAGGGGGATATTGTTGCGCAAGGTGCAACAACAATATTGTCATTGTTGTCAACACAGTTAGATAGATTTGTTGATGCAGTAGACAAGAAGTCCAAAAGCTATTCATATGCAAAAGATAGGAGTTCAAAGGTTATTCAGAGTATGTACAGTGATTTTCCAAGAAGACCGAAGTGGCCCATTTGCAAAAGATCAAAGAAAAATACAAGTAAGCAAAGTGTCACGATATTGCGACATATACAACAGGCAAGAAAAACTGTCACGATTTCGTGACATGTTGGAAGAGAAAAAGGCAAGTGGAAAAATTGTCACGATTTTGCAACATGTTGGAAGAGAAAAAGACAAGTGGAAAAACTGTCGTGATTTTGCGACATGTTGGAAGAGAGAAAAAGCAGGAAAATTGTCGCGATTTCGTGACATGTTGGAAGAGAAAAAGGCAAGTGGAAAAACTATTGCAATTTCATGACATGTTGGAAGAGAAAAAGACAAGTGGAAAAACTGTCAAGATTTCGTGACATGGCGCATTTTTGCGACTAAAATAGGAGAGAGAAAGTAAGTTGGAAAAGTGTCACGATTTCGCAACATATCGCATTTTCGTGACTAAAATAGGAGAGAGAAAGTAAGTTGGAAAAGTGTTGCGATTTCGTGACATTTCACATTTTCACGACTAAAACAAGAGAGAGAAAGTAAGTTTGAAAAGTTTCATGATATCGTGACATGTCGCATTTTCGCGATAAAAGAATAGAGAAAGCGTATGAAGGCGAAAGTGTCGCGATATCGTGACATGTTGTATTTTCACAGGCTAAAGCTAAGAGAAAGAGCAAGGAGAAAAAGTGTCACGATATCGTGACATGTATTTTTACGGTCCGATGCAAAGAGAAAGAGCAA
This sequence comes from Wollemia nobilis, assembly GCA_028583015.1. Lineage (NCBI taxonomy): Eukaryota > Viridiplantae > Streptophyta > Pinopsida > Araucariales > Araucariaceae > Wollemia > Wollemia nobilis. The sequence goes on along the minus strand of JAQPPZ010000574.1, from coordinate 1,668,288 downwards.
GGAGAAAAAGTGTCGCGATATCACGACATGTATTTTCATGGGCCTAAGCAAAGAAAAAGAGCAAGGAGAAAAAGTGTCACGATATCGCGACATGTTGTATTTTCATGGTCCGATGCAAAGAGAAAGAGAAAGGAGAAAAAGTGTCACGATATCGTGACATGTTGTATTTTCATGGGCCTAAGCAAAGAAAAAGAGCAAGGAGAAAAAGTGTCGTGATATCGTGACATGTATTTTCGTGGTCCAAAGCAAAGAGAAAGAGGAGAGAGAAAAAAGTGTCACGATATCGTGACATGTTGCATTTTTGCGGGCCAAAGCAAAGAGAAATAGGAGAGAGAAAAATGTGTCGCAATATCACGACATATGTTTTCGTAGCAACAACAACAAAAGAAGCTTTAGAGGCAGAAATGTCACGATTTCATGACAGGTCGTACGTGCGCAAGACAAGAAGAAGAACCCAACTAAAATGAGAAGTATGACAGTGGACCGAAATCTCTACAGCATTTATAGGGGCAAATACAGAGAGAATTCATGCAGCTAAAATATGAAGAGTGAACAAAAGTCAGTGCAATGGCTACAGGGACTTTTACCAAATGAAATCTTCAAGCGGTGGAATTACCGAATATCTTCATGAGTTGAAGTCGACTAAGACCGATGATAGCCGACTAATATTAGGGTTTACATTTGTTATGCAAGCCGACTAAGATTAGGGTTTTTATCATGAAAATATTGTTATAAAAGGAGGGCTATTTGGAGAATTGTGGTTTTTTTGTATAAGTCATCGAATGCGTGTTGAAGTGTGAAATGTGGTCGTAAGAGTGCAGAAAGCGTAGAAGTGGTGAGATGATAGTGAAGTGTGCAAAGTGAATGAAGAGTCGTGTCGAATTGTCCTAAGTGCATCTGTGAGTGCACAGATAAAACAAAGTGCGTAGAGAGCAAAAAGGTTGAAATTCGACCAAGTGTGGCTGTGGTTGCATAGAGAAAGCAAAAGGCACAGAGAGTGCAAAGGGCGAAAACGAACGCAAAGTGTAGCTGTAAGGGCACAAAGTGTACGAAGATAGTGCATAGAGGGTGCATAGAGAAGCAACTAAAAGAAGGTGAAGTGCGGTTGTAGATCATAAAAGATGTGTCTGTTTCATAAACAATGAGAGAGATTGGGTAAGCAATAGACTAGTCAGGGTCTTGTAAAATCGAAGGTAGTTTTTCTTTTAAACATCTAGATTCAAAATTGAAGTCCAAGTTGTAGCTTGGCATCAAGGGTTGGTGCTCCTTCTAGTAGGTGCTGGTAAATCAGGGGTTGGTGCTCCTTTCTATTGGTGCAGATAAATAAGGGGTTGGTGCTCCTTCCAGTAGGTGCTGGTAAATCAGGGGTTGGTGCTCCTTTCTGTTGGTGCAGATAAATAAGGGTTTGGTGCTCCTTCCAGGTGGGTCCTGGTAAATTGATTGTAAAGTTGGTGCTTTGCAAAGGCTGGATTTGGATGGTAGTCCAAGCAGTCATTCTTGAGGAGTAGCCAAATTGGTGAACCTTGTTAAATCTTGTGTTGTGTGATGTTCTGTTGTGATACTTGCTTTATCTAGTTTTAAGGTTTTATTATTTCAATTTTAAGAGCTATGAATTTAAATTTAAAGAACTACACTAATTCACCCCCCCTCGTAGTGCCATTGTAAGACTAACAATTGGTATCAGAGCTGTTATTAAAGCTGTTATTAAACCTTTTTTTATAAGCTTTTTTGTTGAAGCCCATTTGTTGTGCAAAGAACTTGAACTTGAATTAGAGAAAAACATGAGTATCATTGTTATGTGATATTTGTGGTTGATCATTGTTGAAAACATTTTGAGTTGGTTGATACATGCTTCGACTAGAGTTTATGATAAAGGGTTGTTCATTGAGGTGATTGGTTGAGTAGAATTTATTGAGCCTAGTCAAGTGATTGGATGCATGTGGTTGTTCAAGTTCCATAAAATAAACTATTCTATTTTCTTGATTTGAGTTGAGATTGAGATTTGAGAATAGAACATATAGAGTCTCTAACAATTCTCTTTATGTTTCTATGAGATTGATTTGAGTTGAGATTGGGATTTGAGTATAGAACATATTAAGTCTCTAACAATTCTCTTTATGCTTCTATGAGATTTATTTGAGTTGATATTGGGATTTGAGTATAGAACATATTGAGTCTCTAACAATTCTCTTTATGCTTCTATGAGATTTAGGTGATATATTGATTGAGCTTTAAGTATAGAACATATTGAGTCTCTAACAATTCTCTTTATGATTCTATGATATTGGATACGTTCTGTGTGATCTTGTTAAGTAGATTTGAAGCAAGCCTTTTCACCCTTATATACCTCAAGGGTACTATGGAATATGGGTTATGGTATTAGAAAGGTAAATACTTCACCCTTATTTCATATTTAGATGCAGATTGGGCAGGAGGTGTTGATGATAGAAAGAGTACTAGTGGAGGTGCATTCCATCTTGGAGATAGATTGGTCACGTGGCACAGTAAGAAACAAGAGTCAATTTCTTTATCGACAGTAGAGGCAGAATATATTGTAGTGACAACATGTTGTATGCAGGTATCACTTTTTGAAGGAGAAAGTTGCAGAAGGAGAGGTTAAGTTGGATTTTGTTCCAACTACAGAGCAAGTAGCAGATATCTTCATAAAACTATTGCCCAAGGATTTTTTTGAGTACCTTCACAATAAATTGGGAGTGGTCACTCTTCCCAAGAATTGACTAGCTACAGGGATCACATTATCAAGGGGAGCATTTAAGTATTTGATTATTTTTTTGCTCATGTTCATGATTTTTGCTAAGTGTAATAAATTTTACCTGAGAATGTTGTGCATGGACTTAGGGCAAGTCTGCAATAGCCCTTTGGTATTATTGTCAAAGGGGGAGAAAAGTTATAGGAAATTGCACATGTGTTGCCAACAATTCCAAAGGGGGATATTGTTGAGCAAGGTGCATCAACAGTATTATCATTGTTGTGAACACAGTTAGATAGATCTATTGATGCAGTAGACAAGAAGTTCAAAAGCTATTTAGATGCAAAAGACAGGAGTTCAAAGGTTATTCAGAGTATGTACAGTGATTTTCCAAGAAGACCGAAGTGGCCCATTTACAAAAGATCAAAGAAAAAGACAAGTAAGAAAAGTGTCATGATATCGCAACATATACAAAGGCAAGAAAAACTGTCACGATTTCGTGACATGTTGGAAGAGAGAGAAAAAGCAGGAAAAACTGTCATGATGATTTCGTGACATGTTGGAAGAGAAAAAGGCAAGTGGAAAAACTGTCACGATTTCGTGACATGTTGGAAGAGAAAAAGACAAGTGGAAAAACTGTTGTGATTTCGCGACAAGATGAAAGAAAGAGAAAAAGCAGGAAAAAATGTCGCGATTTCGCGACATGTTGGAAGAGAAAAAGGCAAGTGGAAAAACTGTCGTGATTTTGTGACATGTTGGAAGAGAAAAAGATAAGTGGAAAAACTGTCACGATTTCGCGACATGGCTCATTTTTGCGACTAAAATAGGAGAGAGAAAGTAAGTTGGAAAAGTGTCTCGATTTCATGACATATCGCATTTTCACGACTAAAATAGGAGACAGAAAGTAAGTTGGAAAAGTGTTACGATTTCACGACATGTTGCATTTTTGTGACTAAAACAAGAGAGAGAAAATAAGTTTGAAAAGTGTCGTGATATCACGACATGTCACATTTTTGCGACAAAAGAATAGAGAAAGCGTACGGAGGCGAAAGTGTCACGATATTGCGACATGTTGTATTTTCATGGGCCAAAGCTAAGAGAAAGAGCAAGGAGAAAAAGTGTCATGATATCGCGACATGTATTTTCGTGGTTTTATGCAAAGAGAAAGAGCAAAAAGAAAAATTGTCGCGATATCGCAACATGTTGTATTTTTGCGGGCCTAAGCAAAGAAAAAGAGCAAGGAGAAAAAGTGTCGCGATATCGCGACATGTATTTTCGTGGTCCGATGCAAAGAGAAAGAGCAAGGAGAAAAAGTTTCGTGATGATGTGACATGTATTTTCGCGGGCCTAAGCAAAGAAAAAGAGCAAGGAGAAAAAGTGTCACGATATCGTGACATGTTGTATTTTCATGGGCCAAAGCAAAGAGAAAGAGGAGAGAGAAAAAAGTGTCACAATATCGTGACATGTTGCATTTTTGTGGGCCAAAGCAAAGAGAAATAGGAGAGAGAAAAATGTGTCACGATATCGCGACATGTGTTTTTGTGGCAACAACAACAAAAGAAGCTTTAGAGGCAGAAATGTCACGATTTCATGACAGGTCGTATGTGCGCAAGACAAGAAGAAGAACCCAACTAAAATGAGAAGTATGACAGTGGACCGACATCTCTATAGCATTTATAGGGGCAAATATAGAGTGAATTGATGCAGCTAAAATATGAAGAGTGAAAAAAAGTCAGTGCGACGACTATAGGGACTGTTACCGAATGAAATCTTCGAGCGGTGGAATTACCAAATATCTTCATGAGTTGAAGTCGACTAAGACCGATGATAGCCGACTAAGATTAGGGTTTACATTTGTTATGCAAGCTGACTAATATTAGGGTTTTCATCATGAAAATATTGTTATAAAAGGAGGGTTGTTTGGAGAATTGTGGTGTTTTTGTATAAGTCATCGAATGCGTGTCGAAGTGTGAAATGTGGCCGTAAGAGCGTAGAAAGAGTAGAAGTGGCGAGATGATGGTGAAGTGTGCAAAGTGAACGAAGAGTCGTGTCAAATTGTCCTAAGTGCATCTATGAGTGTGCAGATAAAACAAAGTGCGTAGAGAGCAAAAAGGTTGAAATTTGACCAAGTGCGGTTGTGATTGCACAGAGAAAGTAGAAGGCACAAAGAGTGCAAAGGGCGAAGACGAACGCAAAGTGCAGCTGTAAGGGCATAGAGTGTACAAAGATAGTGCATAGAGGGTGCATAGAGAAGTGACTCAAAGAAGGTGAAGTGCGGCTGTAGATCATGAAAGATGTGTCTGTTTCGTAAACAATGAGAGAGATTGGGTAAGCAATAGACTAGTCAGGGTCTTGTAAAACCAAAGGTATTTTTTCTGTTAAACTTCTAGATTCAAAATTGAAGTCCAGGTTACAGCTTGGCATCAGGGGTTGGTGCTCCTTCCAGTAGGTGCTGGTAAATCAGGGGTTGGTGCTCCTTCCTATTGGTGTAGATAAATAAGTGGTTGGTGCTCCTTCCAGTAGGTGCTGGTAAATCAGGGGTTGGTGCTCCTTTCTGTTGGTGCAGATAAATAAGGGTTTGGTGCTCCTTCTAGTGGGTGCTGGTAAATTGATTGTAAAGTTGGTGCTTTGCAAAGGCTGGATTTGGATGGTAGTCCAAGTAGTCATTCTTAAGGAGTAGCCAAATTGGTGAACCTCATTAAATCTTGTGTTGTGTGATGTTCTGTTGTGATACTTGCTTTATCTGGTTTTAAGGTTTCATTATTTTAGTTTTAAGAGCTATGAATTTAATTTTAAAGAACTACACTAATTCACCCCCCCTCTCAGTGCCATTATAAGACTAACAATTGGTATCAGAGCTATTATTAAACCTTGTTTTATAAGCTTTGTTGTTGAAGCCCATTTGTTGTGTAAAGAACTTGAACTTGAGTTAGAGAAAAACATGAGTATCATTGTTATGTGATATTTGTGGTTGATCATTGTTGAAAACATTTTGAGTTGGTTGATACATGCTTCGACTATGATTTGTGATAAAGGGTTGTTCATTGAGGTGATTGGTTGAGTAGAGTTGATTGAGCCTAGTCAAGTGATTGGATGCATGTGGTTGTTCAAGTTCCATAAAATAAACTATTCTATTTTCTTGATTTGAGTTGAGATTGAGATTTGAGAATAGAACATATGGAGTCTCTAACAATTCTCTTTATGCTTCTATGAGATTGATTTGAGTTGAGATTGGTATTTGAGTATAGAACATATTGAGTCTCTAACAATTCTCTTTATGCTTCTATGATATTGATTTGAGTTGAGATTGGGATTTGAGTATAGAACATATTGAGTCTCTAACAATTCTCTTTATGCTTCTATGAGATTTAGTTGATATATTGATTGAGCTTTAAGTATAGAACATATTGAGTCTCTAAAAATTCTCTTTATGATTCTATGAGATTGGATAAGTTTTATGTGATCTTGTTAAGAAGATTTGAAAAAAGCCTTTTCACCCTTATGTACCTCAAGGGTACTATGGAATATGGGTTATAGTATCTAAAAGGTAAAGACTTCACCCTTATTTCATATTCAGATGCAGATTGGGTAGGAGGTGTCGATGACAGAAAGAGTACCAATGGAGGTGTATTCTATCTTGGAGACAGATTGGTTGTGTGGCACGGTAAGAAATAAGAGTCAGTTTCTTTATCGACAACAAATGTAGAATATATTGCAGCGACAACATGTGGTATGTAGGTATCATTTTTTGAAGAAGAAAGTTGTGAAAGGTGAGGTTAAGTTAGATTTTGTTCCAACTATAGAGCAAGTAGCGTATATCTTCACAAAACCATTACCCAAGGAATTTTTTGAGTACCTTCACAATAAATTGGGAGTGGTCACATTTACCAAGAATTGACTAGCTACAGGGATCACATCTTAGGGGGAGCATTTAAGTATTTGATTATCTTCTTGCTCATGTTCATGATTTTTGCTAAGTGTAATAAATTTTACCTGAGAATGTTGTGCATGGGCTCAGGGGGAGTCTGCAATAGCCCTTTGGTATTATTGTCAAAGGGGAGAAGAGTTACAGGAAGTTGCACATGTGTTGCCAACAATTCCAAAGGGGGAGATTGTTGAGCAAGGTGCAGCAATAGTATTGTCATTGTTGTCAACACAGTCAGATAGATATTTTGATACAGTAGACAGGAAGTTCAAAAGCTATTCAGATACAGAAGATAGGAGTTCAAAGGTTATTCACAATATGTACAGTGATTTTCAAAGAAGACCGAAGTGGCCCATTTGCAAAAGATCAATGAAAAAGACAAGTAAGAAAAGTGTCATGATATCGTGACATATATAGTAGGCAAGAAAAACTGTCGTGATTTCGCGATATGTTGGAAGAGAGAAAAATCAAGAAAAACTGTCACGATTTTGTGACATGTTGGAAGAGAAAAATGCAAGTGGAAAAATTGTCACGATTTCACGACATGTTGGAAGATAAAAAGACAAGTGGAAAAACTGTCACAATTTCGCGACATGTTGGAAGAGAGATAAAAAGCAAAAAAAACTGTCATGATTTCGTGACATGTTGGAAGAGAAAAAGGCAAGTGGGAGAGGAAGCGTACGAAAGCAGAATTGTCACGACTTCGTGACATGTTGGAAGAGAGAGAAAAAGTAGGAAAAATTGTTGTGATTTCGTGAAAAAAGTAGAAAGCAAGACTTCGAAAGCAGAAGTGTCACGATTTCATGACAAAAGTAGAGAAGACTTCGAAGGCAGAAGTGTCATGATTTCACGACAAAAGCAAAGACGAAGTATATGAAGGTGAAAATGTCGTGATATCATGACAAAAGAAAAGATGAAGTCCACAGAGGCAGAAATGTCATGATATCATGACATGTATTTTCGTGGGCCAAAGCTAAGAGAAAGAGCAAGGAGAAAAAGTGTCACGATATCGCGACATGTTGTATTTTTGCGATCTGATGCAAAGAGAAAGAGCAAGGAGAAAAAGTGTCACGATATCGTGACATGTAGCATTTTTGCGATCCGATGCAAGGAGAAAGAGAGAGAAAGAAAAAGTGTCACGATATCGTGACATGTGTTTTCGCGGCAACAACAACAAAAGAAGCTTCAGAGGTAGAAATGTCATGATTTCACGATAGGTAGTATGTGCTCAAGACAAGAAGAAGAACCCAACTAAAATGAGAAGTATGATAGTGGACCAACATCTCTACAGAATTTACAGGGGAAGATAAAAAGTGAATTCATGCAACTAAAATATGACGAGTGAACAAAAATTAGTGCAACGACTACAAGGATTGTTATCGAATGAAATATTCGAGCGGTGGAATTACCAAATATCTTCATGAGTTGAAGCTGACTAAGATCGATGACAACCAACTAAGATTAGGGTTTACATTTTTTATGCAATCCAACTAAGATTAGTATTTTCATCATGAAAATATTGTTATAAAAGGAGGGTTGTTTGGAGAATGGTGGTGTAGTTGGATAAGTCATCGAATGCATGTCGAAGTGTGAAATGTGGCTGTAAGAGCGCAAAAAGTGTAGAAGCAGTGAGATGATGGTGAAGTGTGCAAAGTGAGCGAAGAGTCATGTCAAATTATCGTAAGTGCGTTTGTGAGTGCGTAGATAGAGCAAAGTGCACAGATAGTGAAAAGGTTGAAATTCGACCAAGTGTGGCTGTGATTGCACAGAGAAAGCAGAAGGCACAGAGAGTGCAAAGGGTGAAGACAAACGCAAAGTGTAGCTATAAGGGCGTAGAGTGTATGAATATAGTGCATAGAGGGTGTGTAGAGAAGTGACTCAAAGAAGGTGAAGTGCGACTGTAGATCACAGAAGATGTGTCTATTTCGTAAATAGTGAGAGAGATTGGGTAAGCAATAGACCAGTCAGGGTCTTGTAAAATTGAAGGTATTTTTTGTAAACTTCTAGATTCAAAATTGAAGTCTAGGTTGTAGCTTGGCATTAGGGGTTGGTGCTCCTTCCAGTAGGTGTTGGTAAATTAGGGGTTGGTGCTCCTTTCTATTGGTGCAGATAAATGCTCCTTTCTGTTGGTGCAAATAAATAAGGGGTTGGTGCTCCTTCCAGTGGGTGATGGTAAATTGATTGTAAATTTGGTGCTTTACAAAGGATGGATTTGGATGGTAGTCCAAGCAGTCATTCTTTAGGAGTAGCCAAATTGGTGAACCTCGTTAAATCTTGTGTTGTGTGATATTCTCTTGTGATACTTGCTTTATCTGGTTTTAAGGTTTCACTATTTCAGTTTTAAGAGCTATGAATTTAAGTTTAAAGAACTACACTGATTCACCCCCCCCTCAGTGCCATTGTAAGACTAACACCTTCACTTTTACAAGACCTTGACTAGTCTATTATTTACCTAATCTCTCTCACTATTTACAAAATAGACACATCTTCTATGATCTACAGCCACACTTCGCCTTCTTTAAGTCGCTTCTCTATGCACCCTCTATGCACTATCTTCATACACTTTGCACCCTTATAGTTGCACTTTGCATTCATCTTCACCCTTTGCACTCTCTGTGCCTTCTGCTTTCTCTGTGCAATCACAGCCACACTTGGTCAAATTTTAACCTTTTCACTCTCTGTGCACCTTTCTCTATCTGCGCACTCACAGACGCACTTAGGACAATTCGACATGAATCTTCGCTCACTTTGTGCACTTCGCCATCATCTCACTACTTCTATGCTTTTTGTGCTCTTATGGCCACATTTCACACTTCAACATGCATTCGATGACTTATCCAACTACACCACCATTCTACAAATAGCCCTCCTTTTATAACAATATTTTCATGATGAAAACCCTAATCTTAGTCAACTTGCATAACAAATGTAAACCCTAATCTTATTCGACTGTCATCGGTCTTAGTCGGCTTCAACTTATGAAGATATTTGGTAATTCCACCAATCAAATATTTCATTCGATAATAGTCCCTATAGACATCGCACTAAATTTTGTTCACTCTTCATATTTTAGCTGCATGAATTCACTCTGTATCTTCCCTTGTAAATTTTGTAGAGATGTCGGTCCATTGTCATACTTCTCATTTTAGTTGGGTTCTTCTTCTTGTCTTGCGCACATACGACCTATCATGAAATCATGACATTTCTACCTCTGAAGCTTCTTTTGTTGTTGTTGCCGCAAAAACACATGTCGTGATATCACGACACTTTTTCTTTCTCTCTCTTTCTCCTTGCATCGGACCACAAAAATGCTACATGTCACGAAATCGTGACACTTTTTCCTTCTTGCTCTCTTTCTTTGCTTTGGACCATGAAAATGCTACATGTCATGAAATCGTGACACTTTTTCCTTCTTGCTCTCTCTTCGCTTTGGACCGTGACATGTCATGAAATCATGACACTTTTATTACTTGTTCTCTTTCTTTGAACTTGTCGCAAAATCATGACACTTTTTCATGCTTTTTCTCTCTCTTCCAGCATGTCACGAAATCGTGACAATTTTTCTTGCTTTTTCTCTCTTCCAACATGTCACGAAATCATGACAGTTTTTCTCGCTTTTTCTCTCTCTTCCGACATGTCACGAAATCGTGACAATTTTTCCTACTTTTCTCTCTCTTCCAACATATCACGAAATCATGACAGTTTTTCTTGCCTATTGTATATGTTGCAATATCGCGACACTTTTCTTACTTGTATTTTTCTTTGATCTTGTGCATATGGGCCACTTTGATCTTCTTGTAAAATCACTTTACATACTTTGAATAACCTTTGAACTCCTGTCTTCTGCATCTGAATAGCTTTTGAACTTCCTATCCATTGCATCAATAGATCTATTTGACTGTGTTGACAACAATGACAATACTGTTGCTGCACCTTGCTCAACAATCTCCCCCTTTGGAATTGTTGGCAACACATGTGCAATTTCTTGTAAATCTTCTCCCCCTTTGACAATAATACCAAAGGGCTACTGTAGACTCCCCCTGAATCCATGCACAACATTCTCAAGAAAAATTTATTACACTTAGCAAAAATCATGAACATGAGCAAAAAGATAATCAAATACTTAAATGCTCCCCCTGGGAATGTGATCCCTATAGCTAGTCAATTCTTGGAAACTATGACCACTCCCAATTTATTGTGAAGGTACTCAAAAACTTCCTTGGGCAATGGTTTTGTGAAGATATCTGCTACTTGCTCTATAGTTGGAACAAAATCTAACTTAACCTCTCCTTCCGCAACTTTCTCCTTCAAAAAGTGATACTTGATAGCAATGTGTTTTGTGCATGAATGCATAATCAGATTCTTGAAGATGTTGATGGCACTGGTGTTATCACAATTAACTGATATTGGCTCACTGAAGCTAATACCAAGATATTTCAGGGTTTGTTTCATCCATAATACCTACGTACAACATGTTGTCGCTGCAATATATTCTGCCTCTACTATCGATAAAGAAACTGACTCTTGTTTCTTACTGTGCCATGCGACCAATCTATCTCCAAGATAGAATGCACCTCCACTGGTACTCTTTCTATCATCTACACATCCTATCTTGTTGAGTGGTATTTTCACCCGATTGTGAAAACACACTCTCCGATAGGATTTGGGTTCTAAATCCTCTGCTTGCAAAGAAACAATTTCTCCAAGGTTCCTGTTATGTTAGCATTCTGCATTTGTGTATTAATAATCTTAAATGAAGATATTCATTTTAAATGCTTGGAACACCTTAGTGGTTGCAAGTAACTGAAAACAAGGGGCACTGTGGTTTATTTTATTGTGAAATTAATGATTGTTCATTGAACCCTTATAAAACAAACGTGATCTGATCCTTATATGACCATGCTGTAACTTCAAAATAAAGTTTAATGAAATGCCATAAATGATGGAATTATTTATGGATTTTGAAGTTTTTTAATTTTTATTTTATTTTAATTTAAAGCTTGAAAAATTAAAGTTGGAGCTTCTGAAAAATAAAATACAGCAAAAAGAAAATAAAATGTAAAAGAAAAGAAATTAAAAATTGCATTCAGTTTGATGCTATTCCATCTTGGCAAAACCGAAGATGTGAGGTTTACATGCATGCAACCTAACCTATTGAACCTGCAAACATGTACAATCCAGATAAGTTAAGTGCTGGTCTCTGGGGTTTACTGTTATTTTTCAGATTTAGACATTCGCATGAAGCAACCAAGAGAACTTGCATTAAACTTCATCTATAAGCCTAGAAATCTAAAAAAGGGAATGATAAATATTAAAACATGCATGCAGAAAATAACTCCTTCTTTCTTGCCAACAAGATGCAAATTTCTAAACACTCTGCATTAATAATATGTCAAGTTACAATGGCAGCATCTCTGGTTTTCTCAAAACCAAAAAAAGGAAGAAAACAGCCTCAAAGCAGGCCCAGAATGACCCTCTGGCCTCTAGCACTGCAACTCTGCTCTAGCGGTTTTCAACCCCCATATCTGTCCTGTGCTTCTACTTTTAAATCCTAGAAATGCTCTCTATTTTGGCCTGTGACGCTTCGTTTCCCCTTCCAGATCGCTTCGTTTCATATTCTCGATTACTTCATTTCTTTGAATTCATGCTCGATGCTGAAACGTTTGATAATATTCTATGAATGTAATGTTTTTGTAACCCTTATGCATGTATGCCACGTGTTTTGCACCTTTCTATATCTTCTGTAATGGCCCCATGAAAATCATGACCAAAAATAGCATGCAACTTTGTCCGTCTTCCTGGCCGCGAAAACACGACATGTCGCGAAATCGCGACATGTCATGATATCACGATGTTTTTTTGTCAGCAGCCTTTCTTGCCATCGTGCCCAGCAAAAATGTGACATGTTGCAAAATCGTGACATGTCACGAAATCGTGACACTTTTCTCATTCCATACCATTTGCCCGCAACCTGTCATGAAATCACGACGTTTTTCCCCTTTGGGCACCTTTGCTGCAACCTGTCATGAAATCACGACGCCTTTTCACTTCGGGCACCTTCGCTACATGCTGTCACGATATCGTGACGTTTTTTCACTTCGTGCCATCGGCCAGCTTTCTGTCGCGAAATCGTGATGCCTTTTCGTTTCGTACTGCTTTGCTGCTTTCTGTCATGATTTCATGACCATTTTCATGCTTCATGCCTTCCTGTCGATTCTGTCATGATTTTGCGACCATTTTGCACTTCATGCACCTTTGCTGATTTTTGTTATGATATCGCTACGCCTTTCTACTTCGTCTTTCTCTCTCCTCTTTGGGCCGTAAAAATTAAACACGTCGTGATTTTGCGACATTTTTGCCCACCTGCTGCCATTGACTGTGTTGATCGCGATTTTGTGACACGTCACGATTTCGCTATGCTTTCTGCTTCCTGCCCCATTTGATCGGTTTGACCGTGATTTTACATGTCATGATTTCGCAACGCTTTATGCTTCCTGGAAGCGATGGAGCAACTTGTCACGATTTCGCGACACCTTTTCATTTTTGACCACGATTTTGTGACATGTCACGATTTTGTGACACTTTTCATTTTTTGGTAGCGACAGAGCAACATGTCACGACATCGAGACACTTTTCTATTTTTTGACAGCGATGGCGCGACAGGTCACGATTTCACGACATGTCGCGATTTCGCGACACTTTCTATACTTGTGCATTTTTGCCCCTTTTTCTTGAATTTTAGCATCTGGGTCACTGAGATTCCTTTTGAAAGCATGCAAAAAATATGGGTCCCCAATTTTGGGGTGTGTTGTGGATCAGCCACAACAAATGGCGACTCTACTGTCAAATGCTCTTGAGCATTTGGTGAGAACCCAACCTAGAAATATAAAAACTTGGAAACCAACATTAGCACATAAGAAATATAAACAAATGCCCAAAGATCAAAAATACATGAATCATCAGAATCATCAAGTATTAGCTCAGTGTGTGCAATGAATTTCATTCCCTATCATTTGAAATTGATCAACATTCCATTGTCAGTTTTATATGAATGCATATGTGAGATTGTGAATGATTTGTGTAACCTAATGAATATGCTAGGAGATATTGCTTTTATAAAATACATAGTCTTTCTTCTAGTATCATGTACAAATATTCAAGATTGCCAAACCCTCTTAGGATCCACTAATTAATTGCCTTATTATATCCCAAAGTTGGTTATGAGCCCCTACTGTCTTGAACCTATGTGCAAGTGAATGTGAAATCAGAACTTTGGGGAATCAGACTCCCAACCAACCGAGATGAGAGTTTAACCCTATCCTTACTATTCTGATTTAGAATTCATTACCTCACTTTGAGCAAAATAATTTAACCAATTATGGAAGAAATGGTCATGCTAGTCTAACCCTTTGGACAAATAGTGGTCTTGTTTTTTAGACAAGACATGTTGCCTTGCATGGGCACACTTAACCCCATAATCCAAGACTTAGCTTCATTTCTTTGGACCTTGGGGATGACTACCCATCCTTTGCTAGGGACATGTAGTACGATCCTTCCAATCCAAACTTTAGATGTAAAAGGAAAATATTAATTTTATTGCTTAGACCTTGGGGATGACTACCCATCCTTTGTAGAGGACAAATAGTACGATCCTTCCAATCCAAGATTTATTATGAAATGAGACATAGGAGCTTTGGGGAATCATATTCTCAACCTAAGTGAGATGAGAATTTATGCCCTATCCTTACTACTCCATGTAGGTCAAATCAAAGCTTTGGGGAGTTGGATCCCCAACCTAAGTTCGATGAGGATTTAACCCTATCCTTACTACTTTGATTTTAGGCTTTAAGTTCTATGGAAGTGGTCAAAACCACTGTTTTAAGGATCATGTTTCATAATAGGATAGACATGAAAAACTTCTTTCGCCCAACCTTTTCTTCCAAATTAGGTTTTGATCATTTTGCTCAAGATCCTTTTTAATGTATGAGACGTGCTTGGTTCTAGATATCTCAAGACTCAGTTTCCAACCTTAGGATGCCTCTTACATTTATGTTATAACACAACCCTAAGAGGAATTGACATACTTTAATGATTTGCATTTGAAATGCACTTGCAACTACGATGGCATGTATGTGCAAAGTGAGATGTAATATGAATGCATTGTCTTTTGAATTGCAGATGAAATATTGCTATATAAAACTGACTACTTCATGCATCACAAGTTTCAAACGATATTATTAAATTGTTTGTGTTACTTGTGGAGCTTTTACAAGATAATTCCAATGTTTCATATTCTCCCGATCTAGAACATAAGTTAGCATCTCAATGCCACTTTTTCATCATTTTTATTTTTTTTATTTTTTATTATTATTTTTTTTATTTTTTAGACAAACAAAACATGTCAAATAAACACACAACTTTAAATTAAAATCCAAATAGCAATCCCAAAATGACACTTGAAAACACAAACCCAAAACTAGAAACCAAAATCTATATACAAATGTACACTATAATACAAAATGATGCAAAGCTTGGATTATCACTTTCCTGGATCCCACACATGATTAGAACATTTCAACAAAAATATGACATGATATGTATGCCAAATGTTGTGGGAATCCAACACAAACAAGACTAGACCAAACAATGCAACAAATTTCCACTTGCCATGCTCACCATACCAATTTGATTTAGTTCCAATAATACTCCCATAGGTAAGCATCAAATTACTAAAATGATTAGACAATAAATGATTTTCAATTTTATCTTGTCTATTCTTTAAAATGTGAACTTCATAATTCCCTCCTTGATTTAGAATTAGGCTATCCTTTTCAAATATGCAATTTTGTAAGTAGTAGCCTATTTCTACAAATTTCAAAGCCAAATCATTTTCCAAATTTGTAGGCCAATCAACTTTGTGCAACAATTTACAAGCATCTAGGATATTTACTAAATTAGGATCATTGAAAGTTTTTATCCTAGATTCAATTAATAATTGTTGATGAATTTGGTTTAACAATTTAAGTGCATCAACTTCTTTTCCATTCATTAAAACCATGTTATTAAAGGTGTTATTAAAAATTATACCTTGTTTTTCATTTACCTTTAATGACATTTCACCATAAACATTATTTAAATTCAAAATATGGTCATCCTTTTCAATCCTCAAACATTCTTGGTCAAAGTGTATGTCAAGTAATATGTTTTGATGATCACTTATTTGAGTTGCTTCCAATTGATCCATCTCTTTGTCATTTGGTTCTAATTCTTTGTTCACTATCCATGGTATCTCTTCATTTGAATCTTCAAAATCATCATGCAAACTTGCATCCACACTTTCAATGAATTTATATTTTGTCCCCTTTTCAAATCTTGTGAATATGATATCTTCATATGATGTAGAAGGTTCAACATCCTGCATATCAAGTAAAATATGAGTTTTATCTATAGGGATGTGAGAAAAGAATGCATTATCATATCTCCCCCAACCATTGTAAAAATCGTCATCCAACTCTGTGAGATGAAACTCCATGGTATTTGTGACATGATCTTTTGATTCATTCATCCATTCATTTTCTTCTTTGTCCTTGGCAATAGGATCATTATAATCTTCCAAAATTTGATGAGATTTGAAACCCTCTTCCAAAACATCCTCAAATTGTACAGAAGTTGTAATATCTTCCTTTGAGTAGGCAATTATGTCATCCTACATATCAATTGGCACACAAGCTTCATTATTAGCTTTGGAAAGAGTGAAGTCTTCCCACTTTTTCCAAGCATCATAATAATCATCTTCCAACATCAAGTGGTGACGTTCAACTACTTCTTCAACATCTTCCAATTCATCAATATGCTTCTCATCAAATTCCTCTTCACCTTCCTTAGATGGTTCAATTATTTCCAAAAGTGGGTTATTTCTTGAATTCAAATTTATAAGGCTATCATTGTCCAAATTATTAACCCATGATTCATTATAATAATTTGGAGGGTGAAGAATTTCTTGATCTTTAATTTTACACATTTCATCAATAGTATCTTCCAAGAACAAGTGGTGAAATTATATCATATCTTCAAATTTATTTATTGATTTTCTTTCCATTTCACTTTCAACCACTTCATTCAATTCTATGGTGGGTTCCATCCTATCACATATATCAAACATTGTTGAATTTAGAACCCCTTCATCTAGATAACCATGTATCTCTACATGATCCTCACTAGTGGATGTTGTCTTAGCAATTTGCACCTCCTCTTGGACTACATCTAAGGTGGTCATAAAATTTGGGTATTCAAATACATCCCCTTGATCATTCACCTTAGGTATCATTGGAGTGGAAGGTGCTATGTTTGATGGTTGGTGTAGGTTGGCATCAAAAGAACAATCTCTCATGTGAACATGTTGTGCATTTTCTTCTTCAAGACCTTGTCGTTCTATCTCTTCTAAGACCTCATGGATTCTCTCTAGGGACAAACCACTCAGTTTTTCCTCAATGAGTAAAGCAAGTGTGGGGTGTATGGGTCCTAGGTATACTTCCATGGCTTCTTCTTCCAATGTGTTAAAATTTTCCCACATTTGGGAGTGCAATTCACGAAATCTTCCATTGAATTGACTCAAGGATTCATTAGACTCTTTACATATGGAGGTAAATTTATTTTTCAATATATCTAAGTCAGCCTGATTACCAAAATGATGAAGATAGGCTGCTTCTAATTGTATCCAAGAAGTCCTAACCTCCATGGGTAGTTGACTATACCAAAAGAATGGTCTATCATCCAAAATGTATGTGAATAATTTACAAGCTACCTCCTCATAAAAAATCTGGAATTTAAATAATGCATCCTTGTAAACATGCAGTTTTTGCAAGTATCCTAGTGGCACCTCTTGATTAAAACATCGTAAAAAATCCAATAACATTGAAGGATTATGATAGGGTATCACATGTAAACCCTCATAATAATCCTCTATCATTGATACCATTCTCTCTCTTAGAGACATTATTTCAGCTCTCAGGGATACCATTTGCTCCTCAAGTGTTGCCATTAGTGAAACTCAAAATGTAATTTCAGAACCAAATCTGTTGAATATTCAACCTGCAATTTAAAAAAAATCAAGTTAGCATCAACCAAGAGATGTATTCATTAAAATCAAATGAAAAGTAATTGCATGAAACCAAAATTTTCAAAATTAAATCAAATCACATATTTTTGTATGAACAATCAGAAAAGTGCTAGAATAATATACAGCATACCTGAAAAATAGAACAAGTAAATAAATTCAGGCCATCCTTTTTACAATTTGCTGAATGTTAGAGGACTAATGCATACAAAAATTTAAATTTATATTACACTAAAAATAAACCCGTACGGCCCTCCTAGCACCAAACCGTTGAGTGGTGTTAGAGGCCGAAGATGCTAATCAAATGGACTTGAAATATTTAGCAATGTAAAGCTCTCAAACAATTAAAAACCCGTAGCATCTAAAATCATGATAAAACAAACCCGAACATGCCCTCCTTCTAGCGCCAATCTGTTGAGTGGTATTTTCACCCGATTGTGAAAACACACTCTCCGATAGGATTTGGGTTCTAAATCCTCTGCTTGCAAAGAAACAATTTCTCCAAGGTTCCTATTATGTTAGCATTCTGCATTTGTGTATTAATAATCTTAAATGAAGATATTCATTTTAAATGCTTGGAACACCTTAGTGGTTGCAAGTAACTGAAAACAAGGGGCACTATGGTTTATTTTACTCGTGAAATTAATGATTGTTCATTGAACCCTTATAAAACAAATGTGATCTGATCCTTATATGACCATGCTGTAACTTCAAAATAAAGTTTAATGAAATGCCATAAATGATGGAATTATTTATGTATTTTGAAGTTTTTTTAATTTTTATTTAATTTTAATTTAAAGCTTGAAAAATTAAAGTTGGAGCTTCTGAAAAATAAAATACAGAAAAAGAAAATAAAATGTAAAAGAAAAGAAATTAAAAATTGCATTTAGTTTGATGCTATCCCGTCCTGGCAAAACCGAAGATGTGAGGTTTCCATGCATGCAACCTAACCTATTGAACCTGCAAACATGCACAATCTAGATAAGTTAAGTGCTGGTCCCTGGGGTTTACTGTTATTTTTCAGATTTAGACATTCGCATGAAGCAACCAAGAGAACTTGCATTAAACTTCATCTATAAGCCTAGAAATATGAAAAAGGGAATGATAAATATTAAAACATGCATGCAGAAAATAACTCCTTTCTTGCCAACAAGATGCAAATTTCTGAACACTTTGCATTAATAATATGTCAAGTTACAATGGAAACATCTCTGGTTTTCTCAAAACCAAAAAAAAGAAGGAAAACAACATCAAAGTAGGCCCAGAATGACCCCCTAGCCTCTAGCACTGCAACCCTGCTCCAACGGTTTTCGACCCCTGTATCTGTCATGTGCTTCTGCTTTTAAAGCCTGGCAATGCTCTCTGTTTCAGCCTGTGATGCTTTGTTTCCCCTTCCAGATTGCTTCGTTTCATATTATCGATTACTTCGTTTCTTTGAATTCATGCTCGATGTCAAAACGTTTGATAATATTCTATGAATGTAACGTTTCTATAACCCTTATGCATGTATGCCACGTGTTCTACACCTTTCTGTATCTTCTGTAACGGCCCCATGAAAATCGTGACCAAAAATAGCATGCAGCTTTGTCCGTCTTCCTAGCCGCGAAAATACGACATGTCGCAATATCACGACGTTTTCTTGTCAGCAGCATTTCTTTCCATTGCGCCCAACGAAAACATGACATGTCACGAAATCGCGACACTTTTATCATTCCATACCATTTGCCCGCAACATGTCACGAAATTGCGACGTTTTTCCCCTTTGGGCACCTTCGCTGCAACCTGTCATGAAATCGCAACACCTTTTCACTTCGGGCACCTTTGCTACATGTTGTCGCGATATCGCGACGTTTTTTCACTTTGTACCATCGGCCAGCTTTTCGTCGCGAAATCGTGATGCCTTTTCATTTCGTACTGCTTTGCTGCTTTCTGTTGCGATTTCGTGACCATTTTCGTGCTTCATGCCTTCCTGTCGATTCTGTCGCGATTTCGCGACCATTTTGCACCTCATGCACCTTTGCTGATTTTTGTCACGATATCGCTACGCATTTCTGCTTCATCTTTCTCTCTCCTCTCTGGGCCGTGAAAATCAAACACGTCACGATTTCACGACGGTTCCGCCCACCTGCTGCCATTGACTGCGTTGACCGTGATTTTGCGACACGTTGCAATTTCGCTACGCTTTCTGCTTCCTGCCCCATTTGATCGGTTTGACTGTGATTTTGTGACATGTCACGATTTTGCTATGCTTTCTGCTTCCTGGCAGCGACAGAGCAACTTATCGCGATTTCGCGACACCTTTTCATTTTCGATCGCAATTTTGCGACATGTCACGATTTTGCGACACTTTTTATTTTCTAGCAGCGATGGAGCAACATGTCGCAATTTCGTGACACTTTTCTATTTTTCGACAACGATGGCGCGACAAGTCGCAATTTCGCGACATGTCGCGATTTCGCGACACTTTCTATACTTATGCATTTTTGCCCCTTTTTCTTGAATTTTAGCATCTGGGTCACTGAGATTCCTTTTGAAAGCATGCAAAAAAGATGGGTCCCCAATTTTGGGGTGTGTTGTGGATCAGCCACAACACTACCCAATCTACATCTGAATATGAAATAAGGGTGAATTCTTTACCTTTCGGATACCATAACCCATACTCCATAGTACCCTTGAGGTACCGAGAATCCTCTTCACTGTTGTCACATGAGTCTCTTTGGGATTAACCTGAAATCATGCTACCATGCATACTATGCTCGGGGTGCCTATTTCAAGCCATATATCTTCAACTTATAAACCAATTTGGGATCATCACCAAGCTAGAAACCATATGGCTACTCAATATAAACCTCTTCTTCAAGCTTCCCATTCAAAAACGTTGATTTCACATCTAAAAAAAAAATTCAAGTGACTCACACTTGTACCAAATTTTGTCCAAAACTGTACCGACACTGCAATTTTACTGCCAACTCTGTGCAAGCATCAAACACTATACCACAACACCAACCAAATATCTTTTTACATTTTCAACTTGGTCTATGTTTTCTACAGTCACCGCTGGTCACACCTTACTTTCAACTGTTCGAATCAGGAAACAACATTTTGTCAAACACTTCACGGTCAACTATAGTGCACCTTACTCAAACTCATACTTCTGGACCTCGGATAGGTATGATTCACAAAGAAAAGTTGCTCATCTTGATGAGCTAAACATGAATCAATAATCAAACTTCAATATTTTTCACCACAGTGTCATAATAGATCTAACAATCTTCACGTCAATGTGTAGTTCAAATACACACTACTTTTATCGAAACACATATATGCGGCTAGGGCAACATTCTTTCACTAACCAAATTATCTGAACTATTATAATTCTTAACTTTGGACAGTGGTAGTGTTGGTCACGAATCTGCCACAGGAAAGGATTTTACACTAAATGCACCCTAGACCCGACCAACATTGAAAGGCTGGAAGAAAGAAATGTCTCCCAGACCAATCTCCAGAGAGGGCTGGTTCCCTTACTAAATCTAAATTGGATGAAGACTAAAGTTGCAGGAAAGGAATTATAAATATGCAGAAAGAAATGGGAAATATAGTCATAGGCCAAATTTATCAGATCGAGAAATAATAACAGCAAATAACTTTAGGTACAGTAACATAAGATATCAACGTAATTCACTTACAACCTTGCGCAAAAAATCCCTCCAAGATCACATTCTAGAACTCACTCCCTCACAAGCAATATTTAAACTCAAATGCAAAATTCAAATGAAGCTATAAATAAGAAATATGAGTGTATATTAGGAATGTATATAACAAAAGGAAAAATCACACATACAGCTGCTTGCAAAACCAGAGGCCAAGTATCTTTCATTCATGCAATGAACTTCAAGCTTTCAGCAAAAGTCTCTCTCTCGATCCCTCTTTCTGAGATCTACATTGGTTTATATAGAAGTCTTGCTTCTTTACATCATTAAAACTTTGTGACGGACTTCCTCGAGATCTACAAAGTGTGCAACGGAAACAAGGAAATGATCCCCTTAATCCCACCTCGAAGAAACCAAAAATTCAATGCAATAAGGAGTCGATCGTCTTCATTAAATGGTTGTTCTTGAAACATGCTTGGACCGTTAGAAAAATCATGAACAGCAGCTTCGAATAATGGAGCATCTTTAATTCTGGTGGCTTGAACATGTTCTTCTACCTTGTTGGCATTGGAAAGCAACAAAACATTTAATTTTGGAGTGCTTTTAATTCTTGAAAATCACAAAACTGCATCGGGCCGTTTGAACTACTTTCTGGCGCAAAATTGTAACAGGTCACAAAAACATGACATATCATGAAATCATGACATATTTCTGCTCCATACACTTCTGTCGCTTTGGAACCGCAAAAACCAACCATGTCACGAAATCACTACAGGTTCAGCTCCTTTGTCTTCTTTGCATCCTTAACTCACAAAAATGGGATGCGTCATGAAATCATGACGTTTCGTACGATTCTACTCTTTCTCCGCTCTGCTTCTGCAAAAATGCGACAAGGCACGATTTCGCTACATTCATATTTTGTTCTCTTCGCTGCTTCGAATTATGAAAACCTGACACTACACGATTTCACTACACCTTTCTCTTTTTGGATTTTTCTTCCTGATACGTCACGAAATCATGACATTTGCCTTTGTTGTAACTTCCTTCCTCAACATGTAGCGAAATCGTGACATGTTCTTTCACCTGCCTTCTTCATTTCTCCAAGTCATCGAATGCATGTTGAAGTGTGAAATGTGGTCGTAAGAGCACAGAAAGCATAGAAGCAGTGAGATGATGGCAAAGGATTATTTTCTAAGAACATTGATGGCATTCTTTTAAGGTGTGTCAAGGAATCAGAGAAGGCTAGACTCCTGGAGGAGTTTCATTCTGGCATATCAGGAGGACACTATGCAGGTAGACCGATGACTTTAAAAATTAATTCGGGCTGGTTACTACTAGCCAACTTTGTTCACAGATGCTTTCAGGATTGCCTAAGCATGTGACAAATATTAGAGGTATATAGGAAGGGTTATAAATGCATCATTGTCCTTGCATCCAATTTAGGTTGAAGCACCTTTTTAGCAGTGGGGATTGGACTTTATTGGGATTATTGATCTGAATTCTTTAGCTGGACACAAGTATATTTTAACTGCTACAGATTATTTTATGAGATGGTCTGAAGCTATTCCAACCAAGTTCGCAAATCAAGGAGTGGTGATTTCTTTCATTGAAGGACTAATTACACGCTTTGGTATTCCTGATGCTATTATTACAGATAACAAGACTCCATTTATTGGAGCTAAGCTAGCTGAATTTGCAAACAAGTATGGTGTTTTCTTGAAGACATCCTCTAACTATTATCCTCAGGGAAATGGCTTGGCAGAGTCCACAAACAAGAATTTGCTACAGATTTTAAAGAGATATTTGGGGGATAATAAGATATCATGGCACCTTCTATTGAATCAATCTTTATGGACAGATAGGATTTCAATCAATAAGTCCATCAAGACTTCACTGTATGGCCTGGTATATGGAAAAGAGGCAAGGTTGCCTATTCATCTAGAGTTTCCAGTATTGTAGCAGTTGTAGGGATTTCAGGATGATGAAGTAGATGTAGATTCCATGGATATGCGGTTGGCTTAGTTGTTACAATTGGAAGAGCAACGTTCTTTGGCCTATGAGGAGTTTGCTAAGCACACAAAGGTTATTTCAAAGTGGTTTCATAAAAATTTTGCTGATCGTCCGCTTAAGGTGGGTGATTTGGTCCTGAAATGGAATGAAAAGAAAGCTAAGCCAGGGATGCACAAGAAATTTGATGCTCTGTGGGAGGGTCCATTCCACATTGTCAGTGCTGGTGCAGCAAATTCGTTTCATCTAGAAGATTTGGATGGTAGCCCACTTCCTATTTCGGTGAATGGCTTTCATCTGAAAGCCTATACTACATGAAGTGTGATTCCAGTATCACCTTGTACATAGTAAAAAAAAAAAGCAAAAAAAAAAAAAAAAAACAAAAAAAGAAAAAATAAAGAAGAGTATTGTTCTCCTTTATCAACTTTGGCTCTTTTTGCATGTGAGCCCGCAGGTACGTACTTATTTATTTTTCTCTTCTTTCTTCCCAACAGTTAGTGGCTTCCTCTCAATTTCTTTCTTCCCCTTCCTCACTATTTCTTCCCTTCCCTTCTCTATTCTCTTCTTCTCCTACTCCTTTTTATTCTACAAGTAATCAAGCCACTGCTATTGTTTCTTTTTCCCTTCCTGCTATTCCCATTTCTTCTTATCCTTTTCTTCTAAGTTCATTGTTGTTTTAGTATTTATCCACGGTTCACACCTCTTTCATCATCTCATCACTTCCATTCCATTATTCCATTCACTTCCATTTCCCTTGCATAGCAGCTGGTAGCACAAAAGCATTCTGTTACTGTATCTACCGCATCACTCCTCCACTCCACCATTCCATCATATCACCATTCCATTCGCATTCCATAGCCTGCGCATCCGTAGGATCTTATTTCATGCATTTTTGTTTTGCAACCCCTGGTGCTTTCATGGAGATTCTTTTACAGCACCTGGTCAGTTAAGCCAAATACAGATTCTTTGAGTTTCATTCATTCAGCAAGAGTTGTTGCAGCAGTCCGCTGAGATGTACCCCAGCAGCCAGCTTTTTGTTCTCAGTTTTTCATGACTCTGTTGAGCAATGGATTCAGGCCTGGGATTCTTGCATACAGCAGAACTGTATACCCCACGAGCCGCCAAGAATGTTGGCATTTTTTCCACATTGTGTTGATTGTTGTTTATTCATGCATAAGATGTTGAAATTCTCACTTCTATATAGGTTTTGATGCAAAAAAGGCTAAGTCCAAATACTGTCACGATATCGCGACAAAAAGCAGCATGGAGGACACAGTTTCAAAATCGTTGCGATATCACGACATGTCATGTTATCGCGGGTCTGATGAGGAGAGAGAAGACAAAAGCCAAAGGTGTCACGAAATCGTGACCTATCACAGTTTCACAGCACAAAAAGCAGAAAAGAGCAAAGTCAAAAAATATTGCAATTTCATGACGTGTTCCAAAATCGTGGTCAACGCAGTCAACGACAGCTAAAGTAGCAAGGTTGTCGCGAAATCATGACATGTTGGAGAATCACAGTCAAAATGGTCAACGAGGGGTAGCACAGTGAAAAGGTCACGAAATCACGACATAACTAAGTGAAAGGCAATGAGGATCAACTTTGTAGCGATATCGTGACATAATATTGCACACAGTACGGATGACGAAAGACGTCATGAAATCGTGACGTGTTGAGTGGTCGCGGCACAATTGAAGGAAAAGTCATATTGCATGAAAACGTCGTGATTTCATGACATTTTTGAAGATGAGGGCAAGAAAGAAGTTGGCATCGCGATTTTGCGACACTTGTGAAGATGCAGTCAAGCAACATAGAATCATCGCGATATCGTGACATTTTGGAGCAGAAGGACTAAGAGCAGCAAGTGGTAGCGATTTCGCGCCTTGTCTTGTTTTCGCGAGGAAGAAAGAAGAAGATAGCTAAATTGTACGGAACGTCGTGATTTTGCAACATGATGAATTTTTGTGATCAGGAGCAGTAAAGTCTAAGGAGATAGAACCTGTCACGATTTCATGACATGATGGAGATTAACGAAGCACTTGAGGTAAGCTTGTCATGTTTTCACGGGTTAGAAGCAGGACCGTACAGCGTGGATGAAAATTGTCATGATTTTGTGACATGTCTTATTTTCGTGACATGGAAGAGAGCATTGAGCAGCAGTACATGCAGTAACACATACCTAAGAGCAGTAACACATGCCTAAGAGCTTGCAGACGAAATCTTCTCCGTTGTGAGGCATTCAACTGTGAAGGGCATTTACCATCTGTAAAATAGGTAATGAGGTCATCTGCCCAATCTTGTTCTTGAACTAAGAGGTTCATCAGATTGTCATCTCCAGCAAGATCATCTACTTGATATTCAACTATACCAAATGCTGCCATATTTTCTAAGTGCTGGCATAAAGCCTTACCACACACTAGCTTGGTCGGATGAATCTCAACATCAAATTCTTGGATTTTGGTGACCCAACCAGCACGTTTATCACCCATCTCACTCTGAATGATGAAATTCCTTACATCAGGATGTATAACATAGACAACTGTCTTACTCTGAGATATGAAGTGCTTGAATTTTTTAAGAGACTTCATGACAACATACACCTGTTTTTCAATGAAATTATATTTTGCCTCATGAGGTAAAATAACTTGACTAAGGAAAGCAATGGGCCTTTCATTCCCATCGTCTCCTTTCTGTGTGAGTACTACGGCATAGCTTTCATCTTCCCCCACTGCATACAGAATGAAATCTTTTGAATAATTTGGATTAATTAATACAGGAGTCTGCACTATTCTGTCCTTAATTTCTTGGAATGCCTCCTTCCTTTGAGTTGTCCATTTGAAGTCTGCATTCTTCTTCAACAACTCAGTCATGGGTTTGACAACCTGGGAAAAATAAAAAATGAACTTCCTGATAAAATTAATCTATCCAAAGAAATACTGCAGCTCCTTTTTATTGGCAGGGAGCGATAGTTTCTTCAATGCTTCGACTCGAGTTGGATCTATTGCCAAACCATCTTCTAAAATGACATGCCCCAAGATTTTACCTTCCTTCACTGCAAAAAATGACTTCTTTGGATTAATGGAAATACCAAACTCTCTACATTTTCCAAAGATTTGCCTCATATGAGAACAATGATCTTCCCGTTTATGTGAAAAGATAGTCATATCATCAAGATAAATAACAATAATCTTGTTTAAAAGCTTCTCAAATGCAATGTCCATGGCTCTCTGGAATGTGGCCCTAGCATTTGATAATCCGAAAGGCATTCGTTGATAAGCAAAAGTGCCCCAATTAGTTGTAAATGTTGTCTTGTACTGGTCCTCATCCCTAACCCAAATCTAGTTATATCTAGAGAATCCATCTAGTAGTGAAAAACGCTGAGCCCCAGCAACAACGCAGTATCTGATCAATGCGAGGCAAAGGATAAGGATCTTTCAGAGATGCATGGTTTAGATTTTGAAAATCTACACACAGTCATATGTCTCCCTTTATTTTTTGAACTGGAACCAAATTAGCAACCCAAGTCGAGTGCTTAACCGGGTATATAATCTTGGATTGCAACATTTTCACAAGTTCGACCCTCATGAGAGTCTCAATCTTTGGATTCACTGGTCGCTGCTTTTTCCTGAAGGGTCTGAATCCTTCTTCCAACTCAATAGTATGTTGAAAAATCTGTTTATCATATCCTTTCAGATCTTCATAACTCCAGGCCACAATATCAAAAAATTCTTGACACAGTTGCCTGATTTCTTGTAGTTCATCAGGAGTAGAATCAGTCCCAATCTTAATGACCTTATTGGGTTCCAGCTGAATTTCCATATACTATTTCTTGTTAATCTCAATTTGATGTTTCTTGGACCGATCATGCTAATCAAACAAACTTTCTAAAGTGATAAGACCCTTCGAAATGTGATTATTCCGTAACTGAATCAGACCATCAGTCTCTTCATGCTCCAAAGTTCTTCCTTTGATAGTGGCAGCTTCTTGAATCAAAAAGTTAATAATTTGCTCATCATTCTCGAAGACTTTCCAAAAAGTATCCTTGTCTGGGACACTTGGTCTGTACACCATCCTTACTGTCTTTGGTTTCTTCACTACCTGCTCAATGGGAGAAAAATTGGCTCCAAGATATGCTAGAAGATCTGCATGCTTATTCAGCTCTCGGGAGATGGCTTGAATATTCAAAGCTGTGAAAGACTCAAACAGGTCCCAAACTTGGTTGCGGTATGCTTTGATATAATGCTATTTGGAAATACACCTATTTGTTACTTGGTTTACAATAAGCTCAGAATCACCATAAATCTATAACTGTTCGATTCCTAACTTTCTTGCCTTTTTTAAGCCTAGGCATAATGCTTCATACTCGGCAGCATTGTTAGTACAATTCCAAGTAAGACGGTATGAATATGTTCTTTGTAAACCAAAGGGAGAAATCAAAACAATACTTTCTCCTGCACCGTTTTTGCATCTTGCCCCATCGAAATATAACTTCCATAGTTGATCTGTGACAGAGCTCTGATCATCCTGGTTAGGGAACACCTGCATTGTGCCATCCTCGGGCTTTGTGATAGAATAAAAACTGATTTTATTTTCCAAAATTGCATTGAAATCAAGCATGGAAAATTGATCTTCCAACTAGAGCTCATCTAAAACCTCATTCATCAAATTAGAACCCTCTGACTCTTGAGTTAGCATGTTGACAGACTGCATAGTTTTTCTGCTTCATCCAACTTTTCAATATGAAAAGAGGAAGGTTTTTCATTATGAATCCAAAGTATCTTTCCTTTGAAATGGATCTCCAAGCGGTAATAATCCAGTGCAAGGTAACCTCCCAACTTTGCAGTAAACTCTCTAGATAAGCACATACCGAAATACGGTTCTAGATCTACTACAACTATCTCTTGAATGACTGTAATTTGAGGCATAGTGTGCAAAACAATCGAGACATCCTTGATTACACCCACTATTTTCATATGAGTGCCATCTAACTACAAAACTCTAGGGCTACTTCATGTGTATTCCATACCCATAACTTCGCAAACTGCCTTTGGCATGACAGTTGTAGCGGCTCCAGAGTCGATCATGCAGTTATGCACAATCCAACCCTCTATTTGCAGTGATAGATAAAACGGGGGTGGTCTATTTTTACCAGTGATAGAAGTGGTTAAAGCTTGAGCATAAATTGTCTGAGTAGGACCTTTCTCACTATCCTTCATAGATTTTAAATATTCTTGCAATAAATCTACCTACCTAGGCAATTGCAATGCATCATAAAGACTAACCTTAGCTAGGGTCTTCTTCAGTTCTTTGATAATGTTGTATGCAATCGCAGTAGATTCTTTATTTTCAACGGGATTTTCATATCTGCTCCGATACTACTGAGTGGCTTCCACTCTTAGCCTCTTCTTCAATGAAGGATACTTCAACTTTTCTCTAGCTTGCTCCTCTGCTTCTGATCTTGCCTGTGCAGTTGCGGCCTTTTCTTGTACTCTGTGTGGAATAGGATATTTCAGTAAAACAGGTGCATCTAGCTTTGAAACTGGCATAGGAGATTTCACTGGTTTCTTCAAATTAGTTGGCACTTTTAATGGCTCTAGCTCAGTAGGATCTACTGTAACAGACTTCTTTCCAGTCCTTGTGAGAACTAAAACTTGCTCTTCAGATGGAAACATCAAACTATGGCCTGCCTCAGAGATCATATTGACTTGTCCTCCTGAAGAACTAGTAGCCAATGTCTGCACATAATTCAAATGGACCATGCAAGTGTCTTCTCCATGAGGATCATTGCATGTCGAACACCAATATGTTCTTTCAGCAAGGACTGCATCTTCATTCGCCAAAATAGTCAGGTTCTTCTCAGGTGCTTTGCTTGTTGAAGTAGCTTGGTCTCTAGTAATTAGCGGGGGTTGAAATATCCTTGGCTGAAAATCTCGCTCAGCTTGATTCCTTTCAATAAGCGTGATCTTATTACCCATTGCTCTTATTGCAGAATTGGCAGATTTTACCTCTTGTAAAAGTGTTGTATAAGGATCAGGGTTTACAGGTGCAGGAGGTTCTGGTAAGGGCAAAGGTGCTGGTGGTGCTGGTAATGCTGGAAATGAGGTGGAAGAAGGGAATGGTAGAATTCTGGGTGTAGGTAGTTGGGGATTTATTGAAGAAGAGAGTTGAGGAACTGGGATAGGTGCAATCTGAGGTGCACTAGAATTCCATGATGGGACAGGGTACATAGAAGACAGATTGCGAAAAATAACTAGGATATAAATGCTATGGAATATCAGGTAGAATGGGCATTGCTACCTTTGGGAGAAGCCTACCAATTGTAATCAAGTCCACCTCTGCCTTCTGTGCTTGCTCAAATAGTTTCAAGAAGGTCATCACATTGGACTGTCTGATCGCCAAGCCAATATCTGTATTGAATGCTTAGAGGTAGTAGAACGTAGCTTGCTCAAGGGTAGGGTGAAGCCCTTCAGACACTCGCTGCCAGCTTCTGGTGAAATGAACATTGAAATTTGCTATTGCCTCCTACGGGTGCCTCTGGATTGCGTTAAACTGATGCAACAATGAAAATGGGTCAATCTGTTCATGGAAATTCTTAACTAACAATTATCCTAGCTAATCCCAGGACGCAATAGTGCCTGGTTGCAGAGATTGATACCAGTACAACAATTTTCCTCTCAAGGATAACACTAATAACTTCACCATTACATCTTCATCTGTTATATCATGAATGGCTGCTAGAGAAGCTACATCATGAATATGTTCGTATGTAGTATTTCTCGTACCATCATAGGTTGGCAAGGCTTTCAAAGTAGCCTAGGGAACTAGATTTTGTGCCTACAAATTCAAGGCCCCTGAGCTGTTCCATGTTGAAAACTACCTAGGTGGAGGATACTGGGCCATTAGAACTAGTATATGTAACTGAGAAGATGGAAAACTAGTAACAATACCAAGGATTTGTGTGGATATGGTAGATGATGCAAGCGATGGGGAAACCAACCTAGAATGCTCACCTCTTTTTGTGCTATCAAGTTCAAAAAACTCAACAAGATCTTCAACTTTTTTAGATTGTGATCTTGTGATCATGAAGTACAGCTTTCACTGCATCCACGTTTAGAGATTTTTGAGTACTACAGAGTCACCAAATGTTCTAACTATATGGCATGAAGGCGAACATTAAACCTTCAACACTATGGGATCTTTCTGAGACAGAAGAAGTCTGTCCCATTGGGCGTGCCAAAAACTGTTGGTCACGAATCTACCACAGGAAAGGATTTTACACTAAATGCACCCTAGACCCGGCCAACATTGAAAGGCTGGAAGAAAGAAATGTCTCCCAGACCAATCTCCAGAGAGGGCTGGTTCCCTTACTAAATCTAAATTGGATGAAGACTAAAGTTGCAGGAAAGGAATTATAAATGTGCAGAAAGAAATGGGAAATATAGCCGTAGGCTGAATTTATCAGATCGAGAAAGAATAATAGTAGATAACTTTAGGTACAGTAACAACATATAACATAAGATATCAACATAATTCACTTACAACCTTGCGTAGAAAATCCCTCCAAGATCACATTCCAGAACTCACTCCCTCACAAGCAATATTTAAACTCAAATGCAGAATTCAAATGAAGCAGCAAATAAGAAATATGAGTGTATATTAGGAATGTATATAACAGAAGGAAAAATCACACAGACAGCTGCTTGCAAAACCAGAGGCCAAGTATATTTCATTCATGCAATGAACTTCAAGTTTTTAGCAAAAGTCTCTCTCTCGATCCCTCTTTCTGAGATCTACATTGGTTTATATAGAAGTCTTGCTTCTTTACATCATTAAAAATTTGCGACGGAATTCCTTGAGATCTACAAAGTGTGCAACGAAAACAAGGAAATGATCCCCTTAATCCAGCCTCGGAGAAACCAAAAATTCAATGCAATAAGGAGTCGATCGTCTTCATTAAATGGTCGTTCTTGAAACATGCTTGGACCGTTAGAAAAATCATGAACAATAGCTTCGAATAATGGAGCATCTTTAATTCTGGTGGCTTGAACACGTTCTTCTACCTTGTTGGCATTGGAAAGCAGCAAAATATTTAATTCTGGAGTGCTTTTAATTCTTGAAAATCGCAAAACTACATCGGGCCATTTGAACTGCTTTCTAGCGTGAAACTGTAATAGGTCGTGAAAACATGACATGTCATGAAATTGCGACGTATTTTTGCTCCGTACACTTCTGTCGCTTTGGAACCACGAAAACCAACCATGTTGCAAAATCACTATAGGTTCGACTCCTTTGTTTTCTTCACATCCTTAACTCATGAAAACGGTACGCGTCGTGAAATCGTGATGTTCCGTATGATTCTACTCTTTCTCCGCTCTGCTTTCGTGAAAATGCGACAAGGCACAATTTTGCTACATTCTTCATATTTTGTTCTCTTTGCTACTTCAAATCGTGAAAACATGACACTGTGCAATTTCACTACACCTTTCTCT
Organism: Wollemia nobilis; assembly: GCA_028583015.1. NCBI lineage: Eukaryota > Viridiplantae > Streptophyta > Pinopsida > Araucariales > Araucariaceae > Wollemia > Wollemia nobilis. The sequence goes on along the minus strand of JAQPPZ010000574.1, from coordinate 1,636,390 downwards.
CTTCGACTTTTTCTTCCTGATACGTCACGAAATCACGACATTCGCCTTTGTTGAAACTTCCTTCCTCAACATGTAGCGAAATTGTGACATGTTATTTCACTTGCCTTCTTCATTTCTCCAAGTCACGAAAATGACACCATGTCGTGAAATCATGATGATTTCTCTGCTGCTGCTCAATGCTCTCTTCCATGTCATGAAAATAAGACATGTCACGAAATCGTGACAATTTTCATCCACCCTGTACGGTCCTGCTTCTAACCCGTGAAAACATGACAAGCTTGCCTCAAGTGCTTTGTTAATCTCCATCATGTCACGAAATCATGACAGGTTCTATCTCCTTAGAATTTACTGCTCCTGATCGCAAAAATTCATCATGTCACGAAATCGTGACGTTTCATACAATTTGGTTGTCTTCTTCTTTCTTCCTTGCGAAAACAAGACAAGGCACGAAATCGCTACCACTTGCTGCTCTTAGTCCTTCTGCTCCAAAATGTCACGATATCATGACGATTCTATGTTGCTTGACTGCATCTTCACAAGTGTCATGAAATCACGATGCCAACTTCTTTCTTGCCCTCATCTTCAAAAATGTCGCGAAATCGCGATGTTTTCATGCAATATGACTTTTCCTTCAATTGTGCCGCGACCACTCAACACGTCGCGATTTCGTGACGTCTTTCGTCGTCCATACTGTGTGCAATATTATGTCGCGATATTGCTACAAAGTTGATCCTCATTGCCTTTCGCTTAGTTATGTCATGATTTCATGACCTTTTCACTGTGTTGCCCCCCGTTGACCATTTTGACTGCAATTCTCCAACACGTCATGATTTTGCGACAACCTTGCTGCTTTAGCTGTCGTTGACTGTGTTGACCGCAATTTTGGAACACGTCACGAGATCGTGACATTTTCTGACTTTGATCTTCTGCATTTTGTTCCACAAAACTATGACAGGTCACGATTTCGTGACACCTTTGGCTTTTGTCTTCTCTCTCCTCATCAAACCCGTGATAACGCAACATGTCGCGATATCACAACGGTTTTGAAACTATGTCCTCCATGCTGCTTTTTGTCGTGATATCGCAACAGTCTTCGGACTTAGCCTTTTTTGCATCAAAACATGTATAGAAGTGAGAATTTCAACATCTTATGCATGAATAAACAACAATCAACACAATGTGGCAAAAATGCCAACAGGTAGTAAGAACCATCACCAGTACAACAATGACATAGCAATACTACCAATAATGACAACTCTTATTTTAATCACCACCCTTCACGACACTTCCACAAACAACTGCATGAATTGAAAACACACTTCGACAACTATACGACAAATTCCCTGACTACTTGCCTTTCATCCTCAGGTAATCAAACAAATACATAGGAGCATTAGAATGAAACTTCAAGATTGCTCCCCTTGAGGATGTGCTATCTAGATTTGCTTAGTACAATAGCAGAGTAGTCTCCTTCAGTCCAAGGAGACACAATTTCCTTTCTTCTATCTTTCTCCAAACTTTCTTGAACTCGGGCTTGGATTTTTCAACTACATCCCTATTTTGCACCTTTTTGTGAACTCGAACATTTCTCTTGTGTGGTTGTCTCTTGTGCATCCTTGATGAATGATTATTTTTCTTTTTTTTATGTACATGATTTATTCCCTGTTTGTGTTGCGTTCTTTGCATCTGATGAAATCTACTTTTTTGCCTTAGATTAGATACAAAAGTGCTTGGACAAAACCTTGCTATGTGCCCATGACCATTACATTGAAAACATTGTACATAGTGTTCACTCTAAAATGTAGATGTATTTCTACTAGCACAACTCTTTGATTTATTATTCAATCCACAATAAGTTGCCTTATGACCATACTGGTTGCATCTGAAACAATAGCCATTAAAAGTATTATTATGAATAGAGTGAGAGTGATAGAACCTCTTTTGTTGTGGTTGCTTTGTTGTAGATATCCTTTGATATTTTATTCCTTTTGAAGATTCAGCTTCAAACTTTTCTTGCTTCGATCCTTCAACAGTGAACTTCTTCTCTACAGAGTTGGAAGATGAAGGTTGTTCAGCTTCATATCCAAGACCACGTTTATCCGTGGAGCTTATTTGTTGGCTTATCATTTTATATAAAAACTCTGTGCTCTTCTTAATTTTGAGATTTGTATTGGCCTCTTCTAGTTGTTTCTTCAATAAAACAATCTCTTCCTCTTGTTTGCAACAACCAATCTCTTTCTCATTGATCTATGACCTGAGAGTTTCTTCAATCCTTTTGAATTCTTCAACTTGTACTTTCAAATTGGTTATTATTTAATTTGCATCCTCAGGCTTTCTTGAGATTTCCTTATTCCTTTTTCTTTCTATATTCAATTCATCCAGATCTGCAATTAGTTCCTCTTTCAAATTTATTTCTGCATCAATTTCTTCTTCATCACATTCCTGTTCTTTTTTTGTTTCTTCTTCGAGAGTCATGAAACGACCTCCACCTGTTTCTTTTTTAGAATCATCCTCTAGGACTTCATTAAATCTCAACATATATGCCTCTATGTTCTCATCGTTATTCAAATTTAAAGCTTCAAACTAAGCTTGATGTGTTTGTAACTTGGACTCCTTGATCTCATCGTCTCCTTCATGAATACTCTTCAGTTTGTCCCATATTTCTTTTGTCATTTTACAACTCATGATCTTTACCAGTTCACTAAAATTGTAGATTGTCCCAGAGGACTTCCTACTGAGATCACAACCATCGAGGAGTGGATTTAGTGCTATGCTACTAGATGGGCTTGAGGGAATGAGTGCAAGATCCATCCTCATGCGGGGGAGCTCTCTCACTAAACTGCTACTTTTACAGGGCTAAAGGTTGGTTATATCATGTGGCATACGTATCACGAGTGTCCGACTTGGGATGATCTGACTATTTCATAGCTAGGATGTGATGTGAGCAATGGCTCATTAGCTGCAAGGTTGGCATCATAGAGTATTTCTTCTACTCCTAGGTTATTCATCAATACGGGTTGCAGAAGGATGTGCTACTAGTTCTATTTTTGTACCAATGCTTGAAAGCAAAAGGAGACCTTTCTCCTTCATGGATCATAGAGATTTTTGATGAGGAGGATGTCCCATCAGTTGATCCAATATTCGGAGGGGGAGTCACAGATGAATTTTTTCAATGGTGGGGGTATCTTATATGGCATGGTGATGGTATCTTGGGCCATGATGATGATGGCGAGGATGATTGTGCAGATCCGATAGGGCATAGAGTCCAAGACAAGATTGAGGTATAGGGCCAACCAATAGATCAGGTGATAGTGGAGGATTTGGAACCCGAGGAGAGATATTCTCCTTTGAGAGCACAGTTGCATGAGGTCGAGGTTGAGCTCCAGTTGACCAAGATCCAGGTACAACAATGAGATGCTACTATAGCCCAATGAGATGCCACTATAGAGCAGCTCACGCTATAGATCCAGGATTTGCAGGCTACTATCAAGGATGGTGCTTCTAGGATGCAATTTGTTGTTCCTCCTACACCACAAAGTGATACTAGGGAAGATACTAGGGTAGACACAGGGGTAGAGGTTCTACGCTTATATTTATTTCTAGATGAGTACGAGGGGGAGATCTATGGGTATGTCCCCCACATAACCTCTCTCTAGATATAGCTTAGGAGGCATGGAGTAGTCCCTAGGGAGACACCATGTGCAGGTGGTTTGTAGGTTATCAGGCACTCCACCGTAGGTTAGTCCTTTGTCTATCCTAGCCAAAGGACTCAGACTTGCATAGATACCATCATGGTCACATCACCTTACTCATGATATAGCCATAGGGGTAGGCGATACTAGGGGTACAGACCCTGTGTTTTATTGATGATGCACTTGGATTTCATTTTTGAGGTCTGCTTGACCTATATTACTGTAGCCTATAGGTAATTTTGTATACCCACATTTTTGACATACACATTTATATGATATATTTACATTATGACTCATTATGTGTATCGTTTATTTCTTATTTTTTTGTTTTTTTTTTTTATTATGCGATGTGATGATGGAATTATGATGATTTGATGCATATGATAGATGATAGATGATACTTATGATGATGTGGATGTTTATATGGATGCTTATATAGATGCAATATGATCTAAATTGTGACATGATGTGATGTATCATGTGTTGATTTGATGATGGTTTTATGATTGTATGAATATATGGATTATGATGTGATCGTAGATGTGAATGGATGAGTTATGAACTATGTATGTATGGATGTGATGTTTATTGTTAAATGCATGTTTGATTTTTATTCTAATGTGTGCATCTAACTTATTCTATGATATGGTGAATGCAATATGTAATGCGTTATATACATGGTGTTTAATCTAATGTGAATGAACTTTCATGTTTTAATCGCTTAAAACATACAGAATGCATATGATATGATTTTGACAATCTAATGGGTGATACCATAGAAAGTATAACCAACATAAATGTTTAACAATTTATAATAATAAGAATTAATTATTTAAACCATTCATATGTGCAATTTAATGGTGTGGAATGTATGTATATTTTCTGGATAAGCTTCTATAATTTAAGAGATATAAAATAATCAGTGGTCGTCTACATATCATTTCTGACATATATCTCATATCTAATATATTTTACTAATACTACCTAATTTATACAAGCTTATAGAGAAAGTTGATGATGTGGTTTGATGATATGATTTGTTGCTATGTAGGAATGTTTAAGGTTCTTCCTGAGACTTCAAACACTCTAGTTACCCTATCAAAAACTATGTACTAACCATACAAGACTTTTGAAAAGCAAGGATTTCACCATGTTCTCGAATATTCATTATCCCTGTGTGTGCAAATGAATATATATTTTGAGATAGAACCCAAGCATTTCCTTTGATGTTAGGTGGGATTATTTTATCCCATTGCTAATATCAAGGATTTTCGAGTGTTTATCTCATCCTTATGTTGGACTTAGTTGGACTATACCACTAGGCAGTATTAGGTTACCTAAAGCTAGCTCATCCACAAAAATTGGTCTATACAAATGCCATAATAAATTGTAATAGACATATTGTCATGTGTAAGGATTTATTTTTCTAGTTTTGTGCAATGCTGAGAATTCCAAGGATTCAAGCTCCATTCCCTTCTTTTCTTCATTTCATTCGGGATACTTACTCATATGTAGTGATGAGAATCACTGTTTATTTTGATTTATTTTTTTCTTGATCAAGGGACCTATGTAGTGATGATAATCACTATTTTATTTATTTTTGAACTATGACTTTGAAAACTGGGATTTTGAATTTGTGCTTTGTTTCAAGATTTTTACTTTTGTTGATGAAAGCAAGGGCTTTATGTAGTGATGATAATCACTCATTTTTGGGTAGGGCAGAACTTGTCCTTTTTCCAATTCTCAACACCTTTAAACCGGTCGCACAGGGGGACAAGCAAGGAAAATCCTTTTCGCTTAAGGTAACCTAAACCACTTTTGTAGTTTTCATATTTCCCTTGTACCAACTAGAATTTTAGTGTTTCAATTAGTGATGGGATCTTGAATATCCAAGGTATTATCACAACTAGACCTTACCCTCTACTAATCAAGGTGGATTTCTACAAAAGATGATCATACCACTACATATGGTTGAAAGACTAGGAAACCTTACTATATTCCTTATAGCAACATGATATGGTTGTGTTGAAAAACATAGTTACTCACATGGATGCATGGATTAATATGGATTTGAATATTGTGGTTGTGATACAAATTGTGGCATCATTTGTAAGAATGTGATCATAACATATATGAATGCATTGGATATGTATGTTATAATAAAATGTAACTATGTGGATGCAGATGTAGGCTGTAAATGTTTTTGTATTTTTGCTTTTGACCAAAGTGCTTTAAAGTTTCTTTGGTGATTTTTGTGATGATTTGACCAAAGGTCTTTAAGATGCCTTTGGAGCATTTTTGTGATGATTTGACCAAAGGGCTTTAAGATGCCTTTGGATTATTTTTATGATGATTTGACCAAAGGGCTTTAAGATGCCTTTGGAGTTTTTTGTGATAATTTGACCAAAGGGCTTTAAGATGCCTTTGGAGCGTTTTTGTGAAGGTGACCATGTTTTTGATTTTTTTGACATATTTGAATGTTAATGTTTTTTATTTTTATCAATGAAACGCCTTCAAATGTATGATATTGAGAGGTTCAGGATATTCAACACCATCCAAATATGTGAGGCGATATGCTCTAGGACCAACCCTTTCTGAAATCATGTAAGGGCCTATCCAATTTGCCACAAATTTGTCTCAAAAATGCAATGGCAAATTTGAGTTATGTTGGTTCTCTTTGAGCACAAGATCGCCAACTTTGAATTCCCTCAAATGGACTTTTACTATTGTATGCTCATGCAAGGAAATTATGATAAATGTTGAGATGCTCCAATGCATTGACTTGGTGTTCATCAAGAAGCGTTAACTAATCAAGGTGGCCTTGTCGCATAGTATCATCATCTATGAAGTCCTTCAATGATACGTGCAAGGTTGGAATATCCAATTCTAGGGGTATGATGGCATCAGTCCCATATAAAAATGAAAATGGTGTTGCCCCAATGTGTGTCCGCACACTAGTCTTGTATACCCATAATGTAAGAGGTAATTGCAAATACCAATCCTTACAATTATCTTTCACCGTATTTCTCAATATGGAGATGATTTTTTTGTTTGAGGCTTCTGCTTGCCCATTTTCTTGCGGATAATAGGGTGTTGAAAAACTATGCTAAATGTGGTATTTGTTCATTAAAGTATGCACATTTTTATTCTTTAAATATGGCCCATTATTCGATATTATATTTGAAGGGACCTCAAAATGACTTATGATATTGTGGAGTATGAACTCCACAATCCTCGATCTAGTTGTCAATGTCAAGGGGATCGTTTCGACCCATTTGGTGAAATGCTCATTGGTCGTTATGATGAACATGTGTCAGCCTAAATATGGGGTAGATATCTTCCCAATAAAGTCTAGTCCCCACTATGAGAAGGGCCATGCTACCTAGATGGGTTACAAGGCTTGTGATGGCAAGTGGGTGAGGTTTGCATGATGCTGGCACTTGATTCATTTATTGACATACAACATTATTTTTCCATAGTGGGCCAATAGTAACCCATTCTCAAGATGCGCTTAACGATGGCCATGCCATTGAAGTGACAGCCACACAGACCATCATGAGCTTGCGAAATTGACCAAGATGCTTCATGGGGCTCAAGACAACTAAGGACCATTCCATCATAACCTCATCTATAGAGAATGTATCCTAGAAAAAATTATCTTGTCACATTTTTTTTAAAGGTTAATCTCTCAGTATGTGATAGGTCTTACGACATTATTCCAAGCTTTAGGAAATCCCATAATTGGGAAAGTTAATCCTGATAAGCCACAACTTCTATGGATAACACGACATGTTCTTCTTGTGATACAAAATTTTAGAACATATAATGAGAGGAAACCTTATGGTGAATGGTTGTACCACACTCCATAGGACATTGAGAGATCAAATATTCCCAAGGTGCTATTTGCAATACAGCTCTAACTTTGAAGGACCAATCCTGATTTATTTTAGATTGAATCATGTTGACTGACTCTAGATTGTCAATAACCTCACGTTGTATTACTGAGTGTGCAAGAAATTTCACATGAATGGTTGTGAAATCAGTAGACAGATTATGAGGGATTGAGGATCCCAAATATGGCATGGTGTCTACAAATTTGTTTGACATATGAGGGATTACCTCAATGTCATACCATTCTAGTCATGCTAGGTAAGTTTCAACAAGCTCTTTGTATGCTTTCAGGGTTGGGAACCTACATTGGAACAATCCTTTGACTTGGTTAACTATGAGCAAGGAGTCACCAAATATATTCAATCTTTTAATGCCCATTGCCATAGCCATTTGAAATCCCAAAATCAAGGCCTCATATTCTATGTTATTGCTCATGCAAGGAAAGTCTATCTTGAATGATAAGAGTAATGGAGCACCCTACGGTGTGATAAATACTATCCTTGCTCTGTCCCCTTGCTTGCACTTTGAGCCATTGAAGAAAATGCCATGTCTCTTTCTTTCTCAGGTTCTTCGAGTTTTTGAAGATCTGATAATGTGAAGATTGCATCATCAGATAATTCTATAGTGAGAGTTTTGCTATCCTAAAGAGGAGCCTTTATAATTGATCTGCTATGACTTGTCCCTTTATGGAATTTTGGATTATGAATTCTAGATCAAATTCCATCAGTAGCATGATTCACTTTGCAGTACAGGTGTTGTGATATGTCTTTCTCATCATGTACTGAAAAGGATTTTGTTTGGATATAACGTAGTTCGTATGACTCAAAATGTAGTGTCGCAACTTTTTGGTTGCAAAGAGCACTACAAAGCACAAATTTTCTACATACACATATCCCAGCTCATAACTCACCAAGGTGAGACTAATCCAATATACAACTTGCTCTTTGTCTTGCACATTCTTTTGGGCCAACATGGTGCCCAAAGAAAAATCAGTAGTTGATATGTATAGTAAAAATGGTATGTCTGACCTTGGTGGAGCCAATATTGGTAGTGTTGCCAGGTATGTTTTAATTTCTTACAAAGGATTATTTGCACTCTTCATCCCAGTGAAATGGGACATCCTTGCATAGAAACTGGTTCATGGGTCAACACTTATATGATAATTGAGCAATGAACCATTTGATGGATGCTACCTTGCCTTGTAGGCTTCTTAACTCCCTAATGTTGGTAGGGACAACCATTTCCAATATAGCATTTACCTTTGTAGGATTGACTTCGATGCCTCTCTTAGAAATGATGAACCCTAAAAGATTTCTATAATTTATGCCAAACATGCACTTCTTAGGATTTAGTATGATGTTGTGTTCAATGAGGTGATTGAAGACCTTTGTAAGGACTTGAGCATGCTCTTTTCGCAATAAATATTTGGCTAGTAAATCATCAATGTAGTCCAAGATCTTATGCATATAGTCATGAAAGATATATGTCATGGCCCACTGATACATGGCACTAGCATTCTTAAGGCCAAATGACATCACTTTGTAACATAATTTCCCCCATGGAGTAATTATAGTTGTCTTGTGTTGATCTTTAGGTTTGATTCGGATTTGATTGTATCCAAAAAACCATCCATTATAGAGAGCATCTCATGACCTGCGGTGGCATCAACAAGAGCATCTATGTTTGGCAACGAGAATGAATCCTTTGTAGTTGCCCTAGTTAAGTCTCTAAAATCCATGCAAATGTGAACAGTTCCATCTGGTTTTCCCATGGGCACCATGTTTGATACCCATTCAGCGTAGTCAATGGGAACTATGAAAATTGCATCCAATAGTTTTTGCAACTCATTCTTCACCATAAAAGTGACAATTGGATGCATTTTCCTCAATTTTTGCTTGACTGGCTTCTTTAGGGGATCCAATGACAGGTTGTGAGCAACTAACTTTGGATTGATCCTTGCCATGTCTTTGTAAGTCCAAGCAAAAATATTTTACCTCTCCTTAAGGAGAGGGATAAGGATGGTTTGTTCCTCTAGAGATAGACTTTCTTCGAACTTGAATTTCTTTGTTTGAGTAGGATCATCACTGATTTCCACCTTGAAAGTCACTTATATAGCCATATGTGACCCATCCTACAACTAGTGAGGTGTGGGTATCAAGTGAATATCATGCGGGATTTACAGGTCCTACTGACTCAGGATCCAAACTAGCATGGAACACGTCATAAAAATAGCGTGATGTAAAATGGAATGGTTGTAATGTCTCTTCACTAGAGAAAATATCCTCAAGCTCTATGGGTGAATTAGCATGATCCCCATCAATAGCTTCTATGTCAAGACAAAAAGGTTTAGTGGGATCTACTGGGTTATGAAGTGGAGTGGTCAAATCAATGGAGACCATGTTGATGAATGGAATGAAATCTCCAAGATCACATGGGTGAGCTTTTGTATTAGAGGTTTCCCTTCCATACTCATGATGAGGCTTTGGAGGAAATGGAATATCTGGATCTAGCCCATGATCAAGCTGGATAATAGGATTATTGGGATCTAACAGCTCTCTAAATGTAGGTGGATGGGGATTGATCGCGTGGTGAATGGCAACTAGGTCGACGGGTCTTCCCAAAAAATGTAAACCGAGGTCTATGGAACGAAGTGCTGCTTCTCATTCTATTAGTGCATTGACTTTCTATAAATGATGAGGCCCAAGATAAGCCATTTTAGTTTCATCTTCAAAGTCATCATCGCTCATCCAGAAACTATTAGCATTTGTATGTGGTCCCAAGATAAGGGGCTCATGTATTAGCCCTAAGTAGGGCATTTATGTCTCATATTCATATTCTTTGTCACTTATGAAGAAGCCATTTACATTAGTTTCTCATCCCAAGTCATGATGCCACTACCTTGATCCTAGGTAGGCTCTCTTTGTTGAGTCATCTAACTCATAGCCACTTTCATCCGATATGAATCCACTCTCATTGTGGATGGACCAAGTAAATTTGTATAAATAGTGAGGTCCATGATAGGCCAATCCTGCTTGTGCTTCATCATCACTTGCCACATATCCATTTTCTTCTTTTTATTTATCCCATGAGTTGTAACCCATTGGGGTGGCATCGATTATGGGGATTGGATGATAAGTTTTGTATGGTGCTATGCTCACCATAGCCACTTTTCTATTGCTTAGATGTTTTGTACTTGGTGGGTGATAAGGAATAAAATTGATGTCTTCTCCTAACACCAAGCTTAATCTGTCTAAGGCTACTACTAGAGAGTCATCCTGACCTCTGATGTGATAGTATAACCCAAACCTATCAGTGGGAAGCTAGTATTGTGGTTTGAATGGATGCCTACTCCCCTACTCATATATACCAAGACCTTAACCATACCAATGGCAACGTTCAAAGTAGCTTAGAGCAAATTCAGGATTAGAGAGGTAACTAACATTAACAATGAATAATTTATCATTATAATCTTCTTCATCAGTAGACTTATGGGTGCAGTCTAGTCAAACATAGACAAATTTTATCTAATTGGGAGGGATTCCAAGTGGAACAACTGTTCCCACTAGTGGTATTAAGTCTTTTGGTCACCCTATGTCTTGTGCGGACTCTATGATGGGCATGAATGTTATGTTATGCACAAGATACTCTCCTATACTTATACTTACCAAGTGTATAGTCACATGCTATGTGGATGATCCTATGGATGACACTGGCAAAGTGGGTTCTAGTATCTCCTCATCTTGATCCTGGAGATCTTCTTCTTCCATGGGACTTGGATTTTTCTCAATGGCTATGGTTAGCACTTCCTTGAGCTTTATTTCCTCAAATAAGGGTACCTTTAGCTTCTAATTGTCTTTTGGTTTAGATTTTTATGGTCTCTTAGAAGCATTATTCATGTTGGGCGCTAGATGATGTGTTGATGTAGATGGGTCCTTTTATACCCCTTTGTTCTTATCATTTAGTTGTGTAGCCATAGATGAAGGTCCTACATACAAGTGGACAGAAGGAATCACAAATTCTCCTATACAATCCACCTAATGAACATATTTTAATGGCTCTTCATCAACCAACACAACATAGACCTTGTTATCATGCACATACTTGACACATTGGTGTAAGATTGAAGGAACACACTTCATGTCCCTTAACCAAGGTCACCCTAAGAGGATGTATTGCATGGTCCCTTCTAATACATGACACATCATGTAGATGGTCTTATATCCCACCTTGATAGGTAGGAATATAATTCCCATAATATTGCATAAAGTATCATTAAAAGTCCTTAATGTGTAGGCTCTTGGGATGATATTAGATTTGGGGATCTTAAGGTGTTCTATTGTTGTTGTTGTGATGATGTTGATTGATGAAACTATATTTATCAAGACCCGCTTGAAAGGTAAATCATTGAATGATGCAAAAATGTGCAACAAAGGGTTTGGTAAGGTAGTAGGTACTATCTTAATCTTGTAATCATATAATTGGATTACAAGTTCTTGGAATTCTTGTACTTGTCCCACAAAATGAGTGAATGTATTTGGATCTTGTGGTTGGAGCTCAATTGTCCTTAAAATCTCCACCAAAGTCTTCCTGTGCTTTGGGGACTTTTGTATGAGCTCATAAATAGATAGCTTTTCCAGAGTCATTTGTAATATTTGCTCAAGTATACTCTGAATAGTCACCACAGGTCAGGTTGGTGGACATGGAATATTGTTTTACCCCTGCCTCTACCTAGGTGCAGTGGGGACATTAATGGGAGTTGTAGGAGGTTACAATTGACCATACCATCTACTCCTAGTTGCTATATTGACAATTTCAACCATCCCAACACACCTGTGGGTAGGCGTATCAACTTGAAACTGATTGAATTGTGCTCCTTGACCTCTAGGGGCCTCATGGTTTGGCAGCGGGTTTTTGTATATGCCCATATCTCTATTTTTAGGAGCCAGTGGGTTGTCAACTTTAATTTCTCCTACCTCAAACATGTTTTGCACCTAGTGCTTGAAACCAATGCAAACCTCTATTTTATGCCATGGTATCCTATGATAAGGGTAAAATTGATCTTCCCTATATCCTTTTGGTTTGGGATGGTTGGGATATATGAGAGGTGTATCGCTCAAATTTTTTACACCCTTACCTCAAGCTAAAGGATCCGTACCTGAAAGGGGGGTGAGAAAATGATGGAACAATACCTCGGACGGAGAGGCCCTTTGAAGGTTGCACCTCTCGGTGGAGGGATATAAAGGTGAAATTTTGACGGATGGTGGGGTTCACCAAGAAAATTTGAGTGGCTATTTCCATGCCTAGGTTTTTAAGAGGGTTTGATTTGTTCGTTTTATGTTCAATCATTCAGATTCCTAGGTTGGCCAAAATGAAGCTAAGATATTCTATATGAAGATTCTAATTTATATGAATACAGAAGACATAAATGAACCCTAATATGATTGAATACAGAGAATATATAAAATGAAGAATAGTACACTTGATTTCTGATGTCTGATGAATGTTCTAAAGCTTGTAGGAGTTCATATCGTCTTGAATATGACAAGATCATCTGTAATTTTATAGAATCATCCCAAAACATAGGAGATCATTCGAGATTGCCCAAGATCATTAGTGACCTGATGAATTTGTCAGGAGAATTCGTCAGAAACTTGCAATCAAGGAAACATACACCAAAAACCAAAAATACACTTGCAAGAATGATGCAAAATGATAGAAATAAGAGTATAGATGTTTGAATGATAAATCTAGATATCAAATTAAATGAGATGCACTATTTTGGAAACTTATTTTGAATTTTATCATGAAATTATGCTAAATTATGGGAACTCCAATATGCAAAATAGAAGTAAGTTAATCTAATGCATCAATAAATAAGGAAAATGAGATAGAGAATGCAAACTCAGGTCTTTGATTGCCCCCAAGCTGAATTGTAGACTGGATCATCTGTAATCGTACAAGATCGTCACTGATCTTAATAGGATCGTCTCAAATTGTAGTTGAATCACCTGTGACAATCCGAGCTACCTCCGACTGAAACACAATGAAATCCTACAACAAAACTTGAAAACAAAAGTGCGAATGATGGGAGATCAAGGAGGGAGTCAAGGATTTAGGGGGATAAACTAGAAAAATCCTAGTTTATATAGGATTAGGGGGAGATTAGCAGGTTGGGGATCATCCCAATCTGGGAGATCCTTAATGTGGGAATCTCCAACCGCGTAGACACGCTTCTGCCCAAGTTGGAGAGGTCGTTGAAACATAAGCTAATTGCAAAAATTTAGTTTTGGGATGAAATTGTCTGGATGTTATGTTCCAGATGAATTCGTTTGATTTGGGATGATATCGTTAGATCGACGATGATATTGTCATATCGACGATGATATCGTCCAACGGTCATAACAAACTCTAAAAATGGCATGAAAAACGAGGTAAGAGGTTAACGGACGATTTCAAGGTTAAAATTCAAATTTCTACTTTTTACTAATGGTTTAACTGTGCCAATTTTAGGATGCTACATTTTACCCCCTCTTTATCGCATTTTCCAAAAAAAATACGTTAAAGACGAGTTCTTCACGCTTTACAAGAAAGCAAAAAAAATTATTCCATTTTTTAGATGATAATTCTAGGTCAAATTGTACGACTGTTTATTATGGTGCCCCCTCCGAGTTTTTACCCAAATCGAACGTTTGAGGTAAAAGCACGAAAAAGCAAAAATTAAAAAATGTTATTTTTTTGAATAAAAATAAAAAAATAGGGTAAAACCCTAATTCATTTTTACTATTCACTTTCACCATTTTAGAGCTCTGTAGGCAAAATGGTGGAGACAACATAGATCGACAGAGATCCGACGTGGGTTGTGGGTAAGGATCTAAACCTAGTTTTACTATGTTTTTAACTTGATTTACTTAAATTTTTGACTTGAATTTTAATTTTTTTGGGCATCACGGCCATTTTTAGGCCGATGACGAAATCGTCTTTATATTGTCGATTTTGTCTAGGGACGAAATCAGAGAAATAGAGATGATCCCATCCAATAAGGGGCGATCCTAAAATTGAAGAAGTGAGACGATTTCGTCCCTTATTGGAAAATCCCGTCCAATAAGGATGATTTATCTCAATTTGGTACGATATCACCCAATAATGGGCGATATCAACTTTAATTTTAATTGATTTTTTTTTTTATTTTTTTATTTTTTATGATTTTGTACTAGTGATTTTTTTGTTGTTTTATTGCTTATTTTTTAGAGGGTATTGCTAAATATTCGGGAGTGGAAATATGGTGGTCTAAGAGATAATTTGGCCATGCTCGATCAGGTCGAGTGAGATAGATTGGTAGAGGTATGACTGCAACATGTGGCAGAGATGCCACAAATTTCTACAGACATGGGGCTATTGACAACCCTAGCAGAGATATGGTATCCGGAGTCATCCTGCTTCTGAATACCAATAGGGGAGATGAATCCCACTCTAGAGGATTTATGGAGGATCTTGAGGATCCCCATACATGGTTGATTCATGATGCCTTCGGCCAATCAGGGCCATGCCATGATGAGATTGTGTGCAGACCCAAGCTTCGCCCTAGAGAAGGGCAAAGTGAACATCGAGGCATTGAGGTGGATGTCTGGGGCATCTTGGTTGACCTAGGTTTTGGTAGGGGTGGTGGGTGGTCTTCTTCTATGCCACCAAAGAATATGCAGATTACCATGGCTACTGTTAGATGTGGTCTGACATGAGAGACCACAGATACAGGTTTGCTTGGGGTAGCTTTGTACTGTGCTGCTTGTATAGGATCCTTTATGGGGTCATATACAAGGGGGGTCGATGTCTAGTGTTGACATCGCTTCTACATGTTTGGTGTTGGGAGCACATTATGGTGCGAAGGCCGATAGGGCTTCCACTGATAGGAGTTGACAGGGAGAGACCCCGAGTTTTCTACTGGTGGCTCTAGAGAGGGTCACAACGATGGATAGATCTATCGATGTCCCAAAGGTTTTTGGATAACCTCACCCCAGATCAGATCACCTAGACCATGGAGAGAGCATCCAAGGTGGGTAGAGTATGGACAGGAGTTGGCTCACATCAAGTGAGTCATATGGTTGAGGACATAGCAGGGAGAGGTAGAGCTCCATCGCTATGACCAATTTTTGAGGTAGTTTGGTCTATAGAAGGGAATCCCTAGTCTTAGGGATTATGAGTACTACCAAAATATGTGGGATAGTACCACACTGAGTGGGGCTCCAGACATGCAGAGGTTCTGGAGTCAGGATGCTGATGATGCCCCCATTCAGCTAGTGGGTGGGTATGACATAGGGATAGCAGATGGGTATGATTCCTGGTATGCAGGCATCCACACTCCTTGAATTACGATGGCATAGGGTCTGATGCACATTGTAGTGCAATGTATGGAGAGGCGATGCCAAGCTGCCATCGATGTAGTGAGCGGTCGCATAGGGAGGGATCAACGACGACCTCCTTAGGAGAGACACTAGAGAGCACCATAGGCTTTAGAGAGACAGTAGCATCCAGAGGGGAGGGAGGAGAGAAGAGAGGAGAGGAAATACAGACTCCCTCCTCAGTAGAGGGATAGGCCACCATCACCCGATAGGGTCAAGGGTGTCAAAGTGGGAGAGAGTAGCGAGATGGCAACTCTTCAGGTAGAGAATGTCTGCATATGAGCTCAGGTGTAGACTCTGTAGGATGAGGCTACATGGCTCAGGGCTCGAAGTAGAGGGGCGAGCATTCTGGAGCTGGTGCCATTGGTTTCTTAGACCATGTTCTATCAGGGAGTGTACTACCAGCTGGTTCTATAGGGCTAGAGGATATAGTTGCCAGTCGACATTGCGAAGCCAATTAGGATGGGGTCATCGAGGACATCATCATGATCAACATCGAGGACCCATGATATAGGATGAGCTTCAATGGGACCACCTCCTGCACCTCATGGCGGGATATGAGATGAGGTTGAGAGCTTGAGGTCTTTTCGAGGCTAGATGCATGTTGTACATAGACTATTTTTGAGATGATTGAGTATGCCAGGGTATAGATTGTCGCATACCAATCCATTTTGATATGATGTATATACTTCTTGATATATATATGATGTTATTTTTGTGATATGACTTGTGCATATGTTTTATGATGCTTTAATATTTTAATTGTTGATTGACTATTCATGTAATTATGTTGTTGAAAATATTATAATTTTATGTCATGCTATAAAATTAAATGAAATAATTTGATGTAAACAAATTGGTTGTTATGGTGTGTTTTGATGAAAATAAAGTGTCTTCTAACAATAATTTCAAAGGAAATTGTCGCTATTACATGACCATTTCATGGAGTCGCCGCTCGCTAGGTCATCAAGCTAATCCCAGTATGAGAGAAATATTGCTAAAAGTAAAAGGGTGCTTAAGAGACTTTATTAAGACTTTGTGTTGTGATGATGAAAAGTAGTGATGATTTATTTTCATATTTCCATGAAAATCTTATGCATGAAATACTAAAAATATGATTTTTTCTAGGCATAAAATTCCTAAGTATGATAGCAATTTGAATAATTCCCTAGGAATTATACCATCATCACAAAAAAATGAATGTTGACATAATGAAATGAAATAGGAAAGTTTTCGTTCTTTTTAAAGCACAATTGTGTAACATAATGATTTAAGCCATATGCTTTTATGGATTAAATAAATAGAAAATAAAATTAGAACGATGGTTTGCGCTAGGCATAGAATTTTAGGTATAGACTTATACCATCATCACGAAATCCAAAGAAGAAATTGATATAATAGTTTTATTGCATAGTTGTTTTTTTTTTATTTTGAGATAAAAAAAAAATATACAAATGAGGACTTGCACTAGGCATAAAATTTCAATTTAGGTTTAGGAACTATACCATCGTTGCAAAAGTCAAAAATATATAAATGTGACTTTATTGCTAGATTTGTGAACATGTTTTGCAAGAAAATTTTGGATTTTTGAAAAAAAATGTATTTAATTGATTTTACGCTAAGCATATATTCTCAGGTAAGAAATTCAAATTAGTCCAAAAGATTTGAATAAATATTGTAAATTATTTCAAAGACAAAATTTAGATTTATAAGGAACCCCGTGTGCATACGTGAGTTCATTGTCGATCTTGATCTATCATAATGATACAAAATCTCTCAAACACAAATGTGTGTGCAATTGCAATGTTCATTTAATGATTTTGAGAAAGAGATACAAGTAATTTGAATTAACCAAATGAGTATTCGTTGACCATGATTTATATGCATGTAATTGTACCAGACTACTGTGTAAGTAGGGTCATCAAGAGCTAGCTGATCCATAAATGGACATAGGTCTGTACAAAATAAGGTCACTAATGTGATAGACATGTCACCATGCAAAAAGGAATTACCCAAGGCCAAGCAAGTTGGGCACAAACCACCTGTTATGGGGCTTACCTCACAGTTTTTGAATAATTGAGAATTCCAGGGATTCAAGCTCATTCACCTTTCTTTTCTTTCAAAGGGTAGGAGGAAATTTTATTGCTTTTTCTTATTCTCTTTTATTTCTCTTTTTGATTTTTTTTTTTGTATTTTGTATTTTGCTTGACACTGAGATAATGCTAAAATATTGCTGAGATGGTACAAAATGATACTACAATAGTGCTTCTGAATAATTTCTCTTTTTCTCATGATTTTTTCTTGATTTTCTTTTTCTTTTTCTTCCTATACTAGGGATACTTGCTCGGATTGGCTGTAGAGCAAGGGATTTTTATTCTAGGCAGGGATGAGCTTGTCCTTTTGTCAATTCTCAAATAGTCTAGACCATGTGCATGATAGGATAGCAGGGGAAACTTTTCACTCAAGATACCACTTCTACTGTGTATCATTGTTTTGAATTTGCAATGAAATCATTTTAATGTGAAAAGGTGTACTTGGTTCAAGTAAATAACAAGATCAATTCTCTATGCTCAAAACTTTATTTAATTCAACTATGGACTTTGATATAAGAGAGATTAATAATCATACCAAATAAGATCAAGATATTTATTCATGTGAGTGTGAAAGTGAGGGATTCCAAATAAATGCTAATTTATCCAAAATAACTAAAAATATAACTGCAATACTTCAAGAATTGATAGGTGCAAAATAAAAGATGTTTTTGAGGATTTTGATGATTTTGATTTTTTTTATATTTTGATTTTAATTTATGAATTGAGAGAATATATAATATTATTGTTTTTGAAATTTTTATATGAATTACTAATATGAGATAATATGTATAATATATACAGTGACGAAATTACCAGATTTATGCATAATAGCGCTTAAGATGCATAATGTTCATAGGCTCTTTAAGATCTTTACCATCTAAGGTAGCTAATATGTATGCTCCCGATCCAAATTTAGCAGTGATAATATATGGCCCAAGCCATTTAGGCTCAAATTTTCCTTTAAGGTATTTAGTTGCATTAGTATTTTTTTTATTTTCTTTTAAGATGAGGTCGCCGATCTCAAAGGATCGATTATGAAATTTCTTGAGATATGCTTGTTTGAGCTTGTTCTAGTAGGCACGAAGATGCTCCAAAGCATTAATGTGCTTCCCATATAGGAGTTCCAACTAACTAAATCTACCAGCATGATATTCATCTCCTACTTCAGTATCTTGAAGTAGTAGAGACAAAGAACGAACTTCTAGTTCAAAGGAAAAAATAGCTTCAACGCCATAAACCAAAACAAAAGGTGAAGTTCCCATGGGATTACGAATGCTAGTTCGATAAACCCATAAAGCAGGATATAATTGAATGTGCCAATCATGGCAATATTTATTGACCAGTCTCTTGAGGATTTTAATTAATGTTTTATTAGATGCTTCTGCTTGGCCATTACCCTAAGGATAATAGGGAGTGGACCAACGATGTTGAATTTTATATTTTTGACATAGTTTCTTTACATATTTGTTTTTGAAACAAGTTCCATTATCCGAGATGAGATTTGTAGGAATTCCGAACCTACAAATAATTTGATTAAGAATAAACTTGGAAACTTGCATTCCAGTGCAAGAAGCTAATGGCATAACTTTGACCCACTTCATAAAATACTCGGTGGTGGTTATGATGAATTTGTGTCCATCAGATGACACAGGATTGATTTTTTTGATGATGTCTAAGCCCCATTTTGAAAAGGGCTAAGGAGATGAAATAGCCTACAGTTCTTGTGTAGGTGCATGGACAAGATCAGCGTGTTTCTGGAACTTGTCGCAATGGCACACGTAATCGTGTGCATCATTTTCCATGGTAGGCCAAAAATATCCTATCCTAAGGAGCTTCTTAGCAATGGCGCTACCACTAAAGTTTCCCCCACAAGATCCATCATGGGCTTCACTCAAATATGATCTAGACTCTTCTAGATTCAAACATCTTAATAGGATACCTTCAAAAAATATCCTATATAACGTATTTCCAATTATTATTAAGCGACTTGCTCATCTACGTAACAAACAATGCTGGTTTCTATTAAAACCTTTAGAGAAGGTCCCATTTTGAAGAAAATTTAGGATTTTAGTGTACCAAAGTTTAGGAATAGTTTCATTGATTAGAAACATGTCCAAAGGTTCCAAGCATGATTTAGTTGAAGTAGGTTCGTGGAGTTGACAAATAATGATGGTAGAATATTCATCATCTAACTCCAAGGGTAAAAGAGATGCAGCTACGACCATAGCATCAACCGCACGATTGCTAGTTCTAGGAATAGCTCCCAAGGTAACTTGATTAAATAAAGATATTAATTGTAATACATATGCTTTATATGGGCATAATTTATCATCTTTGATCTAATAAAAATCATTAATTTTATTTATAACAAGCTGATAGTCACTGAAAACTAATATATTTTTAATTTTTAGTGCCAAGGCAGCTCGTAATCCAAGGATTAGAGCCTCATATTCAACAGTGTTATTAGTACAGGAAAACATTAATTTAAAGGATAGAGGTATGATATGTTTCTATGGAGATATTAAAATAATACCTGCACCAGCCCCACTCATGCATCGAGATCCATCAAAGTATAGGGACCATTTCTCTAAATGATTTGCCTCTAGGTTAAGGCATTCATCAGGAAACTCAATGACAAGGGGATGGGTGGATTATAAGGGTGCAACATCTAATTGATCTACTATGATTTGACCCTTAACAGACTTCTATCCTATAAATGTGAGTTCAAACTTGCTTAGAGAAAGAACCCACTTTGCTATGCGACTAGACAAAGAAGGTCGACTCATGAGATACCGCAAGGGATCGGATTTAGCAATAACGTATGTTTTTTGATTGAGCATATAATTGCGTAGTTTTTGTGTAGAAAATATGACTGCTATACATAACTTCTCTAATTATATGTAGCAGGTTTCATAACTAATTAATATTCTGCTAATGTAATAATTAGCACGCTTTCTTTTCTCATCATCAAGTTGAGCTAACATAGCTCCTAAAGCAAAATCTAAAGCAAAAATATACAAGATAAATGGGCGATCAGGTTTAGGTGGCAAAAGTACAGGAGGGTTAATAAGATATTGTTTTAGGAGTTCAAATGCTTCCTTACATTTATCGTCCCAATGGAAAGATACATCCTTCTTAAGAAGCTTAAGAAAGGTTCCAGTTTTATCCACCAGCTTATCGATGAAGCGACGGATAGCTTGAAGCTTACCTTGTAAACTCTATAATTCAGATATATTTGTAGGTGCAGGTATATCAGTGATAGTCGTAATATTAAGAGGGTCAATTTTGATGCCACGTAAAGAAACTATAACCCCCAATAATTTACCTGACTTAACTCTGAATATACATTTGGCTGGATTCAATCGGATAAGATATTCCCTTAATCGATCAAATAATTTTCTCAAGTTATCTAAATGGTCATCTTCTTCAGTAGAATGAGCTATAATATCATCTACATAATCATGTAGTATATCATGCATCATATCATGAAAGATATAAGTCATGGATCATTGATAAGTTGCACCTACATTCTTCAAACCGAATGGCATCACTTTCCAATAGAAAGTCCCCCAAGGGGTAATGAAGGCTATTTTAGTTTGATCTTCAGGAGCTATCCTGATCTGATTATAACCAAAAAATCCATCCATTAAGGATATCATTCCACTCCCAATAGTAAAATCAATGATTTGATCCATATTGGGAAGGGGAAAATCATCTTTAGGGCATGCAACATTAATATCTCTAAATTCTGTACAAACCCTAATCTTAGTAGCTTCTTTCTTAGTTACTAGAACTACATTCGAGATCCATTCAGCATAATCAATGGCTTGTATAAAAATAACATTCAAGAGTTTTTCTAACTCCCCTTTGAGTAGTAAGGACACTTTAG
The DNA here is from genome assembly GCA_028583015.1 of Wollemia nobilis. NCBI lineage: Eukaryota > Viridiplantae > Streptophyta > Pinopsida > Araucariales > Araucariaceae > Wollemia > Wollemia nobilis. The sequence continues at coordinate 1,614,429 of JAQPPZ010000574.1, read as the reverse complement.
GATGCATTTTTATAAGCTTCTGCTTAACAGTTTTAGCATCCGGATGCACTACTAGGTGATGCATAACTATAGAAGGGTCTAAACTCGGCATATCTTCATATGTCCAAGAAAAAATATCTTCATATTCTTTAAGAAATGCAATGTATTTATCCTATTTTTCTTGACTCAATTTTGATCCAATGTTGATTATGTGAGGGTTATTGTTGGTTCCAATGTTAATTTTTATGACATTTTATACTTCCATGTGTAGGTCTTTCTCAAAATTATATGGGGCGGGTGAAATTCCCAATTCTTGTAATTCTTCCAAGGTTAGCTTGGATAATTCGTCTTGAGGAGTCGTGGCCTCAAGCTGGGCTATACTAGGTATAAAGCCATCAAAATAAAATCCATTATGTAATAATTCCTCAATGGAGACATCGTGGAAGATATCTCCCTCCAACTCATCATCGAATTCAGCGATCATCTCAGGATAAGCTATGGATAGCATATTACATGTGAATGTCTTATTCATTAAACACAAAGCATCGCGTTCATCTAAATAATCTTGGTAACATATAAGATGGTCATCATCCTCAAATGGGAATGGCTGACCATTACTAGAAAATAGGCCCACACCACATCGGGCGGGCCACGCTTCTACCTCAAAAAGTTATTTCATACCATTCTGGAAAGGTCCCAAACCTTTCCATTTATATCCCAATTTAATCATTATAGGTTTGGCTTTAATATACTCATTAGTAAAATAACATCGAGCATATCCATCATAATGAGTTCTGAGGTTTCTAGGTATTCTACCCCAGTCATATCCCTTATAAATAAAGGCATAGCTCCTAACTTGGTAAATACTTCCCATAGGCTTTGGGAGGCCCAAAGTACGAGGAGATGATGGCAAATTATTTAAAATAAGGGAATATTGCATAGAAGCATTCGTTTCTTCTGATATAAGATTTTTAGATAGATCGGGTAAGAGCTTGTCAGTAAGAGCATAAGAGGTAGAAGGAACATTCCCTATGTCTTTCGATGTGGAAAATATGAATTTTGTGGATGTAGACGGTGTATATGTGTTGATAGATGGGTCTATTAAAGGGATGGAAGTTATAGGAGTAGAACAAGAGACATTGGTTGTGGGATTAGGATCTTTCTTGGGTCCTAATGCAGTTTATTCAGAAGATGGTTGAGCAATATGTGGAGGTGCAAATGATGGAGAAGAATTAGATGATGTTGTGGGTGTGAGTTTCACATGTTTATATGAATAATGAGAATTAGGATGTGTGGATGACAGAGCGGGAAAAAATTGAACTCCAATAGGTTCTGCCAAAGCACACATATCAAAGGGCCTTGGATTACCATGAATGGTAACCAACTGATTCTTAAATTTGAACTTAACACATTGATGTAAATTTGAGGGAATATCAAGCATCGTGTTGATCCAAGAATGACCCAAGAGTATATTGTACGATGCAAGGCAATGTACAATAAACACAGTCATATCCAAGGTTCTTGTGCCAACCTACAATGGAATGGTAATAACTCCACATGTTTCTTATGTTTTGTCATTGAAATATTTTATGATCATATCAGTTCTTTTTATTTCATCACTTCTAAACCCAAATATTTGGTAGAAGTCAAAAGTGCAGATATTTAAAGATGAACCATTATCAATCAAAACTCATTTGACTACTACATCTCCAATTAAGGCAATAATATACAAGGGGTTATCTTTATGTAAACTATGTTGTGGTATGTCTCTATCCCAAAAGTCAATACAATCAACTTCACGAGCTATTATAGTATCGACCATGGCTTCAATTTGAATATCTTGTGGTACCATCATCTGAATTAATGTGAGCATTAATTCATCTCTATGTGTAGGAGAAGATCTTAAAAGGTCCAAGAGAGAAATTCTAGTTGTAATATTTGATAATTTTTCATTAATATTATAGAGGTTTAGGTTGAACATTAGGTGAATGATTCCCTTTATTAGGAACCTTCAAAACAAATGGAGCTGATCCACCATTCTAAATTTGATCTTTTTGAGAATTTTGAGCTTGTTGTCTAGTAACAGCTTCGATGATACCCACAATATTATTCTGCGGATGATAAATGGGTCTTGGTCTAGTGTTTATGGCTAGCTCATTAGAAATTAGTCAGTGAGACGATGGTCTAGTAGTGACTCTTCTTGGAAATTGCTCTTCTGCAACCATATAACTTGTGATAGGGTGAATAGGATCTGATTCATCTTTAGAACTATTCGATTTATTTGATGTGATTTCCATATCACTCTCAGTATCATATTTTGTATCACTAAGATTAGGTATCTGAATATTATATAGAGGCCTGGTTGTAACCATGGATAAAGTTGTGTCAAATATTTCTAGATCATGAACAGGTAAATGCCTGCTAATAGTTCCTACATATCGGGTAGGAGGAGGGACATTATGATGTTCAACTTGATTAGCCACCTCCTTACCATGTTTTGGTAAGGGATTTTGAAATATGTCCAATGACTAATTGGCATTCTGATTCTGGTTTTGTGGGGTGTTATTTTGAACATTATTAGGAGGATTTTGCTTAGGTTGAAAGGCTTGCACCTCCATCTCATTGTTATCAATCAAGTCCTGTATTTTATGTTTTAATCTTTTACAAGAGTTGGTAGTGTGTCTAGGTCCTCTATGGAATTCACAGTGTAAATCTGCTCTGTATCCAGGTATAGTTGGATCAGGTTCCTGAATATTTGGTAATTGAATCAAACCTCTTTCTAATAATTTTGGTAGAATAGTTGATAAAGGTTTATTTAACCTAGTAAATTCTCGAGGAGTTCTATCAGGAGGTTTTAGTATAAACTTCTTTACTGTCTTCGTAGCATTAACATTAGCAATATTTCTACTATCAGTGACTCCATCACCCACAACTTGTTTATTCTTATATTGATTTTTAGATGTTTTTTCATCGTCTCTCTTTTTAAGCTGGCCTCTCCTAATGAGAGCATCTTCCACTCTTCGGGCTAAGTCTATAGTCTGATCGAAGGTGGTCAAAGTAGCAATTGATAATTCATAAGATAGTTGCTCTTGCAAATTATTAATAAATATGTCCAACATCTCCCTATAAGGTAACACAAAGTGCAATTTTCATATAAACTGTCTCCACCTAGCTAGGAAATCAGCAAAGCATTCCTCTTTGCCCTATTTTAAGTTATACAAATCTTTAATGGTCACATCTCTTTTTATGTAGGCACTAAATTGATGAACAAAAGACTCGGTAGTTTCTTAGAAATTCCTCAAAGAATTAGTGGGTAATTTATAATACCACTCTAATGCCTTTCTCCCAAGATTTTTGGGAATATTTTTAGTAATAACAAGTCATCATGTGATATATCATGACATGCTATCCTAAACATATGAATATGCTCTATGGGATATTCGGTTCCTTTATATATGGGAAGAATAGGCATAGAAAAATGTTTAGGATACGGCTGTGCTACGACTATAGGATATAAAGGCTAACTACACATCTCTTGATAATTGTACGAGGGACGATAGGGATCTATCTGGTCCATACGGGAAACTAAATGTTTCACCACGACTTCCAGATTGCTAGTTTGTCCACCATATTGGTTCTGTGGCACATAGGTATGGGATCTATGAGCGTATGATGGTGTGACACAAATATTGTATGTTATATTGCTATTATGCAAAGTTTTGGTAGGAAGAGTATTATGAAGGGGATTTGTAATAGTATTATTTTGTACCTTAGATTGTTGGTAATTGGTGTTTAATTTTGTTTTGGTTTTTTGTTGATTTAAGGTATGTTGATCAAGAGCTTGGCGAAATAAAGCAATAAATGATGGTTTATTTTGTGCGAGAATAACCCTAGGCTTTTTAACAGGCACTTTAGATCATTGGGTAACCTTTTGTTGTTGCATGCTCTGGATCGTAGCTACTATATCCAAATTGGATGGTCCAGCTTGATCACTCTCTTGGTCAATAAAGTACAAGGGATTAGTGTGTGTTTGAAATACTTCTTATAGAGTTTCTTGAGTTTCACTAATTCGATCCTTGTCCATATGGGATGCTCTATTAAAAACACAAATATTAGTGTTAATGAACTTCCATAATTGCTCCATGTTCTCAAAAGTGATAGATCCTCCCAAAGACATTTTAGGGGATGAGGATCCTTCCTCTCTAATAGTTTCTTCTTGTTCATTTCCTACAACAAGCTCTTCTTCTTGCTGGTCTAGGGTTTCTTCTTCCTGAACTTGGTCCTCAGGAGGGACATTTTGGTTAGTTAATGGTCTTCCTAACAAATCTTCATCTTCTTGGGTTTGTTTTCCATTCCTAAGTCTAGGCATTGTGCTAAACTTAGGTTTTAGAAAATATATATACTTATATATATGCGATATGATTGAGAGGTATATATTTGAACTATATACCTACCATAATATTTTAAAAGGAAATGTTTTGTTATTTTGTTTTTTTTGTTTTTTTTGTGTGATTTTATTATATTATTATTTTGTGAGAATAAAAATAACAAACATCATGCTAGTTGCAAAAAACAATAGTAGAAAGAATAACTTAGCTTTCTATGAATATTTTATGGATATCATTGATAGGGTCAACTTCATCAGGAGTCACGAAATGGTCCTCTTCAAATTGGAAGTTGTTTTTCAAGAACTTGACAAAGTGTGCTATGGTAATATGATCTATTTCAGACTCTGACATGTAAAAATAAAGTTCATGGCAATACTCTCAATACAACACAACTCTAGGAAATCTATTCCATCTCTTTATATCCGTAAGAACGACTTCTTGATCCACTATACAAGATAGAAATTTATGTACTACAACTACGTTCTCAAGGTATTCCTCAAAGGTGTATAATTCAGAATACACAAGTGCTCTTTTATTGGCTAACCACCTATGGCAAGCTCTCTAAAGTTCATGATACAAAGTCACCTGATCAGGATCCAAGATTCTATCTAGGACAAACCTCTTAATTTTCCTAAGTTCTACAGATCTAGATTCAATAATACCCAATATCCTATCAAATTCGTCCCACAAAGGTTGGGCTCTATATGTTTGAGGTACTCTAAGCACATCAGTAATCTCTATAGTCGTTAATTGAATTTCAACATTTATGGAGACAACTAGTCTTCTATTATAATCTACCATCTAAATATGATATGTAAATTTAACAGTTTTCAAATGATTCTAGATGTTCTTAATAATGTTTTTTTTTTTTTGGATTGTTTTCAAAAGGTGTTTTTAGTTTCACGTCGGGTTCACCAAAATGTATCGTCCAAATTTTTTGCACCCTTACCTTCAGGCTAAAGTATCCATACCTGAAAGGGGGGTGAGAAAAGTATGGAACAATACCTCGGATGGAGAGGCCCTTTGAAGGTTGTGCCTCTCGGGGGAGGGGTATAAAGGTGAATTTTTTACAGATGGTGGGGTTCACCAAGAAACTTTGAGTGGCAGTTTCCATGCCTAGGTTTGAAAGGGGGTTTGATTTGTTCATTTTATGTTCAATCATTCAGATTCCTAGGTTGGCCAAAATGAAGCTAAGCTATCTATATGAATATTCTGATTTATGTGAAGACAAAAGACATAAATGAACCCTAATATGATTGAATATAGAGAATATATAAAATGAAGAAGAGTACACCTGATTTCTGATGTTTGATGAAGATTCTGAAGCTTGTAGGAGTCCAAATCATCTCGGATATGATAGGATCATCTGTAATTGTACAAAATCATCCCAAATCATAGGATATCATCCTATATCGTCCAAGATCATCAGTGACCTAAAGAATTCGTTAGGCAAATTCGTTAGAAACCTACAATCAAGGAAACAGACACCAAAAACCAAAAATACACTTGCAAGAATGATACAAAATGATAGAAATAAGAGTATAGATGTTTGAATGATAAATCTAGATATCAAATTAAATGAGATGCACTATTTTGGAAACTTATTTTGAATTTTATCATGCAATTATGCTAAATGAGGTGAACTCCAAGACGCAAAACATAAGTAAGTTAATCTAATGCATCAATAAATAAGGAAAATGAGATAGAGAATGTAAACTCAGGTCTCTGATTACCCCCTGTTGTGGCTGATCCACAACACACCCCAAAATTGGGGACCCACTTTTTTTTTGCATGCTTTCAAAGAAGATCTTAGTGACCCAGATGCTAAAAATCAAGAAAAAGGGGCAAAATTGCACAAGGATAAAAAATTGTCGTGATATCGCGACATGTCATGCCATCGCTGCCAAAAAATGAAAATTGTCGCGATATCGCGACATGTTGCGCCATCACTGCCAAAATTGTCACGATTTTGCGATGTGTTGCGCTGTCGTAGCCGAAAATGAAAAAGTGTCGCGATATCGTGACATGTTGCTCCATCGCGGTCCAGAAAGGAGAGAGAAAAATAGAATGGAAAATTATCGCGAAATCATGACATGTCACAAAATTGCGGTCAAAACAGTCAAACAGGGCAAGGCACTAAAAGCATTGCGATTTCGCGATAGAAAGCAGCAAAAGGGCACGAAGTGAAAAAGCATCGCGATTTCGCGACAGAAAGCAACAAAAGGGCACGAAGTGAAAAAAACGTCGTCATATCGCGACAGAAAGCAGAGAAGTAGTACGGAAGGAAAATATGTCACGATTTCATGACATGTCACATTTTCATGGCCAAATACAACATAAGCAGCCCGAAAGAGAAAAGCGTCGTGATTTCACAACGAAAAGCTGGCAAAGTGGTACGGAACGGAGAAGCATCGCGATTTTGCGACAGAAAGTTGCCAAATAGTCCCGAATGAAAAGGCGTAGCGATTTCACGATAGAAAATAACCAAGGTGTATGAAATAGAAAAATGTCACGATTTCGTGACAAAAATCTGTAAGACAGCGCGAAACGAAAAAGTGTCGCGATTTCATGATAGGAAGCAGTCGAGGCGTACGGAGATGAAAAACGTCGCGATTTCATGACAAAAAAATAGCAAAGTGTATGGAATGAAAAGTTGTCGTGATATCGTGACATGTCACCATTTTGCTGTGCATGAAGGCAAGAAAGACTGCTGACAAAAAATGTCGTGATATCGTGACATGTCACATTTTTGCGGTGAAAGTAAAGGAACAAAGCTACAAGCATAAAAATGTCGCGATATCGCGATAGGCTATTTTTGGTCACGATTTGTAGGGGCCGTTACAGAACATACAAAAAAGTGCAGAACACATGGCATACATGTGTAAGAGCTGCAAGGGCGTTACAGGTCACAGAGAAGATCAAGCGTTTCGAGGTCGAACATAAAATCAAAAAAAATGAAAATGCAGGGAAGGTGAAACGAAGTGATCTGGGAGATGAAGCGAAGCGTCACAGGGCGAACCAGATAACACTGCCAGAAAGTATAAAAGTAGAAGCACAGATTGGTACAAAGGTCAAAAAACTGCTATGGGCAGAGCTGCAATGCCTAAGGTGATAAGCCATTCTGGGCCTGCTCGGGAGTGTTTTTCTTCCTTTCTTCTGGTTTTGAGAAAACCAGAGAGTCTGCTATTGTAACATGATTTATTTTTAATGCAGAGTGTTCAGAAATTTGCATCTTGTTGGCAAGAAAGAAGGAGTCATTTTCTACATGCAAGATTTAATTGTTTTATTTTCCCCTTTCAGATTTCTAGGATTATAGGTGAAGTTTAATGCAAGTTCTCTTGGTTGCTTCATGCGAATGTCTAAATATGAAATTACAGTCAAAACCCCAGAGACCAGCACTTAACTTACCTGGATTGTGCGTGTTTGCAGGTTCAATAAGTTAGGTTGCATGCATGGAAATCTCATTATATTTAGTTTTGCCAGGACGGGATAGCATCAAACTGAATGCAATTTTAATTTCTTTTTCTTTTGCATTTTATTTTCTTTTTGCTACAATTTATTTTTCAGAAGTTCCAATTTTATATTTCAAGCATTAAAATAAAATAAAAAAATTAAAAAACTTCAAAATCCATAAATAATTCCTTCATTTTATGGCATTTCATTAAATTTCATTTTGAAGTTACAACATGGTTATTTAAGGACCAAATCACATTTGCTTTATTCGGGTTCAATGAACAATCATTAAATTTCACAGTAAAATAAACCACAGTGCCCCTTGTTTTCAGTTACTTGCAACCACTAAGGTGTTCCAAGCATTTTAATTGAATATCTTTGTTGGAGATCATTAATACACAGATGCAAAATGCTAACATAACAGGAACCTTGGAGAAGTTACTTGTTTAATTTCTTTGCAAGCAGAGGATTTAGAACCCAAATCCTATCGGAGAGTGTTTTCACAATCGGGTGAAAATACCACTCAACAGATTGGCACTAGAAGGAGGGCAGGATGGGTTTATTTTAGTGAGATTTAAATTTTTTGTATATTTCATGCCGTACTGATTGTTATATTTAGCCTTCTAACACCACTCAACAGATTGGTGCTAGGAGGGCCGAACGGGTTTATTTTAGTGTTATTTAAATTTAATTTTTTTATGCTTTAGTCCTCTAACACTCAGCAGATTGTAAAAGGACGACCTGAATTTATTTACTTGTTCTATTTTAAGCAATTCAGGTATGCTGTATATTATTCTAACACTTTTTTGATTGTCCATACAGAAATATGTGATTTGATTTAATTTTGAAAATTTTGGTCTCATGCAATTACTTGACATTTGATTTTAATAAGTACATATCTTGGTTGATGCTAACTTGATTTTTTTTTTACCTTGCAGGTTGAATATTCAATAGATTTGGTTCTAAAAATACATTTTAAGTTTCACCAATGGCAACACTTGAAGAGCAAAGGGTATCCTTGAGAGCTGAAATAGTGTCTCTAAGAGAGAGAATGGTATCAATGATAGAGGATCATTATAAGGGTTTGTCTATACCTGTGGTACCCTATCAAATTCCTACAATGTTATTGGATTTTTTACGGTGTTTTAATCAAGAGGTGCCACTAGGATACTTGCAAAAACTGCATGTCTACAAGAATACATTATGTCAATTCCAGATTTTCTATGAGGAGGTGGCTTGTAAGTTATTTGCATACATTTTGGATGATAAACCATTATTTTGGTATAGCCAACTACCCATGGAGGTTAGGACTTCTTGGATACAACTAGAAGCAGCCTATCTTTACCATTTTGGTAATCAGGTTGACTTAGAAATCTTGAAAAATTAGTTTACCTCCATATGTAAGGAGCCTAATGAATCCTTGAGTCAATTTAATGGAAGATTTCGTGAATTGCACTCCCAAATGTGGGAAAATTTTAACACATTAGAAGAGGAAGCCATGGAAGTATACCTGGGAGCCATACACCCCGCACTTGCTTCACTCATTGAGGAAAAGCTGAGTGGCTTGTCTCTAGAGAAAATCCATGAAGTCTTGGAAGAGATAGAACGACAAGGTCTTGAAGAAGAAAAGGCACAACATGTTCATATGAGAGATTGTTCTTTTGATGCCAACCTACACCAACCATCAAACATAGCACCCTCCACTCCAATGATATCTAAGGTAAATGATCAAGGGGATGAATTTGAATATCCAAATATTACAACCACCTTAGATGTAGTTCACGAGGAGGTGCAAATTGATAAACCAACATCCACTAGTGGGGATTATGCAGAAATGATCCCATTCATAGAGATACACGATTATTCGGATGAAGGGGTTCTAAATTCAAAAATGTTTGAAATATGTGATAGAACAAAACCTACCATAGATTTGAATGAAGTGGTTGAAAGTGAAATTGGGAGAAAACCAATAAATGAATTTGAAGACATGATAGAGTTTCACTACTTGTTCTTGGAAGATACTATTGATGAGATGTGTAAAATTAAGGATCAAGAAATTATTCACCCTCCAAATTATGATAATGAATCATGGGTTACTAATTTGGACGATGATAGCCTTACAAATTTGAATTCAAGAAATGACCCACTTTTGGAAATAATTGAATCATCTAAGGAAGGTGAAGATGAATTTGATGAGAAACACATTGATGAAATGGAAGATGTTGAAGAAGTAGTTGAACGTCACCACTTGATTTTGAAATAGGATTATTATGATGCTTGGAAGAAGTGGGAAGATTACACTCAATCCAAAATTACTAATGAAACTTGTGTGCCCATTGATATACAGGACAACATAATCACCTACTCAAAAGAAGATATTACAACTCCGGTACAATTTGAGGATGTTTTGGAAGAAAGTTTAAAATCTCATCAAATTTTGAAAGATCATGATGATCCTATTACCAAGGACAAAGAAGAAAAAGAATTGACGAATGAATCAAGAGATCATGTCACAAACATCATGGATTTTCATTCTATGGATTTGGATGACGATTTTTACAATGGTTGGGGGAGATATGATGATGCATTCTTTTCTCACATCTCTATAGTTGAAACTCATATTTCACTTGATATGCGGGATGTTGAATTTTCTACATCATACGAAGATCTCATATTCACAAGATTTGAAAAGGGGACAAAATTTGATCATGTTGAATATAAATTCATTGAAGGTGCGGATACAAGTTTGCATGATGATTTTGAGGATTCACATGAAGAGATACCATGGATAGTGAACAAAGAATTGGAACCAAATGACAAAGAGATTGATCAATTGGAAGCAACTCAAATGAAGGATCATCAAGATGAGTCATGGGACATACACTTTGACCAAAAACATTTGAGGGTTGAAAATTTGCATGACCATGTTTTGAATTTGAATGATGAAATGTCATTAAAGGTAAATGAAAAACAAGGTATAATTTTTAATCACACCTTTAATAACATTGTTTCAATGAATGGAAAAGAAGTTGATGCACTTGAATTGTTAAACCAAATTCATCAACAATTACTAATTGAATCTAGGATAAAAACTTTTAATGATCCTAATTTAGTAAATATCCTAGATGCTTGTAAATTATTACACAAATTTGATTGGCCTACAAATTTGGAAAATGATTTGGCTTTGAAATTTGTAGAAATAGGCTCTTACTTGAATTGCAGATCGGATCATCTGTAATCATACAAGATCATCGCCGATCTTGACAGGATCATCTCAAATTGTATTTGAATCACCTGCGATGATCTAAGCTACCTTTGAATGAAACACAGTGAAATCCTACAACAAAACTTGAAAACAAAAGTGCGAATGATGGGAGATCAAGGAGGGAGTCAGGGGGATAAACTAGAAAAATCTTAGTTTATATAGGATTAGGGGGAGTTTAGGAGGTTGAGGATCATCCCAATCTAGGAGATACTCAATGTGGGAATCTCCAACCACGTAGACACGCTTCTGCCCAAGTTGGAGAGGTCATTGAAACAAAGCTAATTACAAAAATTTGATTTTGGGACAAAATCGTCTGGACATTCTGTTCCAGAAGAATTCATCAAATTTGGGACGATATCATCAGATCGACGATGATATCGTCCAACGGTCACAACAACCTCTAAAAATGGCACAAAAAATGAGGTAAGCGATTAACGAATGGTTTCGGGGTTAAAATTCAAATTTCTACTTTTTACTAATGGTTTAACTATGCCAATTTTAGGGTGCTACAAGAGGTATATCAGGGACCTGATCTTTCCTACCTCACTCAATTGGTTGAAGATTTATTGTGTTGATTATGTCAACGGTGTGAAATAGCGAGGGGGATTGCATTCTATATTTCACCCTTGATTGTTCTTTTGATCATAATTGTATGGTGGGGGTTGTGATTGATAATTTTGGGGTTGCTTTGCATAGCCCCATCCTTAGGCGCAACCAATACCACTTGATTAATAGGAGTAGGGTTTGTCTATTTCGGCCTATATTTATCATTTTTGTTCCACTCCTTCTTTTTTTGGATTTTTATGGTTCCCTCATATAATTTTATGTCCTCAATGAGTTTGGCCTATTCCAAGGCTTCCTCAAATGAAGGGTATTACTAAAGTTGTAGCAAGAGGGAAATGTGTTTGGAACAAATCTTGGTGAACATTCGAACAATCTCTTCTATGGGGATGAAGAATGATAATTTTGTTGGTAATTTGATTTATTTTATGTTGCCATTGATGTCACATGAATCATTGATGTCATATGGATCACATTGAGTTTTGGTGGGCAGATGATAGTTTGGAAAGCATGGATAAATTTAGGGTTTTTGTGAAATCCAAGGCAGGAAAAATGAAAGGTATTATTTAAAACCATGGATGGCAGATTTGAAATGGGTTTTTCTTAAAACCCAGGTTGACCTTTTGTTTCATAAAAAAAGGTTCCCCGATGATGGAGATATTTAATTTTAAATATTTATTTTAAATTTTAATTATTGAAAATTAAAATTAAAGTTAGCTTCAACATCTAAAGAAAGAGGGAAAATCAATAATGCACTGAAGTCATCAAAAATGAGGAGAAGACTATATAAAGGGGGATCCTAAGGTTCATTTGAAATTCATCCTTTCCCGTGTTAATCATTGGCTAGCATCTAAAGAGAGCTCGTGCAAAAATCATTTTTAAAAGGGAGACATCGAATAAATCCAATGTTGGTTGAAATCCCAAGAAATTGTGGGTAGAGTGGCACATTGGCAATTGGCCTTTTGTTAAGATGTGTGGCAATGCTTTACGTCATGGTTCGAATATCCTTGACTGCATTCGAAGGCATTAGAAGTAAAGTTCTCGAAGCACTTTTTATTTGCGTGGAAGGGAGGAAGGACTGAAGGAATGTTGTGCCTTTTTCCTTTCGAACGAGCGGCTAGCTCGTGTGGCAACCTTAGTCGTGGCTAAGGCACTTGCGGTGTGTGCAAGTTGGGCGTTCGAATCCCCTTGAGGAGGTAGTTATGTTTTACTCTAATTCAATTTGGTTGATGACATAGGATAGGAGTTATAAGGTGGTTAAGGAATAATTAAAGTTTTAATTAAACTTTATTTTTATAAGGGCTGTGATTATTATTTCAGAGGAGAAGAGTTGTTGATTTAAATTTGATATTCATGAAATTGAAAATTAAGATTTAGGAGAAACAAGGAGTTGTTATAAAAATATTTTTGAGAGCCTTATTGATTATTATTTTTTATAAGGGTTTTTATTAAAAAGGACTTTGGTGGATGTGTTTATTAAGTTGGAGTAAAAAGGTGTAAATTGAGTTATGCTTATCTTATGATTATTATTTGAAGTCCACTAAACCTTATTGAGATTGGAAAGGAAAGTTGTGTTTAGTGTGGTAGATTTTATGGATAACTTATTGGCATCAAAAAGGCATGGGCAAATTCTCCTATTGATTGTTTATGGTGGTTGATTTTTGAAATATCATTGAAGTGAAAAGGATTGATTGTGGTTTCCTTTTCAAAAGTGGTTGGTTGAATGCTTCAAGGTTTTTTGGTTTGAGAGTTGTTTTTAAACCTTGTTTTATAAGCATAGTTGTTGAAGCCCATTAGTTGTGGAAATACTTGAAAATAACATGAGTATCATTGTTATGTGAGATTTATGGTTGAGCATTATTGGAAACATTTGATTTGGTTGATACATGCTTGGACTAGGGTTTTGGTGAGAAAGAGCAGTTCCTTGTGGTGATTGGTTGAGTTGAGTTGATTAAGCCTAGTCAAGTGATTGTTTTAGGTGATTGGTCAAGTTCCATGAAATAAACTATTCCATAATTTTGATTTGAGTTGAGATTGAGATTAGAACATATTGAGTCTCTAACAATTCTCTTTATGCTTCTATGAGTTGACTTGAGTTGAGTTGAGATTTATTTGAGTTGAGTTGATTTGAGATTGATTTGAGTTGAGTTGAGTTGAGATTGAGCTTAGAACATATTGAGTCTCTAAAAATTATCTTTATGCTTCTATGAGTTGATCTGATTTGAGTTGAGTTGAGATAATTGTGTATCATTGTTGTAATCCATTGAAGAGTACATTGCCATTCATTGTTGAGTTCATATTTGAAGCTTTTCCTTGATAGAATTGTGGATGAGATTTGAGTGCTACTTGTGTATGATTGATTGAGCCTTTGAGAAGGAATTTGAGGATAGTTTTGGGATAGCTTTGTGGATAGTTTTGAGATAGCTTTATGGAAAGTTTTGGGACAACTTTGTGGACAATTTTGGGACAACTTTGTGGACAGTTTTGGGATAGCTTGTTGGAGCAGATTTGAGCAAGTTCTTGGTGAGCTTGCTAGAGTAGATTTGGGCAAGTTCTTGGTGAGCTTGCTAGAGCATATTTGAGCAAGTTCTTGGTGATCTTGCTAAAGCAATTTTGGGTAAGTTCTTAGTGAGATTGCTAGAGAAGTTTTGGACAAGTTCTATGTGAGCTTGTTATTCAGTTTTGGACAAGTTTTGTGTGAGCTTGTTATTAAATTTTGGACAAGTTCTATGTGAGCTTGTTATTCAGTTTTGGACAAGTTCTATGTGATATTGATATTCAGATTTGAACAAACAACTATGTGAACTTGTTATTGCCTAGCTTTGAGTAGATCAAATAAATCATTGTATTGGATAAGGATACTTATTTCTATGTGAAATATTATAAGGATATTATCTGGTGGAGTACTGCACATTGGGGGAACCATGTTAAATCTTGTGTCTCAATTGTGTGTGGTGACTTATGCTCTTGCTTACTACTTCTATCTGAGTGATTAATACACACTGTTATATTTGGTTATTTCAATTAAGGACATTAATTGATATTAATTTGGAAATAAAGTAAAAAGTGATCTTATAATGTTCACCCCCCCTCTCGGTATAAGCTTGTGTTCTTAAAATTTTGCCATGAATTTTCTCCATCTATTCCCATATTCCATTAATGGCTCATCATCATAATGTCTCAAATTGGCCAGGTCTAAAAGGTTCAACTTCCTCTTAGCACCAAAAGAGAAATGCTTCAGGAAAGCGTTCTCTAGATCAAAATTGCATATGCTATGCTTGGGCATTTGGTTGAACCATTGAATGGTAATGCCCAAAAATATCATAATGAATGTCCTTAGCATAAGAGCATCATTGTCTTCAAGATGAAAACATGCGTTGATGAAATTAGTGACATGATCTTGTGCATCCTCTTCACCCTTAAAATTTTCCAACCTAGGCATCTCAAAATGCTTAGGATATGCAAGGCTAGAGACAGATGGACATAATGGTTGATTGTGTATTTTGCTCAATGTTGGTTGGTTCCCAGTCGTCTCTTATTTCTCAAAGGACTTCATATTTTTCAGCGAGTACTTGGAATGCCTTTGAGGTGAGGAGTTCCTCTTCTTGCAGGCCTCCTCATAGTGGCAATAGAGGCAACCCTCTATCCATTTGATTTGTTCTGTTTTCTTCCCTCCTATGAGGGGATTCAGGATGTGTCTCATCCTACTCTATTAGGTTTATACTTTCTCCACAAGTTGGATTTTGTTCATGATTTGGAGGGTGGTTTTGTTATGGGTTTCCTTCTTTTCTAGTGCGCCCCGCTCTTGGTGAGTCAATGCATTGATCTCTTAGATGATCATTTTGATTTTATTATTAGTTGTTGTGAGCTAGCTACTCAAATTGCTTTCTTAAAAATTGCTCATTTTGGCACAAAAACCTTTCTCTTTGCTTGTCATGTTCGAGATCTTCCACAAGATCTCGCTCTTTACATAAGGCATTGTCTAACCATCTCATGCGGTTAACTTGCATGGTCATAGAAAACTCATGCTTATCTAACCCTGTTATAGTAGTTTTTATTCATAGATTCTTCAAAGAGGTTTCTACTATTTTCTTGCTCTTGCTAGCTAATGTAACTTGTTCAGTATACTGTTGAGTGGCTCTATGGTCAGACATTGTATTTTTATTATGGGGTTACCCTGAGGTACCCCCAATTTGAGAAGTGGGTTTAGAAGTCATGGTTCATGAACTTCCAGATGTAGAATAATCTATGGCTATAGTTTTAGAAGATGGTCTCGACTAAATCCGATCCACCTCATATAACTATCTCATTTTCCATGGCTCATCCTATGGGTGTGATTTACTCCAATGATGTCATAGTCTATTGGAATTCTTCCTCTTGTGTGAAGGATATCTTTTGTTTGATGTCTATGACTGGATGTATCCCTAGTTTCATGCTTATTATTTCTCATGTAAACAAAATGAGATATGGAATTTTTTGCTTGTTAATTTGTAAGAATTTTTTGAGATGATGGTCGAAGATTCATTCTCCTAGGTAATGGTTCTTCTAGAATTGATAAATCTATAAAAGGGGAAAATTGATCTTATTCATACTTAAAACTATTTGAGGCAATCTCTAGTTCACTTTGTGTTTCACTTTTTGTGTCACTTTTAGTATCTTCCAAAGATGAGGATTGAAAATATTGTATTGATCTAGTTGTGACCACATATAGAGTAGGTACATAGAGGTTTGCAAATCTTGTTGTGGTAAAAAGCTACTAATGGTTCCCACATAACGGTTTGGATGAGGAACATTATGATGATCTATTTTATTTACTACTTCTTTACCATGCTTAGGTAAGGGATGTTGAAAGATATCTAGGTTTTGATTTATTTATTTTTTAGTATTACTTTGGGTATTATTGTTTACAGGAAATTTTTGAACTTCCATTTTACCTTTATCAATCAAATCTTGTATCATATGTTTTAAGCTTTTACAAGAACTTGTATAATGTCCATCTACTTGGTAAAAATTATAATGTAAATCAACCCTAAATCCAGTTACAATTGTATCTAGTTGTCTTACCTCATGTAACTGTATCAAGCCTTGTTTCGATAATTGAGGTAAAATCATAGTTAAGGGTTTATTTAATCTTGTAAATTCTCTTGGTGGCATATCAAGGATTTTCAATACATTTTTTTTTACAATTTTAGCAAGATTAACATTTGAGTTTTTTTTGCTATCAGTGATTCCATTACCCACTACTTGCTTATTTTTATATTTATTTTTAGGAGTCTTATATTAATATTTCTTCTTAAACTATCCTCTCCTAATGATAGCATATTATACCCTCCTAACTAGATCAATGGCTTGATCAAAGTAGGTTACTATGGCAATAGAAAGCTCATAAGATAGTTGTTCTTGCAAACTACTAATGAATATATCCAAAATTTCACGATGTGGTAATACAAAATGTAGTTTACCTAAGAGTTGTCTCCACTTAGTCAAAAATTTGGTAAAAATATCATCTTTACCTTGTTTTAGGTTGCATAAATATTTAATGGTGACATGCCTCTTTATGTAAGCACTAAATTGATGGATAAACATATCTATTGTTTCTTCAAAGTTCCTTCAAGATTTTGTAGGCGGTTGATAGTACCATTCTAAATCCATGCCTCCGAGACTTTTAGGAAATATTTTTAGCAACAAAAATTCATCATGATAAATATCATGACATACTATCCTAAACATGCAAATATGCTTAATAGGATCTTCAGTTCCTTTATATATTGGGAGGACATGCATAGGGAAATATTTTGGGTATGGTTGGGCAACCATAATAGGACCTAAAGTTTGGCTACACATCTCTCTATAAATATATGAGGTATGGTAAGGATCTATTTGATCTAGTCTTGAAGCTAACTATTTAACTAAGTATTCAAGGCCCTGTGATTGTCCACAAAACTTATTTTGTTGCATCATGTTGTTGTATCTTTGATAAGTTGAGTTTGTTGTGTATGGATTTCCAACTGAAACACTATTATGTAAAGTTTGTGTGGGAAAAATATTATGGAGTTTTATTAAGAGCTTGAGTGGATGGTTGTCTTTGTTGTTTAGGATTTGTTTTAGGGTTGCCAGCAACAATCTTGGATGTTTGTGCCATTGGTTTTTGAACATTTTGATTTAAAGGTATAATGTTTTGATTAGATGGTCCTTATCGATAATTATCTTGGTCTGTTGAATTCATGTATGATAATGGATTTGTATGTATCCAAAATGCAGATGTTAAGGCTGATTCCATATTACCTTCTCCTGAATTATCAATTTGTACTGCTTGATTAAACTCTTCTATGTGGTTTTTTATAAATTGGGTAAATTTACTAAGAGACTCAAATGTAAGATTTCATTTTTTATCTAATGTAGGTTTATCAGGATCTTCCATTTCATCCTCTCTAGTGTCACCTTCATATTGTTATGAAGATACATTATCTTCAATGAGTATTCTATCATCAATGTTTTCTTGGCCTTGTTCTTCCATGTGACTGGATTTTACTTGTTTAACACTTAATTTAGGCATTTTGATTTTAGGATTTTTATCTTGCAAATATTATATATATATATATATATATATATATATATATATATATATATATATATATATGCTTAAAATTTTGGGGTATATATGTTATATATACCTAAATAACTAAGTATGCAAATATGTAAATGTTTATTATGTTTTTGGTTTTTTATATGTTTTTGAAACAAAGAAGAAACAAAAATTATAATATTATATCTTAGTCTTCCTAAAAAAGTCTATAGATGTCATTAATGGGTTCAAGTTCTTTTGGGGTCATATAGTGTTCTATTCAAACTAAAAATTGGCTTTCAAAAATTTGATGAAGTGGTCTATGGTGATACTATCAGTTTCATTTTCTTGCATACAAAAGCATATTTCATGAAAATGCTCACGGTAGTGTACTACCCTAGGAGTTTTGTAGAGTCTTGTTCTATTGTCCAAGACTATTTCTTGATCTTCTATGTATACTAAGAATTTGTGCACTGTTATAGCATTCTCAAGGTAGTCATCAAAGGTGTAAATGGTTGAAGAGATGCTAGCTCTTTTATCTACCAACCACCTCTCACATGCCCTTTGAATGTCAAAGTAGTGAGAAGCAATTTCAGGATCCAAGATTCTAGCTAAGTTAAACCTTATGATTTGATTAAGTTTTGGTTTGTGATATTTTATGATGTCTAATCTTCTCCAAAGTTCGTTCCACTATTCCAAGGATAAAGAATTGGAGTTTCCAAGTGTTTGAGAAATTTCTTATGTATCTAATATTAATCTAACATTTCTAAGTACGGATATTCTAATGTTGTGATCTAAAATTTATGAAATTCACTAAAGATGTGCAAATTTGACTGACTTTGATTGATTTTTGATTTTTTGTTTTGTTTTTATGTTTTGTAAATTTTATGCTTTTTTTGTGTTTTATAAATAAATAATATGCCTAATGTTTTTCACATCGGGTTCACCAAAGAATGTAGCTCTAAAATTATCACACTCCTTTCCTCTAGGCTAATGGATCCATACCTTGAAGGGGAATGGGAGAATGATAGGTCTACACCTCAGAGAGAGACACTTGATTGTGCCTTCTTATGGTGATTTTTTGATGAATTGTTTAGGGTTCACCAGGAAAAATTTTGTGGTAGTTTCCACGCCTAGGTTTTTGGAGTTTGTTTTGATGTGTTACTTTTGTCAAATCTCACATACACGTAGTTTTTGACCAATATGCAACTATATTAATTTATATGCATTTTTGATTTATATGCAAACAAAAAATAATATAAACATATCATACATGAACAATGCAATTCCTAAAAAGTGATTTAACACTCTAACCTATATCTGGAAGTCTGATGGAGATTTTGATTTTTGATGCAGGCAATATCATACACAGTATGATCAATATCATATTACAATTTGTAAAATCATACTACAATCGCAATATCGTACCCTCCTAATAAAAAACCAACAATTTTGATTTCGATAAAAACCTGCAATTTTATGGGTAGAGTGCAAAGAACAGAAAATAGAATGTGCTAGAGACTTTATTGAATAGATATTAGCTCATGTATGACTTAATGAATGTAATACTAATAGGAAATAACATGTATATGCTTTGAATTATGTGAAATATGCTAGTAGATGTGATTTGGTGAACTCCAAGGATGCAAATGATTAAATCTAACTTTATATGCAATGGAAAATAAAGAATTAAATAATAAATATGCAAATGAGGTGCTAGAAAATACAAACCAGAGCTTGGGGTTGCCCCCAAGTGAGATGCAAGAAATATTGTATCACCTAGGGAAAGATCATATGCAGATTGAGCAAGATCATATTACGATCGCAAGATCGTATCGATCTGATATCACCTGTATCCTCAGATCCTGCAGACAACAACAAAATAACCAAAGCTAAAATATGAAATTCTATCGATGCATTAGGAGTGCCTGGAGAAATTTGAATGGAAGGGTGTCTAATTAAATAGGATAAGCAATATGATGAAATTGGGATGGAAAAAAAGTGGTTTGCAACCTCCTCCAAGCTAGGTTGATTGACGGATCCAATCCCGTACCTATCATACGATTGCACAGGTAAAGACAAAAAATGTTGTAACTGGTTTGTCATTTATCTAAATTTATTTTTTTATTTTTGAACAAGATCACATTACTATTATAGAGATCATACACAAAATCATATTACGATATCGAAGATCGTATATGATCTCAGAGATCGTATTACGATCTCAAGATTGTAATATGATTTCATCTAGAGGTTAGACATATACTTAGGTTTTTGGCAGTTTGAGGGGTCAAACTATGTCAAAATTGAACATATAATATACCATTCGAAAGATCTTTTGGATACCTATCCAATGGTATAAAATTTGAGAAGAATTTAGATGAATGGATAGGGTAAAAATTATCTTAAAGATAACCTTACTTTTCTAGGAGGAAAATTAAGGAAAATGAGTCAATTTTTCATGTCTACAATAGGTACCAAAATAAAGGTAAGGATGGACAAGGTAGACAAGGGAAGAAGTTATTTAAAATATAAAATAAGAGCTACTATATAGACACAACAAGTAAGTACTCAATTGATAGTGATAATAGTTTCTCAGTTAATGATAAAGATGAAGTCCTATTCCTGATAGAAGAAAAAGAAGAGGTTAAGAAAAGGTCACTAATAATTCTAAAGTGTTTTAGATGTGGTAATTTTGGATATATTGAAGATAGTTGTATAAATAATGGTTTCAGTTTTAGTGATGATGAATATGAGGATGAACTTGAAGAATAAGAAGAGAATATTCTAATGGCACTAGAAGAAGAAGGAGGTGATCCTATATAAGAAAAGTAAAAAAAGAATGAAGATATTCTCAAAGGAAAAAAAAATAGAGGAAGAATCAGAAAAGGAGGAATTGATCTTGAGGGAGAACTTATTTATGCTCTTAAAACTTTAAATAAGGTAAGAAAGCAAAACTCTCAAATTGAGATTCAGTTTTAGGAATGTGATGAAGAGAGAGGAAATATTTTAGAGGATATAAACAAGTCAAGCTAAGACAAAGAAGTTCAAGGATAAGTTAGAAGCAAAGGTATTAGAATGTGAAAAGTTAAAACAAGAAGTAGCCCTACTAAGGGAAGAAGTAGAGAAGTCTAAGGAAAAGCTACACAAGTTTGGAAGAAGTTCAAAGAATTTGGATAAGATTATCAAGTCACAAAAGCCTACATCAAGCAAAATAGGTCTTGGATTTGAACAGGATCAAAAGAAACAAGAAGAAAAGTCAACCTCAAGTTTTGAAGAACAAGAAAATTCAGAAGAAGATAGTGTAAGAGAAAGTGAGACTTTCGAGGATGAGTTGGACAAAAGAAATTTCAACAAGGAAAGAAACAATACACAAAGGAGAAACAAATAGAACATGAACTACAATTGGGTAAGAGAGACTAAGAGACCAATAAGGTCAAGGCAAGGAAACTTCAATGGATTATGTTTCTCATGTCACAAATTTGTGCACAAGGCTTCAGATTGGAGGACACATGAAAGACAAGAATATAATAATTTTAGAATCAGGAAAATTTTCCATGGGTATTGCTATTGGCAATTTGAGTTATTTTGTATTGTCATTTATGTCACATTGATAATTTATGTCACATGGATCACATTGAGTTTTGGTGGCAAAAGCATTTCATAAATAATAATTTATGATATTTTGGAGAGCATGGATGTATACAGGGTTTTGTGGCACAAGAGGCATATAATATTTAAATTTTAAATATATTTTTTTTGAAAATTTTGAAAAAACTTGTATTAAAACAAAGATTATTTACAAGATGGGATCAAAATTTTCCTAGCCTTAGTCAGAAAGAACACATGTTTACAATATTAAAAGAAGATTTGCATTGGAGACAAATATCTTAAACCATTACCTAGAAAATAGGGGAGTCGGTGAATCTGACATTCAAGTATGGAGAGACTCCCTCCCCATTGGCCTAAGGCACGATCCTACAAGTTTCAATGTTTGCACAATGTGAGATGTTGCCAGGGGGATCGGTTTGGTCTGTTGATGCAACTTATCGCGATATCGTGACACTTTTTTCCTTCTCCTTTGGCCACAAAAATGCAACATGTCACGATATCGCGACACTTTTCTCTTTTGGCCATGAAAATGCAACATGTGATATCACGATACTTTTCCTCTTTTGGCCATGACATTACAACATGTCACGATATCATGACACTTTTTCCTCCGATGCAACATGCCATGATATCGCGAAACTTTTTCTCTTTTGGCCATGATGATGCAACATGTCGCGATATCGCGACACTTTTTCTCTTTAGCCACGATGATGCAACATGTCGTGATATCATGACACTTTTACCTCCATAGGTCATGGCAATGCAACATGTCTCGATATCATGACACTTTTTCTCCTTTGGCCGTGATGTTGCAACATGCCACGATATCGCAACACCTTTTCCTCCTTTGGCCATGATGATGCAACATGTCGCGATATCGCGAAACTTTTTCTCTTTTGGCCACAACGATGCAACATGTCGCGATATCGCGAAACTTTTTCTCTTTTGGCCACAACGATGCAACATGTCACGATATCGCGACACTTTTTCTATTTTAGCCGTGATGATGCAACATGTCGCGATATCATGACACTTTTTCTCCTTTGGCAATGACGATGCAACATGTCGTGATATCGTGACATTTTTCTCCTTTGGCCATGATGATGCAACATGTCGTGATATCATGACACTTTTTCTCTCTTGGTCGTGATGATATAACATGTCGCGATACCGTGACACTTTTTCTCTTTTGGCCACGATGATGCAACATGTCGTGATATCGTGACACTTTTTCTCTTTTGGTTGTGATGATGCAACATGTCGCAATATCGCGACACTTTTTCTCTTTTGGCAATGACGATGCAACATGTTGTGATATTGCAACACTTTTTCTCCTTTGGCCACAACGATGCAACATGTCATGATATCGTGACATTTTTCTCCTTTGGCCATGATGATGCAACATGTAGCGATATCGTGACACTTTTTCTCTCTTGGCCGTGACGATGCAACATGTCGCGATATCACAACACTTTTTCTCTTTTGGCCATGATGATGCAACATGTCGCGATAGCGCGACACTTTTTCTCCTTTGGCCGTGATGAAGCAACATGTCATGAAATCATGACACTTTTTCTCCTTTGGCTGTGATGATGCAACATGTCGCGATATCGCGACACATTTTCTCCTTTGGCCTCGACGATGCAACATGTCGCGATATCATGACACCTTTCCCCCTTTGGCCGCGATGATGAAACATGTCATGATATCATGACACTTCTCTTCTGGCAGAGACGTTGCAACATGTCATAATTTCATGACACTTTCTCTCCTTCGGCCATGATGATGCATCTTGTCACGATATCGCGACACCTTTTCCTCCTTTGGCCATGATGTTGCAACATGTCACGATATCGTGACACTTTTTCCTCCTTGCTTTCTCCCTTTGCTTTGGATCGTGAAAAAGCAACATGTCGCGATATCATGACACATTTCTCCTTGTGGTGCTTTATTTTTTCTTTGATATTTAGCTCATGGGCCTCTTCGGTCTTCTTGAAAAACATGCAAAAGAAGTTAGTTCTTATAGTTGGTTCCTCTGGGCACCTTTACCTTAGGTGGCCCCTACTATTTTTAGGTTGTCTCGATCTACTACCACCATTCTTCCCCTTTGCCTCCCTCTTTGGAGGCCCACGACTACTTTGTACAAGGTTCAGGGACCTTTCAACACCCTGCCTAATCACCTCATCCTCAATAGCCATGTCACTGTGGCACTAAATCCCTACCTCCTTCTTAGAACCCATCTTAGCCAGGAATTCTGCCACTTTATTTATATATCTACTCACATAAAATGGAATCACATCATCTAATTCCATCCATAATTCCTTAATTTGAGTGATAAGAATCCTCAACCTCCAAGTTTTCAAAGCAAAGTTCCTCATGCAATCTAGAGCTCCAACCATTATTTGAGAATCTGATTCTAGTATTATCCTCCTGTGGCCTTGTTTTACTACCCAAATAGAAGTAGATTTGATAGCTAAGGATTTTTCTTCATTGTTTGTGGCTCTTCAAAATCCTTGTAGTTCCCAATAGATCACTGTTCCAACATGACTCTGGAAAACCACTCCAATTCCAGCTCTACCCGGATTGCCTTTTGTAGATCCATCAGTATTAATTTTAATCCAACCTTCTGGGGGTGGTTTCCAACTAGCTCTGTCCTATCCCTATTGCACTTCAACTTCCTTTTCCATTGCCCCAATAACAACCTGAGTTTCCTCTTTAGCATAGACTGCCACAGTTTCTATGACTTTGCTCCAAATGACCTGCCAAACTCCATCTAAAGAAGAAAAAGTTCCTCTAAAAATTCTAGTATTTCTTTCCAACCACACTTGCCACCAAATAAAGTTTAATCCAAGCTCCCAACCAATACAAAGAGCTTTAGATTTAAATCTACCCCTCTTCCATCTTTCCAAAATATTAAGAAGATTCAAATCACCATTAACTTAAATTTTATAATATAAAAACCATCTCTCCCAAATCTGGCACGTGAATGGGCACTCAAACATCAAGTGATTAGTTGTTTCCTCGCTCTTTTAGCATAAAACACATTGATATGGACCAATTATTTCCTTAAATATGAGATTATCAAAAGTAAGAATTCCATTATGCATGAACTACCAGGAAAAAAAGTTTACTTTCGGCCAACCCTTGGACTGCCAAATCTTTCTCCAATACTCAACCTGATATGTATGAGGAGGAGGCTCTGGAAGGATATTATCATATTTGTCCTTCACTGTGTAGGCACCAAGGCTCCCATAGCCTCAAGATAATTCATCCTCCTCGTATCTACCTATGAGAAATATTTCTGCCAAGATTTTAGTCATGATGGGTGTCAAATCCGAAGGGATTGAAATTGGCCACTCATCCAACTTCTTAAACTGCTTAAACTTATAATCCCCAGGTGACTAGTGTTGAAATAACTTTCAATTTGGACCCATCCCTTGGTTTCTATGGCTATTTTTATTGGTTGTAATTCAAGAAATTCAACAATGATAGATGGGTATTGATCCCATGAATCAGTCCAAAATCGAGCCTTCTCCCATCTCCCCACTTTCCAAAATAACCTATCCTTTACTACTTGAGATCCTAACTTGAGATACTTCCACACTAAGGATCCATTACCATCCAAATGGAAATGACCCACCTCATTTGGGTTTACATGTCCTGAATATTTACTAGTTAAGATTCTACTGAATAAAGAAGTTGGTTGGGAAATCTACCTCCAGTAAAGCTTTCTAGCCAAAGCTTTATTATTTAAATTTGATCTTCTCAGTCCCAAAACTCCTTTTACCTTGGGCTAGCTTAATTTATCCCAACCTACTAAGGCCCATTTCCTCTCTCCTTTTACTCCTTCCCATAAAAATTTTCTAGCCATCTTGTCCAAATATTTCCATATAGTATGTGGGGCAGCAAGGATAGAAAATTTATAAATTGGCATGGCCTGAATGACTGACTGTAAAAAAGTTAATATACCCCCATAGATTAACCATTTGTGAGACCAATGATTAATTCTATCCTTGATACAATCCAAAATATTCCTCCAAATATCTATTTTTAGTTTTTTAAAATGCAAAGGGACCCCCAAGTATACCACTGGGAGAGAAGTCCTTGTGAATCCCAAGATCTCTAAAACTTTGTGTTGAAGCCTTTTATCAAGATTGAAAAAGACCACTTTGGATTTTTTATCATTGATGACTTGGTTTGTAGCCCTAAGGTAGACATTAAGTGTATCTCTAATCATTCTTGCTTCCCTGAAGCTGGCCACTCCCACCAATCCTTTGTCATCCATAAATTGTAGGTGATTCAAAACTTCCTCACCCACCTTGATACCTGTTAGCAAACCTTGTTGTCTTCTCCTCAAGGTAAGTCTACCCAATCCTTCAGCCAATATGAGAAAAATATAAGGAGAGCAAGGATATCCTTGACATAGGCCTTGAGTAGCTCCAAACGGTTGTGATGGAAGACCTTTGATTAACACTGAGTATGTCAGAGTAGAAACACAACTCATGACCCATTCTATCCAATCTTGAGAGAAACCAAAGGCTGCCATCATCTTTGACAAGAAGCTCCACTCCACCCTATCATAAGCCTTTGACATATCTAATTTTATGAACATTCCTCTATTACCATATGTTTGCATTGAATGGATTACCTCCTGAGCTAGAACCACACCATCCAATATCTGCCTACCCTCTATAATTTCCCCTTGCTCTGAGGAGATAATATTATGTAGAAGAGGTTTTAGCCGCTCAGACATTACCTTTGTGATTATTTTATATATGACATTGCATAAGGCAATAGGTCTATAATCTAAAATATGTACCCCCTCCTCCCCTTTTGTAATTAAGGTAATGAAAGTATGATTTAATGCTTTAAACATTCTTTTACTACCTTTGGACTCCTCTATAATAGCCATTACATCCTCCTCCAAGTTATCCCAAAAGGCCTGAAAAAACGCAATTGGAAAGCCATCTGGACTTGGAGTTTTTTCGGTGCTCATTCCAAAGACTACATTCTTTAGTTCCTCTCTATAAATGGGTTTAAGAAGGGTCTAATTTTCTTCTTCAGAGATAATAGAGGGTATGACAACAATAACATCTTTTTGAGCCTCTTCATCTTGCACCATACTTTCCTTAAATAGTTTAGAAAAATAATCCATTGAATGGAGATGCATACCTGGAAGAGTATCAAAGGAGTGTCCGTTCTCATCTTGAAGAGCTTCCATGTTGTTCATCTGTCTCCTAGCACAAGCAGTCCGATGGAAAAAATTGGTATTTTTATCACCTTCTAATAACCAAGTGGTTCTTGCTCTCTATTTCTAGTAGGTCTCCTCTTGGTTGTCAATGTCCTCAATCGCTTTACGCAATGCATCATCCTCTTCTTTGAGCTGCTCTATAATTGTTCCTTCCCTAAAGTGTTTTTGAACCTCATCCCATCTAGCCACCAATGGAGCTCTTTGGACCTGGAAGTTTATCTTGTTAGCTCACCTCCATTTTTTCAATTGATCTTTGACATAATGAAGTTGTTTGTGGAATCTAAACATTGATGTCCCATATGCTGGGCGACCTTCTTCCCACCACTATGGAATTTTCTTTTGAATTTTCTCTTTTTGTAACCAAAAGTTTTCAAATTTAAATGGTTTGTGATGCTGCACTATCTTGATCCCTCCTTCCAAAAAAATGGGAAAGTGATCTGAAACTGGACCCTCCAAAATCTGAAATTTTATATTCCATTTTACAAATGCCTCCTCTAAAACCAAAAAATGGTCTAACTTCACCTTCCTACTATGTGGCTCCCTCCTCTTATTAGTCCAAGTATAGTTGGTTCTAGGGCATTTAATATCCACCAAGTGTAATGCCTGGACTTGGGCAATCATAAGACGATCCCCTAGGTCCAAAATTGGGGTTCCCCCTTCTTGATCTCTAGAGGATAATTTAGCATTAAAATCCATAGAAATAATCTATTCTAAATCTTCCCTTGAGCCTCTCATGTTATGCATAGCTTTCCATTGATGCATTTGACCATCTAGGTTTTGGGCCCCATAAAAATTTATGATTAAAACATGTTCAGCTGTGACATTATTTCTAAAATGTGTTGTGATAACATCCATCCAAGCTATATTTTCTATTGCAGTCCATTCAAGAGAGTTCCAAAGAGTAACTATCCCCCCTGAGGCACCTTGGGCAGCCACTTCCATATGAACAACACCCCTCCAAATTCTGTTAACTGTTTTACACAAGATCTAACAACATTTTTGTCTCTTGGATAAGCAAAAAATCTATTTTACATTTTTCTAAGAGTCTTCAAACAACAGATTGATGGGTTCTACTGTTTAAAACCCTAACATTCCATGATTGTATAATCATTGGTTACCTTGAGAGCAGTAAAAATCTATTGGCCTCACCGATCCTCCAGTGATCAGTTTGTCTCCTTGAACTGCTATCAATTCCTTATTTGATTTTCTACCCACTCTTTGAGAGTTGCTATTTTTTGATCTCTTTTCCACCTGAGTTATCCCTAAAGTTGGCCTTTCTCTATTATTTTTTGCTATTTCCATGTTGACATCCTTAATTATTGGCTACTCTTGGTTATGCACTATCAATGCCCTTGCACTCTCTGACTGCGGTAACTCACTATACTCAATTACCTACTCTATGATGGGGGAGATGAGAGAGGAGCTTGAACATGGATGTTATTATTTTTATTATTCCCATCCATTCCTTCCATGAATTGTTCTTCTTGGTCCATTAGTGTCTTAAATATCTCATACTTATTGGATGACTTGAGTTGGGTTTGCTCTTTACCATCTTTTTTCTTTTGTTTGCCTTCTCTTTCTTTTGGGCGGTTCAAAACCATCTATCTGTGCTTCTTTACCCTGAGAAATATTGGTTGGTTCTTTGTTTAATGTTGATTTACCCTCCTTAGGAGGATTTGGAATTCCTAGAGGAGCCTCCATTTTTATGTTCATATTATTTGGGCAAGATCAGGCCAAATGCCCATGTTTGTGGTAGACTCTACATCTGAAGGGCAATGCCTCATAATCTAGTCGTTGAATCCAAGATAGTCCTGCAAGTTCAAGTTCCACCTCTATCGGTAGAGGCTGGCTAAGATCCATTTCCACACATAATCTTGCATAAACAGTTGTGTTTCCTTCTATTGTGTCTTTGGAAACACCCAAATGTCTTCCAAGGGAGTTATCGATAATTTCCAATACTTTCTCACTCCAAAAATCCATTGGAAGTGCATACAAATGGATCCAAACTGATACATCAGTGGGTTCAATTCAAGGATCAAATCCCACTCTCCAGGGTTGAACAAATAATCCTACCAGACCATGATTCCTCTTTTCTAATTTGAAAGCCCTATTTCTATCAGCAAGTGAAGAAAAACTAACAATAAAATATCCATTGCTAATAAACCATAAAGAATACTCACCAAGAGGCTCCCAGTTTTACTAGACCCAGGAATGCAAAAAATTTAGGGTAGGGTGAATACCCATGAATTTACAGATCAAATCATGATTAGCTCTATATAAAACTATTTCTTCAACCATCCTTTGCTCAATGACAATATTTGGCCTTGATTCTAACTATGGCAAGCATCCATTAACTCGTTGAGATGTTGATCTATTTCCAGCATTCGTAAAGAGCATTTTTAATGTAGTTTTTTGTGCTTCTTCAGTCTTTGATGGAGATTTATCCTTTAACAAATCTGCAAAAGAACTATGTCTCTCTAGAAGAGGATCCAGAGGTGTCCCCATTGGACCCTCCTAGGGCAACAATCTTGTCTTCAAATCCATAGTAACCAGAAATCTCTTCGGCTACCCAACTGATGCCCTAGTTTTTCCCTAGCTCCAAAAACCCTAGTTCCATTTAAATTTTAAATATTATATTAATGGTTTTTATTAAAACCAATGGTAAATATTTTTATTAAAACCAATGGCAAGAGTTTTTATTAAAACCAATGGTAAAGGTTTTTATTTAAACCAATGGAAAGGGTTTTTATTAAACCCATTGGAAAGGGTTTTTATTAAAACCATTGGAAAGGATTTTTCAGTAAAACCACTATGCTAAGACTTCCCCAAATAATGATGGATGAAAAGGTTTTTCAAATAAAACCTAGGTGCAAAAGGTTTCATGGCAAAATTCAAAATAATGGAGGATATATCCCAATTCAAATTTAAGAGGTGAATTATTAAATTATTATTTAATAATTCTAATTTCTAAAGCTGAATTTTATTATTCGCTGACATGCAAATGGTTGGGGAGATTAATAAAATCCGTTGACATCATTCGAATGCATGGAGGTGCATATAAATAAAAGGTAAAACCTTTGTTTATAAAATAGTGGGGAATATTGTGCATGAGTGAGAATCGTCAAAATGGGAGCAGCGAAGAAATAAAGAAAAATAATTTTTTTTTGAGAGAAATGTCAAGGAGACAATATGGGAAAGTAACGTCATGCAGAAGCCTATAGCGCAGTTGGTAGCACACGAACTTTGCACAAGGTAGGTTCATTGTTTGAATCCCACTAGGGGCAAAGTGTTTTGCTAAGGAAGGCATTTTGAGTTTTCAAATTTGAGCACAGGAAAATTTGGGTGTTTGGGATTAAATCCCAATGTGTGCTGATGCCCATGTGGTAAGCACTTCACAGCACTAAGTGAGAGGAACAGAGTTTGAATCCCACAAATGTGTGAAGATGCATTGTTTTTTTTAAGGAATTAACGATTTTGAATATGGTGAAGGCACATTAATTTTTGCAAAGGCATTTCTTAAAAAGGTATTTATCTCTAGCGCATGGTAATATTTCATATTGTCAAAGTTTTGGTGCATTAAAAATCATTTCTATTATAACTAGGGAGTTATAAGGTATTTAGTAAAAATAAATTATTGATGTATGTGCTTAGGGAGTTATAAGGTTTGAAGTTAAATATTTGTGATTATTTTATGTGGAGTTATAAGGTGTGGAATTAAAAATAAAACCATAGGTGCTTGTTGTATGTATTAATAAAAATTAAGGAGTCATAAAGTTGAAAAGTGTTGAATTTGTTATGTGTTCTAGTGCATGATTTAATTATGAAATTAAACTAGGAACTTGAGACCTAGTTAATTACTAACTTGAGTTAGAAGACATCCACATGAGTTAGGGTTTGAAGTTAAATACAAATTGCTCGATTATGTGCCTTGGATATTAAGAAGAAGTGGATGGATTAGAAAATAAATTGTGTATAAAATTGATGCTTGAGTTCATTATTGCTTTAGTGGAGTCATTTTGAGTATTGTCATTATTGAGGAGGTTTTTTCCATTGCTTGAGGAGAATATTGTTGGTTACTTGTTGAAGTACATTTCCCCTATTTGATACCATTGAGGAGATTATTTGCTAGCCACTTGTGGATACATTTGTATTTCATTTTAAGATATCATTGTTGGATATTTGAGATATCTTTGTTTGAGAGAGTATTTGTCATACATGGTTGAGTTCATTGTTGAGCATTGTTATCATCCATTTCAGAGAGTATTTTTCATACATTGTTGAGATCATTGTGGATCATTTTTTTCATCCATTGAAGAGTACATTTCAATTCATTTTTGAGTTCATAATTGAGCCTTGCCTTCGTTGATTTGTGTATGAGATTTGAGTGCTACTTGAGCATGATTGATTGAGCCTTTGAGAAGGCTTTTGGGATAAAATTTTTGGACATATTTGAGGTAACTTTTTTGCATGATTGAGTGAGTCTTTGAGAAGGATTTTGAGATAGATTTTTGGATAGATTTGAGGCAAATTTTATGCATGATTGAGTGAGCCTTTGAGAAGGCTTTTGGGACAGATTTGTGGATAGATTTGGGACAACATTTGAGCAAGATTGTTTGAGCCTTTTGTGAAGGCCTTGAGTATAGATTTGGGATAGAATTTGATCAGTATTGTTTGAGAATTTTGTGAAGGCCTTGCGTACATATTTGGGAAAACATTTGAGTATGATTGTTTGATCCTTGTGAGAAGGCATTGAGGAAAATTTGTAAGCAGTGAAAGAGATAAAATAGAAACATAAAAATATACCAACACCTGTTGCATAGTTAATCAGATCAGTGAAGAGCCCACCTAAGCAGATCATCATTGCCTAGTTGAGTAGATCAATGGATTGCCTAGCTGAGTAGATCAGTGGATATCCTAGCTGAGAATATCAGTGGATAGCCTAGTTGATAAAATCAATGGATTGCCTAGTTGAGCAGATCAGTGGATAGCCTAGCTAAGCATATTAGTGGATCCCACCTGAGTAGATCAGGATTGCCTAGCTGAGCAAATCAGGATAGCCTAGCTGAGTAGATCAGTGGATAGCCTAGCTAAGAAGATCAATGGAGCCCACCTGAGTAGATCAGGATAGCCTAGCTTTGATCAGATCAAAGTAATCATTTGTATTGGGATAATGATCCTTATTTATTTATGAAATATTATAAAGAGATTATCTTGTGGACTACCCCACATTGGGAGAACCACGTTAAATCTTGTGTCTCAATTATGTGTGGTGATTTCTACACTTTCTTACTATTTCTATCTATTTCATTAATGCACACTCCTATATTTGGTTATTGCAATTAAGAACAATAATTGATATTGGTTTGGAAAGAAAGTAAAAAGTGGGTGCTATACTGTTCATCCCACCTCTTAGTATAAGTTGGTGTTCTTAAATTGGTATCAAAGTAGGTTCCTTTGGAAAGGCTAATAGCTTAAAGGTAAATTCTACAAGAACACAGATGGCTTCATAGAATGGATCATCTACAAGTAAGGGTCCTATTGTGGCTGATCCACAACACACCCCAAAATTGGGGACCCACCTTTTTTGCATGCTTTCAAAGAAGATCTCAGTGACCCAGATGCTAAAAATCAAGAAAAAGGCAAAATTGCACAAGGATGAAAAGGGGTCACGAAATCGCGACATGTCGCAAAATCACGACCGAAAATGAAAAAGTGTCATGAAATCGCGACAAGTTGCTCCGTCGCTGCCAAAAAATGAAAAGTGTCGCGAAATCGCGACATGTCGCAAAATCGCGGGCGGAAGCAGAAAGCGTAGCGAAATCGCGACATGTCGCAAAATCATGGTCAACGCAGTCAACGACAGCAGGTGGGCGAAACCGTCACGAAATCATGACGTGTTTGATTTTCACGGCCCAGAGAGGAGAGAGAAAGACGAAGCAGAAAAGTGTCGCGATATCGCGACATGTCGCAAAATCGCGGGTCAAACCGGTCAAACAAGGCAAAACAGAAAAAACGTCGTGAAATCGCGACAGGAAGCGGGCAGAAGGCATGAAATAGAAAATGGTAGCGAAATCACGACGAAAATGAGGCAAAGGCTACAAGGCCCGGTAGTGTAGCGAAATCGCGACAAAAACCGACACAAGGCTCATAAGCCAAAAATGGTAGCGAAATCGCGCAACTTTTGAGAAAGCATGCCCGCCAGACAAAAGCGTCGTGAAATCGCGACAGGTTGAAGCCCAAGCAGTACGGATGAAAAAAACGTCACGAAATCACGACAGAATCGAGCGAAAGGGTCCGAGGCACAAAAACATCGCGAAATCGCGACAGGTAGCAGCAAAGGTGCCCGAAGTGAAAAAACATCGCGATATCGCGATAGCATGCAGCGAAGGTGCCCGAAGTGGAAAAACGTCACGATATCGCGACAGGTTGCGGGAAAATGGTACGGAACGAGAAAAGCGTCACGATTTCATGACATGTCATGATTTCGTGACATGTCACGTTTTCGTTGGGCATGATGGCAGAAAGGCTGTTGGCAGGAAAACATCGCGATATCGCGACATGTCGCGATTTCGCGACATGTCGCGTTTTCATGGCCAGGAAAGCGGACAGAGTTACATGCTATTTTTTGTCATGATTTTCATGGAGCCATTATAGAACATGCAAAAAAGTGCAGAACACGTGGCGTACATGTGTAAAGGCTGCAGGGGCATTACAGTTCGTAGAGAATATCAAGCATCTCAGTGTCGAGCATGAGTTCAAAGCAACGAAAAGGCAGGAAGGTGAAACGAAGCGATCTGGAAGATGAAGCGAAGCATCACAGGACAAAACAGAGAACATGGACAGAAAGTATAAAAGCAAAAGCACATGACAGATACAGGGTCGAAAACCGCTGGAGCAGAGTTGCAGTGCTAGAGGCCAGAGGGTCATTCTGGGCCTGCTTTGAGGTTGTTTTCCTTCCTTTTTTTGGTTTTGAGAAAACCAGAGATTCTGCCATTGTAACTTGACATATTATTAATGCAGAGTGTTCAGAAATTTGCATCTTGTTGGCAAGAAAGAAGGAGTTATTTTTTGCATGCATGTTTTAATATTTATCATTCCCTTTTTCAGATTTCTAGGCTTATAGATGAAGTTTAATGCAAGTTCTCTTGGTTGCTTCATGCGAATGTCTAAATCTGAAAAATAACAGTAAACCCCAGAGACCAGCACTTAACTTATCTGGATTGTGCGTGTTTGCAGGTTCAATAGGTTAGGTTGCATGCATGGAAACCTCACATCTTCGGTTTTGCCAGGACGGGATAGCATCAAACTGGATGCAATTTTAATTTCTTTTCTTTTACATTTTATTTTCTTTTTGCTGCATTTTATTTTTCAGAAGCTCCAATTTTAATTTTTCAAGCTTTAAAATAAAATAAAAAAAATTAAAAAAACTTCAAAATCCATAAATAATTCCATCATTTATGGCATTTCATCAAATTTCATTTTGAAGTTACAACATGTTCATATAGAGATCAAATCACATTTACTTTATCGGGGTTCAATGAACAATCATTAAATTTCACGAGTAAAATAAACCACAGTGCCCCTTGTTTTCAGTTACTTGCAACCACTAAGGTGTTCCAAGCATTTTAATTAAATATCTTTATTTGAGATTATTAATACATAGATGCAAAATGCTAACATAACAGGAACCTTGGAGAAATTTTTTCTTTGCAAGCAGAGGATTTAGAACCCAAATCCTATCGGAGAGTGTGTTTTCACAATCGGGTGAAAATACCACTCAACAGATTGGCGCTAGAAGGAGGGCCTGAAAGGGTTTATTTTATCGTGATTTTAGATGCTACGGGTTTATAATTGTTTAAGAATTTTAAATTGCTAAATATTTCAAGTCCATTTTATTGGCATCTTCGGCCTCTAACACCACTCAACGGTTTGGTGCTAGGAGGGCCGTACGGGTTTATTTTTAGTGTAATATAAATTTAAATTTTTTTATGCATTAGTCCTCTAACACTCAGCAGATTGTAAAAAGGACGACCTGAATTTATTTACTTGTTCTATTTTTTAAGGTATGCTGTATATTATTCTAACACTTTTCTGATTGTTCATACAGAATTAAAGTGATTTGATTTAATTTTTCAGAATTTTGGTCTCATGCAGTTACTTGACATTTGATTTTAATAAATACATCTCTTAGTTAATGCTAATTTGATTTTTGTTTATAAATTGCAGGTTGAATATTCAATAGATTTGGTTCTGAAATTACAGTTTCACTAATGGCAACACTTGAGGAGCAAATGGTATCCCTAAGAGCTGAAATAATGTCTCTAAGAGAGAGAATGGTATCAATGATAGAGGATCATTATGAGGGTTTATCTATACCTGTGGTATCCTATCAAATTCCTACAATGTTATTGGATTTTTTACGGTGTTTTAATCAAGAGGTGCCACTAGGATACTTGCAAAAACTGCATGTCTACAAGGATGCATTATGTAAATTCCAGATTTTTTATGAGGAGGTGGCTTGTAAGTTATTTGCATACATTTTGGATGATAGACCATTCTTTTGGTATAGCCAACTACCCATGGAGGTTAGGACTTCTTGGATACAACTAGAAGCAGCCTATCTTAATCATTTTGGTAATCAGGCTGACTTAGAAATATTGAAAAATCAGTTTACCTCCATATGCAAAGAGTCTAATGAATCCTTGAGTCATTTCAATGAAAGATTTCATGAGTTGCACTCCCAAATGTGGGAAAATTTTAACACATTGGAAGAAGAAGCCATGGAAGTATACCTAGGAGCCATACACCCCACACTTGCTTCACTCATTGAGGAAAAGCTGAGTGGCTTGTCTCTAGAGAAAATCCATGAGGTCTTAGAAGAGTTGGAATGGCAAGGTCTTGAAGAAGAAAAGGCACAACATGTTCACATGAGAGATTGTTCTTTTGATGCCAACCTACACCAACCATCAAACATAGCACCCTCCACTCCAATGATACCTAAGGTGAATGATCAAGGGGATGAATTTGAATACCCAAATTTTATGACCACCTTAGATGTAGTCCACGAGGAGGTGCAAATTGCTAAGACAACATCCACTAGTGAGGATTATGCAGAAATGAGCTCATTCATAGAGATACACGATTATCTAGATGAAGGGGTTCTAAATTCAACAATGTTTGATATATGTGAATGGATGGAACCCACCATAGAATTGAATGAAGTGGTTGAAAGTGAAATGGAAAGAAAATCAATAAATAAATTTGAAGATATGATAGAATTTCACCACTTGTTCTTGGAAGATACTATTGATGAGATGTGTAAAATTAAGGATCAAGAAATTCTTCACCCTCCAAATTATGATAATGAATCATGGGTTACTAATTTGGACAATGATAGCCTTATAAATTTGAATTCAAGAAATAACCCACTTTTGGAAATAATTGAACCATCTAGGGAAGGTGAAGAGGAATTTGATGAGAAGCACATTGATGAATTGAAAGATGTTGAAGAGATAGTTGAACGTCACCACTTGATTTTGAAAGATGATTATTATGATGCTTGGAAGAAGTGGGAAGATTTCACTCGTTCCAAAATTACTAATGAAACTTTTGTGCCAATTGATATACAGGACAACATAATTGCCTACCCAAAGGAAGATATTACAACTCTTGTACAATTTGAGGATGTTTTGGAAGAGGGTTTCAAATCTCATCAAATTTTGGAAGATTATAACCATCTTATTGCCAAGGACAAAGAAGAAAAAGAATTGATGAATGAATCAAGAGATCATGTCACAAACATCATGGATTTTCATTCTATGGATTTGGATGACGATTTTTACAATGGTTGGGGGAGATATGATGATGCATTCTTTTCTCACATCCCTATAGATGAAACTCATATTTCACTTGTTATGCAGGGATGTTGAATTTTCTACATCATACGAAGATCTCATATTCACGGGATTTGAAAGGGTGACAAAATTTGATCATGTTGGATATAAATTCATTGAAGGTGCGGATACAAGTTTGCATGATGATTTGGAGGATTCGAATGAAGAGATACCATGGATAGTGAACAAAGAATTAGAACCAAATGACAAAGAGATGGATCAATTGGAAGCAACTCAAATAAGTGATCATCAAAACAGATTACTTGACATACACTTTGACCAAGAATGTTTGAGGACTGAAAAGGATGACCATATTTTGAATTTAAATAATGTTTATGGTGAAATGTCATTAAAGGTAAATGAAAAACAAGGTATAATTTTTAATCACACCTTTAATAACATTGTTTCAATGAATGGAAAAGAGGTTGATGCACTTGAATTGTTAAACAAAATTCATCAACAATTATTAATTGAATCTAGGATAAAAACTTTTAATGATCCTAATTTAGTAAATATCCTAGATGCTTGTAAATTGTTACACAAATTTGATTGGCCTACAAATTTGGAAAATGATTTGGCTTTGAAATTTGTAGAAATAGGCTACTACTTACAAAATTGCATATTTGAAAAAGATAGCCTAATTCTAAATCAAGGAGGGAATTATGAAGTTTACATTTTAAAGAATAGACAAGATAAAATTGAAAATCATTTATTGTCTAATCATTTTAGTAATTTGATGCTCACCTATGGGAGTATTATTGGAACTAAATCAAATTGGTATGGTGAGCATGGCAAGTGGAAATTTGTTGCATTGTTTGGCCTAGTCTTGTTTGTGTTGGATTCCCACAACATTTGGCATGCATATCATGTCATATTTTTGTTGAAATGTTCTAATCATGTGTGGGATCCAGGAAAGTGATAATCCAAGCTTTGCATCATTTTGTATTATAGTGTACATTTGTATATAGATTTTGGTTTCTGGTTTTGGGTTTGTGTTTTCAAGTTTCATTTTGGGATTGCTATTTGGATTTTAATTTAAAGTTGTGTGTTTATTTGACATGTTTTGTTTGTCTATAAAAAAAAAAAAATGATGAAAAAGTTGCCTTGAGATGCTAACTTATGTTCTAGATCGAGAGAATATGAAACATTGGAATTGTGTTGTAGAAGCTCCACAAGTAACACAAACAATTTAATAATATCGTTTGAAACTTGTGATGCATGAAGTAGTCAGTTTTATATAGCAATATCTCATCTGCAATTCAAAAGACAATGCATTCATATTACATCTCACTTTGCACATACATGCCATCGTAGTTGCAAGTGCATTTCAAATGCAAATCATTAAAGTGTGTCAAATCCTCTTAGGGTTGTGTTATAACATAAATGTAAGAAAAAATCCTAAGGTTGGAAACTGAGTCTTGAGATATCTAGAACCAAGCACGTCTCATACATTAAAAAGGATCTTGAGCAAAATGATCAAAACCTAACTTGGAAGAAAAGGTTGGGCGAAAGAAGTTTTTCATGTCTATCCTATTATGCAACATGATCCTTAAAACAGTGGTTTTGACCACTTCCATAGAGCTTAAAGCCTAAAATCGGAGTAGTAAGGATAGGGCTAAATCCTCATCGAACTTAGGTTGAGGATCCAATTCCCCAAAGCTTTGATTTGACCTACATGGAGTAGTAAGGATAGGGCATAAATTCTCATCTCGCTTAGGTTGAGAATCTGATTCCCCAAAGCTCCTATGTCTCATTTCATAATAAATCTTGGATTGGAAGGATCGTACTACATGTCCCTAGCAAGGATGGGTAGTCATCCCCAAGGTCTAAGCAATAAAATTAATATTTTCCATTTACATCTAAAGTTTGGATTGGAAGGATCGTACTACATGTCCCTAGCAAGGATGGGTAGTCATCCCTAAGGTCCAAAAAGTAAAAAATAAATTCTTCCCATCTCATATTTATATTGGATTGGAAGGATCGTACTACTTGTCCTCTGCAAAGGATGGGTAGTCATCCCCAAGGTCCAAAGAAATGAAGATAAGTTTTGGATTGTGGGGTTAAGTATGCCCATGCATGGCAACATGTCTTGTCTAAAAAAACAAGACCACTGATTGTCCAAAGGGTTAGACTAGCATGACCATTTCTTCCATAATTGGTTAAATTATTTTGCTCAAAGTGAGGTAATGAATTCTAAATCAGAATAGTAAGGATAGGGTTAAACTCTCATCTCGGTTGGTTGGGAGTCTGATTCCCCAAAGTTCTGATTTCACATTCACTTGCACATGGGTTCAAGATAGTAGGGACCCATAACCAACTTTGGGATATATAATAAAGCAATTCATATAGTTGATCCTAAGAGGGTTTGATAATCTTGAATGTTTGTGTATGATACTAGAAGAAAGACTATGCCTTTTATAAAAGCAAAATCGCTTAGCATATTTATTAGATTACACAAGTCATTCATAATCTCACATATGCATTCATGTAAAATTGACAATGGAATGTTGATCAATTTCAAACGATAGGGAATGAAAACACATTGCACACACCGAGCTAATACTTGATGATTCCGATGATTCATATATTTTTGATCTTTGGGCATTTGTTTATATTGCTTATGTGCTAATGCATGTTTTCGAGTTTATATATGTTTCCAGGTTGGGTTCTCACCAAATGCTCAGGAGCATTTGACAGCAGAGTCGCCATTTGTTGTGGCTGATCCACAACACACCCCAAAATTGGGGACCCACCTTTTTTGCATGCTTTCAAAGAAGATCTCAGTGACCCAGATGCTAAAAATCAAGAAAAAGGCAAAATTGCACAAGGATGAAAAGGGGTCGCGAAATCGCGACATGTCGCAAAATCGCAGCCGAAAATGAAAAAGTGTCACGAAATCGTGACAAGTTGCTCCGTCGCTGCCAGAAAATGAAAAGTGTCACGAAATCGCGACATGTCGCAAAATCACGAGCGAAAACGAGAAAGCGTAGCGAAATCGCGACATGTCGCAAAATCGCGGTCAACACAGTCAACGACAGCAGGTGGGCGGAACCATCACGAAATCGTGACGTGTTTGATTTTCGTGGCCCAAAGAGGAGAGAGAAAGATGAAGCAGAAAAGTGTCGCGATATCGTGACATGTCGTAAAATCAGGGTCAAACCGGTCAAACAAGGCAAAACAAAAAAAACGTCGTGAAATCGCGACAAGAAGTGGGCAGAAGGCATGAAATAGAAAATGGTAGCGAAATCGTGATGAAAATGAGGCAAAGGCTATAAGGCCCGGTAGTGTAGCGAAATCATGACGAAAACTGACACAAGGCTCATAAGCCGAAAATGGTAGTGAAATCGTGCAACTTTTGAGAAAGCATGCCCGCCAGACAAAAGCGTCACGAAATCGCGACAGGTTGAAGCCCAAGCAATACGGATGAAAAAAACGTCGCGAAATCATGACAGAATCGAGCG
Source organism: Wollemia nobilis (assembly GCA_028583015.1). Classification (NCBI taxonomy): domain Eukaryota; kingdom Viridiplantae; phylum Streptophyta; class Pinopsida; order Araucariales; family Araucariaceae; genus Wollemia; species Wollemia nobilis. Next base: position 1,574,001 of record JAQPPZ010000574.1, on the reverse strand, counting down.
AAAGGGTTCGAGGCACAAAAACATCACGAAATCACGACAGGTAGCAACAAAGGTGCCCGAAGTGAAAAAGCGTCACGATATCACGACAGCATGTAGCGAAGGTGCCCGAAGTGGAAAAACGTCACGATATCGCGACAGGTTGCAGGCAAATGGTACGAAACGAGAAAAGCGTCACGATTTCGTGACATGTCAGATTTCGTGACATGTCGCGTTTTCGCTGGGCGTGATGGCAGAAAGGCTGTTGGCAGGAAAACGTCGCGATTTCGCGACATGTCGCGTTTTTGCGGCCAGGAAAGCGGACAGAGTTACATGCTATTTTTTGTCATGATTTTCATGGAGCCATTACAGAACGTGCAGAAAAGTGCAGAACACGTGGCGTACATGTGTAAAGGCTGCAGGGGCGTTACAGTTCACAGAGAATATCAAGCATCTCAGTGTCGAGCATGAGTTCAAAGCAACAAAAAGGCGGGAAGGTGAAACGAAGCGATCTGGAAGATGAAGCGAAGCGTCACAGGACGAAACAGAGAACATGGCCAGAAAGTATAAAAGCAGAAGCACAGGACAGATACAGGGTCGAAAACCGCTGGAGCAGAGTTGCAGTGCTAGAGGCCAGAGGGTCATTCTGGGCCTGCTTTGAGGCTGTTTTCCTTCCTTTTTTTGGTTTTGAGAAAACCAGAGATGCTGCCATTGTAACTTGACATATTATTAATGCAGAGTGTTCAAAAATTTGCATCTTGTTGGCAAGAAAGAAGGAGTTATTTTTTGCATGCATGTTTTAATATTTATCATTCCCTTTTTCAGATTTCTAGGCTTATAGATGAAGTTTAATGCAAGTTCTCTTGGTTGCTTCATGCGAATGTCTAAATCTAAAAAATAACAGTAAACCCCAGAGACCAGCACTTAACTTATTTGGATTGTGCGTGTTTTGCAGGTTCAATAGGTTAGGTTGCATGCATGGAAGCCTCACATCTTCGGTTTTTCCAGGACGGGATAGCATCAAACTGGATGCAATTTTAATTTCTTTTCTTTTACATTTTATTTTCTTTTTGCTGCATTTTATTTTTTAGAAGCTCCAATTTTATTTTCAAGCATTAAAATAAAATAAAATAAAAATTAAAAAACTTCAAAATCCATAAATAATTCCATCATTTATGGCATTTCATCAAATTTTCATTTTGAAGTTACAGCATGGTCATATAGAGATCAAATCACATTTACTTTATCAGGGTTCAATGAACAATCATTAAATTTCACGGTAAAATAAACCACAGTGCCCCTTGTTTTCAGTTACTTGCAACCACTAAGGTGTTCCAAGCATTTTAATTAAATATCTTTATTTGAGATTATTAATACACAGATGCAAAATGCTAACATAACGAGAACCTTGGAGAAATTGTTTCTTTGCAAGAGAGGATTTAGAACCCAAATCCTATCGGAGAGTGTGTTTTCACAATCGGGTGAAAATACCACTCAACAGGTCCACTGTTTGAAGGTAACAATTATGTTTTCTGGAGCATGAAAATAAATAACTACTTGATATCACAAGGATATGAGGTATGGCAAATGGTTGCAAAAGAGTATAAGGTTGAAGGTGATTCCAAAACATATAAGACTATCAAGAAATTGGTTGATATCAATGCAAAGGTAATGAATTACATTCTGAGTGGGCTATGTGAGACAAATTTTACAAAATTCTTGGTATGTAATTTAGCTAATGAAATGTGGAGCAAGTTGCAGAATACCTATAAAGGAGATTCCAAGGTAAAGTTGGCAAAACTACAAACTCATAGAAAAATATTTGAGGAATTAAAAATGGAAGATTATAAAGATATTGTAAAGTTTTTAATTCGAGTTGATGAGATTGCTAACACCATGAGAGGTCTAGGATTTGAGATGAAAGAATCAAATGTTACTCAAAAGGTTTTGAGATCACTTCCCATGAAGTATGATGCAAAGGTTTTAGAAATAGAAGAAACAATGGATATTGAAAATCTAACAAGGAAGAACTACATGGAACTCTCACAGATTATGAGATGAGGATAAGTAAGCATCAGGTTCCAATAAAATAAATTGCATTCAAGGATTTAGAGAAAAATAAAGGGAAAGTTTTAGAGATAGATAGAGATTCAGATAGTGATGAGGAATCTAACTTCATCAAAAGGAAAAAGGACGTAAGAAATTACAGGGATATGAAGAAAGTCAAATGCTACAAATGTGGTGATTATGGTCACTATGTAAATAAGTGTCCACATGAAGAAAACAATGATGATGAAAAATAGGGTCATAGAAGAAAAAAATATGGAAAACATAAGCATGACAAAGATGACAGGTACAAGCAAAGAAAGTATGAGAAGAAGAAAAGTTTTTTAAAGACAAAGAAAACTTTCTACATTAAAGAAGCAAGTGATACCTCAGATCACAGTGATAGAGACAAGTCATATGATGAAAAGCAAGAACATTTATTCCTATGAATAGAAGGTGAAATAGAACAGTGCTTTGTGTGTTGTCAAAGAGATCACAGATTAGGATATTGCAATGGCTTCAATAATAGTGAATATGAAATGACACATCAAGCAAACAGGCATGGTCAAAGAAATCATGAGAGTTTTTTTGCTATAGAATATTATAATGATCTTAGTGACAGTGAAGATGAAGAAGGGTTTTTCTATGGGATAAAATAAGTAGAAGAAGAACACTCACTCCAAACACAAGAAGTTAAACAAGAGAATATTGTAAGAAAGACATATGTCTTAGTTGATCTAAAAGAAGACTTCAATGATATCCATGAGCAACTACAAGTGGTTAAGGAGAATCTGAAAGAATTGAGATGTTCTATACTTGAGAAGTTTGATCCATCACATGACTCAAAAGGTCAAGATATTTTCATTGAGAAGGAAACATGTATTTCAGAGACAATAGATATGGATGCCAATTTTATATTTGACACAAATGAAGAGAAAGAAGAGGAAGGTTCCAAAGCACCAAAAGTCTCATATTTCAGGTTTAGGAAATCACACTAAAAAGGAAAGGAAGTTTTAAAAGATGAAAGAAAGGAAGCACCTAAGATTTATTAAGAAAGTTCCAAAGTTCATATGGCCCCAAACATCCAGTTTGGATCTTGTTTTGAGATAGATGAATCAAGAGGAATATTTTTTTTTGAAAAGGAAAGCAAGGAAGAAATAAAGGAAGAGGAGTTAGATACTACAAATAAGGTTCAAGGATACAATGCACAAGTCAAAAATGATCACAAGGATAATGGTAAAGAAATATATGAGGATCCAATGCATGAACAAAGGTATTTTCAAGGACATTGTTTTTCTTGTAATGGATTTGGACATAGGGCTATACACTATAGGGTCTATGAATCAAAGAAGTTTGATTTTTCTAGAAGGAACTTCAAAGGAAGAAGGTATGGTTTTCAAGGACATTTCTTCTTATGCAACAAGATTGGTCATAGAGATTATAAGTGCAAAGGAAATGAGCAGCATGGTTTTGGTTTTAGAGCTACACAATTTAGAAGTCATGGTCATAATTATTATGAAAACAAAACTTCACAATACAGGGTTCAAAAAAGGAATGGATATGGAAATTATTTCAATAAATATTTCAGGATATGGGCACCATCCAAAGGCTACAATATCAAGTGTTTTAATTGCAATAATTTTGGGCATATTGCAAAATGGTGTAGGACTCAATTCCAAACAGGTTCAAGACAAGAAGATCAAGTAACATATCAAGAAAAGGATATCAGAAAGATGTGGAAGAAAGTTGACAAAGGAAAGAAACAATGTAATATGGGAGTAAATGTACTCCCACCACATAATTAATTACCTCAAGAGAGAAGGTGGTGGGGGATAATATTAAGAGTCATATATTTTAGCCCCATAGGTGTCCCTTTTGCCATTAATGTCAAAGGGGGAGAGATTTGAGTAAGGAGGAGAGCATTGAGTTAGGGAGAGCAACCTCCAAAGAGAGCATTGAGATAGGGGGATCAACCTCCATAGAGAGTATTGAGTTAGGGGGATCACCTTTGATTCTCAGAGATGGTTTTTGTAGTGATTGTGGTGATTTGCATTAGAGGTGTTGCCATAGATGACAAATGGGAAGATTTTTGGCAATTTGAGTTATTTTATGTTGTCATTGATGTCACATGGATCATTGATGTCACATGGATCACATTGAGTTTTGGTGGCAAAAGTACTTCATAAATAATCATTTATGATATTTTGGAGAGCATGGATGTATACAAGGTTTTGTGGCACAAGAGGCATATAATATTTAATTTTTAAATATTATATTAATGGTTTTTATTAAAACCAATGGTAAAGGTTTTTATTAAAACCAATGGCAAGGGTTTTTATTAAAACCAATGGTAAAGGTTTTTATTTAAACCAATGGAAAGGGTTTTTATTAAAAAAATTGGAAAGGGTTTTTCATTAAAACCACTATGCTAAGACTTATCCAAATAATGATGGATGAAAAGGTTTTTCATATAAAACCTAGGTGCAAAAATTTTCATGGCAAAATTCAAAATAATGAAGGATATATCCCAATTCAAAGTTAAGAGGTAAATTATAAAATTCTTATTTAATAATTCTAAGGTCTAAAGTTGAATTTTATTATTCACCGACGTGGAATGGTTGGGGAGATTAATAAAATCTACCAACGTCATTCGAAGGCATGGAGGTGGATATAAATAAAAGGTAACACCTTTGTTTATAAAATATTGGGGAATATTGTGCATGAGTGAGAATCATCGAAAGGGGAGCAGCGAAGAAAAAAAGATTTTTTTTTTTTTTTGAGAGCAAGGTCAAGGAGCCAGCGTGGGAAAGTGATGTCACGCAAGAGCCTATAGCATAGTTGGTAGCACATGAACTTTGCACAAGGCAGGTTCACTATTCGAATCTTGCCAGGGGCAAAGTGTTTTGCTAAGGAAGGCATTTTGAGTTTTCAAATTTGAGCATAGGCAAAGTTGGGTGTTTGGGATTAAATACCAATGTGGGTTGATACCTACATGGTAAGTGCTTCACAGCTATAGAACCCTAAAATTGGCATAGTTACACCCTTAGTAAAAATATAAAATTTTGAATTTTAACTTCAAACCGCTCGTTAACCGCCCATTACCCGCTCCCCTTGTTTTCCATGCCATTTTTAGGATTTGTTTTGATCTGTTGGACGATATCGTCGACGATCAAACGAAATTGTCCCAGATCTGACGAATTCGTCTAGAACAGAATGTCCAAACGATTTCGTCCCAAAACAAAAATTTTCATAATTAGATTCTATTTTAACAGCTACTCCAACTTGGGCAAAAGCGTGTCTACTTTACCAAGTGGGTGGAAGCAATTTAGTTAACCTCGCATTACAGAGTTTATTTTGCATAACATCATATGTCATTTTGGTATTCCATCCAAGATCCTGTCGGATAATGGGACGTCATTCAAGAACAAATATGTGTGTGCTTTGACCACAAAGTACAAAATTTAGCATAGTTTTTCAACACCCTATTATCCATAGGCAAATGGGCAAGCAGAGGCATCAAACAAAATGCTAGTCGCCATCCTCAAAAATACCATCGCAGACAACCATAAGGATTGGCACATTCAAATCCCACTTTACGTATGGGCTTATTGCACTAGCATTCGGACACCCATTGGGGTAACTCCATTTTCGTTGGTGTATGGCTCCAAGGTAGTCATGCCTCTTGAGTTGGAAATCCCTTCCCTGTGCATTTTAATGCAAGAGTTCATCGATGATGACACTGCATGATAGGATCGGTTAGACCAACCGATGTTGCTTGATGAACGACATGTCAATGCTCTCGAGCATTTGCGTATCTATCAAGAGCGACTTAAGAAAGCATACAACATGAAGGTTCACTTAAGAGAATTTCAGGTTGGTGACTTGGTCTTGAAAGAGAACCAACAAAATTCTAATTTGTCATCTCATCTAAGAGACAAGTTCACGGTAAACTAGTTAGGTCCTTATGTGATTGACAGTATAATAGGACCTGGAACATACCAGCTCACCTCTCTTGAAGGAATCAAGGAAACAGAACCCTTGAACATCAGTCATTTGAGGCCATTCCACATCTAGAGAGCCATAGTCCAACCAAAAGCTCCAAGGATTCTCACAATCGCTTGGTCAACCCAAAATGCCCCAAAGGTATCTATAAACCCTTTGGTCAAGCCAAAAGCTCCAAGGATTCCCACAATCGCTTGGTCAACCCCAAAATGCCCCAAAGGTATCCATAAACCCTTTGGTCAAGCCAAAAGCTCCAAGGATTCCCACAATCACTTGGTCAACCCCAAAAATGCCCCAAAGGTATCCATAAACCCTTTGGTCAAACACCAAAAGCTCCAAGGGTTACCATAACCGCTTGGTCAAAATAAATATTCAAAAAAAAAAAAAAAAAAAAAAAAATAAATATCAAAAACAATAAAATCATCAAAAATAACAAAAAAAATTGCATCTCCATTCCATGCATACTCGTAAAAAAATCAAAACAACAAAAATATAGGTTGCATTAGGCATCGCATCCATACTTTGCATATTTGCTAGGTCATACAAGTCACAAGCACCATAGACTGTCATTACTTGGCAATTCCATCATTTTTCCACATCAAATCCATTTTTATAAATGCATACCTCCAGAATAACACCATCATCATTTTTAGTCAGTTGTCTCCTAATGTATATAGGGTTTTCGTCATTCAGCTGTCTTTAAATTTCTAGCCAAAAATTGTACAAAGTTAAATAGATTTTACAAAGGAAAGTTTTACTTGGATCACGCCTCGTTATGTAACATCCCTACACAAGTTAAAACACATAAAATAATTCCTAAGTTGTGTGAACGCAAGAGAAACCTACAAAGCAGTCTAGGGTACCATAGGTGAAAGATTAGTCTGTTCATCCCCCTGTGTGAATGGTTCAAGAGTGCTGAGAATTGACAAAAGGACAAGCTCTTCCCCATCAATTCCCCCTAATAAATAGTGGTTTTCACCACTACCAACAATCCCAATCACCATTGGTCCCTAAAGTTGTAAGGATTCGTACTACACGTCCCTGCCAAGGATGGGTAGTCATCCCCAAGGCCTCAAAGGATCGATGCCATTCAAAAACAAAATTCCCACAAGCCATCATCATAACCATCTCCAATCACCTTTGGTCTCAAAGTTGTAAGGATTCATACTACACGTCCCTGAACAGGATGGGTAGTCATCCCCAAGGCCTAAAATATCAATGCCCTTACTTCCATATCTCCATCATCCCCTTTGGTTCCCCAAGTCGTAAGGATTCGTACTACACGTCCCTGAACAGGATGGGTAGTCATCCCCAAGGCCTAAAAGGATCAATGTCATTCACAAGCTCAACCTTACAAAGTTCAAAATGCAAAATGATTAACAGTGGTTCTCACCACTATTCAAAATCCTTGCTCAAAAAGAAAAACAAGAAGAAAAATAAACAGTGATTTTCATCATTATGTATACGAGCAAGTATCCTAAACCGTTGAGCAAATAAAAAGCTTGAACTTGAATCCCTGGAATTCTCAGCATTCGAAAACCATCTAGGTGATCCTCATTACGGGTTTGGTGGACAGCCTACCTGGCAATGGCGGTATCCTAAACGCATGATGATATGTCTGTCACATTAGCTTTGCATGTGTGCAGACCAATGTTTGCATGTGGATGAGCTAGCTTATGGTACCTTAGATTGTCCCATGGATTAATCTTACTGAATACAACAATGGAGTTAGTGGAGCTAATTAGGTGATCCTCAGTACAGGTTTGGTTGATAGCCTATCTGGCACTGGCGGTATCCTGACAAATACCACATAAACGAACTCAATTGCACACACGAGGATGTGAAATAACTTGGTTAAATTCAAGTCGGATTTATACCTTGTTCAAAAGTCTTGCGAGATAAATGTACAGTCTTGGCTAGTTAGTTAAAATATCTGAATCTCAAAAAATCTTAACTACATTTTAAAAACAACTGGTACATTTCATTACGTACATCACCATCAAAAAATATGCAAAATACAAACAACAAAGTTTTCACATGCAAAGTCATTCCACAAAGTCATCCCATAAGTACAGCAAGCCAGTCAATCTTGTACAGTCTATGGTGCCATCGACAAGTTATCAACAACTCATTTCATTCATTCCATATGCATACATCATATAAATTAGAAACATCGCATTCATAATAGCATATGCATACATCAATGTAAATACATGTACATAAAAACAAACCATGAAAAGTGCATAAACACCAAAAAAAAGTCATCTGTATATATATCATCAAAAATGCCCATAGGCTACAATGAACCGGTCCTCTGACCTCGCAACAAAAGCCAAAAGCTCAAAAACCCCTAAGCCTAGGGCATCGGCCACCATGATCATGCAGGATCGGTGCGACGGGAACTACCCCCCATGGTGTGGGTCCTATGGGACCTCTCAGGGCGACTGCTGCTCACCCCTACATCACGCCCACTAGTGCCCCCCTCATCTAGCCGCCTACGACGAGATGATGTTGACTGCTCAGTATCGCTGTCTCTCGTCCGACGTGAAGATCCACCTCTAGGGGGCTTAGGTAACCACCCATCGAGGTGGATAATCTCTCCCTCCATATCCATCCGATGCTAAAACCACTCTATCTCCCACCAAAACCACTCTGCCTCCTCCCAACGGTAATAAGCTACTGCATCGTCGTGCTACGCCAATGTCTTCTCCTTCTTTGCCAGCTGCACTCGTAGGAGATCCCTCTCCCATGTAGCACTGGTGTCCCCATCCCCTCGGTGGTACGCAGCAAATGCATTCTCCCGCTCCGCTAGCTGAGTCCATAGGAGATCCCTCTCCTACAAAGCCTCTCCCAGCTCCTCATCTCATCTCCGCAGTAGGTCCTCCAATCGTGCTATCTCAACGCAATGCCTTGCCTCCACATCCTCCGAACCTGCCTGAGGCCTCGACGAATCCGAGATAGCAGCCTACTCTGGCTCCCACTGCTCCGGGACGTCCTGCATCTTTGGCTACTCTGGAACCCCAAACTCCCCCCCACATCCTCAACCTCCACCATGTCTGCATCATCACATGGAACACCCCAACCCTCATCTGATGCCTCTGTACCCTCATCCCCTACTGCTGCCGCCTCTGCACCGCCTAGAGGCCCCTCGCCTCGCCATCACCGTAGAGTCCACCACTGCTCATACTCTATGGTAACCCCGACGTCATCCACATTCGGGGCATCTATCGCTGTGTCCGCATCCTCACCTAGTGGCGCAATGACTGGCCAAGCAAGAGTCCTCTCGTCTCCCCGACGCCGATAGACCACGGGCTCACCAGGAAACCCCTGGCGCACCCCGAACTATCGTGTCACCCGACCATATGGGAAGAACTCCTGCTCAGTCCCATGATGCCCAATCAGCCACCGCCCCCTCCGTATCCATCGAAGCCACTCTCCAGCCTCAGGCCAGGCTGGACAGTCCCGGTAGGGGTGCCAGAACACCTCCCCTGGAGTAAGCCAAGCGAAGGCATCGACATAGTGCCCTACGACACCTGCCCATCACCGACTCTGTCCCTGCTCCTCAGACCTCCACCACAATGCCCCGTATCCGATCTCCCGGTCTATCATCTCCACCCGAGTCATCCAGGGCAACCCCACCGGCCTCTCCACTGCTATGTGCTGCCAAGCCCAACACTGCAACAAGTAGCTGCAACTAATCCCCTTTCGCTTTCGGTAGCGGACCTCGTACAACTCATCATAGAGCTATGCCAGTAGAGTCTGTCCCCATCTCATGATCATCGGTGCATCTATAGGACACTCCACCAACCTGAACACCACCTCTAGCAGGTTCCATGGGAACCTCGCGCCCGAAGAGTCGGGAGCAGCATGTTGGAAATGAGGCCCATGAGTAATGCGTGCCTCACTCCCAACACACCCCTCTCTAGCCACCATCGAACCAGTATGCCACCAATCTGGCAGTCACCCTCCGCCCTCTCCACTGGGCTCTCCACACCCAACTCCTCCCCATGCCCAAAATAGCGTATCAGTACTACTGTCCTCCGATCCCACGGTGTCGTCCGGATCGACAGTCCATCTATTGGAATCCGAAGAATCCGATAGACATCCTCCAAGGTCACCGTCATCTCCCCTGTTGGGAGATGGAAGGTGTTGGTCCAGGGATCCCACAGGTTGATAAGGGCCATCAGATAGGCCCGATCCCCAACCATCGGCTCCAGCCGAGTCACCTGCTTGAGCCCAAGGGCGTCAAGCCAGTCCTAGTCAGCCAAAGTCAGCGTCGCACGTGCTTCAATGAAAACTATGGGCACACGGTACCGGCTCTTCACAACCTACAAAATAAAACAACATAAAAACATTAAAACAATGAAAAACTGTACAACACTAACATGAATATACAACAATGCATCAAAATGTACAGCCAAAAACATAACAAAATTCAAAAAAAACTAATTTCTCAGTTCTAGGGTTTTAACTCTCAACTGATAAATTACAAAAACATAACAAAATTCAAAAAACTAATTTGTCAGTTCTAGGGTTTTAACTCTCAATTGATAAATTAAAAAACAAAAAAATTTAAAAAATAATTTGTCAGTTCTAGGGTTTTTAACTTTCAACTGATAAATTCAAAAACAAACACAAAAATTCAAAACTAATTTCTCAGACCTAGGGTTTTTAACTCTAACTGATAAATTACAAACAAAATAATTCACAAAAACAAAAACAACAACTAACTAGGGTTAAAGCTACGTTTTACGCTTAGTTTTACCCTACGTTTCTAACCTAAGTTTTGATCTTGGTTCAATTCGGGTTAAGCGAAGTTTTTAAGTTATGTTCTAAACTAAGTTTTTAGCTCAGTTTTCAACTAACTTTTGATCTTTGTTTGACTAGGGTTATACTAAGTTTTAAACTAAGTGTTAATTTTGATAGACTAGGGTTTCATTTTTAACTTTAAACAACAAAATAAACAAAAGAACAAGAAATAAGCAAATTGCGGTTTTCAAATTGCAACACAAAACAATAAAGAGGAAGGGCACTCACTGGTCTCGCTTCGGCTCCACCGCTCGATCCGGTGTGTGAACTCATGGTCATAAGAAAAATTTGGCAGTGCTTCGCTTCGTAGAATTGACCTCCTCCTCCTCAGAGCTCCAAATCGCCAAGAAAAACAAATGCAAATGAGCCCAAAACTCAGTTTTGGCCTTTAAATAGGCTTTTTGAGCCTGTACTCGTCCCCCCTGGGATGAGCACTCTGGTTAGCGCTCGTCCCACCCTGGGATGAATACTAAATAGGAATTCGTCCCACCCAGGGATGAATACAGAGCAAAAATTTCAAAAACAACAAAAACTGCACAAAATGCACCAAAAACAAGCCCTAAAAGTGTCCGATAAGAGTGCTTTTGCACTTGACATTCCGGGCATGCAAAATAGATGTCGGGGTCACAAATCCTCACTATCCTATTCCCTAAGAAGGCTACCATAGCCGGACCGCTCCACGGGAAGATGGATTTTCGAGAATTTCATCCCCAAACGACGTCACCAAAAGGGTCAAAACCCAACCAAAAATAGCAATAACATTGCCGAACGAAGGCGCCTTTGCACCTGACATTCTTGGCATCCAAAATAGATGTTGGGGTTACAAATTGTCACTATCCTACTCCCTAAGAAGGCTACCATAGCCGGACCGCTCCACGGGAGGATGAATTTTTGCCAATTTCAGCTCCAAAATGCGTCACAAAAAGGGTTCACACCCACCAAAAATAGGTCAGAATGTTCAAAAACTGCTTTCGCATTCAATGGTAAAACAACTGAAGGCACCCTTACCTAAGTCATCTTGGGTCAAGCGACTCATCGCTTTTCTCATGTCGGTCATTCCCTCATCGATTCGTCGCTTGAGGGGGTAGTCACACTTAGTCACCAATCAACAAAAACATACCCAATCAAGGAAATGACATGCATTCAAAGGATCATTGAAAAAGACAATCATGCCCCTACTTGGGGCAGCAAACAAGCAATTATCACAAGCTGATCAAACACTTGGCATTCATGAATCATGAACTCAAGGTTCCCATAGACAAAAGGTTGCGCCCTTTGCCTATTCATGACTGATCAATGTCCAAGCTCAAGTAACACCTCACCGAAAAAGGTTAACACTTGAATTAAGTTCCTTAGCTCGTCAGAAGCAAGGATTCAAGAATGCGTGCCCTTTCCATACTTGGGGCATCAAGAGTTGGTTAGGTTACTGAGAAACCCTAATCATTAGTGCTTTGGTTATCTATTTTTGCTCGGCGTTGCGCCTTGCATAGCGCTTCCCAAAAAGGGGCATCTGTAGACACCAAAACAACACCAATCCGATTATGTGACAACGAGCGCTGATCGCATTGACACAAACAGCCCCTAGGGCAGCCCCCAGAGGTTAAACAGTGGTCCTAACCACTTCCAAAAGTAGTTTTGGAGGTCAGAGGTCAATTTGGCACCTTTTTGGCACCTTGCTCTCTACTCGTCCCACCCGGGATGAATACAAACTGGCATTCATCCCACCCAGGGACGAATATCAACATTCACCCCAGGGTGAGGCGAATAGCAAGTTTGACTGGCAAAAAGTCAAACCTCGACAAGTCCGCCAGTTAACTGAGGCTTCAGGCCATGCAATTGTGAGGAATAGCTTTAAATCAAGAAGAGAGACTTCTGTCATGCATGTCTTTATTTTAGAGACCTCATGCAAGGAGATTCTAAATCAGGGAATTATCTTTTCTCTCAAAATAGGACAATTAACTCAAGTGGCGCCCTCGCATGCGCATTCCAAACAAAGAGACCCTAGGTCTATAAATTGGTGAGTTTTCTCACCCAAAAGATATACAGAGAAGGAGCATTTGAGCAACGAAGTGCTGCCAATTTACATACCTACTTGCGATTTGTGCCTTTCACATCCTTAATCTCTCATTCGAAAGGGAGGTTATTGGGTGATTATTGGAAGCATGAATCCGGACCCAAAACCCGATTTTTGGCCACAATATTCCACAAAATTTGTCGACAACACCCCATAAGAAGTTTTGGACCCATCCCAAGTGGATTGGTGCCGAAACAGAGTCCCAAACGGTGGGCGTTCTGCCCCCGGGCGCCCCCCAAGCTATCACAGTCCTATTCGCCCCACCCCGGGATGATTAGAAATCTGTGATAGATTTCTCTGATTTTTCTTTTGCATCTTATTCTAGGTCTGTTAAATAGGTTGTAGTTTAAATTTCACTTCATTCTGAGCAATTTTGACCAGGTTTTTATCATTTCTCGCCTTTACTAACTTGCAGATGGCACTAGAAAAATCTGGGTGATAGAGGCCAAATTGGAGAAATATGACCTTATGGGTCTTCCCAAAACACCCCCAATTAGCTAACCCCAACTTTGTAGGTCATTTGGAGCTTTTTGGATAGGACATTGAAGAGGGTGCTTTCTGACAAGTTATTGCAGGTCTATTCGTCCCACCCTGGAGCGAATACAAATCTGTGAGGAATTTCTAGACTGTTCCTTTTGCAGTGGCTTCCTGGTAACATATTTATGCTTCTGTTAAAATTTCAGGTCGATCCGAGGTCATTTGATTATCGTTTTAATATTTTCATGCATATACTGATAGTAGGCCTTGGGAAATACATGCTTTATTCTATCTGCAGGTGCTACTAATATTTTCTGTTTCTTTGAATGTAGGTTTTTGACATCAGAAGAGTAGGAAGGAGTGAAAAATCATATACACAAGCGACGGTGACGTTTTGGTCCGCCCATCTTACATGTGGGCACGCGGAAGAAGGATCGCTATCATGGATGTGATCAAAAACATATTTAACGCTCCTATCCCCTAAAAAGGAAGGAGACGTATTGTAACATGACTTTGAAAGCACATCAATAAAGAGGACCCTATTCCATATTGCTTTTATCTTGTGTCGATTCGCTCATGTTCTTTCCTTTTATGCATTCTTTCAATACATAGGCTTTTGGCGTTAAGTTTGGTTTTAGACGCATCGTATTCAGCATATTCCTTTTTGTTTCCGTATCCTCGTGCTTTCAACTTCAATTTTTTTTGGGTGGTCCCTATCTGGTAAGGAAATGGCCTCTTGTTGCATGGAAATATATTTGCAAACCTCTCTAGGAAGGGGGCCTTGGAATCAAATATCTTCAAATATTTAACAAAACCCTTAATCGAATAATGATTTGGAGAGTCAACAATGGAGAGAACCTTTTTAGGCTAGAACTCTTAGGCAAACATATATTCTTGAGATGGATTGGAAGGAGTTGATTAGGCTTGAACACTTTCCCTTGGGTTCTTCTTTCTAGATAAGCTTGACATCCCATAGTGTGTGGGTGTGTACTATAGTCTTTTGGAACATTAGGGATGGTAGCCATACTCTCTTCTAGGATGATACATGGAACTAGTATGAACATTTAAGAGAAGAAAATTCCTTGAATGAGTTGAAGGAGGTACTCAAAGAGGAGGGTTGAAGGCAAGTCAAGGACTACATCTAGTTCCAACCCATTCCCCATGAGACTGGTAGGGTGGTACTTCATTTCTAGTAAGAACCTTGGCCTTGGCCTAGTAAAATCAAGGAAGATAATAAACAAAAGCTTTGGGGAATCATCTATAGTAGGAAGCTTTCCTACTATAAGGGTCCATAGTTGTTAAGATAGGGGAGAAGCAGATATGGGATTTTTACTGCTTATAATTTTCTTATGGAGGTAAACTTCAATGGGGATATGAATTGAATTTGGTAGAGAATATGGAGGAAATATGTTTGGCCCAAGATCTCAATTTTTGTCTGGTTGGTGGTGCAAGACAAAATCTTAACTGGAAATAACTTGATGAAGAGAGGCTACTATGGCCCCTTCAGATGCCCAAATTGTGAAGTTGATATTGAAACCATCAACCATATCTTCATCTCTTACCCCTTTGCTTAGTCCCTTTGGTAGGACTTTGCAAACTCTTGGAGAGAGTCCCTCCATAATTTTCAAACAATAAGGGATCTGATTTTGGAGTGGGTTGGCTGAAACTTTGATCCTGACTATATTAGAGCCATTTGGGAATGGACCCCCACTTACATTATTTGGTCAATTTGGTTACGAAGAAATAAAATAATTTTCATGGAGGAAATAATCTCCCAATTCCAAACCCACATTTATATTCAGAGGGTGATGACAGAATCCATTTTGGTCAAGTAATGGGAGGATTGAGATAAATCCCTAGATAGCAATGTCAGAGATATCAAGAATTAATGGTTGGACCAACATTTAGATGACAAAAGCATTTGGTGCCCAATCAAGAAAAATAAAAACTCTAAGAATCATACAAAAATCAGTTGGCAACCTCCCTATAAAGGGTTTGTCAAGTTCAAATTTGATGGTGCATCCTAGGGGAACTCTAGTAAAGTTGGTGGGGGTGGCATTTTTTGTGATGACCAAGGGAATATGAGAGGCTATTTTTTCTTTAGCCTTGAAGATACCACTAACAATCATGCTGAGGCACATGCCCTCCTTGAAGGGTTGTTGTGGGCCCTTAAATAAAATTGGCAAAATATTTATGTTGAAGGGGATTCCCAGGTGATCATCAACCAATTAAAAGACCAGAAATGATCTTCCTCACTCTCTAACTGGAGGTTGGGGGATATTATTTAGACTATAAAAGATCTCCGACACTCATTTCAATCCCTGGAGTACTTTCATGTGTGGAGATCTATAAACAAGGTGGTTGATGTTATTGCTAATTGGGAAGTGGATAGAGGTCTGAGAGAGATCACCTGGATCAACCAATTTGTTGACATGGATGCTCCTAAGGGCACCAAGCATAAAATTATTTCTCTTATCAATAAAGATAATGAAGGTGTTGCTAGGGCTAATCATGGTAAAAGTAGGTTGAAGAAAAGCTTTTGAGGTGAGGTGCCTTTTGAGATAAGGTGTGATATGCATGAGCCTTGAGTAATTAATCTTTTATCGTCCTTTTTTATACATGTACAATTTGTTGATTGATTTACTTTGGGCTAAACATGCTTTTTTAAATGTGCCAAAAAAAATAGACTCAATAAGAGTCCTAAACAATTTTAACGAAGCTTTTGGAAAACAACACGTGAAAAGAATATTTTCTATTAAAAAAACAATTTCTTTTTTGTGAAATTAAGATGAAAATTTTAAACATGTTTATTTTGTTATTTGTGGCCATTTGACACGCGAGACCAATTCCAACCAACCTTCTAAACCTTCTATTTCAAAGAAAAGTTAATTCCAAATACGCTTTCCATGACCTGAGAGAAAGTGGAATCAAAAACCAACAAGGAAAGCCCGCCAGGGACGACCGTCATTCTCACTGTGTTTCGAGTCAATATTGGAAGGTGAACTCGAAATCTCTAGAAACTTCCTTAGCTTAGGATTTTTCTGCCTACCGAATGAGGAAAGGAAAAGTACTCAAAGATTTTCCTCGGAAATTTTATATAGCATTCTGCCATCGCATCCATTCTTCAATTTTCAAGAATTGGCACTAAACCCTTCAGCGAGGGGACTTAGCAAAGCAATAGCAGTCGAGTCCGTCTTTGGCTAGCCATGGATGCAGGTAACGTTACTTCACATAACAATCATCTGCACTCCAGCAACTCTGGTTGGACAAGCTATGCGATGAAGGAGACTCTTATGGTGGGAGCCTTTTTCGTTGTCTTTGGTATATTTATGCTTCTGTTTCTTGTTTGTGTGTTCGCCATGATACGTCGCGGGCTATTCCTGCAAAATCCTCCTGGAAGCCAGAGTTCTTCGTGGTTTAATCGATTTTCTTCATCACGAGAGGATCCTTCGAGGGTCGAGAGCAATGGTTTGGACGCACACGTCTTAGAGGCTCTGCCCACGTTTGCGTATACATCACAGAAATTCAAAGACGGAGGGCTGGAATGCGCAGTCTGCCTATGTGAATTTCAAGATGGGGAGAAAGCGAGGCTCTTGCCCAATTGTAACCACACTTTCCATATCCAGTGTATTGATATGTGGTTTCGTACACATTCTAATTGTCCTCTTTGTAGAACCAGTGTTCCACCAGAGGCAGAAATACGTAATCTACAAGATATTTCAAACTCGAGAGAAGAAGGTGAAGGTGCCGGTTGTTCAAATATTGGATTAGAAGAAGGGCAGACAAGCGGAACCTTGCCGCATGTAAGCATTGATATCTCATCAATAAGGCCGGATAGTTTGTCATCTCCGAAGGAAAGAGAAGAGGTTAATTTGCCAAGTGGATCGCAGTCATCGAGATTTTCTCGGTCTCATTCGTTGAAGAGGATACTGACCAGAGGTAGAGACGGGAAAGTTTTCGCGAGTGCTCTAAATCATGAAGCTGGAATTGAAAAGGAAGGGCAGACACAGTAGCTTAGCTAATTTAGCAACGACGAGAATTTTAGCGGAGTTCTAAATTGAGGACTCAATTTGAGAGATATTGAATGCCAACGAGGAGGCGACTCCCATGTTGATTGTTCAACGGGAATCAAAAGGTCGACGTCAGCAACGTACAGCAGTTGAAATACGTGCCAAAGCATAAGCTGTCATTTCCAGGCACTATTTGAAGCTAGATGCAATTTATCCGAATGCCCTTCCTCTAATTTGAGGACGACTCTTACTTGATAATTTGTGTATTATAACCATATTTCCGTGGTTAGCTTGTAATTTGGGATTGATTCTATTTTAATATTTAATAATTATTATTTTCATGTGGCGTATGTCATATCCTTAATATTTAATATAATTATTTAGGATATCGTGATCTTCATGGCTTCTCTTATAATACAAAATATAAAGATAATTTAGGGTACCTTAATATTCCAAGATTAACCAACAATAAATTAAGACAAAATAATTATCCTAACTAGCCTACCTTAATCTTAATGATCAAGGATCACCTTTACATTCAAAGGATACTAATTACTAACTAAATTTTTACAATAAAATAAATTAAAAGGATTAGAACATGAGATTCTAACATTGTCCTCCTCTATAAATACAAGCTTTGCCTTCAAAGTTGAAGATAAGGAATCTCTTGTTGGAGTTGGTGTAGTGGTTCTCATGTGGTATCTTAAAGTGTAATTTGTGTGATTGTATTAAAAGATTTGTAATGGTTTAGTTGCACAATTGCCATGATTATTGATGAAAAATAGTATCTAGTTTGAGAATGATATATCCTTCATCATCCAAATTAGGCAATGCTGGTTAAACCCAAATATGTTTTCCTAATACCTTATTCAAGCAATATCAATGGAAGATAAAATTCATCTTGGAATTTGTGACAAGTATAACATGTATGCGGTTGTGCTAATTTGCTATAATAATTGGTGCAATCCATTAATACATGGTGTAAGTTTGTGATAGCCTTTGATACTTAAGGACATTTGTTTGTATGATTGCAATTTAATAAATACCAAATCTCCAATAGAAATCTCTTGATTGGATCTATGTTCATATATCTATTGTTTCATCCTATTTTGGGCCATTGCTATATTTTTATTAAGATGTTGAATTAGGGCCTCTTAGTTGCTAAGAGTAGAATCAATAGTATATGACAACTACTTAGAAGATACGAGGTGAGAGTTGGTGGTGATTGGCCATACATGACTTTCTATGGGGTCATCTTGGTTATTGTATCATAAGTAGTATTGTACAAATGCAATGCAACTCTTCTGCTCTTACAAATATTTCATCTTGAAAATCTTAGCATAGAGCTGAATTGAGATAAGATATTCAATGCCAAAGATAATATAACTATGATTCACAAAGTATTAATGAAAGCAACACAAATATCGATAATAAAAGCATACATGCATGAAAACATAAGAATAGTAATTGCAAGAATATAAAATGAAAAATGTTACTGCTGTGAGCCACTTCAAGGAGGCAACCTCCTTACAAAATATGTAAATTCTTCTCTAGCCCGTGAGAGTTGCATTCTTCCCATTTTATAACACTTACAAGAATATTTTCAGATATCTTATGAAAATATTCTATGACATCTTGCTATGATAGTATTCTATGAAAATATTCCTAACTTACCTAATTTATGATAGTTACATTCATAATACTAGCGATTACATTCATAATTCTATGACAACAAAGAGATTTTATGACAAAGTAGTTACATACATGATTCTATGATAACAAAGTATCTCAACTTAACACATGGTCAACTTATAACTAGATACATGGCCCACTTTATTACAATAATATATAAACTAATATATTACAAGTGTTGGGTATGTAACATAACACCCCTTTAAAGAACTTTGTCCTCAAAGCTAAAAGGTAGAAAATGGCTATTAAAAATCTTGCAATGGCTTCCATACCACATCTTTTGGAGGTAACCCTTTCTACTACACCAGTAGTTTGGTGTTATTGGTAAGCTACACCTACCCGAGGCTCCTAGTTACCAGTTCAATAACATATATTCAGTCAAAATAACTGAATAGGCACCACAAAATACATTTAGAGCAACAAATAAAATAGAATGTGATAGAAGGAATTAAAAGAATTTAAATTAAATCATTCACCACTTCAGGAGGGTTGATCCTCACCACTAAGAGGGCTCAGTCCTCTTGCAAAATCATAAATGAAAATAATTCGATGATAAGATATGAATTTAAATCAAAACCTAATTTATTAAATAGTGAAATCAATTATTCTATTGGAGACCTAACATAGTCGGCTATGTTAGGGTTGTAACATGGCTCCCCTCCTTAGAAAGATTTGTCCTCAAAGCTGGAAATGTCTGGAAAATACTTTCAGGTTCCCATGTAGCATCTTCTTCAGGTAGGTCCTACCATTTGATGAGGAATTCTTGGATGTGACGAGATCTCAGAATATGTGTTATGCTTTGTAATATTGCTTCAGGATGGAGATATATACGTCCTTCTTCATCGAGTACTGGTAGTTCTGATTGAGATTGTACTTTTTGGCCGATCACCTTCTTGAGATAGGAAATATGGAATACTAGATGTATACGAGATGAGGGAGGAAGCTCTAGTTGGTATGCCACTTCTCCAATGTGACGCACAATTTTGTAAGGGCCATAAAATCGTGGAGTCAACTTTTGATTGGTCTTGATCTTCAATGACAATTATTTGTAGGGCTGCAAATGTAGGAACACCATATCACCTGTATTAAATTATCTTTTCGAGCGGTGTGAGTCTTGTTGCTGCTTCATACGATTTTGTGCTTGGACCAAGTTGTCTTTGAGAATATTGAGCATTGACTGTCGGTGTTGGAACCATTCATCTACTTGGGCCACTTTGGAAGATCCTGGTACATAATCTGCTATTTTTGGTGGTTTAATTCCATACAATGCTTCAAATGGAGATATTTTAATGGAATAATGGTACGAAGTGTTGTACCACCATTCTTCCAAGGAAAGCCAATGACTCCATTGATATTGTTTATCCTAAACAAAACATCTTAGATAGGTACCCAAACATTTGTTAACTACCTCAGTTTGACCATCTGTTTGTGGATGGTATGTAGAGGACATATTTAATTTGGTACCACTAAGTCAAAATAATTCTTTCCAAAAATTGCTAGTAAATATGGGATCACGATCACTTACAATATTTTTTGGCATTCCATACAATTTGAAAATCGAGTCCATAAATACCTTAGCCACCTTGCTTGCTGAAAATGGATGTTGTAAAGCTTGGAAATGAGCATATTTGGATAGGCGATCTACTACCATGAAGATTACTATTTTGCCTTCTAATTTAGGTAGACCTTCAATAAAATCCATTGAAATATGTTCCCATTGATGATCTGGAATAGGTAATGGTTGAAGCAATCCTAGTGATTTGATTGTTTCACCCTTATTGCATTGGCATACTTCGCATTCAACCACCCATTGTTTGACCTCTTCTTTTAATCCTTTCCAACAAAAGGATTGTTTTATCCACATATAGGTTTTCAAAAAACCTGAATGTCCTACTGATGGAGAAGCATGTGATTCATCTAGAATCCTTGACTTGATTGTAGAATTGTGTGGAATGTAAATGTGATTCTTTCTTCTTAACACCTTGTCCTCATAGGAAAAAAGAGGATGCTTGGATGAACCCAACAACAAATCTTGAATTATTTGAGCAGTTTCTGTATTGGACAACCATTCTTCTTGTAGCTGAGATACCCATTGGGAATAAGGACCTGAAATAGCATTAATAACCACTTCATCTTCATATTTTCGTGATAATGCATCTTTTGCCATGTTTTCTTTCCCTTTATTATATTCGATAACAAAATCATATCCCAAAAATTTTGTTAACCACTTGTTTTGTTCTGGATAAGAAAATTGTTGTTCTAGAAAGTGCTTGAGACTACTATGATCGGTTTTAATAATGAAGTGACTATTGATTAAGTAGTGTCTCCATTTCTCCACTGCATGTAGAATAGCCAACATTTCTTTCTCATATGTGGATCTTCCCAAAAATTTTCTCAAAAGTTGTTTACTTTCAAATGCCAAGGGATGACCTTCCTGCATTAATACTACCCCAATACCCATTCCTGAAGCATCACATTCGATCACGAATGGTTTGTGAAAATCTAGAGTTGCCAATACTGGAGTAGTACACATTGCTTCTTTGAGAGCCTTGAAGGCTTGAGTGGCTGCTTTTGACCAATGAAAAGCATCCTTTTTTGTAAGAGTTGTGAGAGGAGCTGCAATTTTACCATAGTTACACACAAACTTGTGATAGTAGCTAGTGAGACCCAAAAAACCATGAAGTTTCTTGATGGTTTTAGGTAAGGGCCAATCCTGAATTACCTTTATCTTATTGGGATCCACTTTAACACCTTCATGAGAAACTATATGACCCAGGTACTCAACTTCTTGAACACCAAAAGAGCATTTAGAGCATTTGAAAAACAATTTTTCCTTGTGTAGTATATGAAGAACCCTTCCCACATGCAACAGATGATCATTCCATGATTTACTATATATGAGTATGTCATCAAAGAAGACTAGGAAAAATTTGTGAAGGAATGGATGAAACACATGGTTCATGAGACTTTGGAATGTGGATGGGGTATTAGTGAGACCAAAAGGCATGACCAGGAATTCATAGTGACCTTCATGAGTACGAAAAGCTATTTTGGGAATATCCTCTTCCCTAACTCTAATTTGGTGAAACCTAGAACGTAAATCCAATTTTGTAAAAAAATTTGCACCATGTAGTTCATCTAGTAAATCATAAATGACAGGTATAGGGAATTTATCCTTGATGGTGATTTTATTAAGGGGATGAAAATCCGGACACATACACCAAGAATTATCTTTGCGACGGGCCAAAACCATTGGTGAAGAATAGGGACTAGTGTTGTGATGGATGACACCATGTTCTAATAGTTCTTGGACAATTTTCTCAATTTCTATTTTTTGAGGTTGGGGATATCGATAAGGATGGCCATTAGGAGGAAGACTTCCTGGAACAAGGTGTATGGCATGGTCATGGGATATTTTGGGAGGTAGTCCCTTTGGTTCTTGGAAGACCTCATCATAGTTAGCCACAATGTTTTGTAGATCTTCTGATTGGATTTCTGGAATATCTTGTGCTTGCTTTTCCATACAATTAACTTGGGCAATGAATCCGTAACTACCTTTTCTTAATATTTTTTCCATGCTGTGAGAACTTACTATCTTTGATGGAGGTGTTGGAATTCCTTGGAGGTGAATGGTCTTCCCATTTTCCTTCCATTCAACAAAGCACTGCTTGTAGTTAAAACCGACCGTGGTGTCCATTTGTTCTAACCATTCAACTCCCAAGATAACTTATGAATTCCCTAAACTCATAACAAAAAGAGGACCACACCAAGTGTAATTTTCCATTTGCAATGAAATTGGAGATATTCTACCTATACATTGAGCACTTCCCCCATTTGTAATTATAACTTGAAATTTATCTTGATTGGAGGATTTAATGTGTAAGTTTAATGCCTTGGTAATATTTGTGTCAATAAAGTTATGAGTACTTCCTGAATCAATTAATACAATTACCTTCCTTTGTTGAATGAAACCTGATACATTGATTGTATGGTGAGATGATAACCCCATAAGAGCATATACTAAAAGTGCCATAGTATCCTCTTCAACTATGGCCTCCCCGATTTCAATTTGGTCTTCATTTATAGGAAAATCAGGTGATCTGGTATCCTCTATTTCCTCTTCTTCTTCCTTGTCAGCATATTCAATTTGAAAGTTTTGTCATGGTACACATGCCTGATATTTTGGATGGTGATTGTGACATTTATAGCAAAAATATCTTGATGGTTGGTCATTTCAATAAAAAGAGGTGTTGTATTGTTGTCGACCATAGGAATCATGTCATATAGATGTCCCAATTTGCACCTTCTTCTCATCCAACTTGGAAATACTTATACATGTATCAAAAGAGTATAGATCTTGTAGGTCAAATTTGAATTGAATATTCTCTTTCAACCCATTTCTAAAAGTGAATACCACCACATCAAATTATAAGATTCTTGCATAGGAAAGCAGACTAGTGAATTATAAAATATACTCCATTACAAATCCTATTTGCTTAAGTGATAACAACCACACCATGTATGAATATGAGGATCCTTCATCAAATATTTTAAGGAAATATGTGGTGAAATCATCCCAGTAGATGGTATTTCTATTCTCATGTTTGAGCCATACAAACCATTGATAAGCTTCAATACTGAGCTTGGAGGTAGCAAAAGGAACTTTTTCTAAATCTCGAATTCAGTATAAGTCTAAAATACCTTCTATATTAACTATCCAACCACGAGGATCATGACACTCAAATGTGGGCATATAAATATGTGGAAAATTGATCCCATTAGGACCTCTTGGTTGTTGGTAAAATTCATATCTATCTTGTTCCTCATTATGCCTATGTCTATTGAAGATGTCGGGTTTGATGGTCTAGAATGATTATGATCTACAAAAGAGTGGATTCCTCTTCATAAAATTTAGGAAGGATAGTCAGTACTTGAGTATGTGTTCCTACCACCTTCTTCGAGCAAGAGATATAGAAATTTGGATGAGTTTGGATGTGGTTGGAATTTGCAACTTGTAATAAACCACCCCTATCTAACATAGTATCTTGTAAGACTCATAAAACTTGGATGTTAGCTTATGTCAACCCTTTGTTTGAGGGATAATTGTTTATGAGGTTGAAGATGAAGGATGACCATTCCACCCTATACAAACTCACTCTCTATTTTATGTTTTTTTGCTTGTTGTATTATGTGATTCTAGGTGGTGGTCAATTTCTACTTAAGAGCTGCAAATACTTCCTTCCTACGACTAAATACAATATCCACTACATCTACCTTTGAACTACCTTACAACTAAGAGGTGAGTTTTGGGGGTGGTTGATCATACATAACTTCATATAAGGTCATCCTTATGGTAGTGTGAAAAGTGGTATTATACCACCATTCAATTAAGGGAAGCCATTGACTACACTTGGATTGATTATCTGAAATAAAATAACATGGATAGGTCTTAGAACATTTACTCACTACCTATGTCTGGCCAATTTTATGAGTGCCAAATTGACACATATTTTATGCAAGGATTATCTATTTTATATCTGCAAAATCATGAAAGTAAATGTGTTTTCATGATTATTTTACCTTATTTATGTGATTTATCAGTTAATTTTATGAATGAGGTTAAAATGATAAATGATCATATTTTACACAAATTGCACAAAGTTTTTGTATGTTTTTGGCACGTAATATTATAGCAAAATACAGGTCATATATTGAAGGATGAACAAATATTGAGAAGACACGTGGATGCACACTACGAAAGGGCGCTATGGAAGGCACTATGGAAACCTAGAAAAATCTACATAAGAACATGTTTCACATAAATTCCACGTAAGCTATGGCTTGGTCAAACACCATGTGGGAAGCTGAAATAATCAAGCATGAAAGGTTTCAAATTCCACATGGGTGGTTAGAAGAATAAAATGTGGGTGACTCACCATTTATTTATGGCATATAAGTTGTTACGTGAATATTTGTAATAAATGTATCCTTCCCTAAAAGAAAGTATAAAATATGTAGAAAAATTCTAAATCAAGGGTTGTATTGTTACGTAGCTATACCACCAAGTCAAAGTTAGTATTATGTTATAATTTGTTGCCACTTGGACCAATTAGAATATTTATTGAGTCCAAGTATTTTAGGAGATGTGTTAATTTAGCTTTATTCTTGTTAAGAACATAGTTGTTGTGTATCAAGTCCAAACCATATGGGAGAAATACGGGGAGTTATGTTTGGAATGTTGTTGCGTATCAAGTCCAAACCATATGGGAGAAATATGGGGAGTTATGTTCGGAATTGTCTGAGTGACAATATATATTTGTATACAAGACCTTTGAAGGGGGATGGTGAGCTAATGGAGAAATATATGTAATATGTGATTATTCCTGATTTAATCTTCTGTATGCAATTCTGGAAGTTGGATGTGCAACCATGTACGTTTGATTTTTAATAATAAAGCAGCAACAATATTTTATTCAGGATATGGTAACTGTGTTTTATAATTATTTTATATTTTGCTTGTTTTGGTAATTTTTTTTTCTTTCATTCTCTTATAATTATGAAATTAAGAATTAGATTAATTAAATGAGAGTAGAATATTGAAGTTAAAGTAAAATAGAAAATAGGGGAAGGGGTTAACACTAACCTTCCGAAGGCAGGGCCCACTTCGAAAGGTTAGTCCCTAAATCTCTCCCCTCCACTAACATGGTAGATAGAATTAGATTAAAGATTAATTTACATGAAAATATAATTAGAAATTATAGTAGATAAATAATGCATTAAGTAAATCATTAGTGGATCCACATTAGAATAATTCATAAATTGCATATTTAATTTAATTTTATTTTATTTTCCGCAAACTTTAATTTTTGCAACACATGAAACCAGAAAGAGACATAAACTAAGCTTAGTATTAATTACTACGATACAATCTATATTGGGTTGCTACTCTTTAAATCTAACTTGGATTAACCCAAATTGATAAAATTAAATGTAAGCTACTACAGTCAATCACAATTGTCTATGGGTGATAGGAGGTACTTATTTTTAATTGGATCCCTTGAATTCACTGTAAATCCTTCCAAAATTTACTAGTGAATACCTTATCATGGTCACTAACTATGGAATTTGGACTCCCATGTAATCTAAAGATCCGATCCATTAAAAATTATGTCATTGTCCTTGAAGTATATGGATGACTTGGGGATAAAAAATGAGTATATTTGGTCAATCAATCCATGATTACCATTATGACTAATTTACATCCTGAGAGAGGAAGACCTTAAAAGAAGTACATGGAGATATCTATCTGTATGGACTCTAGAATAGGTAAAATTGAAGTAATCCTAGTGTATAAACTATTTTCTCCTTTTGGTGCTAACAAGTGTCATAACTATCCATAAACTGCTTGATATCTAATTTCAACCCTAGCCAATAGAAACTATGCTTTACTCATTCATAGGTTCATAAGAAACCTGTGTGTGTCCGTATAAAAAAGAATAAAGTTCTTGGATAGTTTAAGGTTTAAGTTTAAAGGAAGGTGGAACAAAACTTTTAATGTTTATAATGTAGTTCCACCTTTTTCTAAGAATAATTGGGATGATCCTTTGATGTTGTCTATAAATATTGAACAATATTTGCAAGTGTAGGGTTTTTCTACCATTTTGAATTAAGTGTATCTAACCAGTTATCCTTAAGCATGGACACTATATATAGGATATCCTATGCTTCAGGAAACCTATAAAGAGCATTAACAATGATATTTTCCTTTCCTTTGTGATAGACTATCTCATAGTCATATCTCAAGAGCTTAGTGACCCTTTTTGCTGCTATAGGGAAGAAATTATTTGCTCTAAGAGATGCTTGAGGTTGCAATAATCAATCTTGATGATGAAGCATCACCCTAATAAGTATGGTTATCAATGGAGGACAATGAAGACAATGGCCATCATATCATTTTCATAAGTTGATTTGGTAAGGTTTTACCTTGATAGGACCTCGCTTATGAAAGCAAGTGGTTGACATTCTTGCATAAGTACTACCACCAATCCAACTTCTAAGGCATCACTTTCAATGATAAATATTATAGAAAAATTTGGTATGGATAGGACTAATATATGACACATGGTATCCTTCAAAGTTAGAAAAGCTTCCTTAGTTGCATTGTTCCATGTGAATGAATCCTTATTAAGCATAGTTGTTAAAGTAGTTGATATCTCCCCATAGTCCTTGACAAACTTTTGATAATGTCTAGTAAGGCTAGGGAATCTTCAAAGACTCTTCAATATTTTGGGTTTCGGAAACTCCTTCGTAACATCAATTTTACTTGGATCTACTTTATCACCATATTTGGCCATAACATACCCCAAATATTCTACTTTAGTCACCCTAAATATGCATTTAGATTATTTGACATACAAATGGTTCTACTATAGGAGATTTAAAACTTGATCAACATGTTGTAGGTGATCTTCCCATGTTTTGTTGTAGATTAAAATGTCATTAAAAAAGACCACTACAAATTTTTGGAGGTAGGGTGCTCTCATACCAAACATTTACATGGTCCACTTTATTAAAATAACATATACCTTGATAGAAAAAAACCAACAAAGAGAATAAGAAGAGAGAGAAGACGAAGAATAAGAAGAATACAAAGAAGAAGAAGAAGAAGAAGATAAATAAGAAGAATATCCCCATCTAAAATAGATAAGGATAGATGAAACATAGTATTAAAATCAGCATTGGTTGCAAGGTACCAATGTGATTAAATACTATGAATTGTACCAAAAGAGAGAGAGGTAAACCCACTATGGGTATAGTACTCATCGTAAATGATGAGGTGTTGGATTCTAACCTGTTATGAATGGTTTCTCACTAATTGACTACTGTGGAGCAATTACCTAGTAGGATGCATACAGAGGCCTGCTGAAAATGACCAAGGAGCTTATCCTGTAATCGCGTGTTGAGATCGCAGAGTCAAAAGGGAGTATAACCCAATAGAATATCATATCTCATAAGATACTAGGGTGTATAATTATCCCATGTGGGGTGTAATATATAAGGATAAAATATATTAGACGAGTGGTACCCCCGATAGAGGTTTATAAAAAATATGGTGATTGTGTAGAAATATGCAGAGAAGACAACTTAGAGAAATAAAGTATGTGTATCTCCTTATCAAAAGCAAAGTAAGACAAATAAAAGGAAGGTAAATAAGAAACGAAAAAGAAATATTAACAACATATCATCCTTGATCTAAGAGATACTCTCAATACCTCTAAGACCAAGGAAAATAGAACTTGAAGAAGCAGATAAAAATAAGAAATAATATTGAAGAAGAAACCCTAGGTGGGGATATTACTAGGCATAAAAAAGCTAGAGAGAGTGCAATGCATGTGAGCTAAGACCTAACTAGGTATCATCACATGCCGTTTTTGCAACATCCTCAAAAAATTATATTATCAAGCAATCATGAATAGGAAATCATGCAAATTATGACATTCAAGCATGCAAGTTGTGTTAAATGTTAGACACACAAATGCAAAAGGATGACAGGAAAAAGTGTAGTATTAACAAGCATATGGATGCAATGGATATGAAAATGCATAGCTAAATGATAATTAATTGATTTTATGTAATTATTATTTATTTTTATTATTAATTAATTTAAGCAAGCAGAACGAAAGTTGCAACAAAATCTAAGTGTTTCACATTTCTTAGGATAAGAGAAAAAAGTACCATGAACTGTTTTCTCAAATAAATACCCAAAATTAAGCCATATCTATGATAAAAATCATGGAGAACCTCCTTCGTGGCTCTTTCTTTGATAACCATGGCACGATAATCAATACACTTACGAACAAAACCATTATTTTTAATATGAAGATCATTATAATCAACCAAGAAGTATCTACTTATAAAATAGAAGGCCTATTTTTAGAGCATACATAATCAATCATATTACAAAACAAGATCTCGAAAGAATAAGGAGGACCATCATCCTCATTACCCACTTTTGACTTCTGATAATCCATATATTCAGCATAAGTCATAAGATGATCATCATTGTCAAATGGTAAAGGTTGGTATTTACTAGGTATAAAACCTATGCCACATATCCCAGGCCATATATAGACATCCAAAGGCTCTTGAATTACCTTCTATTTAGACCTAAAAATTTACCTACATAGCGTCTATTCAGGAAGCGGTTAGTCATTGGAATGGTAACAATGAGAAAAATAATGCTCAATGGGAGAGGGGTTGCTACCACATATTTTTTCTTTGAAGGTAGTTCCTATGAAGATAAAGGTACATGCCAATGTGTACAACATCATCTTTCTTATGGGGAAAACCCATGGTTCATGGTGATGGTGGTAGCTTGGATAAATCCAAAAGAGGTTCTCGAAGAAACTGATTGTTATGATCCTAAGATGAGAAATTTGAGATGTGTTCCTCACTCATTTTTAAATTTTAAAATTATTCTGATATCTAAGAAACCATTAAAGAAATAGGAAATAGGTTAAACTCATATTGAGTTCGCTCTACATTTGAGCAAAAATCAAATGGTCGAAGGTCGCTCGAGATGGTGATAACTTGATTTTTAAATTCAAACTTAAGGCATTAATGAAGAGTGATGCAGGAGCATCCAGGGCAGCACAACAATCTTGCATCACCGAAAAAGACAAACAAAAGAAACAAGCAAAAAAGTTCTAAGTTTGAAAAAAATATGCTAAGGTTCAAAGGTGTCGCGATATCGCGACATAAAAGTTGTCGCGATATCGCGACACCATCAGCATAACGACAGGCGCAAACTAAGTTGTCGCGATATCGCGACATAAAAGTTGTCGCGATATCGCGACACCATCAGCATAACGACGGGCGCAAACTAAGTTGTCGCGATATCGCGACATAAAAGTTGTCATGATATCGCGACACCATCAGCACAACGAGTGCAAACTTAATTGTCGCGATATCATGACATAACAGTTGTCGCGATATCGCGACACAATCAGCACAACGACGGGCGCAAACCCAAGTGTCGCGATATCGCGACACAAAGGTTGTCGCGATATCGCGACATAAAGGCTATCGCGATATCGCGACACCTCAGAACAAAGCAAGAGCTAAAATGCAGATGTCGCGATATCGCGACACCTCGACAAAGAAGGTCGAAGGGCGAGAAAAGTGTCACGATATCGCGACACATTGGCAAAAAAGAACCAAAGGTAGAAAAGTGTCGCGAAATCGTGACATGTCACGTTTTCATGACCTGGCTAAGAAAGAGAAGGCGGGTTTTCATGGACTATTGTAGAACGACAGTTGGCAGTTCTAGAAGCCGTTAAGGCAGTTCCAGGAAACCGTTGCAGTGGTTACAGGGACGGTTGCGAACGGCGTTTACAGCAAGAATCTGTGATGATAAAAAGGGGATTTTTTGAAGGATTGCGGAGGCTGGGGAGAGGAAGGCTGTGGCTTCTTTTGGCATTTTTTCTTACTGTGTAATTTTTCATGGTTCCAAATTGTAAAGCTTTCCATGCTTCGAAATAAAATTGCGTCTTTTGAAATAAAATTACGTCTTTTCTTTGTTATTAAAATTGGCTCCCCATCAAGTGGTATCAAAGCAGTAAGATTTTGAGTGTGTGAGCAGAGCGCCGAACGTGAGGCAGCTTGCACCAGGATCTGGGGTTACGGGTTATGAGAAACAGTGAAGCAGAATGCCATCGTGAAGAAATCATGGTGCTAGAAGGAACGTGGTTCCTGAAGGAGACTTCCGAGCATTGCAGAGGCAAGTGCGGGCCCTACAGGAAGAATTGCGTAGAGGAGTAGAGCCAAGAGGAGAAGACCAAAGCGATGATGAAGCTTGCGGAGTTGATGATCCGTCTGAAGAGGAAGAAGAAGCGATGAGTTCTGCAGAAGCTCGCATGATTAAAGCCATTTCTCAAATTGGGAAAAGGCCGAAGATTGATGTATCCACGTATTCTAGAAATTTAAATCCAGAAGAATTGATAGACTGGATTAATGACATGGAGGAATATTTTGAATATGAGGAAGTTGAAGATCCAAATCGAATTAAATTTGCTAGAACAAAGTTGAAAGGCCATGCTGGCATATGGTGGAAAGGAGTGCAGTTGGAAAGAAACCGGAGAGGAAAAGAAAAGATCACCAGGTGGGATCGAATGGTTGAAAAACTGAAACGACAGTTTATTTCGACAGATTACGAATTAGATCTACTGAGAAAAATGCAGAGTTTGCGCCAGTCCAGCAAGTCCGTTAAAGAATATACAGAGGAATTTTTTAAAATTTCTATCAGAACCGGTCATACGAAAGCAAATAAAGAGAGAGTAGCCCGTTACATTAATGGGTTGAGAACCAGCATGCAAGAAGAATTGAGTTTGGTCCGAATGAGCACCATTGAAGATGCTTACCAGTTTGCTCTGAAAGTGGAAGAGAAACTGAACCGTAGATTTGATAGTAAACAAAGAGGAAGAGGTCGTGGTGGAAGAACTGGTGGAAGAACCAGTGGAGGTAAATATGATGACCAAAAGCAGACTGGTGAAACCAGCAATCACCAGGAACAGAAGGAGGAGAATGCTTACCGACCTCGTAATCAGAACAATGATTATCAAAGGGGACGAGGTAGAGGTGGACGCGGATATGGCAGAGGCAGATTTCATGGAACCTGTTTCAATTGCGGAGAAGAGGGGCATCGATCATATGAGTGTCCCAAACACCAAGAAATATCGAATAGAAGGCCTGAAGGTAATGCCAGAGCTGCGGTTGTTGAGGATGGTGTTGAATCTAAACACTCTGAAGAAGCAGAGCGAGGAGAAGTGATGATCACAAGGAGAACCTTGTTGAACGAAGAGAAGGAACCAGATCAGCGAAAAATCCTGTTTCGCACGAGGTGCAAATGTTCAAGTAAAATCTGTAATATTATTATTGATAATGGTAGTACAGATAATTTGGTTTCTAAGGAAATGGTAGCTAAGTTAAAGCTAGAAAGAAGACAACACCCGCATCCATACCGGATTGCGTGGTTGCAGAAGGACCATAGAGCATTGGTCAGTGAACAATGCTTGGTCAAGTTTCAAATTGGAAGATACCAGGATGAGGTCCTGTGTGATATTTTGTCGATGGATGCTTGCCATTTGTTGTTGGGAAGACCATGGCAATTTGACAGACGTGCAGCGCATGATGGGCATGCAAATACCTATTCCCTGACAAAAGACGGAGTACGCCACAAACTGAAGCCATTGAAGGAGGTTGAGGAAAAGGTATGCAATAATGCTAGAATTTGTTTAGTAGATGGCAAAAAAATTTTGGATGGTCTAAAGAGGGATTCAATGTGTTATGCATTAATTCTTGCTGTAAAGAGAAAAGAAACTACTGACATTCCAGCAGAAGTTACACATTTGTTAGCAGAATTTCTTGATATTATATCAGACAATGTGCCTGAGGGTTTGCCGCCAATGAGGAAGATTAGTCATCAGATTGACTTAATGCCAGGATCTAGCTTACCCAATAAGGCCGCCCATAGAATGTCTCCTATAGAGAATGAAGAGTTGAACCGACAAGTTCAGGAATTGTTGAGGAAGGGTTTGATTCGAGCAAGTTTGAGCCCTTGTGCAGTGCCAACAGTACTTGCACCAAAGAAGAATGGCGAATGGCGAATGTGCACTGATTCCCGAGCCATTAATAAAATTACCATTAAATATCGCTTTCCATTACCCAGAATGGACGATATAATGGATTGCTTGAGTGGAGCTAAATACTTCACTAAGATTGATTTGAAGAGCGGATATCACCAGATACGTGTTAGAGAGGGTGACGAATGGAAGACAACCTTTAAAACCAGAGAGGGTTTGTATGAGTGGTTAGTTATGCCATTTGGATTGACTAATGCACCCAGTACGTTTATGAGGCTGATGAATGAGGTATTGCGTGACTTCCTGGAAAAGTTCGTGATAGTTTATTTGGAT
Source organism: Wollemia nobilis (assembly GCA_028583015.1). NCBI lineage: Eukaryota > Viridiplantae > Streptophyta > Pinopsida > Araucariales > Araucariaceae > Wollemia > Wollemia nobilis. The sequence continues at coordinate 1,540,942 of JAQPPZ010000574.1, read as the reverse complement.
GATATTTTAATTTTCAGTAAAACATTAGAAGAGCATTTGATGCATGTTCGAACAGTTTTTGAAAAACTGCATGAGGAGCAGTTATTGATTAATATACAGAAGTGCAGTTTTGTACAGAAAGAGTTGATTTACCTGGGATTTGTCATCTCAGAGGAGGGTCTGAAAATGGATCCTAAAAAGGTGAAGGCTATCATTGAATGGCCTGCCCCACGAAATGTAACAGAGGTAAGATCATTTCATGGTCTTGCAAGTTTCTATCAAAAATTTATTAGAGACTTTAGCAGTATTTGTGCACCCCTAACAGAAACTATGAGAGGGGATAAGAGAGAATTTAAGTGGACTACCAAGGCAGGTACCAGTATGGACATATTGAAAAAGAAAGTGATAGAACAGCCCATTCTGGCACTTCCAGATTTTAATAAAGTGTTTTAGGTTGACTGTGATGCCAGTGGCAGCGCCATTGGAGCTGTATTGAGCCAAGAAGGTAAACCTATTGCATACTTTAGTGAAAAATTGAATGATGCTCGCAAGAAATATTCTATTTATGATCAAGAATTCTATGCTATAATTCAGGCTCTTAAGAAATGGAGACATTATTTGCTAACCAAAGAGTTTGTTTTATATACTGACCATCAAGCTTTGCAGTATATAAATAGTCAAGGTAAACTTAACCAGCGGCATTTGAAGTGGGTTGAATTCCTGCAGAGTTATACCTTTGTACTTGAAGCATAGAAGTGGCAAATCTAATAGAGTTGCAGATGCCTTGAGTAGAAGGCACAATTTGTTGATGGAAATGAGAGTGCAAGTTGTTGGGTTTGATGAACTCAAGAGTTTATACCCAATAGATCCAGATTTTGCAGAGGCATGGATGACATGTGTGTCTCCTACTACTGTGGATCGTACTAAGTGGTTGGATTTTATGATCCAAGATGGGATGCTGTTTTGGCAGAACCAGTTGTGCATTCCACGAAGTTCCATGAGGGAAAATTTAATCAAAGAGAAACATAGCGGAGGACTAGCAGGGCATTTTGGTCGAGATAAGACCATTGCTCTCGTTAGTGAGAATTACCATTGGCCGTAGTTGCAGCCGGATGTGACCAAATTTGTGCAGGGTTGCAGAGTGTGCCAGATGGCAAAAGGAGTCAGCCAGAATATAGGAATGTACCAGCCATTGCCTATACCAGAGAGACCGTGGGAGGACATCAGTATGGATTTTGTTCTTGGTTTGCCAAGGACACAACGTGGAAATGACGCCATTTTTGTTGTTGTTGACAGGTTTTCGAAGATGGCTCATTTTATTCCATGTCAGAAGACAAGTGATGTTGTTCATATTGCAGGCTTGTTTTTTAGGGAGGTTGTGCGCCTTCATGGTCTACCCCAAAGCATTGTCTCGGACAGAGATACCAAATTTGTGGGTTATTTCTGGAGAACCCTGTGGAAGAAGCTAAAAATAGAATTGAAATTCAGTTCTGCGTACCACCCGCAGACTGATGGATAGACCGAAGTAGTCAACAGAAGTTTGGGTAATCTTCTACGATGTCTGGTAGGAGATAAACCCAAGGGATGGGATCTGATTTTACCACAGGCAGAGTTTGCTTACAATAATTCTGTCAATCATAGTACTGGTAAATCCCCATTCCAGATAGTGCATGGGAACAGCCCGAGAAACGCTTCTGAGTTGAGGCCGATGGATAAGGGTGACAAGCGCAGTGCTGAAGCTGAAGACTTTGCAGCACACATGAAGAATTTACATGAAGAGGTACAACAACATATCAGTAAAATGAATGCTACGTACAAAGCCAGAGCAGATCAGAAGCGACGTTTCAAGGAATTCCAGATAGGAGATGAAGTCATGGTTCATTTGCGCAAGGAACGTTTTCCTACCAAAACCTACAATAAGCTAAAAATGAAGAAGTTTGGACCATGCCGGATCATAGGTAAACGAGATTCAGGCAATGCCTATGAAGTAGATCTACCGAGTGAGATGAATATTTCACCCATCTTCAATATTTCAGACTTGGTTGAATATCATGCAAGCAGTTGTAGCGAACCACCCAGTCCGGATCTATGGAACATTCCAGCATCCACTCTCGACAAAGAAGAAATTGAAGACATACTCGACACTCGCGAAGGCAGAAGTACCCAAAACAGGCAATATTCGGAGTATTTGGTCAAGTGGAAGAACCGACCTGTCGAAGATGCCACATGGTTGTCCAAATCAGAGGTTGATCGTCTGGGTTTTCCTCTGACCATCTAGAAGTGAGGATCACTTCTAAACATCTACCCTAGGTGTCTGATGCAGGAGCATCCAGGGCAGCACAACAATCTTGCATCACCGAAAAAGACAAACAAAAGAAACAAGCAAAAAAGTTCTAAGTTTGAAAAAAATATTCTAAGGTTCAAAGGTGTCGCGATATCGCGACATAAAAGTTGTCGCGATATCGCGACACCATCAGCATAACGGCAGGCGCAAACTAAGTTGTCACGATATCGTGACATAAAAGTTGTCGCGATATCGCGACACCATCAGCATAACGGCGGGCGCAAACTAAGTTGTCGCGATATCGCGACATAAAAGTTGTCACGATATCGCGACACCATCAGCACAACGGTGGGCGCAAACTTAATTGTCGCGATATCGTGACATAACAGTTGTCGCGATATCACGACACAATCAGCACAATGACGGGTGCAAACCCAAGTGTCGCGATATCGCGACACAAAGGTTGTCGCGATATCACGACACCTCCGATCAAGGGCGAAAGAAAAACTCAAATGTCGCGATATCGTGACATAAAGGTTGTCGCGATATCGCGACACCTCAGAACAAAGCAAGAGCTAAAATGCAGATGTCGCGATATCGCGACACCTCGACAAAGAAGGTCGAAGGGCAGAAAAGTGTCGCGATATCGCGACACATTGGCGAAAAAGAACCAAAGGCAGAAAAGTGTCACGAAATCGTGACATGTCACATTTTCGCGACCTGGCTAAGAAAGAGAAGGCGGGTTTTCGTGGACTATTGCAGAACGACAGTTGGCAGTTCCAGAAGCCGTTAAGGCAGTTCCAGGAAACCGTTGCAGCGGTTACAGGGACGGTTGCGAACGACATTTACAGCAAGAATCTGTGATGATAAAAAGGGGATTTTTTGAAGGATTGCGGAGGCTGGGGAGACGAAGGCTGTGGCTTCTTTTGGCATTTTTCTTACTGTGTAATTTTTCATGGTTCCAAATTGTAAAGCTTTCCATGCTTCGAAATAAAATTGCGTCTTTTGAAATAAAATTGCGTCTTTTCTTTGTTATTAAAATTGGCTCCCCATCAAAGAGTAGAAGGTAAGACCTTCATTACATGGATCCAAGTTCATCCAAGAAGAAGATTAAAACATGCAGGACAATATACCACATAAAACAAAGTATCCGATATTTTAGGCCCAACCTTAAGGGAAAGAGATATGACACCATAGGCTTCTTGGGACTCATTGTTGAAAGTTTTTATAATGATATCATATTTTGTTAAATAATCCTCTTTTAATATAAATTTTTTAAATAATTAATATGTACACAAATTGAGGGAAGAACCATTATCAATCAAAATTCTCTTAATAAAGGTATCCCCAATAAGTGCAGTGATGTAAAGTGAAGAATATTCCTGCAAGTTTGAGGAAGGTTTATCATCATCCGATAATGAGATTTGATGTAATGGCATCAACTATAGTATTAGGGTAAATATCTAAGGGAACCAATTGCTAATTTAAGAATTCCATCAAAGAATCTATATGGTTGGGAGAAGATTGGTGGAGTTCTAAAACCAATATTTTTGTTAGAGTACTAGCCAACTTATTTTGGAGATCAAATGATATCTTAGGTTGTGGTATCAATACAATAGGTGGAGTCCCTGTATCCGAAACTTTATTCTGATTAGTCTTCAAAACTAAACCAGGTTGTAATATAGAATTTTTTCCTTGCTAAGGATGCTGAGTCTAAGCTTACCTTCTTATAGTTATCCCAATCATGCCAACCACATTTCCATAGGGAGGAGGCTCATTCTGATGGGCCACCTGATTTGCTACATGTTGATTATGTTTTTGCAATGGATCTTTAAATATTATGATATATTTATTGGTAGTCATAGTTTTTTGGGTAGGTACTTGATTATTCATTGCCTGAGAATTATCTAAGTCAATACATCCTACATCAATCAAATCTTGAACCACATGTTTCCAATTTTTATAATAATTTATCCAATGTCCTTCCACTCTATGATATGCATAATGTTGACCTACCTTATACCAATGAGTTGTAGTATCTGGTTGCCTTATAGGAGGTAACTCAATTGCTTTTATAAAATTTGTTTCAAAGTTATTTCCATAGACATATTAAGCCTTGTTAAATTATTTTGTGGAATTTTTTGAAGTACTATATTTTGTAGGTTATTAGTAACATTATTGAAAGAAATATTATCCATTCTATTATCACCTCCTATATGTATATTCTTATGTTGGGACTTAGTAGGTTTCTCTTCTTTGACTTTGAGTTGACCTCTTCTGATAAGGGCCTATTCTACTTTTCTTGCTAAATCAATTGCTTGATCAAAATATGTAATAGTAGTAGTCTCTAATGCATAAGATAACTATTCTTGTAAATTACCAATAAATATCTCAAGCATATCCTTTGGAGGTAAATTATATCTCAAACATCCAAATAAACTTCTCCAACGACCCAAGAATTCTAAAAAATTTTCCTCTTTACTTTATTTCAAGCTATACACATATTTCATTGTTATTTCCTTCTCGATATAAGTACCAAAATGTTGAACAAATAATTATAATTTTTCTTAAAATTTCTTCAAGAAATAATTAGGTAACCAATAATACCATTCTAATGCCATACCACCAAGACTCTTAGGAAAATTTTTAAGTAACAATATGTCATCATAAATGAGATCATAACAAGTTGTCCTAAATCTTCTTAAATGTTCAATAGGATCATTTGTACCCTTAGAAATAGGTAAAACTAGCATAGAAAAATGCTTAGGATAAGGTCTAGTAGCAACAATAGGATCCAATGGCTAATTACACATTTCCTTATAATTGTAAGTAAAACTTGAGGGATGAATCATCTCAACTTTTGAAACCAATTAACAAGTTGTTATAAATCTTCTTAAATGTTCAATTGAATATTTTGTACACTTAGAAATAGGTAAAACTAGCATAGACAAATGCTTAGGATAAGGTTTAGCAGCAATAATAGGATTCAATAGCTAGTTTCACATTTCCTTATAATTGTAAGTAAAACTTTAGGGATGAATCATCTCAACTTTTGAAACCAATTGCTTTACCATATATGCCAAATTCTACACTTTGGATTACTATTATGCATTTTTCCTAAATTACCTAAAGTAGTAGCATATGTGTGTTGAGGAACCAATGCTTGATTCAAGTTGGAGGTATGGATACTATTGTTATATGTGGCACCTTGTAAAAATGGACAACCAACATTTGGTAGAATAGAAGCAAAAATGTTGAGATTAGAGGATTGAGGAAGAAATTGAAAACACTTTTGTGAGACACTACTAATTGGAGGGGCTTGTAGATTCCTTTCAATATTGGTGGTTGTAGTAGTATCAATAGCTTGGTTCACATTATTAGGATACATTGATTTAGGTAAGGGGTTATTTTGGTCAAGCATAGGAGAGCTTATTGGAGGTGGTGGAGGAGTGTCACCTCTTTCAATATGAGCTTCCCATTCCATACCTTCCAATATCTTATCCCTATTAGCTTTTATAAAATCCCAAATGTGCTCAAATGTTGAAAATACAAACCCACCATTAGGGCCTTCATAAGGATCACAACTCATTTTAGTTTCCATATGTAGAAACCAAAATCCAGCCACTTGCAAGTCATCTATACCTTCCTGTCGCACCACGTGTCGGTCATCCACCTTCCCGCCATTATTTGGCCCAAATCCACACTTTTCCGCCATTATTTGGCCCAAATCCACACTTTCCCGCCATTATTTGGCCCAATTTCACCTTTCCCGCCATTTTTCATCCCCAAATTTATTTAAATTAATATTTATATATATATATATTTTAATATTTTAATATTTTAATATATATATTTAAATAATAGTTTAAGTGATTTAATCTGAGCCGTCCGTCCTTCATTTAATCTCATCCGTCCATCCATCTTAATCCATTTCACAACCTAGATTTATTCTCTACCCTTAGATCCACTTTAATATTAGCCACACGTTCAAAGCGTCGTTAAAACCCTAAAGTGTGCCCTAAGAGTAGATTATAAATTGAGTCACCTTGATGGCTTAAACCCTATGTCTTTTGCTACTTCTATCCTGGATATTTTCTATCTTCTTAACTTCTTCTATCTCCTTTTCTGATCCCCTCTATCTCTCTTCTGCTACCTTTTCATCACATCCATCACCGCATCCATCACCGCTTCCGTCGTTGCTTTCGCTGCCATCTCTTCTGTAGCATTCTGCAGAATCCCCCATTCTTGTCACAAGTGCCCGCGGGCGTTTACCCCTTTACCAAGTGCCCACGGGCGTTTACCAAGTGCCCACGGGTGTTTACCAAGTGCCCGTGGGCGTTTACCTACAACCACAGACTCAGACCGATGTCTGAAACCTTAATCCATAAGCACGCGGGCGTTCAGCGAGTGCACCAAGGCGCCTTCTGTAGCTGATTTGATAGCCACATTACTTCCAGGTGTCGCCTGGTCTAGCTGCGTTAATAGAGAACGGTATAAATTAGTTTAAAGCAAGTAACTTATTTTCTTTTATTGATCTGTTATTGAATTCCTGCATTTCATTTTTCTAGGGTTTTAGATTGTTTTCGAGGGCTCACACAGTGGAGCCCTCTTATTAATTTCTAACTCCTTGATAGTGTTAATGTGTGCAGGTTTTTGACAGCAAATCTGATTTATTGATGGCAGCGGATTAAGCTGGAGTGGTCCAAGCAAGGGATATAACAAAGCCCACTCACTCTGTTGGGATTGAAGATACATTCTTCGAAAGCGCCACCATTTGTGCCAGCTAGGGTTTTGAAGAACCCTAGCATAACTTGTAACTGTGTATCACGAATAAAGGGTTACAGGCCCTGTTGTACTCAAAAGGAGTTTTTAAACTCCACTGATTAATAATAATCGTTTGTTTTGTGCAACTTCCCTGTATTCCATTATTGTGGTTTTATCTTTTGTTTGGCGTTGTATTTTTAATCTACACCATATTATCTTGTTCTTCTAGATCTATTTTAGGATCCTCTCTATCAATATGATCATCTTCAATAGGAACATAATCATATTCAAGGTGCTCTTGCTAACATCTAAGGAAATGAGCCATTAGAAGAGCAAAAGGATAGAAGAGAATGCTAACAATAGAGACAAAAATATTTTTTTGAATATTATTAATATTTTCAGCCATACAAACAAATTTAATGATATTGCTTTTAAAAACAATTAAACTAAAGGATGTGTTCATGTTGGGTTCACCAAATATGTAGAGGGGGAAAAATACCCTACTGTGTATAATTCCCAAAAGTTGGATCTGCAAGAGAGAGCCTTTGGGTGAACCATGGAGGTATGTTGTTCTCCACAGTCAGTGCTAAGACGAGAAGGGTTCATAAGGAATGGTATAAGGACATGCTCCAAGTCCTATGGTTTTTTAGAATGTTTGATGTATTTATTTCAATACAAACACCTAGATTTGGCCTTTCTAGATCTATGTTATAAAATATAAAGAACAATGCAGAAATACAAAATGTAGGAATACAAGATCTAACCCTATAATTATTCTTACTTTGGATTATTTCTAACCCTAGGGTTTTAAAATAAACAATATTTAAGTAAAATCTCAAGAAGAGATTCACAAATAGAATTAATCCTAAGTGCACATTATATGTTGTTTATCTTTCAAATGCATAAAAATTAATTAAATATATTTCTATTAAATCATATCTAGGCTTTATAATATAAATATAAATCATACAAAAAAAAACCTAACTACTAATCATAACACTTAGATTATCTAATTATTTATCATTACTTTATCCCTTTTATCCAATACTATCCACAATTCCTATTCCTGCAAGATAACTTGATAAACACTTGAAATATACAATTAGCATTAGGGGGGCTGCTTAGGCCATTGTACAAAAGTACTTGGAGGTAGAAAAGTCAAGCTCCCTAGGTCCTTTTAGCTGACCTTTGATAAATAAAAGTGGAAATTGACCTTTGGAAGAAAACAAACATAATACAATACAACAGAATAAAATGATGGAACCATAAAACAAAATGTAGTATCAAGCTCTAAATGCAGCCTAGAATGCAATGGTGAAATTTGGGATAGTAAATTACCCCTAGATTTTTCTCAAGAAAGATCGCACCATGTAATAGGTTAGTGCTATAACACACCAGTGGAATCACGCTCCGTAGAGACCTAGGAACAATTTTTCCAAAGTGAGATGAAACATCTCAGATCAAATCAAAATAACAAATATTAAGTGCAACAAATAAAAATAGGTATATTGTAGAGTGCTTTCACCTAGAAGAGAGTGAGGAAGAAGGCAAAAGGGTTTGAGACCTCCCAGATTGTTGATCTCTCCTTTGGGATTCAACACCAATCCACAAAGAGCGAGCAGAAGCAATCAACAATCAAATGCATTAGAAAACCAATTAGACTTTTCACTCCAAAGTTAACTTGCTTGTGAACAAATAAGAAGGATACAAACCAAAATAAGAACACTTTGTGAGAAATCAAATGTTACCATGTCATAAATTCAAATTATATCATGTATAATAGTGTGTAAAAAGTGAATTCAAATCCTCCTGATATTGCAGATTTGAAAGCGAGAAAGATGGGAAAACCAAGGAGGGCTGACGTAAAATATGCCAAACCCAAAAAATTAGGGTTTCCTTCGAAGAAACCCTAAAAATGTAAAATCACACCCCGTCAAGACCGACCACAATTTCACCTATGAAAATTCATGCCCCATAAAGGGTGAGCATGATTTCACATAGAGAGGATAAAAAGGTAAAACAGGGTGGAGAAGCCTTATCCTTGCCATAGGCAAGTCCAAGGGATCTCCCAAAAGGCTCAGGGAAGATTCTCCAATAAAGTGGGTCGATTTTTTGTGTCTACACCAAGTTCTTAAAATATAAAATGGGATCTGGAATTCTAGGAGTATAATTCAAATATTGGAAGGGCTAGAATCTCAGTAGGAGGTAGCTTACTAGCTTCTATATAGACACCTCATATTTGAATATGATCAAGGTTGGGTATACACCATTTTTGGAAATGAATTTTTAATAATAAGGTACCAATTAATTTTTTTGAGGCTTATGTGTGTGTGGTAATCCTCTTTGGATATACAGGTAATATATATATGTTGGCAATTTTGGGCTTGAGATCCTAGCTCCTTGTCTATGAGTTGTCATTGATGTCAAAAGGAAATGACATTAATGTTAAGAGGGTGTGTTGGCTTCAAAGGTGAAAGATTCCAAGAGAATCTTCTTAAGAGAATCCGGAGAGATTCCATTGGATAAGGTTTTTGGATAGGGTTTTTATTAAAACCAAGTTAAATGGTTTTTATTAAAACCAATGGAGGTTCTCTTTATTATTTAATTATTATTTAAAAACCTTCAAGGTTTTAATTAATTAATTATTTAATTAATTTATTAAAAATATTTAAAGGTTTTTAAACCTTTTTTATTCTTAATTTATTAAAATTAATTAAGGGTTTTTAAACCCTTTAGAAAGCAATTTCGATTAAATTTGAAATTATGTTTCTCTATCGCCGACATGTTCTAAAGTCCACAATTGGACTATAAAGATGGGAAGGATCCTAAGGTTTAACTTCTCTGGAGATTTTCGAATGCATTAATTTTTGGCTACGATCGATGCTCTGTTGACACCGCGGAAGAAGAGAGCTCGCGTTTGAAAAACATACGAAGTGCTTGTTTGTTGAAGTGGTAGGAAGTCTATCTTAGACTTCGTTAGCCCCTTGTGGGCTAGTGGCAGCATAGGCTGCGTTTGGGCTTTGCATACGCGGAGGTCTGCATTTCGATTCCCGCGGAGGGAGCTGTGCATGGATTAAGTCACGTTTTTGTTAAAACGTATTTTGTGCCGCATTTTTTGGATTTGTCAAAGGCAGCCATTTCGTGATTTTCAGATTTGTCAAGGGCAGCCATTCCACGATTTTCAAATTCTTCAAGGGCAGCCATTCTAAGGTGTGATTAATTTCTTGATATAATTTTTGGCATTGTTTAGCATTGTTTAAAAGACATAGGAGAAATAAGGGGATATTTCTTTGGTTGTATTTTTGAGATTAGTCTTTTGCTATGCTAAAGTTTAAAATGGAGATATAAGGTGTAAGTTTTGGTTGTTGTGTTTTTGGCTTCTTTGGTGGTTGTTTTCAAAAGAAGAGAAGCTAAAAGGTATACTAAGGAAAGTTTTTATATATGCTCATTTATCTTGGTTCTAACCCTAACTTGGTTGGAAGTTTGAGGGTTGTGTGTGGTGACAACTTTAAGGATCAATTTTCTTCTACTCCAATAAGGTATGGGCACATTCTTCTTATGAGTATGATTGGTGTATGTTTTTTGAAATAATGTTGGAGTGAAAAGGTTTTCAACTAGGTTTTCTTTGATTGGGTGTAAATCCTATTTTTTGGTTTGTTGAAGACTACTTATGCATTGTTATCCTTAAGGAGAGTTTTTTGATGAATGCATAATTTCTGGTTTGAGATAGTGGAAGCTTTGTGCACTAGGGTTTGTATTTGTGAGTCAAGCTACTTGCATTGAGTTGGTGGAACCCTTGGTTGGCTGTTTTGAGTTTGATGGTTGAGTTTCTTCCATAGAGGTTGTTTGATCAAGTTATTGCTTTACTTGATTCATGATATTGGGCTTACTCCATTGAGTTGATTTGAACAAGTTATTCTTTGCATTTGGTGATATTGTGTTGGTGGTTGTTTTGTTCAAATATCTTTGGAGGGAAAAGGATTTCTACTTGTTTCCTTTTCTTGTGATGATTGGTTGAATGCTTCAAGGTTAATGTTGAGTTGAATGATGTTGGTTAAACCTTGTCTATAAGCATTGTTGTTAAAGCCCTAATTGGTTGAGAAAAGATATTGGTTGTGGAAAGAACATGAGTAGCATTGTTATATGAGATATTGCATGTTTGGCAATTGTTGGGTTGTGTTTCATGTTCTTGAAAAAAGCATACTACATCTATATTATTCATTTGAGATTGAGATTGAGTTGAGATTGAGATTGGGAGTTAAGTATAGAACAAATTGAGTCTCTAACAATTCTCTTTATGCTTCTATGAGGTTGATGAATCACATTGGGTCTCTAACAATTCTCTTTGTGGGTTCATGCTAAGCAAGTTTTTTCTTGGTGAACTTGTGAGCTGTTTTGGACAAGTTTCGTTGGGGACTTGTGAGCAGGTTTTGAACAGGTTTCGATGGGGACTTGTGAGCGAGGTTTTGGACAGGTTTCGGTGGGGACTTGTGAGCAAATTTGGACAGGTCCTAGCAGAGGACTTGTGAGCTGAGATTGATAGTTCTAGCAGATAACTTGAGGTCAGAGGTAAATTGGTTCTATCAGAGAACCTGAGGATAGATTTTGCAAGTCTTTGAGAAGGCTTTTGGACAGAGGATTGATTTGTTCAAGAGTTGGACAGATCTGATAGACAGAGGAAGACTTGTACTAGACCGACTGATTATGTTTGGTATAGGTTGCTAAGCTACTATGGACGTGATCATAGAAGGCAGAGGTCTCTTAGGCTAAGCATTAAGGATAGGAGGTCTTCGGTGGAAAGGAGTTCCACATGCTGGCAAGAGGTAGAGATAGTTGATCTTTTGAGGGATCATATCCAGAGCAGAGGGTAAGGTATCTCCTTTGAGCAGAGGCTCATAAATTTATATTGGGGGAAGGTTTCTCCTTTGGGTAGAGGCTCATAAATTTAGATTGGGGGAAGCTATCTCCTTTGAGCAGAGGCTCATAAATTTAGATTGGGGGAAGGTTTCTCCTTTGGGCAGAGGCTCATAAATTCAGATTGCGGGAAGCTATCTGCTTTGAGCAGAGGCTCATAAATTCAGATTGGGGGAAGTTATCTCCTTTGAGCTAAGGCTCATAAACATTGTAATTGGGAAGGTTTCCCAAAGAACTTTGAGATAACTTTTAGAAAAAAAATTTGTAGACATAGCCCAGGCATTCTGGGTGAACCACGTTAAAATTGGTGTCACTTTGTGGATGATTTTGTGCATTGCTTTGATATTGCTTTGGGTATATTGCTTTACTATTTTGAAGTATAAAGGAAAAAGTAAAAAGAGGTCTTATACTGTTCACCCCCCCATCTCAGTATAAGCTTGTGTTCTTCAATTGGTATCAGAGTCGGTGCCTTTGGAAAGTTTAACAGCTTGAAGGAAGATCTTACAAGAACACAAATGGCAAGGAAAGGCAAAAGCAAAACCATAAGACACAATAAGAAGAAAACACACATGGTCATGAAAGAAAATGAAGATGAACTCAATGTTGCTATTTTGGGAAGAAGAATGGAAACAGATTCAAGAGATGAATCAAACAGTGGAGAATAGGCCAGATTAATAAAGTTTTGCACCAGATGTAGGAAGACCGGTCACTTTGCAGCTAATTGCTCACAAGGTAGAGAATGTTTTGTTTATGGTCAACTCGGTCATAATGAACGTCATTGCCATGGATTTAGTAGCAGTGAATATGAAGATTATCCGTTCAAAATTGGTGAAGAAATAGATTCAGAACAAGAATGTGATGAAGAAGGAAGTGATGTAGAAGCAAATTGAAAACATAAACTAATTTCAGCTCTGAGAAAAAAGGTTGAGGATGCAGAATATATAATCACCAGTTTGAAAGTACAAACAGAAGAATACAAGAATTTTTTTGAAGATATTAAAATGCAATTAACCAGGAAAACAGAGTATTGCAATAAGCTAGAAAAAGAAATTGATGGTTTAAAAATGCAGACAGAAGAAATGAGTAATAAAGTCGATATATGCATCAAACATGAAGAGGAATCTAACAAAGTTGTTAGCAATATGAAGCTGCAAATAGAAGAGTCCAAAAGGAGTGAAGAAACTCTCAGGTCTCAAATCAATGAGAAAGAGACTGTTTGTTGCAAACAAGAAGAAGAGATTGTTTCATTGAAGAAACAACTAGAAGAGGCCAATACAAATCTTAAAATCAAAGATGAGCACAACAATCAAGAAAAGAGGTATTCTCACAAGCACAAGAAGAGTTTCTACCTAGACAAAGAAAATAAGTGTTCTAGTAGTGATAGTGAAATTTCTTCAAGTGATAATGAAAATGAGATGTTTTTCATATCAAAAAAAGAGGAAGAACCGAAACATAGATTCATTATCATGAAATGTCTTAGATGTGGAAATTTTGGTCACCTTGAGGATGATTGCACAAATAATTATTTGGTTTCTAGTATGTATGAGGATGCTTCAAAAAACTATAAGGAAGATGCATGTATGGTTTTTGAAAAGGGTAGCACCTCTAGTGATAAGAAATCTGAAAATGGCTTTGATGATTCAAAAGGAAATCAAATAAAGGATCTTGAGAGTGAACTTATTAGTGCTCTTAGTGCTTTGAAAAAGGAAAGAAAGAAGAATACTAGACTCAAGGATAAGTTATATGAATGTTGTATGGAGAGAGATGATCTTATTGAAAATTTTGATTTCTCTATAGCTAAGACACAAGAACTCAAGGATGAGTTAGAGTCTAAGGTTCTTGAGTATAGTGAGTTAGAACAAAAAATGGCTTCTTTGAAAGAGGAAACTAAAGAGTACAAGGATAAGCTTTACAGGTTTCAAGATAGCTCCAAAAAGGTTAAGTCACTCATCAAAGGTCAAAGAAAGACAATAGATAAAACAGGCCTTGGTTTTGTTAAGTCACACAAGGAACAAGTTGAAGAGTCTAGTAAGAGACTCCAAAAGGAAGAGATTTTTGATGAGGAAAGTATTTCAGATCATGAGTCCTTGAATGATAGATGCACAGAAATAGAAAACAAAATTCAGAATGAGAAGAAGTTTTCAGGACCTAAGAGGTCAAATAAAGGAAAGTTTCAAGGCAGATGTTTTGCTTGTCACAGGTTTGGTCACATGGCTTCACATTGCATGGCTCAAGTGAAGAAGGTAAATGACAGTTTCAGAAGTGCTAGTTACTTTCAAGGGTATTGCTACTCTTGTCAACAGTTTGGGCACAAGGTAGTTTATTGCAAGGCAAATAACAGGAATAGATTTGGTCAAAACAGGTTTGGCCAGAACAGGTTTGGCCAAAATAGGTTTGGTCAGAACTGGTGGATTCAAAGATCAGGTTTACCGTAGAGAAATAACATTGTTACTTGTTATAAGTGCAACAATAAAGGTCACATAGCTAGACAAGGTGTAGAGCTGAAATTCCAAAATATAGGAACAGAAAAAGTGGCATGATCAGGTCCAAGGATCAAGGCATGGACAAGAACAGAGATGAGAACAAGAACAAGAACAGTGACAAGAACAAGAATATGGACAAAGAGTTCAAGAGAAGGCCCAACAAGGAAGTTATAGACGTTGATGATGATCAGTGCCTAATGGGAGTTTTACTCCTACCCCAGAATTAATCACCTCATCAGGAGGTGGGGGAGGGACTAAGCTAAGAGGCTCATTCTTAGTCCCGAGTCCCAAAGGTGACCCTTTGCCATTGATGACAAAGGGGGAGAGATTTGAGTAAGGGGGAGAGCCTCAAGATAGGGGGAGCTGTTTATGTTGAGTTTTTTATTGTTGAGAAGCATAGTTTGCCATCAATGACAAAGGGGGAGATTATTGGTAATTTTGGGTTTGAGATCCTAGCTCCTTGTCTATGAGTTGTCATTGATGTCAAAAGGAAATGGCATTAATGTTAAGAGGGTGTGTTGGATTCAAAGGTGAAAGATTCCAAGAGAATCTTCTTAAGAGAATCCGGAGAGATTCCATTGGATAAGGTTTTTGGATAGGGTTTTTATTAAAACCAAGTTAAAAGGTTTTTATTAAAACCAATGGAGGTTCTCTTTATTATTTAATTATTATTTAAAACCCTTCAAGGTTTTAATTAATTAATTATTTAATTAATTAAGGGAGAAAATTATTTTTAATTTATTAAAAATATTTAAAGGTTTTTAAACCTTTTTTATTCTTAATTTATTAAAATTAATTAAGGGTTTTTAAACCCTTTAGAAAGCAATTTCGATTAAATTTGAAATTACGTTTCTCTGCCGCCGACGTGTTCTAAAGTCCATGATTGGACTATAAATATGGGAAGGATCCTAAGGTTTAACTTCTCTGGAGATTTTTGAATGCATTAATTTTTGGCTGCGATTGATGCTCTGTTGATGCCGCGGAAGAAGAGAGCTCGCGTTTGAAAAACTTACGAAGTGCTTGTTCGTTGAAGTGGTAGGAAGTCTGTCTTAGACTTCGTTAACCCCTTGTGGGCTAGTGGCAGCATAGGCTGCGTTTGGGTTTTGCGTAGGCGGAGGTCTGCGTTTCGATTCCCGCGGAGGGAGCTGTGCATGGATTAAGTCACGTTTTTGTTAAAACATATTTTGTGCCGCATTTTTTGGATTCGTCAAAGGCAACCATTTTGCGATTTTTTGATTCGTTAAGGGCAGCCATTCTATGATTTTTGAATTCTTCAAGGGCAGCCATTCTAAGGTGTGATTAATTTCTTGATATAATTTTTGGCATTGTTTAGCATTGTTTAAAAGACATAGGAGAAATAAGGGGATATTTCTTTGGTTGTATTTTTGAGATTAGTATTTTGCCATGCTAAAGTTTAAAATGGAGATATAAGGTGAAGTTTTGGTTGTTGTGTTTTTGGCTTCTTTGGTGGTTGTTTTCAAAAGAAGAGAAGCTAAAAGGTGTACTAAGGAAAGTTTTTATATATGCTCATTTATCTTGGTTCTAACCCTAACTTGGTTGGAAGTTTGAGGGTTGTGTGTGGTGACAACTTTAAGGATCAATTTTCTTCTACTCCAATAAGGTATGGGCACATTCTTCTTATGAGTATGATTGGTGTATGTTTTTTGAAATAAGGTTGGAGTGAAAAGGTTTTCAACTAGGTTTTCTTTGATTGGGTGTAAATCCTATTTTTTGGTTTGTTGAAGACTACTTATGCATTGTTATCCTTAAGGAAATTTTTTTGATGAATGCATAATTTTTGGTTTGAGATAGTGGAAGCTTTGTGCACTAGGGTTTGTATTTGTGAGTCAAGCTACTTGCATTGAGTTGGTGGAACCCTTGGTTGGTTGTTTTGACTTTGATGGTTGAGTTGCTTCCATAGAGGTTGTTTGATCAAGTTATTGCTTTACTTGATTCATGATATTGGGCTTACTCCATTGAGTTGATTTGAGCAAGTTATTCTTTGCATTTGGTGATATTGTGTTGGTGGTTGTTTTGTTCAAATATCTTTGGAGGGAAAAGGATTTCTACTTGTTTCATTTTCTTGTGATGATTGGTTGAATGCTTCAAGGTTAATGTTGAGTTGAATGATGTTGGTTAAACCTTTTCTATAAGCATTGTTGTTAAAGCCCTAATTGGTTGAGAAAAGATATT
The DNA here is from genome assembly GCA_028583015.1 of Wollemia nobilis. NCBI lineage: Eukaryota > Viridiplantae > Streptophyta > Pinopsida > Araucariales > Araucariaceae > Wollemia > Wollemia nobilis. Next base: position 1,524,325 of record JAQPPZ010000574.1, on the reverse strand, counting down.
GGTTGTGGAAAGAACATGAGTAGCATTTTTATATGAGATATTGCATGTTTGGCAATTGTTGGGTTGTGTTTCATGTTCTTGAGAAAAGCATACTACATCTATCTTATTCATTTGAGATTGAGATTGAGTTGAGATTGAGATTGGGAGTTAAGTATAGAACATATTGAGTCTCTAACAATTCTCTTTATGCTTCTATGAGGTTGATGAATCACATTGGGTCTCTAACAATTCTCTTTGTGGGTTCATGCTAAGCAAGTTTTTACTTGGTGAACTTGTGAGATATTTTGGATAGGTTCTATTGGGGACTTGTGAGCAGGTTTTGAACAGGTTTTGTTGGGGACTTGTGAGTAGGTTTTGGACAGGTTCTGGTGGGGAATTGTGAGCAGATTTGGACAGGTCCTAGTAGAGGACTTGTGAGCTAAGATTGATAGTTCTATATGAAAGCACGAGATTCCGAAAACAAAAAGGATAAACTAAAAATGCAATGTAAACGAAACTAAAATAATGCTTAAACCCTATGTTATTGAAAAATGCATAAAAAGAAAGAACATGAACACAAGATATCAAAGCAATATAAAAAGAACGGCCCTTTTATTGATATGCTTTACAAATTCGTGTTACAATGCGTCTCCTTCCTTTTTAGGGGATAGGAGCGTTAAATGTTGGTCTTTTACAACTTGTTTCAGAATTCCTTCTTCCGCGTGCCCACATATAAGATGGGCGAACCAAAACGTTGTCGCCGCTTGCGTTGGTAAAGGTAGATTCCTCGCTGCTCCTCTAATGTTGAAGATCTGCGTTCAAAGAAACAAACAAAGAATCAGTAGCACTTGTGTATGAAAAATAAAAGATAAATCTAACGATGGTTAAAATGATTCTAAATAAACTGAAAACTTGACAAAAGCATAAACATGAAACTAGCTAAATACTACAAAAGAAATAGTCACCAAAAGCAATAAAGTGGGGGGTGCCCGAAGGCAAACCACCCGCGGGTGAAACTTTGTTTCGACACCAATCCGCTTGGGATGGGTCCGAAACCTGATGTGATGTGTTGTCGACAAATTGGTAGGATATTGTGGTCAGAAAAATCGGGGTTGGTTCTTGATTCGTGCCTTCAAAAGTCACCCAATAACCTCTCTTTCGATTAAGAGATTATGGATGTTGAAAGCACAAATCGCAAGTAAGTGAATTAGCAAGCACTTCGTCGCTCAAAATTCTCCTTCTCTGTATCTCTTTTGGGTGAGGAAGCTCACCATTTTATAGACCCAAGGGGTCTCTTTGAATTAACATGCAAAAGTGTTTCTCTGCATGAATGCTTTTTTGTGAAGAGAAGACTTCTTCTTGATCAAGGGCTTCTTAACTGCCTTTGTGCATGTCTTTGTATGTTTATAAAAACTCACTCGCACTCCCATGCAATGAAGGGATAGCTAAGTGGCAAATCTGAGTTGTCTTAAAAAGCTCACTCTCATTCCCATGCAGTGAAGGGAGAGTCAATTGGCAGATATGAGTTGTCAAAAGAACTCACTCGCACTCCTATGCCATGCAAGAAAAGCTAAGTGGCAGTTCTGAGTTGTCATACGCCGAGATCTGACTTTTTTCTGGTCAAACCTGGCGTTCGTCCCACCCCGAAGCGAGCGCTGGTAATCGTCTCTGGGTGAGACGAGTATCAATCCGCACTCATCCCTGGGTGGAGCGAATAAGTAACAAAGTGTCTAAAAGGTGCCAAATTGATCCCTGACTTGTAAAACTGTTGTGTGAGTGGTTAGAACCACTGTTTAACCTCTGGGGGCTGTGTGTGTTAGTGCGATCAGTGCTTGTTGTCACATAATCGGATTGGTGCTGTTTTGGTGTCTATAGATGCCCCTTTTTGGAAAGCGCTGCACATGGTGCAGTGTTGAGAAAAAATAGATAACCAAAGCACTAATGATTAGGGTTTCTTAGTAACCTAACCAACTCTTGATGCCCCAAGTATGGAAAGGGCACGCATTCTTGAATCCTTGCTTCTGACGAGCTAAGGAACTTAAATCAAGCATTAACCTGGTTCGGTGAGGTATTACTTGAACTTAGACATTGATCAGTCATGAAGAGGCAAAGGGCGCAACCTTTTGTCTGTGGGAACCTTGAGTTCATGATTCACGAATGCCAAGTATATGATCAGTTTGTGATAATTGCTTGTTTGCTGCCCCAAGCAGGGGCGCGATTGTCTTTTGCAATGATCCTTTGAATGCGTGTCATTTCCAAGATTGGGTATATTGGTGTTGATTGGCAACTAAGTGTGACTACCCCCTCAAGCGACGAATCGATGAGGGAATGACCGACATGAGAAAAGCGACGAGTCGCTTGACCCAAGATGACTTAAGTGAGGGTGCCTTCAGATGTTATCCGATGCATGCTCGAGCAGTTTCTCGATTGTTTTGACCTATTTTTGGTGGGTGTGAACCCATTTTGGGATGCCATTGGGGGTTAACATTGGCGAAAATCCGTCTTCCCGTGGAGCGGTCCGGCTATGGTAGCCTTCTTGGGGAGTAGGATAACGACAAGGTAGACCCCGACATCAATTTTCTTATGCCAAGAGGTTAAGTGCAAGAGCACTTTTGTCCGGCAATTTTTAGTGGTTTTGTTGGCATTTTTCATTTTAATTTTTTTTTTTTTTTTTTTTTATTCGTCCCGGGGGGGACGAACGCCATGATGGTACTCGTCCTGGGGTGGGACGAGCGCGCCTCCAAGGGAAAAGCGCTCGTCCCGGGCAGGGACGATTACCAGCAAGGAAAAAGTATAAATATGCGAAAATGACGGATTTGGCTCATTTGCACTGTTCATCGATTGCGATTTGGAGCTCTGGGGAGGAGGAGGTAGATTTTCTGACGCGAAGCGCTGCCGGATTTTCCAACCACCATGAGTGCACAGACCGGGTCATCAGGCGACGGAGCCGAGGCGAGACCAATAAGTGCACTATCTCCTCGAGTTTGAATTTGAAAAATGCAAATGTGTTTTTATTGTGTTTTTCTTTTGTTTAAGACATGGAACCCTAATTAATTAAATTAAAAGGTGAATGAATTAAAGACCATGAAACCAAATGAAACGTGGATGCAAACCGATGGAAACTTAGATGAAAAACCATAGGATAAACCCAAAATGAAACTTAGAGTAACACCTTAGGGTAACCATGGTTATAAAAAATGTTGTTTTTTTTTTGATGTGAATGGTAAAACTTAGGTCGAAACCGTAGGTAAACCATGCCCATTTTTTTTTTTGTAATTTTTATGGAATTAAAAAATGAAAAATGGATGAATTTTTTTGTTGAAATGGTAAACTTAGGTCGAAACCATAGGTAAACCATGTCAAATTTTTGTTGTTGTTTGATGAAATGTAAGATGAAAATTTGATGAATTTTTTTGTTTTGAAATGGTAAACTTAGGTAAAACCGTAGGTAAACCATGTCAAATTTTTGTTACTTTTTGATGAAATTAAAAAATGAAAAATGGATGAATTTTTTTTTTTTTGAAATGGTAAACTTAGGTCAAAACCGTAGGTAAACCATGTCCATTTTTTTTGTTATTTTTATGAAATTAAAAAATGAAAAATAGATGATTTTTTTTGTTTGAAATGGTAAACTTAGGTAAAACCGTAGGTAAACCATGTCAAATTTTTGTTGTTATTTGATGAAATGAAAAATGAAAAAAATGATGAATTTTTTTTTTTTGAAATGGTAAACTTAGGTAAACCGTAGGTAAACCATGTCAATTTTTTGTTGTTTTTGATGAAATTAAAGATGAAAACTGGATGAATTTTTTTTTTTTTAATGGATGTACATGTGAATGAAAGATGTTACTGTACAGTTATGCATTTTTGTACATGTGATGGTAATTTGATGCATGTTTTTGATGTGTGTTATTTTCTGTGATGTGCAGGTGGTGAAGAGTCGACATCGGGTACCGACTATTTTTTCTAATGCCCACGAGGCATTGAGTGCGGAGGACTAGGAGTGGCTTGATGCCTTAGGGCTCAAGCATGTGGCTCGGTTGGATGCAGTTGTTGCGGATCGGGCGTACATTATAGCTTTGATCAGCCTATGGGATGTTCAGACGAACACCTTCCATATTTTGATAGGGGAGATGACAGTCACCTTAGGGGAATGAATGAAATGAATTGTTTGATGATTTGTCGATGCACCATAGACTGTACAAGATTTGACTGACTTGCTATAGTAATGGGATAACTTTGTGGAATGCTTGTGCATGTGAAAACTTTGTTTTTGTATTTTGTCTATTTTTTGATGGTGATGTATGGAATGAAATGTACCGGTTGTTTGAAAATGTAGTTAAGCTTTTCTGAGATGCAGATATTTTAACTAACTAGCCAAGACTCGTACATTTATCTCGCAAGACTGTTGAACAAGGTCTAAATCCGACTTGAATTTAACCAAGTTATTTCACATCCCCGTGTGTGCAATTGAGTTCGTTTATGTGGTATTCGTCGGGATACCGCCGGTGCCGGATGGGCTTTCAACCGAACCTCGTACCGAGGATAACCTTATTAGCTCCACTAACTCCTTTATTGTATTTAGTCAGATTAATCTGCGATGCTATCTAGGATACCATAAGCTAGCTCATCCACATGCAAACATTGATCTACACACAAGTTAATGTGACAGATATATCGTCATGCGGGAGGTTTACCGCCAGTGACCGATAGGCTATCAACCAAACCGGTACTGAAGCTTGCCTCATGACCTGTCGAAATGTTGAGAGTTCCAGGGATTCAAGTTCGACTCCCTTCTTTTCTTCAATTGTATTGGGATACTTGCTCCTTTGTAGTGATAAAATCACTGTTTATTTTTGTTTTATTTGTGTTTTTTTTTTTTTTTTTTGAGCAAGGGATTTGGATATGGAGTGACGAGAATCACTATTGTTTGTGCCTTTTGATGTGTGCACTGTAGGATGTCAAATTTTAGTGTTTTGACGTTTTGCAAATTTTTGATGTTTTGCAACTTTTGAGAACTTGGGATTCTTGGGGAATTGGGTAGGGAGGATGCTTGTCCTTTTGCCAACTCTCAGCATTCTTGGGGTCATTCGCACAGGGGGATGAGCAAGATAGCCGTTTCGCTTATGGTGACCTGGATTACTGTGCAGGTTTCATCTTTCGTTCACACAACTTAGGAATTTTTATATGTGTGTTAATTTGTGTTGGGATGCTACGTAACAAGGTGTGATCCAAGTAAAACTTTCCCATGTAAAATCTGCTTAACTGTGTACAGTTTTTTGGCTAGAAATTTAAAGACATCTGAATGACGAAAACCCTATATACATTAGGAGACAACTCGACTATGCTAAAATAAAGAGGGTGATATGCTGGATGTATGCGTTTATGAAAATGGATCTGATGTGAAAAAGGATGGAATTTCCAAGTAATGACTGTCTATGGTGCTTTTGACTTGTATGACCTAGCAAATATATAATGTATGGATGCGATGCCTAATGCAACCTATATTTTTGTATTTTGATTTTTATGAGAATGCATGGAATTGGAATGCAATTGTTTTTGTAATTTTGATTTTTTTTTTTTTGAGTATGCATGGAATTGAAATGCAATTGTTTTTGTGATTTTGATTTTTTTTTTTTTTTTGAGTATGCATGGAATTGAAATGCAATTGTTTTTGTGATTTTGATTTTTTTTTTTTTTTGAGTATGCATGATTGAAATCAATGTTTTTGTATTTTGTTTTGTTTTTTTTTTTGAGTATGCATGGAATTGAAATGCAATTGTTTTTGTGATTTTTGATTATTAGTATTGTTTTTGTTTATTTTTGAATATTTATGTTGACCAAGCAGTTATGGTAACGCTTGGAGCTTTTGGTGTTGACCAAAGGGTTTATAGATACCTTTGGGGCATTTAGGGTTGACCAAGCGATTATGATAATCCTTGGAGCTTTTGTCTTGACCAAAGGGTTTATAGATACCTTTGGGGCATTTAGGGTTGACCAAGCGATTATGATAATCCTTGGAGCTTTTGTCTTGACCAAAGGGTTTATAGATACCTTTGGGGATTTAGGGGTTGACCAAGCGATTATGATAATCCTTGGAGCTTTTGTCTTGACCAAAGGGTTTATAGATACCTTTGGGGCATTTAGGGTTGACCAAGCGATTATGATAATCCTTGGAGCTTTTGTCTTGACCAAAGGGTTTATAGATACCTTTGGGGCATTTAGGGTTGACCAAGCGATTATGATAATCCTTGGAGCTTTTAGTTGGACTATGGCTCTCTAGATGTGGAATGGCCTCAAATGAATGATGTTCAAGGGTTCTGTTTCCTTGATTCCTTCAAGAGAGGCAAGCCGGTATGTTCCAGGTCCTATTCTACTGTCAATGATGTAAGGACCTAACCAGTTTGCCATGAACTTGTCCCGTAGATGGGACGGCAAATTAGAATTCTGTTGGTTCTCTTTTAAGACCAAGTCACCAACCTGAAATTCCCTAAGGTGGACTTTCATGTTGTATGCTTTCTTAAGTCGCTCTTGATAGATACGCAAATGCTCGAGAGCATTAACGCGTCGTTCGTCGAGCAACGTCAATTGATCTAACCGGGCCTGCCACGTAGTGTCATCATCGATGAACTCTTGCATTGAAATGCATAGGGAAGGGATTTCCAACTCAAAAGGCATGACTGCCTCGGAGCCATACACCAACGAAAATGGAGTTGCCCCAGTGGGCATCCGAATGCTGGTGCGATAAGCCCATAGGGCAAGCGGGATCTGAATGTGCCAGTCTTTATGATTGTCTACAACTGTCTTTTTGAGAATGGCGACTAGCATTTTGTTTGACGCCTCTGCTTGCCCATTTGCCTGTGGATAATAGGGTGTTGAAAAGCTATGCTAAATCTTGTACTTTGTGGTCAAAGCATGCACATATTTATTCTTGAATGGTGTCCCATTATCTGACAGGATCTTGGATGGAATACCAAAATGACATATGATGTTATGCAAAATAAATTCCGCAATGCGGGATCCAGTCGTAGTGGTCAGCGAAATTGCTTCCACCCATTTGGTAAAGTACTCTATGGCCGTTAAAATAAACGTGTGACGACCAGACGATGCAGGGGAGATCTTTCCAATTAGATCAAAGCCCCACTACGAAAAAGGCCAAACCGATTGAATCGGCTGCAAGGCCTGAGAAGGTACGTGTGTCAAATTAGCATGGTGCTGACACTTCACGCACTTCTTCACATATGCACAACAATCTCGCTCTAAAGATGGCCAATAATAACCCATGCGAAGAATGCGCTTTGCGATGGCCATACCGCTGAAGTGGCCACCACATGTACCATCATGAGCTTGGGTGATCGCCCAAGCGGACTCTTGTTGGTCCAAACAACGAAGGAGGATTCCTTCATAATTTTGATGATACAAAATGTCTCCTAACAAGACATGCTTTGCCGCTTTCTATTTGAATGATCTTTTCATGGCTTGTGTCAATCCAAGTGGGAGATTACCTAGCTTGAGGTAATCCCGAATGGGTGTGTACCAATCTTGCTGATCAGAAACCTCGATAGTATGAACGGCCAATCCCTCTTGAAGTCCATCCCGAACAAAAGCTGAGCAGGAAAGAACTTGTAAAAACAACGTGGTGTTGCTAGTAAGAGGGGTCGGGGAGAACAAGGACCCCCAATTGGCTTGAGTCAAACAATCTCGAATTCGAGAGAACTTATCCGGAGATGGTTCAATCTGGATCAGGTGGATTCCTGGCGTCAGATCAGAGCTTGCACGCTCCATCGTAGATTGCGATAATGTTTTAACCTGAATGGTTGTCATTTCACCAAAAGGGTCTTGCGGGATGAGTGACCCCAAGGAGGCCATAGTATCCGCAAAATGATTTGATGATCGAGGGAGTGCCTCGATGTCATACCATTCAAGTTGTGCCAGGAATTTGTCCACAAGGGCTTTATAGGCCTACAAAACTAGACATTTACATTGGAATATCCCCTTTACTTGATTGACAATTAATAGCGAATCACCAAAGATGTTCAATCATTTAATGTTCATGGTGATTGTTGTCTGAAGACCTATGAGCAAGGCTTCGTATTCTGCATTGTTGTTGGTGCACGGGAAGTCTAATTTAAATGACAAGGGCATTGGAGCACCTTGTGGAGTGAAGAATACAATTCCCGTGCCACCCCCTTGCTCACATTTAGAACCATCGAAGAATAGGGTTATGTCAGCCTGTGACTCAGGCTCATCAAAATCTGGCGACTCTGAAACATGGAAGACCCCATCATCAGGTAGTTCAAAAGTCAGAGGCTGATCGTCTTCAAGAGGAGCCTCAGCTAGTTGATCGGCGATGACTTGACCTTTTATGGATTTTTGTCCAATGAACTCTATGTCAAACTCCATCAACAACATGATCCATTTCGTCGTGCGGCTACTATGATAAGTACGACTCATCATGTATCGCAATGGATTCTCCTTAGACACAACATACGTCTTATTACTGAGCATGTAGTGGCGTAGCTTTTTGGTAGCAAACACCACTGCCAAGCAGAGCTTTTCAACGTATGCATAGTTAAGTTCATAACTGACCAGGGTGCGGCTAAGATAGTATGTAGCCTGTTCTTTGTGAAGTTCATTTTTCTGGGATAGCATGGCACCCAGTGCCACCTCAGTGGCTGAGATGTATAAATAGAATGGCACTCCTGGTCTAGGTGGTGCCAATACTAGCGACGAAGCCAAGTACTATTTAATGTCGTCAAAGGCAGATTGGCACTCGTCATCCCAATGAAATGTGACCCCCTTATGCAATAATTTATTCATGGGTCGGCATTTGTCAGATAACTGCGCTATGAAGCGCTTGATCGACGCAACCTTTCCCTATAGACTCCTGAGCTGCTTGATGGTGGTTGGGGGACGCATTTCAAGGATTGCCTTGACTTTGTTTGGGTCGACCTCAATTCCTCGTTTGGAGACTATGAAACCCAAGAGCTTTCCAGAGGTGATGCCAAAGACGCACTTCTTGGGGTTTAGTCTGACTTTATGTTCAATGAGGCGATCAAGGACCTTGCTCAAGTCACCGAGGTGATCTGGGCACAAAAGAGATTTGGCCAACAAATCATCCATGTAATCTTCCAAAGTTTTGTGCATGTAATCATGAAAGATGTACGTCATGGCACGTTGGTAGGTGGCTCCAGCATTTTTAAGGCCAAAAGGCATGACCTTATAGCAAAATGTCCCCCAAGGCATTGTGAATGCCGTTTTTAGTTGGTCCTCAGGATTGATACGAATCTGATTGTATCCTGAGAAACCATCCATAAGGGAAAGCATTTCGTGGCCCGCTGTGGCGTCTACCAACGCGTCGATGCTTGGCAAGGGAAAATCATCCTTAGGACTCGCTTTGTTAAGATCTCAAAAATCGATGCATATGCGAATCCTCCCATCGGGCTTCTTGACGGGAACCATGTTAGACAACCATGGAGGATAATCCACATAGATGACAAACTGGGCATCCAACAACTTTTGTAACTCATATTTTACCATTAAGGCCACTGTTGGGTGCATCTTGCGTAGTTTTTGCTTGACTGGCTTGATTGTCGGATCAAGCGTTAAATTATGCGTGACTAGCTGTGGGTCTAGTCCCGACATATCCTTGTATGACCATGCAAAAACCTCCTTCTTTTCCTTAAGAAGGGTAACATAATCGGCTCGCTCTTTGGGGGAAAGACTTACCCCTAGCTTGAGAATCCATGGATTCATTGGATCTGTGCCGATGTCTACATCAGTCGTTGCTTCGACCGACATATGGGATCCGTCTTCCAACTGGTGTGGAATTGGGATCAGATGGATATCGTTTGCTGAATTAAGATCATCATTAGGAACGTCAAGTTCCTCTTCAGCATGGAAGACATCCCAAGTCTATCCTGGAGTGAAATGAAACATCCCACCGCAAGGCCAATACTCGATGGAGATGGTGGTGTGTCAACGCGATCCCAATCTATAGCCTCTATGTCTAGATGCAATGATCATGTTGGATTGGCTGGATCATGGATGGGGGTGGTCAAGTCAATGGAGACCATGTTGATGAAATGATTGTAATCTCCATTACCGCAAATGTGACAACTCTGACATTCTGGATGCTCTTGGTGCATTGGATCTGGCTCTGTAGGCACTGGCACAAAGGGATCAGCCCTATGCGTGGACCTACAAATAGGGTCTGCCCTAGGCACTGATGGTTTGATAGGGTCTCCAGGCGGAAGATGCTCTCTGTATACCTGGAGTGGCGGGTGCAGTAATTGCTATAACTGCATCGGGTTGAAATGCCACCTATGTCTTGGACCTATGTGTAAGTGTTCAAACATGTCATCTATGTCCAAAGGATATTGTTGTTGTTGAGGTAGCCTATGCTCACTGGGATCATTCAATGGGAACATCATCAAGAAGCTTTCCCGATCGTCATTCATTGGATATTCGTGCGAATGATCGTACTCCGACTCATCTTCAGAAGACCCTTCGTGGTCTTGTCCATCTTCCCCTTGTGGGTGAGTCCATGAGGTTTCTCCTTGTTCGGCCATAGGGAAAGGGTTGTTGAGGTCAACAAGGTTATTTGTTTGTAATGGGAAATAATCCCCCAATGTATAAGTTGTATTTGGATTGGCATATGGATCTGATGCCAACCCATCCTTGTTGCCTATCCCTAGGCTTTGCATGTTTTTGACCAAGATGTCGAGGGGCAAAGGGTGATTAAACCCTACTCCTGACTTGTCATAAGGCATTTGGTATCTTGGTTGGCACAAAACACGCATTCCTTGTTCATACCTGCCTAACCCGTATCCATGCCAATTGCATTGGCTAAGATATCGTAATGCGAAGTCTGGGTTAGCCAGATAATTGACATCTTCCACAAAGGGATCTTCATCTTCCTCTTCTTGTCGGGAAGGTTCAACGCCATGATCCAGGCCCCCAAAAATAAAGTTTGTCTGATTAGGTGGGTAGCCTAAAGGAACCACGGAGCCTATGGGGAGTCGAGGTCTTCCCATGTCTTGCATAGACTGAAGTGTGGGCGTTGCAACAACATTGCGCACTATATACTCCCCCATGCCTATGTTAGACATCTCAACAGTAATCATTGGTGATTGAGAGGAAGCGAATGGGAGTTCTCCTTGAGTCCACTCCATGTGGGGTGAACTAGGCGTCTCAACTTCCATTCTATTAGGCGTCTCTTCTGTAGAGATGTTGGAGACTAGAGGTGGTTCCGCTTCCAGGGGCTTCTTTCCTTTGTCCGTTGGTGTGGCCACCGTAGGTGGCGTCATTGTGGGAGGACCGGATGAAGAAGATGAACCCACCTGGGAATTTGATTGATTTGGTAATGGAGATTCTTGCTTAGTCGGACCCCTCTTAGATGGATTTAACTGGAAATCCACATGCGTTGAAGGGAGGGTCGATTGCGGCATGATTTGCACTGAGTTGCAATATTTAAAAGGTTCCAAATCTACGGGGACCACGTGCACTTGTCCTTCAAATGTATACTTCAAACATTGATGAGCAATTGAAGGGACACACTTCATATCCCGGATCCAAGGCCGCCCAAGCAAGATATTGTAAGCCATCTCACCTTCTAAAATGTGGCACAACGTATGAATGGTCTTTTGTCCCACTTGTATGGGCAGGACAATTGTGCCAACTGTCGAGCATATCGCATCATTAAATGCTCGAAGGGTATAAGTGGAAGGTGCAATGTGAGAGGCTGGCAGCTTCAAATGTTTTAGTGCAGCGGTTGTAATAATGTTACTGGACGAACCAGTGTCTACCAACACCCGCTTGTACGGAGTCCCGTTGACCCACGCAATAACGTGCAGGGGTGGATCCGCTACATCTCCAGTCACCATTTTTAGCTCATCTTCCCTAAAGGTAATGACTGGTTCAGTACACTGTTTGACATGCCCCACAAAATTGTTGAACGAATTCGCTTCGTGGGGATGCAACTCAATTGCCTTTAATATCTCCATAAGAGCTTCCCGATGGGGTGCCGATTGTTGAATAAGCTCATAAATGGAGAGCCTAGCCGATGTGGTCCATAGACTTTGAGTAAGTCTAGTTCGAATCGTGGCCACTGGTCTAGGCGGGGGCAACTGTGTAGGATTCGGTTGAGGTTGTGACGTGGATGGAACTTCCCTGGTGGCTATCGCGGGGGCAGCTCCTGGGTGTCTCTTGTTTCTTGTCACAATGCTAATCATCCCAACATACCCCTCCATGGGGCAATTCTGTTGCACTTCATTGACATGAAGAGGTTTTGCTTGTGCATCATGTGTGGGTAAAGGATCTTTGAAAACACCCATTTGTTGGTTGTTGGGTGCGATGGGGTTATCCACTACCAATGTGTTATTGTCAATGAGGTCTTGCACTAAACCTTTAAACGTCCAACAGACATTAAGGTCATGCCCTTTCCTTCTATGGAATCTACAGAAAATATCCTCTCTGTAGCCCTTAGGCTTTGGCGCATTAGGATCGATTGTTGGAATCTCTGGCAGATTAATCAAGTTTGCCATTGACAAACGGTCAAACAAGGAGTCCCTAGACTCAGTGTATGGTGTAAATTGCCGCCTAGGGTGACGCTGCTGATTTTGATCCTGTTTTTTATTATCTTTCTCATAGTTATTGTGAGGCACCGCCTGATAATTAGCCTTTGGAGGCTGTGTTGCTTGGGCAGGCGTAGGGGCATTGATAGCAACTTGATTGACCACGATGGGTTTCTGTTGCGTATTCCCTATTTTGGTGCTCTTATTCCACTCTTTTTTCTTAGGCTTGGCAATTTTGCCATCCTGTATCTTGATCTCTTCGATAACTCTAGCTTGCGCCAGAGCTTCTTCTAAAGTGGCGTATTGCTGCAGCTGCAATAGCACAGAGATCTTTCGCAAATAGCTCTTTGCGAACATTTGAGTTAGGTCGGACATAGGAGGGAGGTAGGACAGCTTTGAAAGCACCGTCCTCCATCGATTCCCATATGCTACCATAGATTCCTCCTCATACTGCTTGAGGCTAGCTAGATCACTTAGTGACGCCTTTTTCTTTGTATTGAAAGCAAAACGTTCTAGGAACGCGTCCACTAGTTGATCCAAGTTGTAGATGCTATGCTTCGGTAGATGGGTAAACCAATCCGAGGTAGATCCTGCGAATGTGGTTATGAATGTTCTCAATAGCAATGCATCATTGTCTTGTATACCAAAGCATTGGCTCAAAAATTGAGTCACATGCTCTTGAGCATCTTCATCCCCTCTAAAGAGTGCCAACTGGGGCAGCTTGAAATGTTCGGGGTATGGAGGTGTTGGCACTGATGGATGCACCGGATGACTACGGAGTTGGCGTAAGGTAGGCTTTTGGGGCCCAACGAGTCTTGAGTTCCATAGTCTCCAAGCGTTCTAACAACACTTTGTATGCATCGGAGGACGTAATCTCCTCCTCCTTGGTTTGCTCCCACTGTGGGTTGCGGGGAACTTGAGGCCTTTGGAGGGATAAATGGGTAGCATCCCTTCTGCCTTGATAGGGCATTTCAGCCCGCTCTTCTTCTTGGTCATAATCCTCATAATCTTCTTGAGGAGTGTTTGGCCTAGGCCTGTAAACATTGATGGGTGCCCGCGGAGGATGCCCATCACGGTTGCGGGGAGTGGCCTCCCACTCAGGTCTAGGAGGTCTTGGAGGTAGTGCTTGCTAAAGTCGCAGAGACCTGTCTCGCACTAGGGGGTTGTGCCTCACATACATCTCAGATTGCTGTGCACGAGGAACTGGGGCCTTCTCAAGCGCATTGTTGTGAAGCAATTCAGTTGTCTGACGCTGAATGCGCTCTTGATTAAGGCGACACAAATGTTCTAATTTCTGTTGGTCTTGCCTAAGCCGCGTGATTTGCGCTTGGTGGGCGGCTAGTTGGGCAAATGCCAAGTCATTTTGTTCCGCCGTCTCTTGTTTAGGAGGCCTAGATGTCTCCCCTACATATCTATTTTGATCATGGTGCTCTGAGACCCCTATATGTTGCTTCCTCTCGTCGAGGTTGGCAGCATTGACTTGAAGCTCTGGTCTCAATGAGCGATCTGGATATAAAGCAGGTGCAGACGTGCATCGTTTCTGCACTGAGTACTATTCTTGAGGAACGTAGTGATCCTCCTCACTCTCTCTGTTATATGCATAAAAGGTGCGGGCAGAATTGTCTTGCCCTGTCGGGAGAACCTGATGTTCTGGATATGGTCTACTGTGTCCGACATTAATCAGGGGTAAATTAGGAGCAACAAAATCATATGGTTCCTCCTTTTGGACCCTTTGTTGTTCTAGAGTAGTACACAATGCTTCATCACTAGGCCACCCAAAATGAACTTCCAAGGGAGGCCTCGTACTTAGACCAAGTGCTACATATTGGTTATTTTCTTGAAAAGATTGTTGTTGCTTAGGAGTACCCCTTGAGGAGGTGCCTCTATAGTCCTGTCTATTGATGGCATGAGTTGGAGTGCCCCTCAAGGAGCCCTCAAGGAGGTGCCTCTAGAGCCATGTTCTATGACTGCATGGGTTGGAGTGCCCCTCAAGGAGGTGCCTCTAGAGCCATGTTCTGCATGGTGTGAACTAACTTGTGTACCCTACCGCCAAGGCGGGATGGCCAAGTCTTCAGGGCTATATCGGAGATGATTTGTCTCTCTTGGTGCATTTTCTGCAGCTTCTGCCCGTGATTGGGCTTGGCTACGAGTAAACACCATGGTAATGTTAACCTAAAGATGCAGAAATTCTTTTTATGATTTTCTTTTTATGATTTTTTTTGTCTAAACAAAAAATAGCATACACACACAAGCAATGATTATCTCTTTTAAAGATTAATAGTGTGCCCTAAATCTGGTTTAGTGTGTTTTTGTTGTTTGTTTTGTTTTGTTTTTGAAAATTTTTGTGAAATCGTTTAAATGCAATTATGAAGGCTCTTATGACTCCCAAAATGGTCGCCCCTTCAATATACCATTGTCGGACCGATATACCAACCTCTCTATATACCCGCCCTTACGTGAGGGAGACTATAGGTACGTGAGAGCAGATGATACGTGGAACATAGGTGGTACGGAAGGGGAATCGCTCTGTTTATGACACCTACCATAGAAGACTTATCCTCATGCGCTAGGAATCACCCTAGCTACACTCGGTCAGCTTTCGTCAGGATTTACGTCTAGCAACAGTCGCGATCGGGGTAATGGATGCAATATCTCAAGCCAAAGTGATAATGGAATCCACCTTTGGTCTTGCTCAAGGGTTGGGGTTTTACGACCAACGCCTTGTGTTTAAAATACCACGTGGTGTGTGGGGTTCATTTTAATTTGCAAAAATTTGAAACAGGCAAACGAAAAAGAAATCTTTCCCTAAGCCATACAAAACTGAAAACCAGAAAACAGAAAAACAGAAATTTGACAGAAGCTTTAAAAAACCCCTACCTCTTCTCTGCCCAACAGGATGTTTCTGATTTGCTCTAAAAAATGCACAGAACTATACTCGTCCCTGGGTGAGGCGAATATCAAAATAGTATTCGTTCCAGGGTGAGACGAATAGTATATTCGTCCTCGGGGTGAAACGAATACCAATTCTGTAATCGTCACTTGCGTGAAACGAATAATAGTCTGATGATTGAAAAATAGGTACCTATAATCAAAACAAGCAATTTCAGATCAGTAATCTAACCTAAAAAAAAATAGAGGACAGAGGTCCCACCGTGATCGCCATTGAAAACACGAGATTCCGAAAACAAAAAGGATAAACTAAAAATGCAATGTAAACGAAACTAAAATAACGCTTAAACCCTATGTTATTGAAAAATGCGTAAAAAGAAAGAACATGAACACAAGATATCAAAGCAATATAAAAATAATGGCCCTTTTATTGATATGCTTTTCAAATTCGTGTTACAATGCGTCTCCTTCCTTTTTAGGGGATAGGAGCGTTAAATGTTGGTCTTTTACAACTTGTTTCAGAATTCCTTCTTCCGCGTGCCCACATATAAGATGGGCGAACCAAAACGTTGTCGCCGCTTGCGTTGGTAAAGGTAGATTCCTCGCTGCTCCTCTAATGCTGCAAATCTACGTTCAAAGAAACAAACAAAGAATCAGTAGCACCTGTGTATGAAAAATAAAAGATAAATCTAACGATGGTTAAAATGAGTCTAAATAAACTGAAAACTTGACAAAAGCATAAACATGAAACTAGCTAAATACTACAAAAGAAATAGTCACCAAAAGCAATAAAGTGGGGGGTGCCCGAAGGCAAACCACCCACGGGTGAAACTTTGTTTCGACACCAATCCGCTTGGGATGGGTCCGAAACCTGATGTGATGTGTTGTCGGCAAATTGGTAGGATATTGTGGTCAGAAAAATTGAGGTTGGTTCTTGATTCGTGCCTTCAAAAGTCACCCAATAACCTCTCTTTCGATTAAGAGATTATGGATGTTGAAAGCACAAATCGCAAGTAAGTGAATTAGCAGCACTTCGTCGCTCAAAATGCTCCTTCTCTGTATATCTTTTGGGTGAGGAAGCTCACCATTTTATAGACCCAAGGGGTCTCTTTGAATTAACATGCAAAAGTGTTTCTTTGCATGAATGCTTTTTTGTGAAGAGAAGACTTCTTCTTGATCAAGGGCTTCTTAACTGCCTCTGTGCATGTCTTTGTATGTTTAGAAAAACTCACTCGCACTCCCATGCAATGAAGGGATAGCTAAGTGGCAAATCTGAGTTGTCTTAAAAAGCTCACTCCCATTCCCATGCAGTGAAGGGAGAGTCAATTGGCAGATATGAGTTGTCAAAAGAACTCACTCGCACTCCTATGCCATGCAAGAAAAGCTAAGTGGCAGTTTTGAGTTGTCATGCGCCGAGATCTGACTTTTTGTCGGTCAAACCTGGCGTTCGTCCCACCCCGGAGCGAGCGCTGGTAATCGTCTCTGGGTGAAACGAGTATTAATCCACACTCGTCCCTGGGTGAGATGAGTACCAATCCGCACTCGTCCCTGGGTGGAGCGAATAAGTAGCAAAGTGTCTAAAAGGTGCCAAATTGATCCCTGACTTGTAAAACTACTGTGTGAGTGGTTAGAACCACTGTTTAACCTCTGGGGGCTGCCCTGGGGGCTGTGTGTGTTAGTGCGATCAGTGCTTGTTGTCACATAATCGGATTGGTGCTATTTTGGTGTCTACACTATCAAAGAACTTGAGGTCAGAGGTACATTGGTTCTATCAGAGAACTTGAGGATAGATTTGTCAAGTCTTTGAGAAGGCTTGTGGATAGAGGATTGATTTGTTCAAGAGTTGGACAGATCTGATAGACAGAGGAAGACTTGTACTAGACTGACTAACTGTGTTTGGTACAAGTTGCTAAGCTGATGTGGATGTGATCATAGAAGGCATAGGTCTCTTAGGCTAAGCATTGAGGATAGGAGGTCTTCGGTGGAAAGGAGTTCCACATGGTGGCAAGATGTGGAGACAGTTGATCTTCTAAGGGATCATATCCAGAATAGAGGGTAAGTTATCTCCTTTGAGCAGAGGCTCATAAATTTAGATTGGGGGAAGGTTTCTCCTTTGGGAAGAGGCTCATAAATTCGGATTGGGGGAAGCTATCTCCTTTGAGAAGAGGCTCATAAATTCATATTGGGGGAAGGTTTCTGCTTTGGGCAGAGGCTCATAAATTTAGATTTGGGGAAGCTATCTCCTCTGAGCAGAGGCTCATAAATTCAGATTGGGGGAAGGTATCTCATTTGAGCTAAGGCTCATAAACATTGTAATTGGGAAGGTTTACCAAAGAAATTTGAGATAACTTTTAGAGAAAAGTTTTATGGACGTAGCCAAGGCATTCTGGGTGAACCACGTTAAAATTGGTGTCACTCTGTGGATGATTTTGTGCATTGCTTTGATATTGCTTTGGGTATATTGCTTTACTATTTTGAATTATAAAGGAAAAAGTAAAAAGAGGTCTTATACTTTTCACCCCCCTCTCAGTATAATCTTGTGTTCTTCAATTGGTATCAGAGTCGGTGCCTTTGGAAATTTTAAAAGCTTGAAGGAAGATCTTACAAGAACACAAATGGTAAGGAAATGCAAAAGCAAAACCATAAGACACAATAAGAAGAAAACACACATGGTCATGAAATAAAATGAAGATGAACTCAATGTTGTTTTTTTGGGAAGAAGAATGGAAATAGATTCAAGAGATGAATCAAACAGTGGAGAACAGGCCAGATTAATAAAGTTTTGCACTAGATGTGGGAATACCGGTCACTTTGCAGCTGATTGATCACAAGGTAGAGAATGTTTTGTTTGTGGTCAACTCGGTCATAATGAACGTCATTGCCATGGGTTTAGTAGTAGTGAATATGAAGATGATCCGTTCAAAATTGGTGAAGAAACAAATTCAAAATAGGAATGTGATGAAGAAGGAAGTGATGCAGAAGCAAATTGGAAACAAAAAATAATTTCAGCTCTGAGAAAAAAGGTTGAGGATGCAGAAGATATAATCACTAGTTTGAAAGTACAAACAGAAGAATACAAGAAAATTTTTGAAGATCTTGAAATGCAATTAACTAGGAAAACAAAGTATTGTAGCAAGCTAGAAAAAGAAATTGATGGTTTAAGAATGTAGACAGAAGAAATGAGTAATAAAGTCGATATATGCAACAAACATGAAGAGGAATATAACAAAGTTGTTAGCAATCTGAAGCTGCAAATAGAAGAGTCCAAAAGGAGTGAAGAAACTCTCAGGTCTCAGATCAATGAGAAAGATACTGTTTGTTGCAAACAAGAAGAAGAGATTGTTTCATTGAAGAAACAACTAGAAGAGGCCAATACAAATATTAAAATCAAATATGAGCACAACAATCAAGAAAAGAGGTATTCTCACAAGCACAAGAAGAGTTTCTACCTAGAAAAAGCAAATAAGTGTTCTAGTAGTGATAGTGAAAATTCTTCAAGTGATAATGAAAATGAGATGTTGTTCATATCAGAAAAAGAGGAAGAACTAAAACATAGATTCATTATCATGAAATGTCTTAGATGTGGAAATTTTGGTCACCTTGAGGATGATTGCACAAATAATGATTTGGTTTCTAGTATGTATGAGGATGCTTCAAAAAACTATAAGGAAGATGCATGTATGGTTTTTAAAAAGGGTAGCACCTCTAGTGATAAGAAATCAAAAAATGGCTTTGATGATTCAAAAGGAAATCAAATAAAGGATCTCGAGAGTGAAATTATTAGTCCTCTTAGTGCTTTGAAAAAGGAAAGAAAGAAGAATGCTAGACTCAAGGATAAGTTAGATGAATGTTGTATGGAGAGAGATGATCTTATTGAAAATCTTGATTTCTCTATAGCTGACACAAGAACTCAAGGATGAGTTAGAGTCTAAGGTTCTTGAGTATAGTGAGTTAGAACAGAAAATGGCTTCTTTGAAAGAGGAAACTAAAGAGTACAAGGATAAGCTTTACAGGTTTCAAGATAGCTCCAAAAAGGTTAAGTCACTCATCAAAGGTCAAAGAAAGACAACAGATAAAATAGGCCTTGGTTTTGTTAAGTCACACAAGGAACAAGTTGAAGAGTCTAGTAAGAGACTCCAAAAGGAAGAGAGTTCTGATGAGGAAAGTATTTCAGATCATGAGTCCTTGAATGATAGATGCATAGAAATAGAAAATAGAATTCAGAATGAGAAGAAGTTTTCAGAGCCTAAGAGGTTAAATAAAGGAAAGTTTCAAGGTAGATGTTTTGCTTGTCACAGGTTTGGTCACATGGCTTCACATTGCATGGCTTAAGTGAAGAAGGTAAATGACAGTTTTAGAAGTGCTAGTTACTTTCAAGGGTATTGCTACTCTTGTCAATAGTTTGGGCACAAGGTAGTTTATTGCAATGCAAATAACAGGAACAGATTTGGTCAAAACAAGTTTGGCCAGAACAGGTTTGGCCAAAACAGGTTTGGTCAGAAATGGTGGATTCAAAGATCAGGTTTACCGTAGAGAAATAACATTGTTACTTGTTATAAGTGCAACAATAAAGGTCACATAGCTAGACAGTGTAGAGCTGAAATTCCAAAATATAGGAACAGGAACAGTGGCATGATCAGGTCCAAGGATCAAGGCATGGACAATAACAAGGATGAGAACAAGAACAAGAACAATGACAAGAACAAGAATATGGACAAATAGTTCAAGAGAAGGCCCAAAAAGGAAGTTATAGACATTGATGATGATCAGTGACTAATGGGAGTTTTACTCCCACCCCAGAATTAATCACCTCATTAGGAGGTGGGGGAGGGACTAAGCTAAGAGGCTCATTCTTAGTCCCGAGCCCCAAAGGTGACCCTTTGCCATTGATGACAAAGGGGGAGAGCCTCAAGATAGGGGGAGTTGTTTATGTTGAGTTTCTGTGTTGTTGAGAAGCATGGTTTGCCATCAATGACAAAGGGGGAGATTGTTGGTAATTTTGGGTTTGAGATCCTAGCTCCTTGTCTATGAGTTGTCATTGATGTCAAAAGGAAATGGCATTAATGTTAAGAGGGTGTGTTGGCTTCAAAGGTGAAAGATTCCAAGAGAATCTTCTTAAGAGAATCTGGAGAGATTCCATTGGATAAGGTTTTTGGAAAGGGTTTTTATTAAAACCAAGCTAAAAGGTTTTTATTAAAACCAATGGAGGTTATCTTTATTATTTAATTATTATTTAAAACCCTTAAAGGTTTTAATTAATTAATTATTTAATTAATTAAGGCAGAAAATTATTTTTAATTTATTAAAAATATTTAAAGGTTTTTAAACCTTTTTTATTCTTAATTTATTAAAATTAATTAAGGGTTTTTAAACCCTTTAGAAAGAAATTTCGATTAAATTCAAAATTACGTTTCTCTGTCGCCGACGTGTTCTAAAGTCCACGATTGGACTATAAATATGGGAAGGATCCTAAGGTTTAACTTCTCTGGAGATTTTTGAATGCATTAATTTTTGGCTACGATCGATGCTCTGTTGACGCCGCGGAAGAAGAGAGCTCACGTTTGAAAAACTTACGAAGTGCTTGTTCGTTGAAGTGGTAGGAAGTCTGTCTTAGACTTCGTTAACCCCTTGTGGGCTAGTGGCAGCATAGGCTGCGTTTGGGCTTTGCGTAGGCGGAGGTCTGCGTTTCGATTCCCGCGGAGGGAGCTGTGCATGGATTAAGTCACGTTTTTGTTAAAACATATTTTGTGCCGCATTTTTTGGATTCATCAAAGACAGCCATTTCGCAATTTTCTGATTCGTCAAGGGCAGCCATTCCGCGATTTTTGAATTCTTCAAGGGAAGCCATTCTAAGGTGTGATTAATTTCTTGATATAATATTTGGCATTGTTTAGCATTGTTTAAAATACATAGGAGAAATAAGGGGATATTTCTTTGGTTGTATTTTTGAGATTAGTATTTTGCTATGCTAAAGTTTAAAATGGAGATATAAGGTGTAAGTTTTGGTTGTGTTTTTGGCTTCTTTGGTGGTTGTTTTCAAAAGAAGAGAAGCTAAAAGGTGTACTAAGGAAAGTTTTTATATATGCTCATTTATCTTGGTTCTAACCCTAACTTGGTTGGAAGTTTGAGGGTTGTGTGTGGTGACAACTTTAAGGATCAATTTTCTTCTACTCCAATAAGGTATGGGCACATTCTTCTTATGAGTATGATTGGTGTATGTTTTCTGAAATACGGTTGGAGTGAAAAGGTTTTCAACTAGGTTTTCTTTGATTGGGTGTAAATCCTATTTTATGGTTTGTTGAAGACTACTTATGCATTGCTATCCTTAAGGATATTTTTTTGATGAATGCATAATTTTTGGTTTGAGATAGTGGAAGCTTTGTGCACTAGGGTTTGTATTTGTGAGTCAAGCTACTTGCATTGAGTTGGTGGAACCCTTGGTTGGCTGTTTTGAGTTTGATGGTTGAGTTGCTTCCATAGAGGTTGTTTGATCAAGTTATTGCTTTACTTGATTCATGATATTGGGCTTACTCCATTGAGTTGATTTGAGCAAGTTATTCTTTGCATTTGGTGATATTGTGTTGGTGGTTGTTTTGTTAAAATATCTTTGGAGGGAAAAGGATTTCTACTTGTTTCCTTTTCTTGTGATGATTGGTTGAATGCTTCAAGGTTAATGTTGAGTTGAATGATGTTGGTTAAACCTTGTCTATAAGCATTGTTGTTAAAGCCCTAATTGGTTGAGAAAATATATTGGTTGTGGAAAGAACATGAGTAGCATTTTTATATGAGATATTGCATGTTTGGCAATTGTTGGGTTGTGTTTCATGTTCTTGAGAAAAGCATACTACATCTATCTTATTCATTTGAGATTGAGATTGGGAGTTAAGTATAGAACATATTGAGTCTCTAACAATTATCTTTATGCTTCTATGAGGTTGATGAATCACATTGGGTCTCTAACAATTCTCTTTGTGGGTTCATGCTAAGCAAGTTTTTTCTTGGTGAACTTGTGAGCTGTTTTGGATAGGTTTCGTTGGGGACTTGTGAGCAGGTTTTGAACAGGTTTCATTGGGGACTTGTGAGCAGATTTGGATAGGTCCTAGCAGAGGACTTATGAGCTGATATTGATAGTTCTATCAGATAACTTGAGGTCATAGGTACATTGGTTCTATCAGAGAACCTAAGGATAGATTTGGCAAGTCTTTGATAAGGCTTGTGGACAGAGGATTGATTTGTTCAAGAGTTGGATAGATCTGACAAACAGAGGAATACTTGTACTAGACTAACTGATTGTGTTTGGTACAGGTTGCTGAGCTACTGTGGACATGATCATAGAAGGCAGAGGTCTCTTAGGCTAAGCATTAAGGACAGGAGGTCTTCGGTGGAAAGGAGTTCCACATGCTCGCAAGAGGTAGAGACAGTTGATCTTTTGAGGGATTATATCCAGAACAGAGGGGAAGGTATCTCCTTTGAGCAGAGGCTCATAAATTTAGATTTGGGGAAGGTTTATCCTTTGGGTAGAGGCTCATAAATTCAGATTGGGGGAAGCTATCTCCTTTGAGCAAAGGCTCATAAATTCATATTGGGGAAGGTTTCTGCTTTGGGCAGAGGCTCATAAATTTAGATTGGGGGAAGGTATCTCCTTTGAGTAGAGGCTCATAAATTCATATTGGGGGAAGGTATCTCCTTTGAGCCGAGGCTCATAAACATTGTAATTGGGAAGGTTTCCCAAAGAACTTTGAGATAACTTTTAGAGAAAAGTTTTTTGGACGTAGCCTAGGCATTCTGGGTGAACCACGTTAAAATTGGTGTCACTTTGTGGATGATTTTGTGCATTTCTTTGGGTATATTGCTTTACTATTTTGAAGTATAAAGGAAAAAGTAAAAAGAGGTCTTATACTGTTCACCCCCCCTCTCAGTATAAGCTTGTGTTCTTCAATATAATTTATACAAGTAATATATCAATTACAAAAAAGAAATCTTATTTATGACAATAATCTATAAATAATAATTCTTTAAGTATAGCATGTTATGAAGTATTGTAAAACAAACTATAAGACTTTGCATGATTTTGTACATTGCAATATGTTTTTAGGATGTTTAAAAGATTTATTATCAATTTTTATGAGCTGCGATGAAGATTCAACAACTGTTTAGTTGAAGTTCTAGGTCTACCAATATAATACTCATATCTCAACTGTCTGTAAAATTAAATTTGTTAGTTTAAGTTCTAAGTCTATAATTTATGTAGATTTAGAACAATTACGAGATATTTTACATAAACTTACATCTAGTTGTCATATTGCAGTACATGGATCAAGATGCCTTGCAGAATTACTTTCCAACAGAACCATTTTCATCTCCTAAGAATTAAATTATTTCCACATATTTTATTTGTCATTTATTTTTTCAGAGCATTCTTTACCCTAGATTTGGCTTATGTATATGATAGTGCCTAGTGAATTTTTTAAGGCTACCTAGTTAATGAAAATATCCTATTAAAATCATGTACATTTGTAAACATTTTTGTATCATCATTTTTCTTTTCATATATTAAACATATATGTTTTTTCTAATGTCGTATTTAGTCATATTCTTACTAGATCTGGAAAATTTATCGTATCCATATATAATTTCATACTACTATCAGATATTGTATCCATTTCCATCGTATTAGATATCATATCTATTTTCATCCAAACATGTTTCTTTGCAAAACAAACTTAGAAATAAACTAATTATTGTAGGGAAAAAAACACACATTTTAGGGGTTTCAGAAGCTAGGTTTTCATAAGTTTGAAGTGCCTAAGAGGAGGCATGGGGAATAAAACTAGGATTTTATAAGCTAGGGTAGAGGCTTGGAGAACATTTTTAGGCAAAAATCACCATCAAAGAGGATCAATCTTGGTGGAGGGTTTTTCAATAGTAAGGATCATGACCAAAAATGGGGGATATAGGTACTTCGGTACCAAATCCTCCATACCAAGGAATCTCATTTTGGGATAAGCTATGTGGAACCCGAGATAGCTTCAATGACTATCAAACACAAGCAAGGAAAATCATAAACACCATGGGGAAGTAAGAAAAAGAGGATTATTTGCCTGTAAGGGTGAACGATTGTCTACCACAAGGAAAATAAATACCAATATTGGAAATATATGAGGACTAGATATTTGAGGATATTGTTTATAAGACAAAACACAACTTGATAAGTAAATTTGTGAGTTTCATACCATCTATGCACTTTCTCCACACATGGATAAGAAAAAAATGGCATCTAGAAGGAAAATATGAAATGTTAACTCTCCCAAATGGGTATTTTTCTATAGAGTTCACTTTAATGGCAAATCAACAAAAAGTATTCTAGGGAGGGTCATATCATCATGGGCTAGCGAGACTATTCTTGTAGCCATGGAATATGGGATTTTAACCAAGGGTGGAACTTACTACAATACCAATATGGGTAATATTATTTGCCCTTCCCTTTAAATTTTGTAAAGAGGAGGTACTAGAGGCAATAAGCAACTTACTAGGTCATTATCAAGGTAGATCAAGAGAAATAATTTTAGGAGGATCAACAATGTTTGCAAGGGTTTGTGTAAAAATGGATCTTAGTAAACCTCTTCCATTAGAGATAGACATAAAAATAGCAGATTTATTTTGGTACCTATTGTTCACGAATTTGCCTAGTCATATAAAATGCACCCTAGACCCGGACAACATTGAAATGCTGAGAGAAAGAGAAGTCTCCCGGGCCAATATCCAGAGAGGGCTGGCTCCCAAACTAATCTAAACTGATTTCAAGGTTTATGGTTATAAATAACAGAAAGAGATGGAAATATGGCTGAATCTGATAGTTGATAACCTCAGATAGAAAATAACCTCAAACTAAATCCCAAAGATAAGCAAAAATTGATTCTTAGAATGCACATACAAAAATTGGATCAAACATTGACCATAAGTTTACCTTCAATTATACTTCAAATGTTCAAATGAAAACATAGCCAAATTTAGAATAGTAGAATTAAACTTATATTTTAGCACTTGAATAAGAAAAAGTGAATTACACAAAAAGCATCACATGAACATCAGTTTGGATCACCAACTCAAAAGACTCTAAGAACAGAACAAAATACGTTTAGGATTTCTGCTTTAATTTTTGCAAAAACGTCCTCCCATTTTCTTGATATGTACATTAGTATTTATAGAGGTCTTCCCTATCCCTTTTGAATCGCAACATTTAAAACATAAAACAGATTTTGAAGAGGAGATCCACAAAATATGCACTTGAAAAGAGAAACAATCCCCCTAAATCTGCCTCGGAGAAATCACATTCCTTGCTTTTATGGATCAAGTTTGAAAATCAAATGGAAACAAGGGACCATATTTCCTCATTAAATGATTGTTCTCGTGGCATGCTTGAAGTGTTAGGAGATCACGAAAAAGAGCTTTTAATACCGGAGGCATCTTTAATTTTGGTGGCTTCAAAAATTGCATGATTTAACATGTTATCCCATCTTGCATACATAGGTAAACATCGAAACATTTAATTTTGGAGCCTCTTTGACCTCGATATCAAAACCAATTGAAGAGCTTTGAAAAAATTACTTCATTCGATCCTCATTTTCTCCTTACGTTCTCCTATGCAATATGAAGAAAAATATGGACAAAACTTTATTGGGCCTTTGTTGTCGCTTCTATCATGAAAATGTGAAATGTCATGAAATCACGATATTTTTCCCTTGTTGCTTTCTCTTATTGCTACCAATCACGAAATCGTGACATGTTGTGAAATCACGACATCCTCCTCTTGCTTGGCTTTCATCTTCTTTACTTTCATGAAAATACGACAAGTCATGAAATTACGACATGTCGCAAAATCGTGACAATCTGCCTTCGTTTTGCTTTGTCTCCATGCACTTCCGCAAAAATGCGACGTGTCACAAAATCGTGACATGTCACGAAATCATGACAATCTCCATTTATTTTTTTCCTTCGCTGCTCCTTGTCACGAAAATGTGACAAGTCACAATTTCACGTCATTCTGTACTTGGCACTGTCCTTTTTGCTTTCTCACCATGAAAACAAGACTCCTAGAAAAAATGCACCATGTCACGATTTCATGATAATTTTCTCCTGCCTTGTACTTTGCTGCTTTCTCCCCTCAAAAACATGACATGTCACGAAATTGTGACATGTTTCCCTCATTTTTTTCCTTCGCTGCTCCTTGTTGCAAAAATTTGACGTGTCTCAAAATCACGACATTCCATACCATATTGCTCCTTCCTCGCTTTCCTACAGCGAAAATGTGATAGGTCGTGATATCACGTCAGTCCATCCTTGGTGCTCCCCTTTGCTGCTGTATTGCGTGAAAATGAGACATGTCACCTATCACTTTGCTTTCTCGCCACTGTGTCACGAAAATGTGATAGATTGTGAAAATGTGACATGTCACGATGTCGTGACAACTTTGCCTTTACTACTCCCTTTTGCTACTTTCTAGCGCAAAACTGCAATAGGTCATGAAAATGTGACATGTCATGATTTCGTGATATTTTTTGTGCCTAGATTTTTTTGCATCCAATGCCGCAAAACCACAATAGGTCACGAAAAAACGACATGTAGCGAAATCGCGACATTTTTCACTTACTTTGCTTTGGCACAAAACTTGTAGAGATTTTTTTTTTTTTTCCAATTATCCCTTTCGAGGTGCTTGGAGGGACAAATAGAGGAGTGAGTATCTCTACAATTTGTGCATTATTTTGCATGAACAACAAAAAAATGTGGCAAAAATGCCAACATTCTTGGTGGCTTTCGGGGTATACAGTTTTGCTATATGCACAAACCCCAGGCATTTATTCATTGGGCAACGGAGTCAAGAAGCTGGAAGAGCAAAAGAAGTGAGTGTTGGTTGATGTTGGACATTTCTATGGGCTACTGCAACAAGCTCTTACTGGCGCTCTACACTTAAAATAGGACTTTCAGTAGAAATTTGTGGAATAGCAGAACTTCCCTTCTTCCTTTAACTACTGCATTTTGCCTAGCTCGATTGAGTCGGGTAATCACCAGGTCCTTGTGAAAGGGTCTCCATGGCAGTGGTGAGAAGCACCTGAGTTGTAAAAATGGTAATGAATGGGGTGATGACCGGCAGATGTGCAGGCCATGGAACAGGAATGGTGAATGATGGAATGGTGGAAGATGGAGGAGTAGAAGCGGTAGATACAGTAACTGAAAAGGGCACTACTGTGCTACTAGCTACTGGGATTCCATGAAAATAGATAATTAAATGGAATTATATGGGATGGAGAAAGCGGTGGGCACTATGGAGAAGTGCTCAAAAGAAAAAGGATTGGAATAAAGGGGAAGTGAAGAAATGGGAACATCATAGAGGGGAGTAGAAACAACAGTAGTGGCTTGATTATGTACAATGGAAGAAGGAGTGGGAGAGGAAGGGAATGAAAATAAAGAAGTGGAAGAAAGAAGTAGATGGAAGCCACTACCTATTGGGAAGAAAAATAAAAAGAGAGAGAAATAGACATACCTGCAGGCTCATGTGCAAAAGGAGCCGAAGTTGATTTTTTCTTTTTATGTACAAGGTAACACTGTGTTTTCACATCATGAAATGTAAGCTTTTAAATGAAAGTTGTTTACTGAGATAGGAAGTGAATTACCTTCCAAGTCCTCAAGATAAAATGAATTTGCTGCACTTGTATTGGCAATCCGAAATGGACCCTCCCACAGAGCATCAATTTTCTTGTGCATCCCTGGCTTGGCCTTCTTTTCATTCCACTTTAAGACTAAATCACCCACTTTGAATGTGCGTTCAATAGAACCTTTGTGAAACCATTTTGAAACTTCCTGTGAATGCTTAACAAACTCATCATAGGCTAAAGAACGTTGCTTTTCCAACTGCAACAACTGAGCCAATCGTATGTTCATAGGATCCATATTTTCTTCATCGTCCGAGAATTCCTTCAATTGTTGTAAGGCAGGCAGTTCTAAATGAATAGGTAATATTTCCTCTTTCCCATATACTAGGGCATATGGTGAAGTCTTAATAGACTTCTTGATTGAAATTCTATCTGCCCATAAGGCCTAATTCAGCAAAAGGTGCCAAGATCTCTTATTATCCCCCAAGGATCTCTTTAAAATCTGTAGCAAGTTATTATTTGTAGATTTTGCCAAGCCATTCCCCTAAGGGTAATAATTAGAGGATGTCTTCAAAAAAATACCATACTTGTTTGAAAATTCTCCTAGCTTGGCTCCAATGAATGGAGTTTCATTGTCTGTGATAATGGCATTAGGAATGCCAAAACGTGTGATCAGTCCTTCAATGAAAGTGATTACCACATCCTGATATGCAGCCTTAGTTGGAATGGCCTCAGACCATCTTGTAAAATAATCAGTAGCCGTCAAGATGTACTTGTGTCTGACTGAATATTTTGGATCAATGATCCCAATAAAGTCCAGCCGCCACTACTAAAAATGTGCTTCTAATTGAATTGGATGTAGGGGCAATGGTGCATTTCTGATCTGTCCCATATACCTTTGGAATTTGTCACAAGCTTGAGAAATCTTGAAAGTATTCATGAACAAAGTTGGCCAATAGTAACTAGCCTGAGTAATCTTTAAAGCCATAGGCCTACCAATGTAATGTCCTCCCGACATGCCAGAATGAAACTCCTCTAGGAATCTAGCTTTCTCGGGTTCCTTAACGCACATTAGGAGAACTCCAATGTTTTTGAAGAACAATCCCTTGGGAAATAATACATACCTAAGAGCTTTTAGGCAAAAACTTCTTTGGTTCAAAGCATTTAATTGTGGGGTACATCTACCCATTGAAAAATACTTAACAAGGTCATCTGCCCAATCTTGGCCTTGTGCAAAGATGTTCACTAGATCCCTTTCCTCAGTAGGGTTGTTCATTTGATGATCAACTATCTCAGAGGCCATAGTTTTTGCTAATTGCTGGCATAAGGCCTTACCCCATAGAAACTTGGTTGGATGGATCTCAACATCAAACTCTTGAATTTTGGTGACCCAACCGACATGCTTATCGCCCATATCACCCTGAATGATGAAGTTCCTTACATCTGGGTGGATGATGTAGACGATCGTATTGCTCTGAGATACGAAGTGCCTAAACTTTTTGAGAGACTTCATGATAGCATAGACCTGCTTCTCAATGAAATTGTATCTCTCCTCATGGGGTAAGATAACCTAGCTAAGGAAAGCAATGGGTCTTTCATCCCCATCGTCTCATTTTTGTGTAAGCACTACAGCATAGCTTTCGTCCTCTCCAAATGCGTATAGAATGAAGTCCTTACAATAATTTGGATTGATCAACACAGGGGCTTGTGAAATTCTATCTTTAATCTCCCAAAATGCGTCTTTCCTCTGAGTTGTCCACTTGAACTCCACATCTTTCTTTAATAGCTCAGTCATGGGCTTGACTACTTGGGCAAAGTTGGAAATAAATTTTTTGACAAAATGATTTTCCCAAAGAAATATTGCAACTCTTACTTATTGGGAGGGAGCAATAGTTTCTTCAAATCTTCAGCTCTCGATGGATCAATTGCCAAACCGTTCTCTGAGATGACATGTCCCAAGAGCTTACCTTTACTACAAAAATGGACTTCTTTGGGTTGATGGAAATGCCAAACTCCCAACATTTCTCAAATATCTGCCTCAAATGAGAACAGTGTCCTTCTCATTTTTGCAAAAATATAGTCATATCATCGAGATAGATGACAATGATCTTATTTAAAATCTCCCCAAATGCGATGTCCATGGCCATTTGAAATGTAGTCCCAGCATTGGACAATTCGAAGGGCATGCGCTAATAGGAAAAGGTACCCCACTTGGTTGTGAACGTGGTTTTGTGCTGATCCTCATCCCTGACCCAAATTTGATTGTATCCAGAGAATCCATCTAGAAATGAAAAGTGTTGAGCCCTAGCAACAACATGAAGGATCTAATCAATGTGAGGCAATGGGTAGTGATCCTTCAAGGATGCTTGATTCAAGTTTCAAAAATCCACATGCAGTCATATATCTTTGTTTTTCTTACAGACCGGGACCAAATTAGCAACCCAAGTCGAGTGCTTAATCAGATATATAATCTTGGCCTGCAACATCTTCGCAAGTTTGGCCTTCATGAGGGCTTCAATATTTGGGTTCATCGGTCTCTCTGCCTGAAGGGTTTGAATCCTTCTTCCAACTTGATAGTGTGCTGAATGATCTCTTTATCATATCCCCTCAGATCCTCGTAGCTCCAGGACACGATGTCAAAAAAATCTTAACACAATTGTCTGATCTCTTACAATTTAGTGGGAGTAGAATCAGTCCCAATTTTGATGACCTTATCAACCTCCAACTAAAGATCCATGTACTCTTTCTTGTCGACCTTGATCCGATGCTTCTTGGACCGATCATTCTGATCAAACAAGCTTTCTAGAGTAATGAGGCCTTTAGGAATGTGGTTATTCTGCAACTGAATCAGGCCTTCAGTTTCTTCACTCTCCAAGGTCCTTCCCTTGATGGTGGTAGTTTCTTGAACCAAAAAGTTAACAATTTGCTCATTGCTATCGAATACTTGCCAAAAGGTGTCCTTGTCTGGGACAAAGGGCCTATACACCATTCTCACTATTTTTGGCCTTCTCACCACTTGTTTGATTGGTGAAAAATTTCCTCCCAAGGAAGCCAGCAGGTCAGCATGTATATTTTGTTCTCGTCGAATGAAATACATGCTGAGAGTAAAGAACGATTCGAATAGGTCCCAGACCTTGTTGCGATAGTTCTTGAGATAGTGGTGCTTGGACACACACTTATTAGTCACCTGATTGACAATCAACTCAAAGTCACCAAATATTTGCAACTATCACGCTCCAAGTTTCTCAGCCTTCTTGAGGCCTAGGCATAAAGCCTCATATTCTATTACATTATTTGTGCAGCTCCAGGTCAAAAAATATGAATAGGATCATTGAATCCCAGAATGTTATACTAGAACAATCCCAGCTCCAATGCCATTTCTACATCGTGCTCCATCGAAATAGAGCTTCCAGAGCTGGTCTTGAATTTCATCATTCTTTTCTTTAGCCTTTTCAAGCTTAAAAATGGAGTAACACCCCAAGTCAGTTTCCATAATGGCATTGAAATTGGCCATGGAAAATTCATTTTCTAGTCGGAGCTCTTCCAAAGCTTCTTCCATTAAGTCAAGCTTGCCAAATTCTTCAGACATCATGTGCACCGAATTTGCTAACCTGTCCATTTCATATATTCTCTCCACATGAAATGTGGAAGGCTTCTCATTGAAAATTTTCACCTTTTTACCTTTATGGATCACCTCCAAATGAGTAAAATCCAAAGAACGGTAACCCCCAAGTTTAGCCATGAAATCTTAGGAGAGACACATACCAAAACATGGCTCTAGGTCCACTACTATGATCTCTTGGATCATAGTAATATGAGGCATGGCATGCAGGGAGATAGGAACATCCTTAATTATGCCCATCGTCTTTACTGAGGTACCATCTAGCTACAAAACTCCCATGCTAGTCCTTGTATATTCCATGCCTATGACATCACATACTGCCTTAGGCATGACAGTAGTAGCTTCTCCTAAGTCAATGAGGCAATTCTACACCACATGTCCCTCCATTCTCAATGAAAGATAAAGAGGTGGTGGTCTATTTTTTTTTATGACTGAAGAGGTCATAGTTTGAGCCATAACTACTTGGGCTGGATCCTTCCCCTTACTTTGTGTGGTCTTCAAGGATTTCTATAAGAGATTCACCTGTCCAGGTAGCTGCAAGGTGTCATACAGACTTACCTTGGCTAGTATCCTTTTGAGTTCTTCGATGATGTTGTACTCCATCAAAATTGGCTCTCTCCCTCCACTAGTAGATTCAAATATGCTTCTATATTGTTGGGTGGCCTCCACTCACTGTAGTTTAGTCAATTATGGATACCACAACATCTCTCTAGCTTGTTCCTTCATTTTTGCTTGTTGTTGGGAGTTAGATGCTTAGCTTGCAACATCTCTTTTGCTTGTGGTGGAAGAAAATCCTTTGAAAAAATAGGTGGGTCTTGTTGCGGGGCTGGAGGATCATGAGTCTTTGTAGGTATTTGTTGTTTTTTTGCTTATGTAGGAGGCGCTTTCAATGGCTCCATATTAGTTGGATCTACCACAATTGGTTTCTTATTGCTGTGTGTCAAGACTACTATGTATTCCTCAGGAGACATCATGGAATTATGATCCACCTCTCGAATCATGTTTATACGGCTCCCCGTAAGAACTTGTAAATAATTTTGATGGACCATGCAAGTGGACTCATCATGTGGGTCGTTGCATGAAGAACACTAGTAAGATGGCTCATGTGAAACTTCATAGGGTCCAGCATCTTCACTTACCAAGATCGTTGAGTTCCTCTCAGGTACTTTCTCTATAACCTTGCTAGGAGCAACTTGCTCTCTAGTTACCGTCGAAATAAATATTTGTGGCTAAAATTTCCTTTCTACATCTCTCTGATCCATAGATGTCATCTTGTTAGTGAGGGCTCTCATGGTCGACTAAATTTCTTGCAAAACATCCAATTAAGGATCTGGGCTTGAGGACACAGGTGGTGCCAATAGAGGTAATGGAACTGGTGGAGAAGGTAATGCAGGAGTTGGAACTAGAGAGGTTAACTATGGAATGGGAATCATAGGTACCAAATTTGTGGGAGGATTCCATGAAGATGAAGGGTACATGGATGGAGCAGTGTAAGATGTGGAGGCTACACCTATAAGATGGTATTGCGAAAGCTTGGGAAAAATAGGCATAGTCATTTTCGGAGGCAATTTCCCAATGGTAATCAAATCGACCTCAGCATTTTGTGCCTGGGAATATAGTGCATGAAAGGTTTGAACATTGGACATCCTAATTTTCATACTAATATCTGAGTGGAAATACCTAAGATTGTAAAATTTTGCTTGGTCATTAGTAGGGTGGAGACCATCAGGAACTCTCTGCCAAGTTCGGGCAAACCTAATGTTGAAATCCACTATCTCCTCTTGAGGACGCCTCTTGATATTAGTAAATTGATGTAACAAAGAAAATGGGTCTGCTTGCTCATTGAACCCTTTAATTAACATCTCTGCTAATTGATCCCATGAATTTATGGAGTTGGGAGACAAGGATCTATACCAGCACAATAACTTACTGCGGAGTGACAACACGAGCAATTTTATCATGACATCTTCGTCTGTGATATTATGAATTGTAGCCAAGGATGCCACATCTGACACATGCTCATACATGGTCTTTCCAGTCCCATCATATGTAGGAAAAGCCTTTAATGCTACAATAGGAACTAGATTTTGAAAAGGTAGGTCCAATGCTCTCGAATGGTTCCAAGTAGGAAATTGATGTGGAGGAGGTTGTTGACCAGCCATTTGCACTGCTAGATTTAGATGTACTAGCAAGCTTGTAGAAGTACTGGGAGGAGTTGAATATGGCACAAACTAACCCATCACCTACAAAGAGATAGCAAATTATGGGCTCATAGGACTTACCAATCTTGAGCACTCCCTCTAGTTTTGAACATCAATCTCAAAGAATTCGACTAGGTCTTCCGATTCTTTGGCTCTTGATCTCGTGATCATGAAGCAAATATTTTCACCAGCTTCATGATTGGATATTTCTAGGTACTATATAGTCACCCCCAGTAGAGTCACCAGATGAACTTATAATATGCGCTTTGAGGTCAAGACAGTTCATCAAATTCTTGATTCCTTCGGGTGTCAAAATATGGGACTTGTGAGTCCCAATGGGCATGCCAAAAACTAATGGTCATGAATCCACATAGTCATATAAAATGTTCCCTAGACCCGACCAACATTGAAAGGCCGAGAGAAAGAGAAGTCTCCCGGGCCAATCTCCAAAGAGGGTTGGCTCCTAAACTAATTTAAACTGATTTCAAGGTTTAGGGTTAGAAATAATAGAAAGAGATGGAAATATGGTGGAAGCCAACAATTAATAGGGAGAACAACCTCAGATAGCAAATAAACTTAAACTAAATCCCAAAGATAAGCAGCAACTAATTCTTAGAATGCACATATAGAAATTGGATCAAACATTGACCATAAGTTTGCCTTCAATTATACTTCAAATGTTCAAATGAAAACATAGCCAAATTCAAAATAGAAGAATTCAACTTATATTTTAGCACTTGACTAAGCATAAGTGAATTACATAGAAAGCATCACATGAACATCAGTTTGGATCACCAACTCAAAAGACTCTAAGACCAGAGCAAAATACGTTTAGGATTTCTGCTTTAGTTTTTGCAAAAAGGTCCTCCCCTTTTCTTGAGAATGTACATTAGTATTTATAGAGGTCTTCCCTCTCCCTTTCGAATCATAGCATTTAAAACATAAAACAAATTTTGAAGAGGAGATCCACAAAATATGCACTTGAAAAGAGAAACAATCCCCCTAAATCTGCCTCGGAGAAATCACATTCCCTACTTTTATGGATCAAGTTTGAAAATCAAACGAAAAAAAGGGACCATATTTCTTCATTAAATGATTGTTCTCGAGGCATGCTTGAAGTGTTAGGAGATCATGAACAAGATATTTTAATACCGGAGGCATATTTAATTTTGGTGGCTTTGAAAACTGCATGATTTAACATGTTCTCCCATCTTGTGCACATAGGTAAATAGTGAAACATTTAATTTTGGAGCCTCTTTGACCTCGATCTCAAAACCAATTGAAGAGCTTTGAAAACATTACTTCGTTCAATCCTCATTTTCTTCTTACGTTCTCCTATGCAATATGAAGAAAAATGCGGACAAAACTTTATTGGGCCTTTGTTGTCGCTTCTGTCATGAAAATGTGATGTGTCATGAAATCTTGACATTTTTCCCTCGCTGCTTTCTCCTATTGCTACCAGTCACGAAATCACGACATGTCGCAAAATCGTGAAATCCTCCTCTTGCTTAGATTTCATCTTCTTTACTTCTGTGAAAATGCAATAAGTCATGAAATCGCAACATGTCATGAAATCGTGACAATCTGCCTTTGTTTTGCTTTGTCTCCATGCACTTCCATGAAAACGCGATGAGTTGCGAAATCATGACATGTCGCGAAATCGCGACAATCTCCCTTCATTTTGTTCCTTCGCTACTCCTTGTGAAAATGTGACAAGTCTTGATTTCACGTCATTCTGTACTTGGCACTATCCTTTCCACTTTCTCACCACAAAAACAAGACTCCCAATGAAAATGCGCCATGTCATGATTTTGCGACAATTTTCTCCCGCATTGTACTTTGCTGCTTTCTCCCCGTAAAAACGTGACATGTCATGAAATCGCGACATGTTTCACTCATTTTTTTCCTTTGCTGCTCCTTGTCACAAAAATTTGATGTGTTGTGAAATTGTGACATTTCGTACCATCTTGCTCCTTCTTCGTTTTCCTGTCGCAAAAATGTGATAGGTCGCGATATCGCGTCGGTCCATCCTTGGCTGTTACATACCAAACATAATATAGTCGTAAGCTATATTATGAAATATCTCATTTGATTATATAAGTCCAATTGTTTTTTTTAAATTAAGAATAATCTTTTATCAAACTTCATTTGCGACAGTCGCATACTGCCTATACGGTGAGGGTGAGCCCTCCTAAAGTGGTGATATTCATTTCTTTATTTGCAATCCAATTATTCGTTCATTATATTCTTAAGATTGGTTGTTGATTATAGTTCGTAAAATAGTTTGAATTAATTGTGCTTACATTGTGAAGAGAGGATAGAAATATCTTTACATGTGGTATCAGATTCAGTGATCGAAAGCGTGGGTGATTCCGCCTTAAGGTGTTGTTTGGATCGTCAAAATCGTAGGTCACTGTGTTTGTCAGTCGTGATACAGCTAACTTAGCCAAACGTTTACGTCGTCTCTGCTAATCAGTCACACCACATACTGGGTCCAAACACCTAAAATAAAATAATCAAATCATTTTTGAGTGACATACTATCGTTTTAGGAGTTTTCAAAATTGCAGTTGAAATATTGAGCTCTTCTGGTAAACAAATCGCACGATGCCACCCCTAGACAGGTACAACAGTCACACAAGTCTTACACAGCACACGACAGAAGGTGAAATTAGGATTTTTTAGAGCAATCGGCCATTATAGTAAGCTTCGCCTACAAATCCTTCGAAGATCCAAATCGCATAGGCAGCAAATGTCGAATCTGAAGCGTCTCTCGCGTCCAAACTCGTCGCCAGCGAAATTAACATCGGGGAATCGTGCACCAATTAAAACAGTTTATTAAACTTGAAACCTAAGTTTACAAGACGTGATTTGCATCTATTGAAATGTGACTTCGATCACATTCTTGGCTTCTCTCATGCGTGCATCGACCGTATGTCATCCTCATTGTCCACCGTCTGTGTCTGGTCCCATAGTCCAGCTATCTGGTTCATCTATCGTGTTCGATCTTTCACCTGTCGAGTCTGCGTCTTGTCCAACTATCGCTTGTTGTCCTTTTTCTAGTTCCTAGTCAGTCTTGTTTTTTGATCAATGGTCTTGTGGTAGTTTTTGTTGTCATCGTGTCGGTCCTCCTTGTGTTGCATCCTTTGTGTGTTGTTTTGTGTCTTATTGTATCCATTTCATGTCATTCATTTCACGACCTTGGCTTCCATAACTTCTGTCCCTTGTGTCTTGTCGTGTCATTGCTGTCTGTCGCCTATGTCCTCATTGTCAATTATCTTCGGTCAGTCTTGTCCATAGCATTCCATGGCTATTGGTCAGTGTAGTGTCATGTGGTATCATCGTCTCCTGTCTTCGCTGTCGTGTCTTGTATATCGTCAAGAAATTACATGAAAGTTGTCAACAGAAGTTGTCAAATTTCTGTCAGAAGTTGCTGAAAGTCGTCCAAAGTTGCTGAAAATTGTGACTTT
The DNA here is from genome assembly GCA_028583015.1 of Wollemia nobilis. Taxonomy (NCBI): domain Eukaryota; kingdom Viridiplantae; phylum Streptophyta; class Pinopsida; order Araucariales; family Araucariaceae; genus Wollemia; species Wollemia nobilis. Next base: position 1,486,940 of record JAQPPZ010000574.1, on the reverse strand, counting down.
CAAAGTTGCTGAAAACTGTTGTAAAGGAGGTGACCCAAACAAAACATTCAAGTCTGCGCCACAGTTGGAGTGGCACTTAAGGCAAAAAAACAAATTTTTTTTTGCCAAAAGCCAACCCCAATTTTGCAAAAATTGAAGCTCAAGGATTACTAAATAGGAAATTTTGAACAGTGCATGAGTAGAAGTTGGATCAAAGGATCTGACGGTCGATTAACAAGCTCAGAAGCTCCCAACAAAGAAAAGTCAAACATAAGAAGACCTCATCGAAGCCAAGGTACAAATAATTCTCCTTCTCCTTTCAAAATTGGCAGTTCTAATTCGAGTCATCCACTGGTTGATCCCATGGCTGCTAACCCTTCCCCAACTCATGACAACGTCACACAAAGAGAATCAGGAAACTCTGCCATTACCACTGATGAAGTGTTGAGCAAGGTGCAAAAATAGTATTGTCATTGTTGTCAACTCAGACAGATAGATCAATTGTTGATGTAGTGGACAGATGTTCAGAGGTCAGTCGGAAACAGGTGCAGTCAATTTCCAAGAAGACAGAAGTGGCCCAGATTCAAAAAAATCAAAGAAAAAGACAAGTAAGAAAACTGTCGCGATATCGCGACATGTTTTCTGTCGCGATATCGCGACAAAAATGAGGAGAGAGAAAATGCTGAAAAACTGTCGCGATATCGTGACATGTTTTCTATCGTGATTTCACGACAAAAATGAGGAGAGAGAAAATGTTGAAAAACTGTCGCGATTTCGTGACATGTCGAGTTTTCGCTGGAGGAGAGAGAAAATGTGTCACGATTTCGTGACATGTTGGAGGCAAAGAAGCTAAGTGGAAAAACTGTCACGATTTCGCGACATGTCGAGTTTTCATTGGAGGAGAGAGAAAATGTGTCGCGATTTCGCGACATGTTGGAGGCAAAGAAGCTAAGTGGAAAAACTATCACGATTTCGCGACATGTCGAGTTTTCGCTGGAGGAGAGAGAAAATGATGTCGCGATTTCGTGACATGTCGAGTTTTCGGGAGGAGAGAGAAAATGATGTCGCGATTTCGCGACATGTTCCATTTTTACGGGCGTTGAGTTTTCATAGGAGGAGAGAGAAAATGTTGTCACGATTTCGTGACATGTTCCATTTTCGTGCGTCGAGTTTTCACGGGAGGAGAGAAAATGTTGTCATGATTTCGTGACATGTTCCATTTTCGGGTCGAGTTTTCATGAGAGAGAAGAAAATGTTGTCGCGATTTGCGACATGTTCCATTTGTGGGTAAAATAAATGTGTCACGATTTGTGACATGTTCCATTTTCCTCATGCCAAGAAGAAGACAAAAAGTTATCGAGCGACGATTCTTGTCGGAGAAGCGAGGTTCGGCTATCAGAACTGTAAATACGCAGGTAAGGTTGACAGAGCCATAAAAAAGGCAGGTAAGACGGTCAGAGCTATAAATAGAAAGATAAATCTATCAGAACATCAGATTTACTTACAAAGAGCCGAAAAAGTTGTCAGAGCAGTAAAGTGGGCAGATAAGTCTGTCAGAGACGTAAGTAAGCTTTTAAGGCTATTAACAGCGTAGTATGCAGTGCTATAAGAATGCTTTTCGTGTACAAAAAGTTAGGGTTAGGGTTGAGCTCTACACGTGGCAAGAGTGTTGTGACTTGTCGGATAAAAGGAAAAAGGTGTTGTGAAAGCTAATTAATCAAGAGAGTGTATTTTGCAGAGAAAGTACAAAGAGTGTATTTTGCAAAGAAAGTATAGAGAGTGTATTTTGCAGAGAAAATACAGAGAGTGTATTTTGGAGAGAAAGTACAGAGAGTGTATTTTGTAGAGAAAGTACAGAGAGTGTATTTTGTAGAGAAAGTACAGAGAGTGTATTTTGCAAAGAAAATATAGAGTGTATTGTGCAGTAAAAGTACAGAAGTCAGTGATGTAAAAGTACATAACAGTGAGCTATAAAAGTATGGAACAGAGTGCTATAAAAGTATAGAGGAGTATATTGCTAAAAAATATACAGAAGACAAAGTTGTAAGAATATGTTATTTTTAGTTATAAAGGATTTAGACCAGTGAGGGTCTTGTTGCAGAGAAGGCATTTTTATGTCATAAAATTTGTTCAAATCTGAAGTCCAAGTTGGTGCTTGGCATTAGGGGGTTGGTGCTCCTTTATGTTGGTGCGAGATAAATTGTTTGTAAAGTTGGTGCTTTGCAAAGGCTGGATTTGGATGGGTGTCCAAGCAGTCTAATTTTTGAGGAGTAGCCAAATCTGGTGAACCTCGTTAAATCTTGTGTTGTGGATTGCTCTCTTGTTTATTTGTTGTATCTATTTTCAAGTTCTCTCTGCTTAAGTTTGAAAGAGTTGTAGATCTGTATTTTAAATTGCTACACTGATTCACCCCCCCTCTTAGTGTCATTGTGAGAATATCAATTGGTATCAGAGCAAGGTTCCTGTTCTAGCTTAATCAGCTAAGGTGATCTTGGAAGATTCACAATGGCCGATGGTGAAGGATTTTCATCCAACAAAGCTCCTTTGTTCGATGGAACTAATTACTCTTTCCGGAGACTCGGGATGCGAGACTTATCTGTGTGCTTTGGGATATGACATTTGGGAGTCGGTAGAAAGTGGGTACACAATATCCTCTACTCCTCCATCCGATCTTTCGAGAGAAGAAAAAGTTTGAGAATAACTCCAAGGCAAAGAATGCTATAATGTGTGGGTTAGTAGATAGTGAACTGATAAGGATCATGAGCTGTAAAATAGCAAAAGACATGTGGGACAAACTGTAGAGCATTCATGAAGGAGACAACAAGATCAAGGAAGCCAAGCTTCAAACTCATAGAGCTCAGTTCGAGGCATTAAAAATGAATGATGATGAGAACATAGAGGCCTATATGCTTGAGAGTCAATGGAATTATTAATGCAATTAGAGGACTCGATGAGGAAATAGAAGATGCAATCATCGTGAAAAAGGTATTAAGAACTCTTCACAAAAGATTTGATTCTAAAGTTTCTGCTATAGAAGAAGCTAAAGATTTAAATTCTTTTAGCTTGGATGAAATGCATGGTTCTTTAACTGCATATGAAATGAGAATAGGGCAAACTAAGCCCTCTGATAGAGAAGCTGCTTTTAAAGCACACAAGAATATAAAAGCTAATCAAGAATTTGCAGAAGAAGAGTCTTCAGATGAAACAGAAGCAAACTTTGTTAGGAAACTAATAAAGGGAAAAGGAAAGTACAGAGGTAAGTTACCGTTTAAGTGCTTCAACTGTGGAGGAGTCGGGCACTTTGCTGCTAAATGTCCAATGAATGAGAAAAACAAAAATGATGAAGGGACACACCAAGAAAGAAGTGACTGGAAGAAGAAACCACAGTTCAAAAAAAGCAACTTCAAGAAGAAAAGTTTCATATCCAAGAATGTCAGCTCTTCTGAAGGCTGCTCCGGTGAGGATTCTGAAGAAGAAGCAGGTGAAGCTCTGTTCATGGCTTTTGAAGAAAGAATAACAGAGGAAAAACTAGAATGTAATGAAATACCTGAGGATGAGGCTGAAGTTTATCTGGAAGGTGAGTTAGTTTCTGCTCTTAAAGAACTGAGCATAGAAAGGAAAAAGATTAAAAAGGTTTCAAGAAAGCTTGAAGATGCCAATGAAATAATAAACTGCTTGAAAGTTCAGACAGATGAATTCAAGAAAATGTCTGAAGTTCTTGATGAACAATTAACTGTAAAGACAGTTTGAATGCGACAAGCTAGAAGAAGACATTGTTAAGTTAAGGATGCAGCTAGAGGAGATGAATAAGAAATTGAGTTGTTATCATAAGTTTGAAGAAAGTACTGTAAAGCTGGATAAAATTTTAAATAACCAAAGGCCTTCGAGCATCAAATTTGGTTTGGGCTTCGATGAAGGAGAATCATCAAAGGGTTCAAAGGCCTTAAATGTAGAACCCATAAAGAAAGAAGAAAAGATCAAGGTTGATCAAGAAAAAACAAATCATGCCAAAGAAAGCAATAATGCCAGACTCAAGAAGAGTATTGACAAAGATGGATTCACAAAAGTCACACATCCTAGAAGGAGAAGATTCATGGCTCCTACTTCAAACTGGCAAAGACCTGCACCCAGGTTTAATCATTCCTTTTTTGGTTACTGTTTTAAATGCAATGCTTATGGTCATAAGATTTCAGATTGCAGTTATAATGTAGCTCAAAGGAATTTCACCAGTAGAAATGTTTTTTCTCCATTAATGAATTATGTAGTTGAATGTTATAACTGTCATAATTTTGGACATATTGCAAGAAACTGTAGAAGCACTTTTGCAGCAAATAATTATTGGGGTAGAAAATCTCAACCGAATGGGTTGAAACAAAACAAGAAATTTACTGAAAAACAGGCACAGGCTAATGAAAGGGGAAAGGCAAAACAAGTTGCCAAATCTGCTATCAAACCAGAATGGAAAGAAAAAGAATCTTTGATTGTCCAGACTGCTTTTAAAGCACAGAACAAATCAGCACCATGGATACTTGACAGTGGATGCTCCAGTCACATGACAGGTGACAAGCAAAAATTTGAGAAGTTACGAGAATTATGAAGGTGGTTCTGTGAAATTTGGAAATAATGATGGAGCAAAGATAGTTGGCAAAGGATCTGTCAAGATCGGTGATGAAAAGATCAAATCGAGAAGAAGTCTTGTTTGTAATTGGTCTGAAGCATAACCTACTCAGTGTAAGTCAAATCTGTGACAGAGGTCATGAAGTAGTTTTTAAGAAGCAGGGCTGTGAAGTGAGAAAAGCTAACAGTGGGAAGTTAATTGCTACCGGATCAAGGACTTCTAGAAATCTGTATACTCTCTCAGAGACCTCAGAAGGAGCTTGCTTGATTGGACAAGAAGATGAAAATTGGCTGTGGCACAAAAGGCTCGGTCATATCAGCTTTGACAATTTGGTTAAAATAAGTTCAAAAAAGGCTGTAAGAGATATACCTTCCATTGGCAAACCACTAAATAGTATTTGTGCTTCTTGTCAAAAGGGAAAGCAAACTAGAGCCACATTTAAATCAAAGGAGTACTTTACCAGCAAACCCTTAGAACTAATTCATATTGATTTATGTGGACCCATGAGAACTCAAAGTATAAATGGTGATAAATACTTTATGCTTTGCATAGATGACTATTCCAGAATGACCTGGATATTCTTTTTAAAGCAGAAATCTGATGCTTTTGAAATGTTCAAGACTTTCAAAAACCAAGTTGAGAATGAAACAGGAAAGAGGATCAAATGCTTAAGATCAGATAGAGGAGGAGAGTTCATCTCAGAAGAGTTTGCAGAATACTATCAAAAATATGGGATCAGAAGACAGTTTTCAGCAGCAAGGACACCTCAGCAGAATGGTGTTGTTGAGAGAAAGAACAGAACTGTACAGGAAATGGCACGGACAATGTTGACTGAAAGCAAAATTGCAGACAGATTTTGGAAAGAGGCAGTCCATACTACAGTTTACATCCAAAACAGGTGCATGTTGAGGACACATGAAAGCAAAACCCCTTATGAGCTTTGGTTCGGCAAGAAGGAGAGGCAACAACAAAATACTTCAAAGTCTTTGGCAGCAAGTGTTACATCAAAAGAACGGAAGATAATCTTGGTAAATTTGAAGATAGAGCTGATGAAGGTATTTTTGTTGGCTATTCATCAAAAAGCAAAGCTTACAAATGCTACAACAAAAGGCTAAAGAAAATTGTAGAGAGTGCTAATGTTAAATTTGATGAATATAGGAAACAAGTTGTCAGTTGTGAAAATAACTACCCTATTTATGAAGATGTTATTGAAGGAGATGAAGAAAAGAAATCAGAAGAGAATTAGAATATTGACCCAGATAATTTAAGTATTGATTCGAAGTAGAAGAAAACAATAAATTTAAAGCTGGAAGTTGGCAAAAAAATCATCCCAGAGAACAAATTATAGGGGACCCCAGAGTTGGTGTTAAGACAAGAAGAAGAGTAGTAAGTAACTACTCCCTGTTATCCAACATTGAGCCCAAAAATATTGTTGAAGCAAGCACAGATGTAAGTTGGATGAAGGCAATAAATGAAGAACTAGACCAGATTGAGAGAAACAAAACCTGGGAGTTAGTACCACGACCTGTAAGTAAAAACATAATCGGTACTAAATGGATTTTTAGAAACAAATTGAATGAAGACGGACAAGTTGTAAGGAATAAAGCAAGATTGGTCTATAAAGGCTATGCTCAAGTTGAAGGTATTGATTTTGAGGAAACTTTTGCACCGGTGGCCGGACTTGAGGCAATCGGAATGTTTACGGCTTTAGCAGTCCACAGGAATTTCAAAGTTTATCAGATGGATGTGAAATCAGCATTTCTGAATGGAAATCTTGAAGAAGAAGTGTATATTGAACAGCCAGATGGTTTTCAACTCGATGATAATCCCAACTTTGTTTGCAAGTTAAAGAAAGCTTTGTATGGCTTGAAACAGGCACCCAGAGCATGGTATGCAAGACTTGACAACTATCTCCCTGAACAAGGGTTCAAGAAAGGTATGGTGGATAGTAACTTATATGTCAAAGCAGGACAATGGCCAACTTATTGTCCTTGTTGTTTATGTTGATGATATAATTTTTGGCAGCAACAATAATGAGTCATGTACAGACATAGCAAATAAAATGCAAAAAGAATTTGAAATGTCTATGATTGGTGAACTTTCATATTTCCTCGGACTGCAAGTTAACCAAAGTGAAAAGGGCATTTTTATTTCTCAAGTTAAATATGTGAAAGAAATGCTGAAAAAGTTCACAATGGAGGATAGTAAACCTGTAAGCACTCCCATGACAACAGGTTGCAAATTGAGCAAGGATGACAATTCTCCAGATGTAGATCAGACCATGTACAGATCCATGATTGGAAGCCTCTTGTATTTAATGGCCACAAGACCAGATATCTTACGGGCGGTTTGCATGGTTGCAAGATTTCAGAGCTAGTCCAAAAGAAACTCATGTGACAATTTGTGAAGAGAATTTTTAGGTACCTCAAGGGTACTATGGAGTATGGGTTATGGTATCCAAAAGGAAAAGACTTCACTCCGATTGCATATTCGGATGCAGATTGGGCGAGGTTGTATAGATGACGAGAAAGAGTACCGGTGGTGGTGCATTCTATCTTGGAGACGAGGTTGGTAGCATGGCACAACAAGAAACAAGAATCGGTCTCTCTATCCACAGCGAAGCGAGAATACATTGCGGCAACAACAAGTTGTACACAGATTTTATGGATGAGACAAACATTGAAAGATCTGGGTATTAATTTTAAAGAGCCAATTTCAATTAAATGTGATAATACCGGTGCAATTAACATCTCAAAGAATCCGGTTATGCATTCCCGCACCAAACATATTGCAATCCGGTATCACTTTTTGAAGGATAAAGTTGCAGAAGGTGAGGTTAAATTGGACTTTGTTCCAACTACAGAGCAAGTAGCGAGATATCTTCACTAAACCATTGCCCAAGGAAGTTTTTGAATATCTCCGTAGTAAGTTGGGTGTGGTCACACTACCCAAGAACTGACTAGCTTTTGGGAACACATTCTCAGGGGGAGCATTTATATATTTGATTATCAGCCCTTTAATATATATTTGTTTGCTCTTGTTTGTATTTTTTGCTAACTGTAATAGTGTGTGCTCGAGAATGTTGTGCATGGACTCGGGGGAGTCTGCAGCCCTTTGGTATTATTGTCAAAGGGGGAGAAGAATTTCTGGAAATTGAACATGTGTTGCCAACAATTCCAAAGGGGGAGATTGTTGAGCAAGGTGCAAAAGAGTATTGTCATTGTTGTCAACTCGGACGAGATAGATCAATTGTTGATGCAGTGGACGAGATGTTCGGAGGTCGATCAGAACAGGTACAGTCAATTTCCAAGAAGACAGAAGTGGCCCAGATTCAAAAAAATCAAAGAAAAAGACAAGTAAGAAAACTGTCGCGATATCGCGACATGTTTTCTGTCGTGATATCACGACAAAAATGAGGAGAGAGAAAATGCTGAAAAACTGTCATGATATCGCGACATGTTTTCTGTCACGATTTCGCGACAAAAATGAGGAGAGAGAAAATGCTGAAAAACTGTCACGATTTCGTGACATGTCGAGTTTTCACTGGAGGAGAGAGAAAATGTGTCACGATTTCGCGACATGTTGGAGGCAAAGAAGCTAAGTGGAAAAACTGTCACGATTTCGCGACATGTCGAGTTTTGAGGAGAGAGAAAATGTGTCGCGATTTCACGACATGTTGGAGGCAAAGAAGCTAAGTGGAAAAACTGTCATGATTTCGCGACATGTCGAGTTTTCACGGAGGAGAGAGAAAATGTTGTCGCGATTTCGTGACATGTTCCATTTCAGGCGTCGAGTTTTCACGGGAGGAGAGAGAAAATGTTGTCGCGATTTCGCGACATGTTCCATTTTCGTGGGCGTCGAGTTTTCGGGAGGAGAGAGAAAATGTTGTCGCGATTTCGTGACATGTTCCATTTTCATGGGCGTCGAGTTTTTGGGAGGAGAGAGAAAATGTTGTCGCGATTTCGTGACATGTTCCATTTTCGCGTCGAGTTTTCATGGGAGGAGAGAGAAAATGTTGTCACGATTTTGTGACATGTTCCATTTTCGTGGGCGTCGAGTTTTCATGGGAGGAGAGAGAAAATGTTGTCGCGATTTCGTGACATGTTCCATTTTCATGCCTGCATGCCAAGAAGAAGACAAAAAGCTGTCAGAGCGACAGTTCTGCTGTCAGAGAAGCAGGTTCGGCTGTCAGAACTGTAAATACGTAGGTAAGGTTGACAGAGCCATAAAAAAGGTAGGTAAGACGGTCAGAGCTGTAAATAGAAAGATAAATCTGTCAGAACATCAGATTTACTTACAAAGAGCCGAAAAAGCTGTCAGAGCAGTAAAGTGGGCAGATAAGTCTGTCAGAGACGTAAGTAAGCTTTTAAGGCTATTAACAGTGTAGTATGCAGTGCTGTAAGAATGCTTTTCGTGTACAGAAAGTTAGGGTTAGGGTTGAGCTCTACACGTGGCAAGAGTATTGTGACTTGTCGGATAAAAGGAAAAAGGTGCTGTGAAAGCTAATTAATCAAGAGAATATTTTGTAGAGAAAGTACAGAGAGTGTATTTTGCAAAGAAAGTACAGAGAGTGTATTTTGCAGAGAAAATACAGAGTGTATTGTGTAGAGAAAAGTACAGAGTGTATTGTGCAGAGAAAGTATAGAGAGTGTATTTTGTAGAGAAAGTACAGAGAGTGTATTTTGCAAAGAAAATACAGAGAGTGTATTTTGCAGAGAAAATACAGAGTGTATTATGTAGTAAAAGTATAGAAGTCAGTGCTATAAAAGTACATAACAGTGAGCTATAAAAGTATAGAATAGAGTGCTGTAAAAGTACAGAGGAGTATATTGCTAAAAAATATACAGAAGACAGAGCTGTAAGAATATGTTGTTTTTGTTATAAAGGATTTAGACCAGTGAGGGTCTTGTTGCAGAGAAGGCATTTTTATGTCATAAAATCTGTTCAAATCTGAAGTCCAAGTTGGTGCTTGGCATTAGGGGGTTGGTGCTCCTTTCTGTTGGTGCAGATAAATTGTTTGTAAAGTTGGTGCTTTGCAAAGGCTGGATTTGGATGGGTGTCCAAGCCAGTCTAATTTTTGAGGAGTAGCCAAATCTGGTGAACCTCGTTAAATCTTGTGTTGTGGATTGCTCTCTTGTTTATTTGTTGTATCTGTTTTCAAGTTCTCTCTGCTTAAGTTTGAAAGAGTTGTAGATCTGTATTTTAAATTGCTACACTGATTCACCCCCCCTCTCAGTGTCATTGTGAGAATATCATGAAGCTCTTCAACAATTACTAGATGGTATGGTCCAACTTAATATCAACATAACTAAACTATTGGACACACAAAATCGACCTAATCCCAACGCTAATTCCCAAAATCACTATCATGAACAAAGGGATGAGGAAAATAATGACCAAGATGAAAATTAGGAACAACAAAGAGGCAATCCGAATAATTACAGGAATCACCTTCATCGACAGAGATATAACCAAGATCAGGATAAGGATATGGGTTATCACCAACCGAGAGGCCCTAATAATTTTCCATGCATTAATATGCCCACTTTTGAAGGTCATGATCCTCGTGGTTGGATAGCAAAGATGGAAGGTATTCTGGATTTATACCAAATTAGGGATTCTAATAAAGTCCCTTTCGTGGCATCAAAATTAGGCACTGAGGCTTACCAATGGTTCGTATGGCTTAAACGCGAGAAAGGAGCTATTGTTTGCTGGAATAATTTCACTACCTATTTTTTATAAAGATTTGATGAAGGAGCTACATCATCATACACAGTAAGACTGTTATCTCTTAAACAAGAAAGATCAGTTAGTGAGTTCGTCTCTAAATTCACCAGTTTACTACCATATGCATTACACCTCAATCCATACACAATGGTAGGAGCATTTTGCAATGGATTAAAAGAAAATATTAAGGTGGATGTGGACATTCAAAATCCAACCTCGTTGAACGATTACATAAGAATAGCCAAGCTAGTTGAGAAGAGAGTTCAGTTGTATACACAACATGAAACTTATAGTCATCCTTCGTATGGCAACAACTCTTTTTGTAGAAATTATCAACCATCACGATACTTCTGCTATAAATGTCGTAATCACCATCCCAGAGAACAAGCATGTGCACAAAAACAAAACTTTCATATTGAGTGTGCTCAATATGAAGAAGAAGAGGAAGAAGCATACCATCAGGAAGAACCTATTCAAGAAGAACTATCAATTGTTCTAGAAGAGAAGGAAGAGGATACTATGGCTATTTTCGTACATGCCCTCATGGGGTTGACAGCCCACCATACAATCAAGGTATCGGGATTTCTCCACCAGAAAAATGTGAATGTGCTAATTGATTCAGGCAGTACCCACAATTTTATCGACATCAAAACAAAAAAAACTTTGAATTTATCCATTTCTAAAAAAGACAAATTCCAGGTTCTAGTAGCCAATAGGGTGAACGCTCAATGTATTGGGAGAAAATGTCAAGTTTCCATTAAAATGGGAACTTATACATGGTATGGATCTCTCTTTGTAATGAATTTAGGGAACTCTGATGTCATTTTGGGAGTCAAATGGTTGGAAACACTAGACACGGTTAGCTTCAATTTCAAAATATTATTTGTGGAATGAAAGGAAAATAGATGGGTCATTCGCTTACAAGGTATTACTACTCCTCCATCACAGATGGTGAGCTCTCATAGTATGGAGAAAATATTAAAAAAGGGTGGATACAGATTCATAGCTCAAATTAATTGTTTGGAAAAGCAATCTTGAGCAACTTTGGGTATTTTTGCCCCAGATTTACGAGACATCGTAGCACATTATGAAGAGGTCTTCCAAGAACCAAAGGGACTACCTCCCCAAAGATCCCATGACCATGCCAGACAGTGTCTCAAGAAGGTGATCGGCCAAAAAGTGAAATCTCAGTTAGAAGTACCAATACTAGATGCAGAAGGGTGTATATATCTCCAGCCAGAAGCAATTCTACAAAGTAGAACATGCATACGGAGCTCTCGTCACATCCAAGAATTTCTCATCAAATGGTAAGGCCTACCAGATGAAGAGGCTCCATGGGAACCTAAAAGGATTTTTCCAGACATTTCCAGCTTTGTTTTTGAGGAGGGGAGTCATGTTACATACCAAACATAATATAACCGTCGGCTATATTATGAAAGATCTCATTTGATTATATAAGTCCAATTGTTTGTTTTAAATTAAGAATCATATTTTATCAAACTTCATTTGCGACAGTCGTATACTGCCTATACGGCGAGGGTGATCCCACCTAAAGTGGTGATCTGCATTTCTTTATTTGCAATCTAATTATTCGTTCATTATATTCTCAGGATTGGTTGTTGATTATAGTTCGTAAAATAGTTTGAATTAATTGTGCTTACATTGTGAAGAGAAGATATCACTTTGATTTCTTTCCACTGTCTATCATGAAAATGTGACATGTCATGATGTCGCAACAACTTTGCCTTTACTGCTCCCTTTTGCTGCTTTCTAGCGCGAAACCGCAATAGGTCCTGAAAATGCGACATGTCGCGATTTCATGACATTTTCTGTGCCTAGATTTTTTCTGCAATGGACATCGCGAAACCGCAACAGGTCACAAAAACGTGACATGTCATGAAATCGTGACATTTTTTACTTACTTTGCTTTGGCACAAAACTTGTAGAGATTTTTGTTTTTTTTACTAATTATCCCTTTCGAGGTGCTTGGAGGGACAAACAGAGGAGTGAGTATCTCTACAATTTGTGCATTATTTTGCATGAACAACAACAACAACAAAAATGTGGCAAAAATTCCAACAGTACCAACAACTAGATTATGATTCTATTCCATTTAGATGTCAGGTGTGCCGTGCTCATAGACATATGGCTAGAATGTGCCCAATAGTTAAGGATCATCAATTTGAACAAGAGGGGACAAAATAAAATATTAACATGGTGGGCCAATATCTTCAGCAAAAGGTAAATTAGAAGGAAGGGAAAGGTCCAATAGAATCTAAGGGCTTCCAAAAAGTAATAAAAAATCCAAACAAAAGAAATCAACACAGTAACTAGAGACAAGGAGAAAAAGTGGGAAGGACAAACAATAGGGATGAGATTCAAATAACTAGGAAACTTGGAAACAGAAGGGGATTTTCAAATGGAAGGATTAGAGGAGGATACTCAGCAAGTCACACTGGTTGATCAAAAAAAAATTTCTAATCTAGTATCAAGAAAAAAGCAAGGAGCAGAACCAGACACAATTTCTCTCATGGAAGAGGATATTCAACCCACAAGGGAGTCTATAGGAAGGGAAATAGAGTAGGGGGTAATTTTACCTTAGTATGAAATAAATAAAAAAGAACAAAGACAACTCTACTCTAGGGATTCATCAAGTGGATAAGAAACAAAACCAAACCAATCTGTAGGGAGGAAATCAAACAAGGAAAATATGGAGGAACAGGGAAGAGATTTGATCCAGAATGGAAAGGTAAAATCGATGGCTTATTTTTTCTCTCCTAATTCTCAATGACATTAATCACTTGGAATATGAGGGGTTCAAGAATTCACCCCCAAAAAAAGGTAGTGAAAACAAATTATCATAGATATGAGTGCAAATATAATTTTGTTATAGGAAACCAAAATGCAAGGAGAAGACTTACAAAAAATAAATAGGAGGATACGAAAAAAGGAGAGATCTTAACTCAATCGACAAAAGGAAAATTAGGTGGATTGGCTACTATGTGGAATCACCAATTGTTCCTAGAGATAAGGGGGGCCTCTATGAGAGGGGTTTTGATGTTCTAGTTACAAAATAGGGAAACTGGGAAAAAGTGGATTATAGTTAATTTTTATGGAGCATAGACAATTAGATTACAGAGGGATCAATGGGTAACCATCCAAGATTTCAAAAACAAATACCTAGAGGACCAATGGATTGTGAGAGGGAAATTCAATGCAAATATTAGAATATAGGAAAAACTAGGAGGCAGAGACATGTTGGAGGAAAAGGATAGTTTTTTTTAGCAATAACATATCAAATGAATATAATACATATCCCACCTGTGGATAGCTCCATGACCTAGAAAAAAAAAAGGAAGGGGAGATGGTCAAATATTTCTTGGATAGTTTCTTCATGGGGAGGAATTATACTTGCATACCAAGCATTAAGCGAGGGTCATGGATAGTATTTCTTCAAATCATTTTCCAGTAAGCCTTACCATAGAAGACGATAATCATAAATTTGTAGGAACTTTTAAATTTGAGCTATGGTGGTTAAAATATGAGGAGTTGGGGAACCACATAAATGAATGGTGGAAATCAAGGAAACCAATATCTGGAACAACACAATTCAAACTCCACAAAAAACTAAAATATGTGAGGACCCAACTAAAGGAGTGGAGTAAACACAAGAAGTAAATAACTAGAATCCAAAATAATGAAATAAAGTATCAAAAGAAGAAGATTTCTTAGGAGATAAAACAAGGAACTATTACATAAGAACTATTGCAATGTGAGGTAAACATTATTAGGAGAGAGGAATATTTGGAGGAACAAGAAGAAATCTATTGGAGGTAAATATACAGAGTTACATGGTTAAAGGAGGGGGATCAAAACACAACATTATTTCATAAGACAATAATAGCTAGGAGACAACAAAATAGAATTACAGGTCTTATAGATATGATGGGTTAGGTAAAAACCAGTGGAAGTGAAATGAAAACTATAGTAAACCAGTACTTCCATAGTATTTCTAGCAGTAATGAAAATTTGAATGCAATATAGCAGAAGAATATACTACAGGTAGTTCTATAATAAGTTAAACCTAAACATAATAAATTATTAATGGAGGAAATTTATTTGGAAGAAACCTCTTATATCATACAAAAAATGAAAACACAAAAGACTCTAGGACTAGATAGATTCCCCATTGAAATTTATCTTTTTTTTTGGGAAATTATGGGCCAAGTAGTGGTAGAAGCACTGAAGGAAATCATACAAAGTAAGAAAATGTAAAAAGCCTTAAATCATAATTTTATCACTTTGATTCTTAAGGGCCTACCTAGTGAGATAATTTATAGTTATAGGCCTATTTAACTATGTAATGTAGTATACAAGATATTAACAAAGCTTGTGGTAGAAAGGTTAAAACCTTTTTCTACCAAATTTGATTTCAAGTGAGCAAGGTGGTTTTGTTGAAGGTAAACAAAATCTAGATGGAATAGTAGTGGCCTAGGAGGTGATACACCCAATTTCAAAGCAAAAGGACCCAAGTATATTTATTAAATTTAATTTTTCTAAAGCCTACGATAGAGTAGACTAGTTATTTATGCAAATTATTTTAGAAAAAATAGGCTTTGCACAGGGGTGAAGAGATTGGGTAAAATCCTATGCACAGACTACATCATCCCCAGTTCTAGTAAATGGTCGTACCTCTCCCATATTTACAGTAGGAAAGGGGTTGATTCAAGGGGATCCTCTCTCCCCTTACATTTTTATTATTTACGCAGAGGGTCTTGGGAGACTGTTAAAAAAATGGAGACAAGAGGGGAGGCTAAGGGGCCTAAAAATAAGTTCTCAAATTGAGATAAATCACCTCTAGTTTGTGTATGATACTACTCTTATTAGTTAAGTCAATATACTAGTAGCAAGAAACATAAAAGAATTTTTATATGGATATACTCAAGCTACTACGTAAACTTTTAATGAAAAAAATATCAAATTGTTTTTCAATACAACAAAGAGCATGAAGATGAAATTATACAATTGTTGAAATTCATGGAAAATCATTTACCCATACAATATTAGGAGTATCTTTATCTACAAAGAAAATATAAATCAAGGATTGGAAAGAGTTGATGGACATACTTCAAGCTAAGTTGAGTAACTAGAATCACAAATGGCTAATCTTGGGAGGAAGACTTACAATGATTAAAGTTGTGCTATAAGCTCTCCTAGTTTATAAATTTTAATATTTCAGGCTCCAAAGAGAATTATAAAATATATTTATAAACACACAAGAAAGTTTTTGTGGTCATGTCTAAGTGAAGAACAAAAATTATCACTAGTTGGATGCGAGAAGATATGCCAACCAAAAATACAAGGAGGATTGGGGATAAGATCAACATCCCAAAAATATAAGGTTCTAGTTGGAAGTTACATTGGAGATGGATTACAGCTATTGGGGCTTTATGGAGTAGAATCTTACAAGCCAAATATCACCTAGAAGTGGTTGAGAAAAACATACCAAGACATAGAGTGTAAGGAGAGGGATCTACAGTATGGAGGGAAATGGTAGTAGGCTAGGAGTTAATAAATCCATACCTATATTGGAAGTTAGGTGATGTAAGTGATGCTCTATTTTTGGAGGATTCATGGAATAAATCTCAACCAATTTTTAGACATTCATAGATATGGAGAGTTAGAAAGCAGAACTCCAAAAAGTAGGGTGGTGGAAATCCTCTTACTATATGAAATCATAGAATCAACATGTTCCAGACTTAATACAATGGAACATCCCTAAGAATGGCCAGTGAGGGAGAAAAAGTAACTAACATAAAAAATGTGGAGACATCTCCAAAGACACCCAATTCAATATGGTTCTAAGAGGGATATACTTGGATGAGGAGGAAGTAAGTTGAGAATTTTTAAGGTAAAGGAGGGATAAAAGGTAGTTTGTGGATATGAGATTAACCCAATACCACTTCCATGGACATTTGTTTGGAAAAAGGAAGTATGGAAAAAAATTAACATTTTCTCATGGTTGATTAACCACAAAAAGTGTTTGACATTTGATAATTTGAGAAAAGGAGGTTTATATGGCTCTTCTAAATGTTTTTTGTGTGGAAATATAGAGGAGACATTGAATCACCTCTTTTTTTGGTGCTCTTTTGCTAAAGAAATGGATCAGTTTGTGGAGGTATATGAGGTAGAATTGGGAAGTTTTTGAGAGCCAAGAAAGCTTTTATAAGAAATGTAAATAGTGCAAATTTAAGACAAACAATAAAAATGGTATGGAAACTAGGATCTAGCTTCATATGGTGGTATTTATGGCTAGAATGAAATGCATCCATATTTAAATTAGAGCATAAAACAAGGGAGAAAGTATGGGATATGATTATGAGCAAGGTAATAGAAACACCATCTATTAGATTACAATAGAAAATAAACATAAAAATAGAGGAAGTGATTATTCTATGGAGCCTTGGAATAACTGTAAAAGATAAAAAACTAAGGTATGGATGCACAGGTGAGATCCCCTCGAATAACATAGAGTGGAGTCCACATTCCAAAGAGTGGGTGAAGGAAAAAACAAATGGAGCTTCTACTAAAAACCTGGGAAAAGTTAATTTTGGTATTATCATATGAAATTGGAAAGTATATTAAGTGTATTGAAGAGTAGAAGGTATGGGTAAGGCAACAAATAATGAAGTAAAATGTTAGGTGATCTTGTTAGCATTAATGATAGCTTCAAATCTATAGTTACATAAGCTATGGATAGAGACATACTCTTAGGTATGAGCTAGAATATTGGATCCGATAAGACCCTTTCAGGTGCTGGTAATTGGAGAGAGAAGGAACGTGGAAGCAGTTTAGAAGATCTAAAATATTTTTTGATATGTTTTTATTATACATATCAAGAAAGAGGTAAATAAGGTGGCAAATTATTTAGAAAAATGGAGAAAAGGACTAGAGGAAGGCTATTATGTGGACTCTCATATGGACAATTAGATAATCTAGTGCTAAAGAATCCAAGGGATGTGAGAGGTGGTACAAGCGGATAGTAGAACAGGTAGATCAAATAGTGAGTCTAATGAATCTACCAAGTCCACAAAGCAAAATAACATGAAGATAGAGAGATGGTTTAGAGAATTCAGATAAATTGGAAAAATTGGAATTCAACTATGGTAGTGTTGAGGTGTATGGATATCTACATTATGTATGGTAATTTTATATGAATAATTTTTGAGCTAGGAGGCTTTTTAGGAGGATTTTATTTCTCCATTGATGCATGTCCAGGTCATTTTAACTTGTAACACAACTTTCTATAAATATAACATATTTTTTATTTTTTCAAAAAAAATACATTCTTCTTTGTGGTTTAAGTGTAAACAAAAATCACCTACTTATTATCTCCATACAGGAAATGCACACATATAATTATAGATTTGGGATTATAGTCTCTTTTTCTACTATGGTCAATGACACAGGACTAAGTAATTAGAAAGTTATTTTGCTATTTTATCCATTTTTTCAAATGGTAAGAATTGATTTTCTATGTTCTATTTGTTTGACGATAAATAAGAAGGGTGCTAAATACAAAAATTCAAACAATAACAATATATTTTATTGCTCTCAATCCCTACTCAAGAGCAATACAGTATGCTTTTTTTTTGGTAGTGGTATATTATTTAAGATGTCCATTGTATATGACCTCTCTTCTTGTAGCATTATAAGGCAAAGACCAGTAGCTGGAAATCAATTTTCTTTGCTTGCTATAATTTACAAAGGCCATGCATGAATGATATTATAGTTGGTTATTTTATCAAAAATTATTCTTTAATTAGGACCTTTAAAAAACTTCAATTTTTGAGAAATAATCCATAGTTATTTTATATTATAATCTCATGCTAAAATGTTAAACACAACACAAGTTAATCATATCAAGATAAGTGCCAAAATTATTTAGGTTTCTAAATATACCTTAGAAGCAATGATTTTATGGAAATGAAAAAAGAGAAAATATTGATAGGTATCCATAGAGGGAAAATTCATAGAAACAATAGTTGACATTTATCAGTCATACTATTATACATATCTGCAATACACATTTGTGACAGTGATGTGTGACACTCAAAACAACAATATTTTTGTATAGGGCATATGTAGCATATTTAACCTTTAGAAGGTCTCTAAAATTATTTCATGCTTAAATAAATTTTACTTCTAGTAGATTGACAGATATAATTGTAATAATATAGCTGCATTGTATGCCTAATCCTCAGCCAATATGACTTCAATGCTACAAGAAAATATCTTCATTCACTATCTATTGGTTGAAATTATTTTTTAGATCAACAAGCTTTTGGAGTGTCTATGTTGTCTTGTGCCTATGTTATTTTTTAAGGCTTATGCATGCTTTATAATTTTCTATGGATATACAAGTAATATATGAAGAATTTCATGAAGCAATTATTCCTTCTCATTCATTTCAAATATATAAAGGTTACATGTGGTTACAAGTTGGTTTAACCAACTTGGTGGTTAAATAACCAAATTGGAGAGCGCCTATGAGCGCTATTTTTAAATATGCAAATAATGGAATAACAACTTATTCTAACATCCCCCCTTATTACATTATTGGCAAATCCCAATTGTATCTCGAAACTTCTCATATTTGATACGTCCAAGAGCTTTGGTGAAAATATCAGCAACTTGCACATTAGTAGGAATATAGTGAAGTTGTATATGGTGCTTTGGAACTTCATCTCGAATAAAATGACATATGGTATCAACATGTTTGGTACGTTCATGAAAATTTGGATTTTTGACAAGGTTCAAAACACCTTGGTTTTCAAAAAAAAAATGAAGAGGAAGATTCTTTGGAAGGCCCATGTTGGTAAGAATGTGACTTAACCACATTATCTCGTAGATTGCTTCACTGGCTATGTGATATTCTACTTCTATAGAAGATAAAGAAACCACATGCTATTTCTTACTGTGCCATGAGATAGGTCCAGATCCTAGATGGAAAACATATCCAGAGGTGGATTTATGATCATCAAGGGATCCAGCAAAATCTGAGTCTGTGTATCCCAGTAAGAAAAAATTATTATTTTTTCTATATTCCAGACCATAATGTGTAGTACCGTGAACATAATTAAGAACTCTTTTTGCTGCTTTCCAGTGACTCATTTTAGGCTCTTGCATGAACCTTGAAAGATATCCCACAAGAAAAACTAAGATCCGGTCTGGTATTTGTCAGATATATAAGACTCCCAATCAACTGGCGATAGAGAGTACCATCTACCTGAGGTGACTCATCATATCGAGATAACTTAAGTCCTTGCTCCATTGGAGTTGCTTTTGACTTATAGTTAGTCATCCGATATTTTTCTACTAAAGTCTTGGCATATTTCTTTTGTGTTACTCGAATATGAAACTTTTGTTGAGTAACTTCTAAACCAAGACAATAGTGCAGAAGTCCTAGATCTGTCATATCAAAAGATTGCTTCAAGTGATATTTCACTAAGTCAATCATTTTTTCTAAGCTTCCTGTGATGATCAGATCGTCAACATAAAGTACAAGAATCACTATATCAGAACCATTTTTCTTAATATAGAGATTTGCATCTGAAGGACTTCTTATGAAACCATGCTGCACAAGGTGACTGTCTATCTTGATATACCAAGCTCGAGGAGCTTGTTTTAGCCCATACAAGGATTTTATTAACTTGCATACTTTTTGTTCTTGCCCCTCAACCACATAACCTTCTGGTTGAGTCATGTATACTTCTTATTGTAAGTCACCATTCAAGAAGGCACTTTTAACATCCATCTGATGTAATTTCCACCCAAACTGAGCTCCCATGGCACAAAGTACTCGAATGGTAGTCATTTTTGTAGTAGGGGCAAAAGTCTCTTCATAATCTATGCCTTCTTTTTGAGCATATCCCTTTGCAACAAGCCAGGATTTATGTTTATCAATAGACCCATCTGCTTTATACTTTACTTTGAACACCCATTTGTAGCCTATGGTTTTCTTCCCTTTTGGCAGATCGACTAACGTCCAAGTATTATTTTTAAGGAGAGATTGATGTTCTACATCCATAGCCTCTTTCCACTATGGTTCATCAAGTGTAGACTGAATCGTTATGGGTTCATTTGTATTTAATGTAGACATATAAATTTTTTCTCCATCCTTATCTTTCTCTCTATCATTTTTTGTACCCACTGACAAATCATCAAAGTGTTGACAAAGTTCGTCAACCTCTGAAGTAGATTATTCTGCTCTCATCTGTTGAGTCATACTACGAGTACATGGCCTATCAAGAGATAGATCTGGAAGGGATTTCAACTTAGCATCTCTCAAAGTGCTAGTATACCATTTTGGAACTTTTTGTTTTTGTTGTGGAAGTTGAACCTCCTTCTTAGGCTCTTCTTCATCTAGGTATACAGTTGTGGATGTGTCTTTTGATGTGAGAGCTTCATCAAATATAACATCTCCACTTACATGTGTCTTCTTGGTCTTAGGATCAATCAATCGATAACATTTTGAGTACTCATCATAGCCAAGAAAGATACATTGCAGGGTTTTCTCATCCAGCTTCCTCCTTTTTTATTTTGGAATGTGCATGAATGCTTTACATCCAAACACCTTCAGATGAGCAATGGAAGGTTTCTTACCACTCCATGCTCCTTGTGGAGTCTTCCCTTGTAGAGCTCTAGTGGGTGATCTATTTAGGAGGTATGATGCTGTATTTACTGCTTCTACCCAATATTGATCCTCAAGATGTGCTCCTTTTAGCATACATCGAACCATTTCCATAATGGAATGATTTCTTCTTTCTTCAACTCCATTCTTATGAGGTGTATAGGCTGTAGTCAGTTGTATTTTGATCCCATGTTTCTTAAGAAACTCTAAAAACTCTTCAAAGGTGTATTCCCCCCCTCGATCTGAGAGGAGGGTCTTGATCAAACATCCCGACTCCTCAACAATTTTCTTGAACTTTTGAAAGTAGAGAAACGCTTTTGATTTCAACTGAAGAAAGAAAACCCACATCTTCCATGAGTAATCATCAACAAATAGTTGAAAATACTTTTTCCCACCATAGCTGGTTGGCATAGGACTACATAGAACGGTATGTACCAGCTCTAAAGGTTTTTTAGCTCGAGAGGAGCTTGCTTCAAAAGGCACTCGATGTTTCTTCCCTGCTAAGCAATCCAAGCAAAATGGTAAGATAGATGAGAGGGGTGGAAGACCTATCACCATCCCATATTTGTGTAATTCAAGCAAATATCCAGAATTGAGATGCCCATAACGTCGATGCCAGAGAGAGGTGGCCTTTGTAGTTGCAGCCAAAGAAACATGTGGAGTGGAAATAGCATCGAGAATAAACAAGCCATGTTTGTAAGATCCGGTGGCAACATGTTTACCATGATGTGTGATAAAACATCTCTTCTTGCCATTGACAACTCAAAACACGACTTCCATGTTTCTATCCAACATTTGTGTGACTGAAAGCAGATTATTGGCTAAGCCTGGAACATAGAGAACCTTTTCAATTTGACAATTACCATCAGGAAGAGACACAAAAATATCCCCTTCTCCTTTTACTTGATATACCTGATTGTCAGCAATTGTGACTGGCTTACCCTCTTTCTCCACAAAAGTATCAAACCATGATTTATCCCCAGTCATGTGTTTGCTAGCTCCTGAGTCAATATACCATACAAAATCTATCTGAGAAGACAAAGTATGAGTCATGATCACCTTGTGTGCTCTTTCAGAGTCAGAATCTGAATTAGACTCAGGAGAATGTGAGTTTGAGTTGGATTCTGCATAAGCAACATGGCCTTTAGATTGCTTATGCTTATTATATTTCTTCTTGTTCTTGCCCTTTTTTTGTGAACCTCTGTCATTGGGTTGCTTGTTTTTGAACCAACACCTATTGGTGTCATGGTTATTCATGTCACAAATTTTACAATTTTTTGTATCCTTTGGCTAAGATTGCTTCCCTTTGCCTTTGGAAGAAGCACCGCATTTTTGAAATTGGCCTTGCTTTTGACCACTTTGTTGTGTGGAGAGAGCATTATCTGGCATATCATCTTTTTGGACCTGAGTTGCCTCCTCAGTCTGAAGCAAGTTTACCAGTTCCACAAATGAAACTTGTCTACCAGAAACATTGAGAGAAGTGATCAACATCTTGTAGGCACTTGGTAATGCTCTCAAGATAACAGAGTTCAAGACATCATCATCCACGAGGTTTTCCCATAGCATTCAATTTTGCTTTCAAGTCTGCCACTCTGCAAAGGAATATGTCAACTGTTTCTCCAGAACTCATACTTGAGATTATGTAGTTGAGTTTGAAGATGGAGAATAGTGGATTGATTCTTCCCTTCATATACTATGATCAAAGCATCCCAGGCTATCTTACTAGTTTTGGCATCACAAATATGAGGTTGCACCTCATCTGTGGTAGCAAGTAAGATAAACACAAGACTCTTCTTGTCTTTCTTATCCCAATCATTTTTATCTGTTCCTGCTATTTGAGGACATTTTTTAGTGCCAGTCACTACATCCCATAAATCTTCCAACTGAAGTATGGCTTTCATATTTGTCTTCCATGGAACAAATTTAGGACCTTTCAACAATTGTGAATCTGAGAGATACTTATGAATTGTGGCCATTATGAAGGTTCCTTATACCACCAATTGGTCTCCCTTTCTTTATACCTGCTAGATCGTTATATTGTAACCATTCAATATACACCTGCCCTTACGTGAGGGAAACTATAGGTATATATGAATAGTATACTACTCAATATGTACTCGCCCTTACATGAGGGAGACTATAAGTACATATGAGAAGCACAATATATTGAACATAGGCGATACTGAAAGGGCATCGTGTTGTTAATGACACCTACCATAGAAAGTTTTATTTCGCATGCGTGGGGCGTAACTTCCCCTAAACACTTTTGAAAAAAGAGCTTTCATCAAAATTTATGCCTAACAACAATCACGATGTGGGTATGAAATGGGAAAAAACAAAAAACTGGTTTGCCTTATTTCTCTCCAACGATTTATAGAGAACAAGCTCATATGTCGTTGTTGCAGCTATATTAGGCGATGAATACAGTAGTCCAAAGCACGACAACATTACCTATAAGTGTGGACCAGAGGTATCTCAAATATTGAATGCTGCTATGCAATAAATTGCACAAATAGGGTATAAATTTGGGGTCTTATATTTTTTTTAATTTATGATTGATAATGCAAGAAAAAAAGAGTATTTAAATGCAAAAAAAAAAATCATAAATGCCCGCAAATTATAACTCCTATTACCAATTTCCCCCCTTTGTTTGACAATTTTGCAAGTGAAATATGTCAAATTTGTGAACTCCCCCCTTCAAATTGTAAAATAGACAAGTATTGGGAAAAAAATACCTAGAGAAACTCTCAAAATTAGAGCTTGTAAAGGTGTCATGTAGACTTTTTAGGCGTCAAATGGCCATAAGCAAGCATCACAGGCATCAACGACACTGTTTTGACATCAACAAACTATGTAGAGTGTCAAAAATCTGTGCAGGGCATCAAAAAACTACACAGGGCATAAAAAACTAGGCAGGGCGTCAATGGCGCTATTTCGACATCAACAAACTGTGCAGAGCATCAAAAAACTATGCAGGGCGTCAAGAAATCATCCCCGAAGGGATTCTAACCTGAAACCTACTGCCTAACATTTAGCACCCTGACCACATGATCCAGAAGGCCCGATGAGAACAAGCTGAAACCAAGGTCTATTTAGAGCCTCGGGGCTGGAGATAGGCAAAAAAAAAACTTTATCCCACATGGCCTATGCGGCCACTTTGGGATGGTTTAAGAAGTTTGAAATCTCCTTAAGCTTTCGGTTGCCTTCGGGCAACCACCCCCAGTCTGCCCTTTTGTCTCAGCCATCTGCTTCCTCAGTCTGCATCCTATCTGTCCGCTCGACAGTCTGTCTGGTTCATCCTCGGTCTTGCATCCTCGGTCCGCCAGGCTTGGCTATCATCCGTGTTAGGTCCGTCTGTCCGGTTTTCCAGTCTTGTCTGTCCGTAGCTCTGATGCCATGAAGAATTTCATGAAGCAATTATTCCTTCTCATTCATTTCAAATATATAAAGGTTACATGCGGTTACAAGTTGGTTTAACCAACTCGGTGGTTAAATAACCAAATTGGAGAGCGCCTATGAGTGCTACTTTTTAATTATGCAAATAATGGAATAACAACTTATTCTAACAATATATACAATTTATACAAGTAATATTTCAACTACAAAAAAGAAATCTTATATATGAAAATAAGATATAAATAATATTTCTTTAAGTATAGCATGTTATGGAGTCTTGAAAAACAAACTATAAGACTTTACATGATTTTGTACATTGTAATATGTTTTAAGGATGTTTAAAATAATTATTATCAATTTTGACGAGTTGCGATGAAGGGGAAACAACTTCTTAGTTTAAGTTCTAGGTATACCAATTTAATACTTATGTCTCAATTGTCTGCAAAATTCATTTTGTTAGTTTAAGTTTTAGGTCTATGATATATGTATATTTAGAACAATCACGAGATATTTTATATACCCTTACATCAAGTTGTTGTCTGGAAGTCTATAGATAAAGATGCTTTGTAGAATTATTTTCCAACAAAACCATTTTCATCTCCTGAGAACTAAATTATTTTCATATATTTTATTTGTCATTTAATTTCTCATAGCATTCTTTATGCTATATGGGGCTTATGTATATGATGGTGCCTGGTGAAATTTTTAAGGCTACCTTACCCTAGTGTGACAAGAAATAGTACTTTTTCATGATCAGTCCTCTGCTATTTGTTTGCATGAATATTTTAGGTCATTTGATAAAATTAATTAGGATTGAAGGATTAACACATAGCCTCATTTCCATAGTCTAGCATAGATGAAAATATTGGAAAAGAATGAGCAAAGAGATAATATTATGACAGAACCTGAGAAAGTCACATTGGAAAGTAAATAATAATAATTTTTAAACCAAAACATCATTGATGAGGCTAGACTTTTATCCTGATTATTTCAAGATATCATTTTTTAGCACATATTTCAGGAATGCAATCGTGCTACTGATGTTCTAGAAAACATTGGGACTCGATCCATTGGTTTGTTGATATGGATCTCTACTTTTCCTAGTGAGCTGGTCTAGATCATCAATCAAGATCTTTCAATGTCAAGTTTCTCAATGATCGATAGGACGCAAGCCAATGTCCAATTTGATCATGATTCATGTGTGTCTCGATGATAGTCCCCAAGTTCCCTTGGGTCTCGAATTTTCCATTCTTTGAGATATTGCCTATGTTGGGTGTCTATTTTTCCCTTTTTTGTGTGTTTCCAACAATTTTCACTCTTGGTTTTCCTCCCATTGTTCCTTCATATTTCGCTCCCCTTCCTCTCCTTTCCATTTTTGCACCACCTTATACCTTATTCTTCTCCTCTATTTTCAAGACTCTACCATATTTATCCATATTTTGTTCATCCTTCCCTTTTTCTCTCATGTTCTGTTGTTTAGTTTTTCTATGTGGATGTTTAGGGATGTCATCTCAATTCTTTCGTTTACCCTAGTATGCTTTTTCCTCATCACTCATCACGTTTTGTGTAGACCCTAAAACATCCTCTTCTTTCAGCATGATATTCAATTAGGTTGTTGGGTTTTTTCTATTTTGGCCTTCTTAGTCATTTTTTTTTACCGTTCTTGTTCTGAAATTTTTCCATTATCGTCTTCTATTTTTGTTCCTACTAAGAAAGTATTGTATTTGTTGTTATTTCCTCATGGAGAGTTTTATTTATCCCTTTGAGGTGTCCATGGATAGTATTGTTGAATGAATCCTAGCTGCCAAGAAGTATATACCTTTTTTTTTTAAGTTTGAAGGGGAAGATCCTAAAATCACTACTGCGTTCGTGGAAACCTGGGATAATGGTCATGTTACCATCTAAGGGAAAACCTACGTTGTGGATATAAAACTCTTGGTTGAGTTGACAAGGCAACCTCTTGAAGGAATGTCCATTAAGAGAGAGAAGCACCACTAGGACGTAAAATTAAAGGATGTGAAGGATAAAGAAGTTCATAGAAAATCCTGCCTAGGGATGCACCATGATGAGCTACTATTTCTATGAGGAAGCATCTTGAAACCAATTATGGAATTTATTACTATGTAAGATCCATAGAAGCACCTTCATAGATTTCATTTTGCCTTCTATAACCATTTTTGGGATGTCAATCAGGTCAATATTCCTCAATTCTTGTTTAACTCCATGAATTATACAATTGAGAATTATAGGGACAAAAAAGGGTCTGAGCTGCCAATCCATCATGGTATTTTCAATGTGTTGTATAAACATTGGCTTGTGCATTACCCTGATGGAATCTCTGTAACTTCGTATCCTAAAACTAGGACAAGTCCTGTCAAACCCAGCTCGTCTCAAAAAACTTCCTAGTCATTTGATATCCCTAGATTGTCAGCTAAGAAACAAAAAATCATTAAAAATATCAATACTTTGAGAAAGATAACTCGAAGTGATTATCCTGAACCTGAACTTGATTATGTACAAAAACCTATGCATTCCTCTCTTCGCCTTAAGAAACTAGCTCAATAGAAGGATACTTTGCTTATTGACTCTAAGGACAATGAGAAGAACTCCCCTCATCAATATATGCAGTTGTATATTATTAATTCCATATCAAACTGTATCACTCAGCTGGCTGACCTTCACAATGCCTTTCATATGCATTTCTTTAGGAATCCCTTTGCTAATGATAATTGTAATGTTCCTACTACAAATATCAATGTTTTAGTTGATCTTGGTATTCCTGAGGATGACCCTGGTAATGTTGTTGGTGGAGAGGTAGACACTTCCATTATGAAATATCAAGATGTTGATGTTGTACTCAAGGAGGAAGCCTAATTTATTTTGGATCATTATTTTTTGGGTCCTGGTTTCATATTTTCCAGATGTTCCTGCTTGTTTCTCTGTCTTTGAATTGGTTAAGGATATCCTCCTATTTGTTTTGTTCTAAGGATTGCCTCTGGAGGCTTGTTTTTTTCATTGGTTTTATCCTAAGGATTTCCTCCTCTTTGTTTTGTACTAAGGATAGCCTCTTCAGGTTGGGTTCAAATATTCAAAATTTTGTGGGCTAGCAAAGCCATTTTGTAATCAAGTTTTGGGATCCTTCTAAAACCTATTTTATAATCTAAATCTTTTAACTGATAAAAAAATTAATAATAATTTTCAAACCATGGCTCTTTCTTTTATGACAATGCTTGAGGAAGTCAAAAATTTAACCATGGCTATTTATTTTATTATTAAACTAGTTCTTTTATTTCAACTATCTACTCTAGTTTTTGTTTAGCTTAGGGTTCTATTTTTTGTCATAGAAGAGTAAGTTGAAAGAAAAGAACGAGTTTCAAAACAAACATGTACTGGGTGATACAAATGAGTTTTTTTGCAAAACTCATTGGAATAATAAATATGCATTGAACACATGCTCTACCACTGATGAGGGTCCAATTACCAAATATTTTCAATATGATATCATTGGAATGATCAATGATGCATGCAAATTTTTCAATGATAATTTCTCAAAGAGTGGATTAAAACCACGAGATAATGATTTTGAGTTCCAATCATTTTTGTTCTATTTTTAGAAAATACTAGTAGATAATTAATGGGTAGCAAAGATAGGAGTGAGGTGAGTAGGTATCCTGAGCATGAGGTTGTTCAGTTAGATACTAGAAGATAATTTGGTATAAAAAAAATAATACAAGTGTTGCTAGATCATAGGATGAATATTCTAATCATGCATGGATGTTGTAATGTGTTAAAATAAAGGTTTATTGTGTTGAGTGTGTGTTAGTTATGAAATTGATATTTCATGTTTGAATCTTAGTCGTAGTCCTTAGAAGCAGTACTTGATTTGTATAGATGGATATTTATGTATCTAAAAAAAGTCTCTAGATACTCTTTCACCTCATCTCTAATGGTTGGTGGGGGTAGGGATGTTTACACATCTACCTGTTCTATGGAGGACTTCGGTTTTCCATTCACTGATATCTATAAATAAGAATTGCACTTGAAATAAGAAGTTTCCATTCATTTAGCATTCTTATAATTGTTCTTTCTATTTATTTTTCTTTTACAAACCAATAAAATACAAGAAAGAGATCACAATAATATGATTTTGTCACAATAAATTAGGAGTCAGTGACACACGCCTTGCATGCTAGTAAGTACTTGAAATTTGATAGTGTTGTTCAATAGTGGTTGACCTAGGTATATTTGAATTGATAGTGGTTTATCATCTACTATGGTGCATTGTAGCAACAACTGGACAATACCAGCTACATCATTTTGATAGAGGAATATAAGGAGGTGACCCATAACATAAATGAATCTGATGTTGAGAATACTTGCAATGAGATTGAAAATATTTTTGCTAGTGAAGAAGGTGCGTAGACTACACAAGAAATTTGCTCATGATGTTGGGTTACTCATTTTTGTCATACTATATGGCCTAATGATGTTTTTATGATGTCAACATTATATGTGTTGATTACAAGTCATCACACTTTTTGAACACTAAATATCATAGATAGAGAGGTCTAACATGATGTGCAGCAAAATTAAGTAGCACATATAGGGTGGAGATAATTTGCAATCTAAAAGGATAGTCCATAGGTACAAATTCTATTAAGTTTTTATCTTACTTGGGGGTGATTGTGAGGGAGATTGTCTCTATAACCCATACAAACTAGAGAGCAGTCCCAATGGAATTTAAACATTAGTTATGAACACTCATTACGGTAACTTTATATCAAATGTAGTTTATATCTAGTACCCATTTTTTGAATACTTATATAAATTTTGTATCTAATAAGATACTAGTTTGATGCAACAAAAATATATCATTTCAAACACAATGAAGAAATGGGTCTTCGTGACCATGGATAAGCAATGGCATGAATGTTGGTAAAAATATTGGTTAGTTTTCTATGGTATAAATCACTGCTTCCCTTTAATTGTCAACTCGAGATAGCTCGTAAACTTGTGAGTAACCCTGCACAATATATGCTTGTAATATTCCTTTAATCAAATGAGTCCCTTGGATTATATGGTTTGGGGGGTGTTTTTTTTTTTGTTGGATTTCTCATTTATCTTCAAAACCACTAATCTAATTTGCATTATCAAAGAAATGACTAAAATACTTTGAAATCAAAACTGCACACTTGCTAAAAAATTATGAACAAATATGAAAATAAATTAAAATTACAGAAAATAATTAAATTAAGGGAGGAATACTATTGAGAGTGGGCCCAAGCTTCCAGTAGATTTTTCTTGCATTAACACATTCACCGGATGTTAGTTGAGTTTGATTAAAAGACTCAAATATATTGTATTGATATTTACAATAAAAAAATACAGAGAAAATTTGGGATCATTTTCAGGGGTGCCCTACATATTTATAAAATATGTGGCCATGACCTATTACATTCTAAAATAAAATTGATTTCTAATTTTTTTGTTACAATAATACACGATAATAAAGGATATAAAGCAAAATATTAAAATAAGAATATATTCAACATATTATGCATTAGAACATAATACGTCTGATATTTTTCTCTACTCGATTACATTATTTTTACATGATTGTTAAAAATAGATGACATGGTCATTGAAATTGTGCTTGGTCTACATCTATCACTAAAATTGCATCCACATCCATCGTTGAAATCATCATTCTATTATATCGATAACAAGGGTTGCACAATAATTCTATGTCAATGGGAATCAAGCGACTTATCTATAGAAGATGGGAATCAAGTACCAAATGAGAGACAAGTGCCAAATGGAAATCAGGTGCCCGATAGTCAAGCACAAAATGAGCATCAAGTTCCCAACAATCAAGCATCAAATAGGAATCGATCGCCTAAACAGGAGTTGAGCACTTGACTTAGCGCTTCATCACTATTTTATTGCAGATATGTTTACCATCACAAAATGGAAAGTGCCATGTTTGAATGGAACCTTGTTGTAGTCATGCTAAAATACAGTAAAATCCATTAAATATACATATAATTCACTCAAAAATACATATTAGACAACATATGTAATCTAATGTTAAATACATATAAAATTTGCATAAAACATATATTTTTATTAAAATAAATACCGCAATATATATGGAAAGTTTGTACAAAAATAAGCATTTTTAGGGCTCATCATCCCCCATGCTTAAGGGTTGGCACATCCTTGTGCCACTTTAAACTGATAATTACTAGTTTCATTTACAACTTTCTAATAGGCCCTATTTTTCACCTTATTTTTCTTGGTTGTAGCCTTGGCTTTTTCCTTATCTCTAGGTTTTTGGCCTTTCAGTGTTTTTGGGGTGGCTACCTCCTGTTGCTACTTTTTTAGGTGCTTGCTATGCTTATTGGATTGATTGGATCATGTTATTTCACCTGGTTATTACTTTATCTAGATTTTCCTCCCTGCCACATTCCTCAAGTAGTAGCCAGTAAAAGTGGAGGCATCCTTCTGGAATGTTGGCTCAACCTACTTTTAGTATTGATGGCAAGGGTGTAAAATTTCTCCCACTAGTACTATAGATTCATCACCAAACAAAATTTTGGATTTCTCAACAACCTTGGCCTTGGACAAACTAGCCACTGCTGGCACAATTTCAACATCATCTTCAGACTCTTCTTCTTCTACCAAAGGAGATTTGCTTGTTGTTACCTAAGTTGCAGGTGGTATAGGATATAGCAGTCCCATATTCATAAAATATACCTTCATATTTGAAGTTTGATCACCTGTTGACCCATACAAATCCTAGAACTACGTTGGTCGAGTAAAATCAATTTTCTTACGAGGAGCCTTGGATGCCTTGTTGGCCTCTTTTCTAGTTTCCTTGACCACTCTCTTAGAGGCTTTCATATACTCTTTCTTATTTGTATTGATATCTACTTTGAGCTATTCACAATACTTTTTATGCTCATAAAATAGCTTTAAATTCTCTTCCCATTCTTCATTAGAATTCATACCTAATTATTTTAGTTGTGTAGTCCTTGTTTTGGTTTCGGGTCTTTGTTGATGTCCCCTTACAACCTTTCTCTTTCTTCTCAACTTCTTGGGTTGTCTTGCAGGATCTGTAGGTATATCTAAAATAGGGATATTTCCCCCTTTTGCTATTTCTACTAAATTTTCTACTTGATCTTCAAAATTTGGATACTCTTAAGTCTCTTGTGCCTACTCTATACGAATTTCCTTATGTGACCCTTCAATCACATTTTGTGCAACAGGTGATTACTCTTCTAAAATTCCTTTCTCTACCTAAAGTTGTTCAGGATTAGCCCCTACATCTCATTCTCACTCGTATCTGGCTGAATGAGTAGAATCTTGATATTTTGCAACCCCCTAGTATTCCTCTATAGCCTTATCTAAAATATGAGGCTCTTTAGCCTCAATTTTATCTTCTTGTCTTGTGTCTTCCTCTATAGATTTTGCTAAAAGTTGAGGTTCTTCGACCTCAATTTCATCCTCTTGGTTTATCTTTGTATTTGTAGAGGAAGAAGATGTTGGGGACTATTCCATATCAACTTTAAGACCCTGATATTACCCCTATTTTATAGAGTGAGCTGGTGAATGGGGTTGTTCAACCTCCATTGTTGCATTTTTTTCTTGCTCTACTTTTGCATGGGATTTCTAGGAGGATTATTTAGTTGCACTTTCTATAATAATTGTAGGTATCTATGCCCAAGAATTAGGGCTCCCCTGTGTAGACATATATCTATTAGAAGCCACTAGTTGGTCCCTTGCCTTAGCTTCCTTTCTGGAATTCATTCCATCTGACCAAAAAGGGCCAGAGGAAGTTATTTTCTCCTTAAAATCTAGAGAGGTAGTGGGCACTTCCATAGCCCAATTAGTTTGCATCGTCACATATTTCCTAGCTAGATATTTAGCCTCAGTTTTATGGGTCTGTAACTACAACTTTAATGTCATCTCTTGAAGCTGATAGATGGTCTGATACAACTTCTACAATTTTACGATAACTACTTTTTTGAAGTCTTGAAAAAGAGTCTACTCCTCCTTATACTTGGACTCCCAAGTATAGGCCTTTTATTTCAATATCTACAACTACTACTGTAGATCCTCCATATACATTTCCTACTAAGGAGTACTTCCATTGTAAAAGTCCTACAATATATGGGCCATGAACTCATCCTTATTCAACTCACCAATTATTGCATCATCATCCAATGAGCTATAAACCACCATGGATGCCTTTGTCCTACTGCTTCTAGTTCTAATAGAAATCAACATGTAATTAGGGCTTGGTGGACCATGCCCTACCTCATGTTCAAATTTAGGGCCAAGAGAGGATGAATTTTATCCTACACCCTCATCAAATTAATGAAAAATAAGGGACAAGTCTTGCCCTACATCCCATTTGTTTTCCTTAGGTTGGGACTTAGGCGCTATATCTATTTATATTTTCGTCTTATAAGCCAATTGATTAGTTTTTTATGGTACCACCACTTCTTCCTCTGCCTTAGGAACTATGTTATTTCCTTCAGGTTCCTAAACCATTACATCCTTATGTGACTCAGCATGTCACACCAAGGTCAACTAAAGCCATGGTGAGCTAGGGTAGACGTTGTGTCTTCCTGGTACCGATGGACCTCATCCTTGAGTGCACACGCAAGATCATGGAGTACATTGATCTTGTATACATGTAGTAAATGGTTGAGAAAACAAAAATGGTTATATTTAAGTTTGTAAAACCTACCTGAAAAAGTGAAGAATTGAATAATTTGTTGGAAGACCGATCTCTAGTATTTAGGGATGTACTACTTTAAAAATCCAGCACATGTCAGGTGTTGTGTTGGGTTCCCAAAAAATAACTACACATAGAGTGTGGGGTTGTCTTCCTTATGCATGTGTTTTCCTATTTGGAGAAGGCCTATTACCCCAACAATGTACTTTTTGGTGACTAGAATTTATAGTCCTTGCATGTGAACAACTCCATCCCTCATAGATGCCATGAATTCCTTAGATACTTCTACATCCTAGTTCTAGCTACCCATATGGTAGTATTCCATCCATCCATTAATGTTTAATTGTACCTTTACATCCTCACTAATACCTAAAAAATATGTAGGGTCACTCTTTTTCAATAGATGGTTGGTTGATTTTTCCCCCATGGCAAAGTTCAAATTTTTCTTGGTTTTGAGTTTACTTGCCATAATTTCTCACACTCTAGTTTTTCTATGGTACTCTATTATTTTTTTGCATAGATTTTTTTCAATGCATGGTTTTAAATCACCTGCATTCATGAATACATGCACCTTATTGTCATAATTAGAAATAATTATGGTTATATATGCAAAATCTCATTAAAGTGTGTGTCATATTTTGCATAGATGATGACCATGAGTGCTTTCCCTAATCAGAGCAGTGACACATGGAAAAATACCAAGTGAAGATAAATGGGTGGCTTGTAATTCAATGGGGATTATGTCGACACTATTTTATAGAAACATATGCCTATGAAAATAATATATATATCTATATATATATATATATATAACAAAAAATTAAGCATGTACCCATATTATGTTCCGTGCATGTATAATATGAAGACACTCATGGTGCACTACCATTAGCTATTTTATGGTGACTAGGCATTCTGGAACAAATAATTATAGGTATATTTCCCATGCATGAGTTTCTCTCCATTTTGACTGGTTCTCGATTCCTGTAGTTTGATATATTTGAGAATTCTTGAAAATTTTCAAGAAAAGGTTAGAAAAACACATCTTTATGGGATGAAAAACATTCCTCCCTTGTAAATGTTTCGTTGATGACCTTGGAACATGCATAAATCTTCAATGGAACAATTAAAATAATTTCCTCTGTGAAGTTTAACTTATACATGTGTGTGAAATGCTGACATGGCTCGGGACACTTCCTAATGCTAAAGATTATTCATATGAGGTATAAAAACTCATGAAAATAGAAATAAATTACATCCTTACATGGAAATTGAGTGCCTTATTTCGAATCAAGGCACGCAAGCGCTTGGAAAATAGAAAGCAAGTGCCTTTTGTTAGCAATCAGGCATTGTGTTTAATATGGAAAGTAGGTGCCTTTTGCTGGCAATCGGCTGCCATACTTAAAGAAAAAATAGAAATAAGAAACATTTTTATTGGAATTTTGGTGTCATAATTAAATACAAAAAGTGCATTTTTATGTCCAAGAAATTAGGTGTTGCTTTCCTAAAAAATAGAATTCGGGTGGCATTTCCTTATGAAAAATAGGAATCAAGCATCGATCTACTAAAAAACCAGACTCAAGCACCTTTTCCTTGACATAATGGGAGTTGGGTACCTTTTACCATACAAACATAAATCAAGTGCCTTATACTGTACAAATTAGAATTAGGTTCTTGCTACTGTACAATGGGAATCAGGCTCCATATTTTGTAAAAATGGGAGTCGGGTGCCTTCTTCTCAAAAAAATAGGAATTGGGTGTCCTCCTCAAAAAATGGAAAGTAGGCACTCTTCATTTATTTCAACATCTAATGATGTGTCCACTACTATATGTTTATATTTTATCAGGCCTTTAGCATTCTAGTTTGAATAATGGGGACCTAATCAGCATGCACTACCTGAACCAACATTCGGGTATTTTTCCTCATGAAGACAAAAAATAAACACCCAAATACTTGTTCAGATATGGTTTCCCCCTCCAAGTTGGGATGAGCTACTTCTACTAGAATTTAATCTCCTAGAAATATGAAATTTCACAGGTTCATAGATCCTATGCTTGTTAGGCCTAGGTTTCCCAAGCTGCCTAACAGTTGCACTTAGGGCATCATTCCTACAAAATAGAAATACAACTAAAGAAAGAAAAATTGCAGAACTTTAAAAGAATAATTGTTTTTGGACCATGTGGACAATGTCAACATATTACTGACTCATTTTAAAACTAGAATCAATTGGGGTCTCCTCCATGCCTAATTTGACTTCATCATATAAGTCTCAGACACATGATATGTATGTAGTCGATGACAATTGACTATTAATGTAATGTTGCTACCGTTAATTGTTTTGATCCTCACAACTCCATTAGTGATGATCTTAATCACTTCATATGGACCCATCCAATGCTGCATTATTTACCTTTTCTTTTCTAGAATTGAGATTCATACAATACTTCCCACTCTCCCACTTTTAACTACTTTGGCCTCGTGTGACGATCATGCCACTTGGACCTCTGTTTCTATATGACCTCTATTCAATGTAGAGCATATCGTCAGTATTCATCTAGTTGGTTAAGCTATTGAATCCACTCCTTTTGTGCCTCATCCATATTCAAATTTAAATCTACTATAGTTTTGAGATTTTTAATCTCAAATTCTATGGGTATCATAGCTTTCTTCCCATATACTAGATGGAATGGTGTAAAACTAGTAGTAGTTTTCTAGGTGGTTCTGTAAGCCCACACTGCTTCTGGTAATCTTGTGGTCTAGTCCTTCCTATGCTGATGTACCATATTTGTGATAATGTTCTCTAGTTCATGGTTGGTTACCTTTACTTGACCATTTGCTTGTGGATGGTAAGGAGTGGTTTTGTTATGCCTAATTTTATATTGTTGCATGAGTTCTTGAATCATATTTGAATTAAATTAAGGCCCTTGATTAGTTGTGATCTCCCTTTGGAATCCCAAATTTAGTTAAAATAGATGAATACATGAAGTCTACTATAGTATTCTCTTTAGAATAAAGTAATTCCTACACTTCAACCCACTTGGTCACATAGTCATAGCACACTAATATATACCTCTTACCTACTGACTATGGATTAATGGATCTTATGAATTCCATCCCCCATTTATCAAATCGATCTATGTGCATATGTGGTTGGAGTGACATTTCATCTCTAAGAGTAGGTCTACCCATCCTCTAAAATTGATCACATTGGATCATGTGCTTGGCTGCATATTTGAATAGTTAAGGTCAATAATAACTAGCCTACAATAATTTGAATACAATTATTTTTCCTAAAAAATAGCCACCACAAGGTTCATTATGGTAATATTTTGTATTTCTACAATCTCATTATCAGTAACACATCTTCTCATGACCTGATTAGGCCCTGTTTTAAATAGGCACTAATCAATCCATGAGAAGTCTGCATTTTTCTCAATTAAATTTTATTTCTCACATGGTGAAAGTGTAGGGGATACTTTACCAATGGCTAAATAATTACCCATATCTTTGTACCATGGTATATATTCATTAAGAGCAAAAAAATGATCATCCAGAAACTGATATTCTATGGTTGAATGATTATGAGGTGTCAATATGAAAAGGAAATATTCCACCACATTGTCCTTACATGGTTTGTCTACAATTGTCACATCAAACTCTTGCAGAAGTAACAACCATCTAATAATTCTGCTACTAATGCTAGGTTTTTTTGTTAGGTATATGATAGTTGAATGATCAGCGTGCACAAAAACCTGATATCCTGTAATATAGTGGTGAAATTTGTTAAGAGCATGTATGAATACAACGATTGATTTTTTGGTGATAGTATAATTGAACTCAGTATCTGTAATATGTTTACTGACATAATAGATAGTATAAAAATCATCACCATATTTCTATTCCAAAACTAACCCTATCACATTATTGGATGCATCTATATATATGTGAAAGGGAAAGGTCCAATTTGGACCCCTCGAATTGGAGTAGAAGTTAGTTTTTCTTTTAAAATTTAAAATGCTTGTTCACAATCATTTGTCTAGACAAACTCTATGTATTTTTCTAACAATGTGCTTAGGGTTTTATTAGTTTTATTAAAGTCTACTATAAACCTCCTATAATAACTGTAGCACCCTAAAATTGGCACAGTAAACCTTAGAAATAATTAAAATTACCTTAGTAAAAATTCAAATTCAAATTTTTAACCTTGAACAGCCTGTTAAACTACTTTCCTCATTTTTTGCACCATTTTTAGGATTTGTTGTGACCTTTGGATGATATCGTCTCCGATCAGACGATATCACCTTAGATCGAATGATTTCATCTGGACTAGAATGTCCAGACGATTTCGTCCCAAAACTGATTTTTTATAATTAGCTTCTGTTTCAACGGCGTCTCTAACCTGGACAAAAGCATGTCTGTGTGGTTAGAGACTTCCCCCATTGGAGATCTCCCAAATTGGGATGATATCCAACCTCCCAACCTCCTTCCTATGCCTATTTAATCTTAGGACCTCCCCTTGACATTCCCCTGGCTGAATTTTCCTGTAACACGAGTTCTATTTGCATTAGACCATCTTAAATCACTATTTGCCTTCGTATTTTTCCAAGTTTGTTTGCAGGAACTTCATTGTTTTTCAGTAGGAGCAAGCTCAGATCATCACAGACGATCCTATTCAATCTCGGACGATATGCTACAGCCCAAACCTAGCAGTCGGCTAGGTTATCCAATTGTATAAAATTTCATATATATTAGAATAGTTTTCATTGATTTAAAGGATCATATCTTTATTTTTATCTTTGCATTATTACTTTGCCTCAACGGTGAGATCTGACCTCATAGTGGCAAAGGCTTGTTATCAAATATTTCATTCTATTCGCTTTCGCATTCGAGTTACTATCTGTTCTGATTATAGAATTTCCATGTTAGATTATTGATTCTGTTCACAGTAGAAGGAAAACCCTTCCAAGTGGTATCAGTCTAGCCGATCCCAGGAGCTTGCATACTTGGAGCAAACAAATCTTACTACCACCATTCGTTTCTCTGTTCCTGTTCTTTTGTTTCGTTTTCTCTTCGTATTCGTTCGCATTTTCGTCACTTTTCCTCTGCCATTTCGTCTCCGTTTTTCCGTCCGTCAAAATCCGAATTCCTTCCAAGAGCAGCGGTGGCCAGGCACAGTAAATTCCATAAATCCTTCTTCGTTATTCCTTCACTGATAACCATCCGAATGCTCGATCAGTAAATAGCCGATAACCATCCGAACGCTGGTAGAAGACTTTACAGTTTGCGTCAACCAATCATAAAATCACATTTAATTTTTTAAAAATGGAAGCTAAGGTTGGCTCGATTAATTTTTTCGCTAACGTCATCAGCAAGGTTTTGGTTTAATTGTTTTTATCCCACATTCGGGATACGTGGTGCCAAATGTAGTTTAAATAGCAACTTCCACACCTTATATGGTGTGACCTCGATCACATATTAATTGCTCTTTCGCATGGTCAGCTTGGGCGGTTTGGTCGTATTGTCTTTGGTGTCTGTCGCAGTGTCTGGTTCGTGTCTGTTGGTGTCTATCGTAGTGTCTGATTCGTGTTTGTCATAGTGTCCGTGTTCGGTTAGTGTCGATCACAGTGTCTGGTTCTGTCGCAGTGTCCGGTTCTGTCGTAGTATCCATGTCCGATTCGTGTCATCGTAGGTGTCTCACATGTCAGTCAGTCTTCTGTTCAGTTCTGTGTCAATTTCAGGGTCGTGTCATCGTAGGTGTCTCACGTGTCAGTCAGTCTTCTATTCAGTTCTCAATTTTGGGGTCGTGTTGTCGCAGGTGTCTCACGTGTCAAAGTTGTTCCGTCGTGCCTTGCTAAAAATCGTCAAAAGTTGCTATAAGTCGTCAAAAGTTGCTCAATAATCGTTGAAGTCGTCAAAAGTTGTGGTTAAGGAGGTGAGCCAGCAAAATTCAAATCCGTGTCACAGTTGGAGCGACAGTTGAAGCGAAACCCACAATTTTTTGCTAAATTCAACCAAATTTTGTGATAGTTGATGCGGAATCCCAAGCAGGTTATGTAACAAGTGCATGAGCAAACAGTGGAAAAAAGGTGCTGACGGTCGATTATCAAGCTCGGACATGACCAATAACAATGCAAGAAGACCTAATTGCATCCCAGGTACTAAAAATTCTTTCTCCTTTTAAAATTGGTAGTTATAATCCACATCATCCACTAGTAGTTCCTATGGCTACTAATCCTTCCCCAACTCACGAAAACATCACACAAGGAACCTCAAGTAACTCAGCCATTTCCAATGATGCTTCTCTTCACCTCTTACTCAAGGGTATGAACAAAGTTAGTCTTCTCCTAAAAGACCTAGTCAAAGCACAAAAACAGCCTAATCCCAATACTAATCCCCAAAATCACTCCCATGCCCAACGGAATGAAGAAAATATCGATCCTAATGATGATTGGCAACAACAACGTGGTGATTCGGATAATTACAGGGATCCCTATCAAAGACAACGGTATAACCAAAATCAAGAAAGGGACACGGGTTATCACCAACCAAGAGGCCCTAACATTAATTTTCCACGAATTGATATGCCCACTATGATCCTCGTGGTTGGTTAGCCAAAATGGAAGGCATCCTTGACTTATATCAAATTAAGGAAATTGATAGAGTTCCTTTCGCTGCATCAAAACTAGGCACTGAGGCCTACCAATGGTTTGTATGGCTTAAACGAGAGAATGAAGCTACTATTAATTGGATAAAATTCACTACCTCTTTTTTAGAAAGATTTGACGACGGAGCTACATCATCATACACAGTAAGATTGTTATCTCTTAAACAAGAAGGGTCAGTTAGTGAATTCGTTTTAGAGTTTACCAGTTTACTACCATACACTTTAGACCTCAGTCCCGACACAGTGGTAGGAGCCTTTCACAATGGTTTGAAAGAAAGTATTCGAGTGGAGGTAGACATGCACGATCCAACCTTGTTGAATAGTTGTATAAGAATAGCCAAGTTGGCCGAGAAGAGACATCAGTTGTCTGCACGGCGGGAAACGTATAGTCGTCCCTCATATCGCAACAATTCCTTTCGTAGAAATGATCAACCATCAAGATATTTTTGCTATAAATGTCACACTCATCACCCCAGGGAACAAGCATGTGCCCAAAAACAAAACTTTCATATTGAAGGTGATCAATGTGAAGGAGAAGAGGATGAACCTTACCAATCAGAAGAACCTATGCCAGAAGACCTACCATGTACTATAGACAAAAAAGAAGAGGATACAATGGCGATTTTAGTGCATGCTCTCATGGGTTTAACCACCCACCATACCATCAAGGTACCAGGCTTTCTCCGCCAGAAAAAGGTGAATGTGCTAATTGATTCTTGTAGCACCCACAATTTTATCGACATCAAAACAGCAAAAGCTTTGAATTTATTCATTAACTCTTCCAACAAAGACAAATTCTAGGTTCTAGTGGCCAACGGGGTAAACGCACAATGTGTTGGTCGCACATCTCAAGTTTCCATAAATATGGGAACTTATACCTGGTTAGGATCCCTGTTTGTCATGAATTTAGGGAACTCTGATGTCATTTTGGGAGTTGAATGGTTGGAAACATTAGACACAGTTAGCTTCAACTTCAAAAAATTATTTGTGGAATGGAAGGAAAATGGACGAGTCATTCGCTTACAAGGCATTACTACTCCTCCATCACAAATGGTGAGCTCTCATAGTATGTAGAAGATGTTAAAAAAGGTGGATATGGGTTTATAGCTCAAATTAATTGTTTGGAAAAACAATCTTCAGCAACTTCGGATATTATTGCACCTGAGTTACAAGATATCATAACACATTACAAAGAGGTTTTCCAAGAACCTCAAGGATTACCACCTAAACAATACCATGATCATGCCATCCATTTGATGCCAGGGAGTGTCCCACCTAACAGTCATCCTTATCGCTATCCTCAACCATAAAAGATAGAAATCGAACAGATCGTTCAGGATTTGTTGGATCATGGAGTCATTCATCACAACACTAGTCCTTATTCCTCACCTGTAGTCCTAGCTAGACAAAAAGATAACTCTTGGCGTATGTGTCCTGACTTTCGTTCTCTCAATAAACTCACTATCAAGGACAAATTTCCTATCCCTATCATAGATGACCTATTAGATGAGTTGCATGGTGCAAAATTTTTTACAAAATTAGACCTTCGCTCTGGCTTTCACCAAATCCGTGTTAGAGAAGAAGATATTCCCAAAACAGCCTTTCGTACTCATGAAGGTCATTACAAATTTTTTGTCATGCCTTTTGGTCTCACTAATGCACCATCCACATTCCAAAGCCTCATGAACCAAGTGTTTCGTCCACTCCTCCGTAAGTTTGTGTTAGTTTTTTTTGATGATATTCTCATATACAGCAAAACATGGACGGACCATTTACATCATGTGGATCAAGCCCTTCACATTTTACACAAAGAAAAATTATTTATTAAACGTTCCAAATGTTCATTTGGTGTTCAAGAAGTCGAGTATCTTGGTCATATAGTTTCACACGAAGGCATCAAAGTGGATCCCCATAATATTAAGGCAATTCAAGAGTGGCCTTTACCTAAAACCATCAAGAAACTTCATGGTTTTTTGGGTCTCACGGGCTACTATCACAAGTTTGTACAAAATTATGGTAAGATTGCAGCACCTCTCACCACACTCACAAAGAAGGATGCTTTTCATTGGTCGATAGAGGCTACTATAGCTTTTGAAGCTCTTAAGAAGGCCATGTGTACAACTCCAGTATTAGCAACCCCCAATTTTCACAAACCATTTATTATCGAATGTGATGCATCAGGAATAGGAATTGGGGCTATATTAATGCAAGAAGGTCATCCGTTGGCATTTGAAAGTAAACAACTCTCCGAGAAAAATTTGGGAAGATCGACATATGAAAAAGAAATGTTGGCCATTCTTCATGCAGTAGAAAAATGGAGACACTACCTAATCAGTAGCCGCTTCATTATCAAAACAGATCATAGTAGTCTCAAAAATTTTCTTGAGTAGAGGTTTTCTTATCCAGAAAAAAATAAGTGGTTAACCAAACTATTGGGTTATGATTTTGTTATCGAATACAAAAAGGGGAAGGAAAATATAGCAGCCGATGCACTATCCAGGAAATATGAAGATGAAGTAGTCATTAACGCTATTTCAGGTCCTTGCTCCCAATGGGTGAATCAATTGCAAGAGGAATGGTTGTCCAATAGCGAAACTGCTCAGATACTTCAAGAATTATCTATAGGATCCTCTAAACACCCTTTGTTCTCTTATGAAGATAATATCCTCCAAAAAAATAATCGCATTTACATTCCACAATTCGGAACTCAAATCGAAGATCCTCAACGAATCACACGCTTCTCCATCAGCAGGACATTCTGGATTTTTGAAAACATATTTAAGGGTCAAATAATCATTTTGTTGGAAAGGGTTAAAAGCAGAAGTCAAACAATGGGTAGCAGAATGTGAAGTTTGCCAGCACAATAAAGGAGAAACAGTCAAATCACCAGGATTGTTACAACCTTTACCCATCCCTGAACGACAGTGGGAACATATATCTATGGATTTTATTGAAGGTCTTCCAAAATCAGAAGGTAGGATAGTTATCTTCGTCGTCGTAGACCGGTTATCCAAATACGCTCATTTTCAGGCTCTACAACATCCATTTTCCGCAAGCAAGGTGGCAAAGGTATTTATGGATTCAATTTTCAAATTACATGGTATGCCAAAAAATATTGTCAGTGATAGAGACCCCATCTTCACTAGTAACTTTTGGCGAGAATTATTTCGACTTAGTGGTACCAAATTGAATATGTCCTCAGCTTACCATCCCGAGATAGATGGTCAAACAGAAGTAGTTAACAAATGTTTGGGTACATACTTACGATGTTTTGCTCAAGATAAACAATATCAATGGAGCCAATGGCTAGCAATTGCGGAATGGTGGTACAACACTTCTTACCATTATTCCATTAAGATGTCTCCCTTTGAAGCATTGTATGGAACTAAGCCTCCAATCGTAGCAGATTACGTTCCTGGTTCATCCAAAGTAGACAAAGTGGATGATTGGTTTAAACAAAGGCAGTCGACACTCACCATCCTTAAGGAGAATTTATTCCAAGCACAAAATCGCATGAAACAACAACATGACTTGCATCAATCAGAAAAAACTTTTAATGTCGGTGATAAGGTTTTCCTAAGGTTGCAACTTTACAAACAAGCATCGTTAAGGATAAAGACCAGTCAAAAGTTGGCACCAAAATTTTATGGTCCTTACAAAATTGTGCGCCGCATTGGAGAAGTAGCCTATCAGTTAGAACTTCCTTCATCATCACGAATACACCCGGTATTCCATGTTTCCTGTCTCAAAAAGGTAATTGGTCAAAAAGTGCAAGGCCAATCGAATTACCAGTGCTCGATGAGGAAGGCCGCATACATCTCCAACCTGAAGATATATTACAACACAGAATACGAAGACTAAGATCACGCCAGATTCAAGAATTTCTCATCAAATGGCAAGACCTACCAGAGGAAGATGCCACATGGGAACACGAAAGTATTTTCCAAACATTTCCAGCTTTGAGGACAAAGCTTTCCGAGGAGGGGAGTCATGCTACAGCCCAAACCTAGCAGTCGGCTAGGTTATCCAATTGTATAAAATTTCATATATATTAGAATAGTTTTCATTGATTTAAAGGATCATATCTTTATTTTTATCTCTGCATTATTACTTTGCCTCAACGGCGGGATCTGCCCTCCTAGTGGCAAAGGCTTGTTATCAAATATTTCATTCTATTCGCTTTCACATTCGAGTTACTATCTATTCTGATTATAGCATTTCCATGTTAGATTATTGATTCTATTCACAGTATAAGGAAAACCCTTCCACGATATCGCACCAATTCGAGATGATTTCGACTGCAATCAACATTAGGGGCAATCAGTGCCCTAAGTTTGCATTCTTTCTCCACTATCTACTATTTTGCTTTGCATTAGGTAGACTTATTACTATTCTACATTTTGGAGTTCACCCATATAGCTTAAGTGCATGATAAGACCCTAATTTGTCATTAGAATACTATAATTTACTTGAATTTCTATTCGTAATTATCATTTGGTATCTATATTGTCATTTTACACCGTTTTCCTCTGTTAGTATTGCTGCACTTTGTGTTTTGTATCTATTTCTCTGATTGCAGGTCTCTGACAAAATCATATGACGAATTCATCAGATCTCAGATTATCTTGTCTGATTGCAAACGATCTTGTCATATCAGAGGTGATCCTGACTGCTTCAAAAATTAGAACCTCCATCAGACATCCGGATCAGATATGACTTTTTAATCTAGTTTATTATCTATGTTTTCTTTTCAAATTTGTCTTCTGTATGCATTTAAATCTACATTTCATATAGAATAGTTTAGATTCATTTGGCCAAACCTAGGATTTGAATGATTAAAGATAAAATTGAACACATCAAACACATTCCCAACCTAGGCGTGGAAACTGCCATTCAAAAGTTTCTTGGTGAACCCACCATCCATCAAAAAATCACCTTAATACCCCTCCCCCGAGAGGCGGGACCTTCAAAGGGCCTCTCAGTCTAAGGTATTGTCCCATCCTTCCCGCATCCCCCTTTCGGGCGTGGATCCTTTAGCCTGAAGGTAAGGGTGCGGAAAATTTGAAATGATACATTTTGGTGAACCCGACGTGAAACTAAAACCTTTTGAAAACAAAAACAAAAAAAAATAGATGCATTTAAAATCATTA
Source organism: Wollemia nobilis (assembly GCA_028583015.1). NCBI lineage: Eukaryota > Viridiplantae > Streptophyta > Pinopsida > Araucariales > Araucariaceae > Wollemia > Wollemia nobilis. Next base: position 1,441,972 of record JAQPPZ010000574.1, on the reverse strand, counting down.
GAAAACTACTAAGTTGCATATCATGTTTAGATGGTAGCTCCTAAGAAAAGACCAGCAATTACTATAAATGTTGAAAACCAATTAGCAACCATAGAAATTAATTATGTGCTTAGTGTGCCTGAAACAGATAGAAACCAACTTTTGTGGGACGAACTTAATAGGAGACTAGGTATCATTTCATCTAGGTCAACAGAACTTAAACAAATCAAGAGGCTTGTCCTAGATAGAATCCTGGATCCTAATCAACTCATTTTTTATCATGAACTTCAGAGAGCTTGCCATAGGTGGTTAGCTTATAGGAGAGCTCGTGTCTTCAGAATTGTTCACCTTCGAGGAATACCTCGAGAATGCAGCCACTATACACCAATTACTAGGTCGTGTAGAAGATCAAGAGGTCGTTCTTACGAATAGGGAAATATGGAGGAGAGTTCCTAGAGCTGTGTTATATCGAGAGTATTATCACGAGCTTTACTTTTACAAAATAGAATCTGAAACAGATAATATCACTATAGCACTTTTTGTCAAATTTTTGAAAGAAAATTTTCAATTTGAAGAAGAACATTTCATGACTCCTGAAGAACTTGAGCCCATTAATGATATTTATAAATTGTTTATAGAAAACTAGATCATTGCTTTCATTATTACTATTTCTTGCATTTTGTGTGTTGTTTGTTATCTTTATAATATTGTTATAAAAAACAAGAAAAACCAAAAAAAAAAATAATCAAATCAAAACATTTTATTTTTAATACTATAGTAGGTATATAATTAAAATATATACCTCTTAAGCTTGTTGCATATATATATATATATATATATATATTTGCTGAAATCTAAGTTTAAGCACCATGCCTAGACTTAGGAATTGTAAAAAAACTAAAGAAGAAGAAGAAGAAGATTGGTTAGGCAAGAAAAACAAAAAATTAAATGCCCTTCCTCAGGATCCAATTCCAGAAGAAGAAACTCTAGAACAGCTAGAAGATGACCTGGTTGAAGAAAATGAACAACAAGAAAATGTTAGAGAGGAAGGATCCTCATCCCCTAGAATGGCTCCAGACGGAACTGTTACTTTTGATAACATAGATCATTTCTGGATATTCTTCAATGATAATATTGGTGCTCTTAATATGGTAGTTTGTATTGATAAGGGACAAATTAGTGACACTCAAGCAACCATGGAACATATGTTTAACATACACACTAATCCCTTGTCTTTCATTGATCAAGAAAGTGATAAAGCTAGACCATCCAATATGGATATGGCCACTATAATTTAGAACATGCAAAAAAAATAGGTTACCCAACCTCCTAAGGAACCTGTTATTGAGCCTAAAATCATTCCCACACAAAAGAGACCTTCATTCACTACTTTACTTTGCCAAACTATTGATCAATATGCTTCAAATCGACAAAAACCTAAAATGAAGCCAAACACCAATTTTCAACAATCTGGGATACAACATAATACAACTTCAAAACTTCTTCATAACACCCTTCCTACCAACAATTTACACAATAGAAATATAACATCTAATCTTCATGTCCCTCCATCATATCCTCACCAATCCCATATTAATACCCTATAGAACCAATATGGTGGGAAAACCAGTAATCTGGAAGCCATGGTGAAACAATTAGCTTCCCATGTGGACCAGATAGATCCCTATCATCCCTCGTACAATTATTGAGAGATGTGTAGTCAGCCTTTGGATCCCATAGTTGTAGCACAACCATACCCTAAACACTTTCCCATGCCCGTCCTGCCTATATATAAAGGAACTGAAGATCCCATAGAGCATCTTCGCATGTTTAGGATAGCATGTCATGATATATCACATGATGACTTGTTATTACTAAAAATGTTCCCAAAAATTTTAGGAGGAATGGCATTAGAGTGGTACTATCAATTGCCCACTCATTCTTTGAGAAATTTTGAAGAGACCGCTGAATATTTTGTGCATCAATTTAGTGCCTATATTGAAAGGCATGTAACCATTAAAGATTTGTACAACTTAAAACAAGACAAAGATGAATGTTTTGCTGATTTCTTAGCTAGATGGAGGCAGTTGATAGGAAAACTACACTTTGTGCTACCTTATAGGGAAATGTTGGACATTTTTATTAATAATTTGCAAGAACAAATATCTTATGAGTTATCAATTGCTACTTTGACTACCTTCGATCAGGCTATAGACTTAGCTCAAAGAGTATAATATGCTCTCATTAGGAGAGGCCAGCTTAGGAAGAAATATGATGAGAAAACATCTAAAAATAAATATAAAAACAAACAAGTTGTAGGTGACAGAGTCACCGACAGTAGAAATGTTGCTAATATCAATACAACGAAGACAACAGAAAAATTTACATTGAAACCTCCTGATAAACCTCCTTGAGAGTTTACTAGATTGAATCAACCATTATCAACTATTCTACCCCAATTACTCGAAAGAGGTTTGATTCAATTACCAGCTATCCGAGAACCTAATCCAACCATACCCAGATACAGAGCTGATTTACACTATGATTTCCATAGAGGGCCTGGACACTCTACCAACTCTTGTAAAAGGTTAAAACATAAAATACAATATCTTATTGATAATAATGATATGGAGGTGCAAGCCTTCCAACCTAAACAAAATGCTCCTAATAATGCTCAAAAGAACATTCCCCAAAATCAAAATCAAAATGCTAATCAATCATTAGATATATTTCAACATCCTTTACCAAGACATGGTAAAGAGGTGGCCAATAAAATTGAGCATCATAATGTCCCTCCTCCTACCCGATATGTAGGAACTATTAGCGTACATTTACCTAATCATGATTTACAAAAATTTGATACAACTTTATCCATGGTCATGACCAGGCCCCTACATAATATTCAAACACCGGATCTTAGTGATGTAGAATCGGATACTGAAAGTGAAATAGACATCACCTCAAATCAATCAAATAGTTCTGAAGATGAATTCAACCTATCATAGATTCTATGGTTTCGAAAGAACCATTTCCTAGAAGAGTTACTACTCAACCCTCTTGTAATCAGTTCCTTTCTAATGAACAAGCTGTAAATGCTAGACCAAGACCTATTCATCATCCTCAATATAACATTGTAGGTACCATCAGAGTCGTTACCAGAAAACAAGCTCAAAATTCTCAACAAGAACCAAATCAGAATGAGGGATCAACTCCATTTGTTTTGAAAAATCCCAATAAAGGGAATCATGCTCCTAATGTTCAATCTAAACCTCCTTATAATATTAATGAGCAATTGTCAAATACTACAACCAAAATTTCCCTTTTGGATTTATTAAGATCTTCTCCTACACATAGGGATGAATTGATGCTTACATTAAGCAAAATGATGGTACCACAAAACATTCAACCTGAAGCCATGACCAATACTATCATCATTAGAGAAGTTAATTGTATTGACTTTCGAGATAAAGATATACCACAACATTGTTTACATAAGGATAACCCCTTATATATTACTGCCATAATTGGATATGTAGCAGTCAAAAGGGTCTTGATTGATAATGGTTCATCTCTAAATATTTGCACTTTTGACTTCTACCAAAGATTTGGGTTTAGAAGTGATGAAATGAAGAAAACTGACATGATCATAAAATATTTCAATGACAAAACACAAGAAACATGTGGAGTTATCACCATCCCATTGCAAGTTGGTCCGAGAACCTTAGATACGACCGTATTTATTGTACATTGCCCCGCATCATACAATATACTCTTGGGTCGTCCTTGGATCAATGCAATGCGGGTTGTCCCATCAACTTTACACCAATGTGTTAAATTTAAATTTAAAAATCAGTTGGTCACTATCCATGGTGATCCTAGACCCTTTGATATGTGTGCTTTGGCAGAACTTGTTGGAGTTCAATTTTGCCCTGCTCTATCATCCACATATCCTAATTCTTATTTTTCATCTAAACCTGTGAAAAACACACCCATAACTTCATCTATTTCTCCTCCCTTAATTTCACCCTCATATATATCTCAAAAATATTCCAAAAAAACCACACTAGAACCTCAAAAAGATCTTAAATTCACAACCAATCCTTCATGTTCCATCCCTATAATTTCAAAACCTATAGACCCATCTATTAACACCTCTACATTATCTACATCTATCATACCTTCCACATCTAAAGATATAGGGAATGATCCTTCTACATCTTATGCTCTTTCTGATGAACTCTTACCTGATATATCTAACATTCTTATATAAAAAAAAACAAATTCTTCTATGCAGAATTCCATTATCTTAAGTAATTTTCCACCATCTACTCGTACTTTGGGCCTCCCACAAGCTATGGGAAGTACTTACCAAGTCAAAAGTTGTGCCTTCATTTATAAGGGATATGACTGGGGAAGAATACCCAGGAACATCAAAACTCATCATGAGGGATATGCTCGATGTTATTTTACTAATGAGTATATTAAAGCTAAACCTAGAATGCTTAAAATAGGATATAAAGGGAAAGGCTTGGGACCTTTCCAAGATGGTATGAAAGAACCCTTTGAGGTAGAACCATGGCCTACCCGATGTGGTGTGGGACTATTTCCTAGTAAGGGTCAACCCTTCCCTTTTGAAGATGATGATCAACTCATATGTTATCAAGATTATTTGGATGGACGTGATGATTTGCCTCTAAAAAATCAGCCATTTACATGCAATATGCTATCCATAGCTTATCCTGAAATGATTGCTAAATCCGATGATGAGTTGGAAGGAGATATTTTCCATGATGTCTCCATTGAAGAGGTGTTACACAATGGTTTTTATTTTGATGGTTCTATACCTACTATAGCCTAGCTTGAGGCCACGACTCCTCAAGATGAATTATCCAAGTTAACCTTAAAAGGATTACAAGAATTGGGCGTTTCACCCGCCGCACCTAACACATTATCAATATTGTCCACAAAAACACATTATACCTTTGTCCTTTAAATTAACATTTGCTTGCACCAATAATACTGTTTAATATGAAGCTCTAATCCTTGGATTACGAGCTGCCTTGGCACTAAAAATTAAACATCTGCTAGTTTTTGGTGATTCTCAACTTGTTATAAACCAAATTAATGAAGTTTATCAGACTAGAGATGATAAATTGCACCCATATAAAGCATATGTTTTACAATTAATGTCTCTATTTGATCAAGTTACCTTGGAAGCTATTCCTCAAACTAGCAACCATGCAGCTGATGCTATGGCCGCAGATGCATCTCTTCTGCCCTTGGAGTTAGATGACGAATATGCCACCATCATTATTCGTCGACTCCGAGAACCCACTTCAAATAAGTCATGCTTAGAACCTTTGGATGTGTTTCTAATCAATGAAACTACTCCTCGAACCTTGGTATACGGATATATTTGATTTTCTTCACAATGGGACTTTCCCTGTCAGTTTTAATAGAAACCAGTGTCGGTTATTACGTAGACGAGCAAGTCGATTTGTAATAATTGGTAATACTTTATATAGATATTTTGAAGGTATCCTATTGAGATGTTTGAATTTAGAAGAATCCATATCAGCTTTGAGTGAAGCCCATGATGGATCTTGTGGAGGACACTTCAGTGGTAGTGTCATTACTAAAAAGCTCCTTAGGATAGGATACTTTTGGCCTACCATGGAGAATGATGCACACAATTATGTGCGCCATTGCAACAAGTGCCAGAAACATGCTAACCTTGTCCATGCCCCTGCACAAGAACTGCAGGCTATTTCATCTCCTTGGCCCTTTTCAAAATGGGGCTTAGACATTATTGGAAAAATTAATCCTGTGTCATCTAATGGACACAAATTCATCATAACCGCCACTAAGTATTTCACAAAGTGTGTTGAAGTTATGCCTTTAGCTTCCTGCATTGGAACACAAGTCTCTAAATTTATTTTTAATCAAATCATTTGTAGGTTCGGCATTCCTGCCAATCTCATATTATACAATGGAATTTGTTTCAAAAATAAATATGTTAAGAAATTATGCCAAAAATATAAGATTCAACATCGTTGGTCCACTCCCTATTATCCTCAGGGTAATGGCCAAGCAGAAGCTTCTAACAAAACCTTAATCAAAATTCTCAAAAAATTGGTCAATAAATCTAGTCACGATTGGCACATTCAATTATATCCAGCTTTGTGGGCATATCGCACTAGCGTTCGTACTCCCACAGGTACTTCACCTTTGGTTTATGGCACTGAAGCTATTTTTCCCTTTGAATTAGAAGTTCCTTCTTTGGCTCTACTACTTCAAGATACCGAAGTAGGAGATGAATATCAAGTTGGCAGACTCAGTCGACTAGAACTCCTCGATGAAAAGTGCATCAATGCTTTGGAGCATCTTCGTGCCTACCAAAACAAGCTTAAAATATCATATGCTAAGAAAGTTCGTCATCGATCCTTTGAGGTCGACGACCTTGTTTTAAAATAAAATAAAAAAAATACTAATGCAACTAAAGACCTTAAAGGTAAATTTGAGCCCAACTGGCGTGGACCATATATTATCACTGCTAAATTTGAATCAGGGGCATATAAATTATCTACCTTAGATGGTAAAGAACTTAAAGAACCCATGAAAATTTTGCATCTTAAACGTTACTACGCATAAAAATTGGTCATTTCATCATTGTATATATTTGTTTAAAATATTTCAAAAAACCACTATCTTGTATTTCTTTCAATTTATAGATTCAAAAACACCAAAAACATTCAAAATCATCAAAATCTTCAAAAACATCTTTTATTTTTTGTACTTCTCAATTTGTGAAGTATTGCAGTTATATTTTCAAATTATTTTGGATAAATTAGCATTTATTTGGAATCTCGCACTTTCACATTCACATGAATAAATATCTTGATTTATTTGGTATGATTACTAATCTCTTTTATATCAAAGTTCACAAAATTCACTTAAATAAAATTTGAATACAGAGAATTGATCTTGTTATTTACTTAAACCAAGCATATATTTTCACAATAAAATGATTATATTTGTAATGTCCATACTATGCTACATAGTAGAAGTGGTTTCCTGAGAGAAAAGTTTCCCTTGCTATCCTATCATGCACATGGTCTAGAATCTTTGAGAATTAACAAAAGGACAAGCTCACCCCTACCCAGAATAAAAATCCCTTGCTCTATAGCTAATCCGAGCAAGTATCCCTAGAATAGGAAGAAAAGAAGGTTATTTCAACATTATTTCAAATATCAAAGCACAAAAATACAAAAGATACAAAAAAAAAAACAAAACAAGCAAAAGCAAAAGCAATAAAATCCCTTTCCCTACCCATTGAAAAGAAAAGAAGGGTTGATGAGCTTGAATCCCTGGAATTCTCAATTATTCAAAAACTGTGAGGTAAGCCCCATAACAGGTGGTTTGTGCCCAACCCGCTTGGCCTTGGGTAACTCCTAGCATGGTGATATGTCTATCACATTAGCGACCTTCTTTTGTACAAACCTATGTCTGCTTATGGATTAGCTAGCTCTTGATAACCCAACTTACATAGTAGTTTGGTACGGTTATATGCATCTAAATCATGGTTAATGAATACTTATTTGGTTAATTCAAATCACTTGTATCATAGTATCTTGCTCAAAACTAGTAAATAAACAATACAATCACACACCCATTTGTATTTGAGAGATTTGTGTATCATTATAATAAATCAAGATTGGAAATGAACTCACATACGCACATGGGATTCCTTATAAATATAAATTTTGTCTTGAAGATACTATGAAATATTTTTGCAAATTGTTTGGAATAATTTCATTTTCTTCTTTGAGAACAGTTGTTTAGTATAAATACAACTACATGCATTATCAAAAAAATCAAAATCATTTTTAAAAACATGCAATAAAGTTACATTTATATATAACTTTTGACTTTTGCGATGATGGTATATTTCCAAAACCAAAATTGGAATTTTATGCCTAGCACAAGTCCTCATCTTCATATTTTTTGTTTATTTTCAAAAATTAAAAATCAACCATGCAATAAAACTATTACTTTTTTCCTTGGATTTCATGATGATGGTATAAGTTTATATCTATCATTCTATGCCTAGCGCAAACCATCGAACTAATTTTATTTCCCATTTCAAATAAATTCATCAAAAACATATGACTTAAATCATTATGTTACACAATTATGCTTTACAAACAAACAAACACTTTTTCTATTTCATGTCATTATGTTCAATTCAATTTTGCAACCATGGTATAATTTCTAAGGAATTATTCAAAATTTTATCACACTTAGGAATTTATGCCTAGCAAAAATCATTTTAAAATATTTCATGCATACTATTTTTATGAAAATATGAAAACAAATCATCAAACCATCATCATTATCATCATCATCCACATTATCTCCATCATCCATGCCTTAATTCAACAACTTCAACATAATCCTAGTAGCAAACCTCCATACACTTGGAAGGACAATATATTAAGATACAAAGGGAGGATGGTCCTCACCCCCAATTCAACTTATCATGAAAAACTTCTTTATGAGTTACATACCTCACCCATCGCAGGCCACTCAGGGTTCTTAAAAACCTATAAAAGAGCCACTACCTCCTTCTATTGGGTAGGAATGAAAAATTACATCAAAAACTTTGTAAGAGAATGTGAAGTTTGCCAAAGACAAAAGGGGGAGACCCTCGCTATTCCAGGATTACTTCAACCTCTTCCTATACCCACCAAAACATAGGCAGATATTTCTATGGACTTTATTGAAGGATTACCAAAATCAGGAGGAAAAACAACCATTTTTGTAGTCGTTGATCGTTTATCTAAATATGCCCATTTTTTATTCCGTGGCTCATCCTTATACCGCTAGCACTATAGCCCACATATTCCTAGATAACATATTTAAATTACATGGTATGCCCTCCACAATTGTTAGTGACCGCGACCCAACTTTCACTAGCACCTTTTGGAAGGAATTGTTCAAATTACAAGGTACTCAACTTCGTATGAGCTCCGCTTACCATCCTCAAACAGATGGCCAAACAGAAGTTGTAAATAAATTATTGGAAACATACCTTCGATGTTTTGTTTCTACTCAACCACTCCATTGGATAAAGTGGCTTTCACTAGCGGAATTGTGGTATAACACTTCATACCATACGTCCATCAAAATGACTCCTTATGAAGCACTATATGGTCAAACACCACCATCCCTCACTTCCTATATTCTAGGGACTACAAAAGTCCATGTGGTGGAAAAGGAACTTGCTAATAGATATGACATACTACGGATCCTAAAAGAGAACCTACACACTGCCCAACATCGTATGAAGCAGCAAGCCGATCAACATAGAAGCGAACGTAGTTTCCACGAGGGTGATATGGTTTTCTTACGTCTCCAACCTTACCGTAAATCCTCTCTTAAAAAAAAATGTTCTCAGAAGTTAGCACCCAAATTTTATGGGCCGTATAAATTTCTCCAATGTATTGGGACCGTTGCTTATAAACAAGAGCTTCCTCCCTCTTTCAAATCACCCTGTATTTCATGTATCTTGCCTTAAGCTCACAGTTGGAGCCCATATCACGACACAAACCACTCTCCCTAAATTCTCTGATGACGGAGTACTTACAGTCAAGCTAGAAGCCATCTTGGATCACCGCTCTCATCACCTTCATACTCACGATATCATGAAAGTTTTAATCCATTGGAAAGGTCTACCTTTAGAAGATGCAACGTGGGAAAATTTTCAAGATATCCAGCAGCAATTTCCAAATTTCTAGCTTTGAGGACAAAGCTCCTTTAAGGGGGGTGGCATGTTAGGACCCTCCTAACATGTCCTAATACTTATATTATTTATTAATTATATTCTAGGGTCACAACCCTTCACTATTAAAACTATTAGACTAGGTATTTAAATGCAATCCAAATATGATAATAAGGCATCATTGAACAAATATATAAATTAAGTCTATTGTGGGTTTTCTACCTTACAATAAAAAAGCAATTCAATATAAAAATGATCCTGCTTCCCGCACCATTTATTTTCATACCACAAAACCTATCCAAATCTACTCAATAGGTCCACTCAGAACCTGTCCAAATCTGCTCAACAGTTCCACACAGAACCTGTACAACTCTGCTTAACAGGTCCACACGAAACCTGTACAACTCTGCTCAACAAGTCCTCTCTAGGACTTGCTCAAATCTGTATTGCAAGCTTCCACAAAATATCACACAAAATAAATCCACAAGCCTTCTCAAATACTTGCCTCAAATCATCTTAACAAGTCCACACATAACTTATCCAATCTCATAGAAGCATAAAGAGAATTGTTAGAGACTCAATATGTTCTAAACTCAATACTCAATTACTTTCTTAACTCAATCTCATAGAAGCATAAATATAATTGTTAGAGACTCAATATAATATATACTCAAAGCTCAATCTCAACTCAAATCAGAATATAGAATAGTTTATTTTATGGAACTTGAATAACCACTTCATACAACCACTTGACTAGACTCAATCAACTCTACTCAACCAATCACTTCAAGGAACAACCCTTTCTCACAAACCCTAGTCCAAGCATATATCAACCAACTCAAAAATAATTCCAATAATTTTCAACAAAAAATATCACAGAATAATGATACTTGAAAGCATGAGGATACGAAAACAAAAAGGAAAATGCCAAGTACGATGTGTCTAAAACCAAACTTAACGCCAAAAGCCTATGTATTGAAAAATGCATAAAAGGAAAGAACATGAGCGAATCGAAACAAGATAAAAGCAATATTGAATAGGGTCCTATTTATTGATATGCTTTCAAATTCGTGTCACAATACGTCTCCTTCCTTTTTAGGGGATAGGAGCGTTAAATATGTTTTTGATTACATCCATGGATAGCAATACTTCTTCCGCGTGTCCACATGTAAGATGGACAGACCAAAACGTCGCCGCTGCTTGTGTATATGAATTTTGGTTCTTCCTTGCTCCTCTGATGTCAGAAACCTATGTTCAAGGAAATATAAAAGATCAGTAGCACCTGCAGGCAAAATAAAACATGTATTTCCCAAGGCCTACTGTTAGTGTATGCATGAAAATATTAAAATGATAACAAAATGACCTCAGATCAACCTAAAAATTTAATAGAAGCATGAATATGTTATCAAGAGGCCACTATAAAAAGAACAGTCTGGAAATTCCTCACATATTTGTATTCGCTCCGGGGTGGGACGAATAGACCTGTAATAACTTGTCAGAAAGCACCCTCTTCAATGTCCTATCCAGAAAGCTCAAAATTTCTTGCAAAGTTAGGGTTAGATAATTGGGGGTGTTTTTGGAAGACCCAGAAGGTCATATTTCTCCAATTTGGCCTCTATCATCTAGATTTTGTTGGTGCCATCTGCAAGTTAGTAAAGGCGGGAAATGATAAAAACCTGGTCAAAAATGCTCAAAATAAAGTGAAATTTAAACTACATCCTATTTAAATAACCTAGAATAATATGCAAAATAAAAATTAGAGAAATATATCACATATTTCTATTCACTCCGGGGTGGGGCGATTAGGGCTGCGACAGTTTGGGGGGTGCCCGGGGGTAGGATTCCTGTCGTTTGGGACTCTGTTTTGGCACCAATCCACTTGGGATGGGTCCAAAACTTCTTATGGGGTGTTTTTGACAAATTTTGTGGAATATTGTGGCCAAATTTTTGGGTTTGGGTCTTAGAATGTGCCTCCAATGATCACCCGATAACCTCCCTCCAAAAGAGAGATCAAGGATGTGAAAGCACAAACAAAGGGTGAGGATATATTTTAGCACCACTTCATTGCTCCAAAATCTCCTCTCTGTATATCCTTTTGGGTGAGAAGACTCACCAATTTATATACCTAGGGTATCTTTGTTTGAATTGTGCATGCGAGGGCGCCACTTGAGTTGATTGTCCTATTTTGAGAGAAAAGATAATTCCCTAATTTAGAGTCTCCTTGCATGAGGTCTCTAAAATAAAGACATGCATGATAGAAGTCTCTCTCATTTATTTAAATCTATTCCTCACAATTGCATGGCCTGAAGCTTCAGTTAACTGGAAAACTTGTCGAGGTTTGAATTTTTGCCAGTCAAACTTGTTGTTCGCCTCACCCTGGGGCGAATGCTGATATTCATCCCTGGGTGGGACGAATGCTAGTTTGTATTCATCCCGAGGTGGGACGAGCAGAGAGCAAGGTTCCAAAAAGGTTCCAAATTGACCTCTAACCTCCAAACCTACTTTTGGAAGTGGTTAGGACCACTGTTTAACCTCTGGGGGATGCCCTAGGGGTTGTGTGTGTCAATGCGATCAGCGCTTGTCGTCACATAATCGGATTGGTGCTATTTTGGTGTCTATAGATGCCCATTTTTGGGAAGCATTGTGCAAGGTGCAGCGTCGAGCAAAAATAGATAACCAAAGCACTAATGATTAGGGTTTCTCAGTAACCTAACCAACTCTTGATACCCCAAGTATGGAAAGGGCATGCATTCTTGAATCCTTGCTTTTGACGAGCTAAGGAACTTAATTCAAGTGTTAACATTTTTTGGTGAGGTGTTACTTGAGCTTGGACATTGATCAGTCATGAATAGGCAAAGGGCACAACCTTTTGTCTGTAGGAACCTTGAGTTCATGATTCATGAATGTCAAGTGTTTGATCAGCTTGTGATTGTTGCTTATTTGTTGCCCCAAGTGGGAGCATGATTGTATTTGTCAATGATCCTTTGAATGCGTGTCATTTCCTTGATTGGGTATATCTTTGTTAATTGGTTACTAAGTGTGACTACCCCCTCAAGCGACGAATCGATGAGGGAATGACCTGTTGTGGCTACTCCACAACGTACCCCAAAATTGGGGACCCACCTTTTTTGCATGTGTTCCAAGAAGACTGAAGTGGCCCATAGGCTAAAGATCAAGAAAAAAAGCAAAGCACCACAAGGAGAAAAGGTGTCATGATATCGCGACATGTTGCACCATCGCAGCCAAAAGAGAAAATGTTTTGTGATATTGCGACATGTTGCACCATCGCGAACAAAAGAGAAAAAGTGTCGCGATATCGCGACATGTTGTGCCATCGTGGCCAAAGGAGAAAAGGTGTCACGATATCACAACATGTTGCACCATCGTGGCCAAAGGAGAAAAAGTGTCATGATATCATGACATGTTGCACCATCGCAGCCAAAAGAGAAAAAGTGTCGCGATATCACGACATGTTGCACCATCATAGCCAAAAGAGAAAAAGTTTCTCGATATCGCGACATATTGCACCATCGCAGCCAAAAAAAAAGAAAAAGTGTCGTGATATCACGATATGTTGCTTGGTCATGATCAGAGGAGAAAAAGTGTCGCGATATCGTAGCATGTTGCATTTTCGCGATTCAAAGCAAAGAGAAAGACCTCGAAAGGAAAAGTGTCACGATATCATGACATGTTGCATTTTCGTGACCAAACAAGAAAAGAAAGAACAAAAAAGAAAAGTGTCGTGATATCGCGACATGTTGCTTGGTCGCAATCAGAGGAGAAAAAGGTGTCGCGATATCGTGACATGTTGCATTTTCACAGCCAAACAGGAAAAGGTGTTGCGATATCGCGACATGTTGTGTTTTCACTACAAAAGAGAAAAAAGCGTTGCGATATTGCGACATGTTACATTTTTGCGGCTACAAGCAACAAAGGAGAGCAAGGAGGCAAAAGTGTCGCGATATCGCGACATGTTCCATTTTCACCAATGTAACGAACCTGCATAGTGACGTGGACATAAGGACAAAATTCAATGACCAGACAAAGCGTTACATAAGGAATCTTTAATGATTTGAAATCATTTAAGATGGTCGTTACACACAGAGGTAATTGGATGCAAACCCATGTGGAGAAAACGCAACAAGGGGCCAAAAAATGGAAACCAAAGCACACGAACAGTCAGAGAAGATGAAGCGAACGACCATTGGAAGATGAAATGAAAAGCTTCTTGAAAATTTTAAATACTCCATTCAAAGAGGCTAGAAAGGGCTGGAAATTGTAGAGAAAAACAAAGACTATTTTTCGAAATAAAGGAGTTTTTTCCAGGAGCAACTCTTGTGTGTGAAACCAAAAGGAGATTGAAACTAAGACTATTGTTATTTCTGTAAATCTTTCCTTTGCATTATTTTTTCTTGTATCTATTCATTGATGCCATAAAATGGGTTATGATAGGTGAATGATGGAATGATGCAATTATTTGTTTCCTCAGAGTCTTGCATCTGATATAATCATAGTTGCAAAGTATTCATTCGAATCATTAAAGGCCCCTTGTTAACTGTTACTTGCAGGGTTTAGGTTATTCTGGCATACATTCATTTATTTGCCTTAGTCTTGATTGATTACATGCACATGAATGTTTGTTCACAAGAACCTTGGAGAAATGAGTAATGCTACTTAGTTTCTTTGCAAGAGAGAGTTTCCTGTTTGAGACTCTAGTTGTGGTGATCATTTTGCTATAGTGCAAAATATCCACTCAACATTTTGGTGCTAGAAGGAGGGCCTTCTTTATTGCTTTGTGATTACGATCTGTTCTAACGATTAACGTGGGTAGTTTTGTTTCCACCTATTGTGCTTGCAGGTATAACATTTATTTGTTTCATTTTGCAAGTGAGTTGAGAGAAGTCTTTTAGAGGTCTAGAGTTTTCAAGCTGGCCCAACCTGAGTACATAGCTACTAGGTCCAAAACCACAGGGGAAACTATTTTCCAAAGCCTTTCTCCCACTGGTAGGAAGCCGAGAAACCAAACATTAGAGATCAAAATACCACCCAGTGTACTTGAGTTAGGAGTTTCTTTAGACTCAAGTATGTCTCGCAGGCCTGAGCCCACAATTTCAAACGTGACAGCTACACCAAGTGCATCTGTCCCCATCATTACAAGTGTTGCCATTGTTCCTATAGGGTCGATACCTTTGAATAACATGGCCCAACAACAACAACAACAACCACCTACCCTTTGGTATGGTGCACAAAGTTCTCCTTTGAATATCCCTGGGATAGTTCATGACTTGCCTAGGAATATCGAAAGGGGATTGCCTAAATTCATGCATGATGGTCCCATAATAGCCGAAGAGCATGTCCAAATTTACAAAGATTACATGTTTAGACAAGGAGTCACCCATGAAGATATCGCTTGTCGAATTTTCCCTGCTAGTCTAGACAGTACGGCCAATGAATGGTACAGGAATCTCCCCACAGGGTCCATTGCTTCATGGGCCCAATTAGAAACTGCCTTTATTAGCCAATTTCGAATGTTGGTAGATCCTTCCATAATTTATAATTTATTCGTATCATGCAAAAGGTTACCCAATGAGCCCATAAGAACATTCAATCAAAGGTTCCAAAAGCTGTATACAAATTTGACTCGCCACTTCGCAGTAGATCCTACTGTGGCCCTACAACTATACTTTGGAGCTTTAGATCCGTTAACATCCTTGTTGACTAGAAGGAACCCTCAGGTTACGATGATTTCGTTAGCTTATGCGAAGACAATGACCCTCGAACAACAAATGAATTTACCAGGAGTAGGGTTGTCTCAATTGACTGGGATGGGACAATATGGTCCATACAGTCAATTCGCCATGATGAATCAATTAATGGCACCACAAGTTCCAACAATGAACAATTTCCAACAACCATCTCAAGTCGCATCATTTCCTACTTATCCTAATGCCTCTGGTCCAACGCAGGCTTTGATTCCAAATAACCCGATGACCTTGACTGGGTTCAATCCGGGCAATAACTTGTTGACCATACCTAGGTTTACTCCGATTAGTATGCCAAGTCCAACGACTTATCCAAAAATCACTCCTATTCAAAGTGTGAATCCAAGATGGAATCAAAGTGCCCAGACCCAAGCCATCGTACCTGTTCCAGAGGTGGCTAATGCAGCAAATACAATTGGGCCCAGAATTACAGTGCCCCAACCACATGGGCCTGAATCCACGATAGAAGACATGAAGGAAACGTTGGCCAAAGTTTTGGTTATGGTGGGAAATGTTAATAAAAAATTTGACCAAGTCATGGGTCATAACCGACCTCATAACCATAGAGGAAAAGGAACATACAACACACATCCTAATAATGGACGAGTACCCAATCCCATAGCCAATCAGGAAGATGTCTCGAAAGATTTTGGAGAGTCAGGATCTTGTGATAATGATTGCCCGCACTGTTGCCATGGAAAGTAGGAATCTATATTGACTGAAGTTATATATTCCCAAGATAGTGAAGAAGAGGAGGATGTGGAGTTCTTTGGAAAAGAAGATGAAGAAACATTGGAAGTTCATGCCAATAAACGTTTTGGGAAAGGAAATCACAAGTATTACACAAGGAGTTCTAAGGATCCCAAAACTTCCTCTACCCCTCCAAACAACCCATTACTTCCTCCCGATCTCAAAGGAGATGTTAATCCACCTCCTCCATCAATGGCGGAGAAGTCTAAGTTGGTGCAAAATATGTCAAATTTGGAAAAACCCACCTATGACTTGATAGAAGACATGAAGAAAACTAAGGCCAATGTCTCAATGTATGATATGTCCCAACTTTTAGGCCAAGAAGTAAGTCCACCAAAAGGTTTGGATCCACCTACCCAAGTTCATGAAGCTAAAGGTGTTGAATCCAAATTGGTTTGGAAAGGGGAAAAGCGAGATGTGCCCCCATTCCTCATAACCATTAGAATTGTTGGTAGAAATCTACACAATTGTTTAATAGATTCAGGGGCCTTTGCTAGCATTATGCCCCTAGAAATCTATCAAAAATTGGGACTTACACCAAAACCTTCTAAAAGTAGGGTGGTGCAACTGGATAGATCGGCCATGGATGCAGAGGGAGAATTAAGGGATATTCTTATTCAGGTCAACTCAGAACCTAGGGTTCAACATCACATAGATATATTGGTTCTTAACATTCCTATCAAGTATGGCATGGTGTTGGGAAGAGATTGGAGCAAGAACTTAAATGGATATATTGTAACAGACTCTTCACATATGTGGTTGCCTTGGAGAGGAGTGGCCAACCAAATTCGAATCGATAGTGAACCTAGGCTCAAGGAAATGATAACAGAGTACAACAAGCCGAATGAAATTCAATACGTTGAAACTGAATTAGGAGCCTATTGCTTGGACGTAGAAATTCTTGGAGAGTTCTAAAAATGGAAGGATTGGATGCAATGATTCGGAAGAACACCATAAGGTTTGGACTTTAAGATTTGATGGATCCAAGTCCAAACAAGGGGCGGGAGCTGGTATTGAACTTTCATGTCTAGACGAGAAAACCTATGTTGGTCGCATATAGATTACAGCTTCCGACCACCAACAATGTGGCAGAATATGAGGCCTTGATTTTCGGACTTCAATTGGCCCTTTGAAAGAAAATCAAATGTATCAAGGTTTTAGGTGATTCTGAATTGGTGGTAAAACAAGTCATGGAGAAAGAACAAGTGCTACAGGATGATGAATGTCATGAGAGAAAAGAGGAATTTTCAAATCCTCTTCAAGTAAGGTCAAATGAAAGCATGCCAAAGGTAAAATCTCACCGTTTTGGTTTCACCACGCAAAATTCGAATGAAGGTTTGCCTAATGAATGGTTTGATTCAAATATTATTAATGTTATGGTTTTATTGAATGAAAATGAAAGCTTATTTCTACACCATGAATCAAAGTGCGGAATGGACATCTTAAAGAATAGACATAAAAGAATTGAACATCAATCATTGTCTAATCAATTTGAAAACTTGAAGCTCCACCATAGGATTATTAATGAAACTAAATCAAATTGGTATGGTGAGAGGGGCAAGTGGAGGTTTGTTTCTTTGTTTGGTTTGATCTTGTTTTTGTTGGATTCTTGCAAAACTTGGTATGTGTATCACGTCATATGTCTTTTAAAGAATTCTAATCAGGTTGGGATCCGGGAAAATGATAATCCAAACTTTTTGTACATTTGTATATACTTTTGGTTTTCGTGTTTTGGTTTCGGAATGGATCTCATTTTGGTTTTAAGTTTTGTGTGTTGGTCCTTTGGACATTTTTGGTTTGTCAACTTAGGTCCTTATGAATGTTGACTAAGACTTGGAGAATATGAAACATCGGAATTGTATTGCAGAAAGCTCCACGAATATTGCAAACACAGTAAAGAATATCGTTTGGAACTTGTGATGCATGAAGTTGTCAATTTTTCACATTATGGTAAAGTAGGTGATATATACTCCCTCCGCATTTCAAAGGGAGCAATGCATTCATATCTCATATTACATTCCGCATTGCATATATATTTCATCTTAGTTGCATCTTCATGTCATGTACAATCATTGAAAAGGTGTCGAATCCTCTTAGGGTTATTACATAACATATATTAAAAGGATCCTAAGGTTGGGAACTGATGCCCAAAATATCTTGAACCAAGCACGTTCTACGCATATTAAAGAGAATCTTGAGCAAAACGGTCAAAACCATACTTGGAAGAAAAGGTGAGGCGAAAGGAATATTTTGTGTCTATCCTATCATGCAACATAATCCTTAAAATAGTGGTTTTTACCACTCCCATAATGCTTAAAGCCTAAAATCGGAGTAGTAAGGATAGGGTTAAATCCTCATCGAACTTAGGTTGAGGATCCAATTCCCCAAAGCTCTGATTTGACCTTCATGGAGTAGTAAGGATAGGGTCTAATTCTCATCTCGCTTAGGTTGAGAATACGATTCCCCAAAGCTTCTATTTTATTCCAAAGAAAATATTTTTTTCATTTCTCTATTAATATTGGATTGGAAGGATCGTACTACATGTCCCTTGCAAGGATGGGTAGTCATCCCCAAGGTCCAAGAAATCAAAGTAAAGCCAAACCATGGATTATGTGGTTAATCTCCACCGGGGCTATAGATGCCTGGCTGGCAGTGGAGTATGCTCATGCGTGGCAACATGTCTTGTCTAAAAGCAAGACCATTGATTGCTCAAACGGATAGGCTAGCCTGACAGTTTCATCCATAATAGGTTAAATCATTTTGTTCAAGATGAGGTAATGAACTCCAGATCAGAGTAGTAAGGATAGGGTTAAATTCCCATCTTTCTTAGGTTGGGAATCCTATTCCCCAAAGCTCTGATCTCACTTACACTTGCACATGGGTTCAAGATGGTAGTGACACATAACCAACTTTGGGATCTAGTAAATTAATTCAGTATACATATTTTTGGTCCTAAGAGGGTTTGATAGTTTTAATATGTTTGTTCATGATACTAGAAGGGTTGAGCCTTTGCAAAGCAGTTTGTTATATCTCTAGCATCTTCATCATACATCAAATCCTACACAAATCATTCATAGCCTTGCATACGAATCATAAGTGAAACTGACAATGGAATGTTGAACTATTTCAAACGATAAAGAATGAAGCACATTGCACACACCGAGCTGATGCTTAACGATTCTGATGCTTCATGTATTTCTGATCTGTTTGCATTATTTGGATATTTGTTGATGCTTGTATTTGAATTTGTGTATTTTCAGGTTGAGTTCTCACCAAAATGCTCAGGAGCATTTCCCAGCAGAGTCACCATTTGTTGTGGCTACTCCACAACGTACCCCAAAATTGGGGACCCACCTTTTTTGCATGTGTTCCAAGAAGACTGAAGTGGCCCATAGGCTAAAGATCAAGAAAAAAGCAAAACACCACAAGGAGAAAAAGTGTCGCGATATCGCGACATGTTGCACCATCGCGGCCAAAAGAGAAAAAGTGTCGCGATATCGCGACATGTTGCACCATCGCGGCCAAAAGAGAAAAAGTGTCACGATATCGCGACATGTTGCACCATCATGGCCAAAGGAGAAAAGGTGTCGCGATATCGCGACATGTTGCACCATCATGGCCAAAGGAGAAAAAGTGTCACGATATCGCGACATGTTGCACCATCACGGCCAAAAGAGAAAAAGTGTCGCGATATCACGACATGTTGCACCATCGCAGCCAAAAGAGAAAAGGTGTCGCGATATCGCGACATGTTGCACCATCACGGCCAAAAAAAAAGAAAAAGTGTCGCGACATGTTGCTTGGTCACGGACAGAGAGAGAAAAAGTGTCGCGATATCGCGACATGTTGCATTTTCGCGATTCAAAGCAAAGAGAAAGAGCTAGAAAGAAAAAGTGTCGCGATATCGCGACATGTTGCATTTTCGTGACCAAACAAGAAAAGAAAGAACAAAAAAGAAAAGTGTCGCGATATCACGACATGTTGCATTTTCATGGCCAAATAGGAAAAGTGTCACGATATCGCGACATGTTGCTTGGTCGCGGTCAGAGGAGAAAAAGTGTCGCGATATCGCGACATGTTGCATTTTTGCGATTCAAAGCAAAGAGAAAGAGCTAAAGGAAAAGTGTCACGATATCGTGACATGTTGCATTTTCGCGATTCAAAGCAAAGAGAAAGAGCTATAAAGAAAAAGTGTCACGATATCGTGACATGTTGCATTTTCACGATTCAAAGCAAAGAGAAAGAGCTCGAAAGAAAAAGTGTCACGATATCGCGACATGTTGCATTTTCATGGCCAAACAGGAAAAGGTGTCGCGATATCGCGACATGTTGTGTTTTCGCTGGCAAATAGAAAAAGTGTCGCGATATCGCGACATGTTACATTTTCACGGCTACAAGCAACAAAGGAGAGCAAGGAGGCAGAAGTGTCGCGATATCGCGACATGTTTCATTTTCGCCAATGTAACGGATCTGCATAGTGACGTGGACATAAGGACAAAATCTAGTGAACAAGACAAAGCGTTACATAAGGAATCTTTAATGATTTGAAATCATTTAAGATGGCCGTTACACACGGAGGGAATTGGACGCAAGCCCATGTGGAGAAAATGCAACAAGGGGCCACAAAATGGAAACCAAAGCACACGAACAGTCAGAGAAGGTGAAGCGAATGACCATTGGAAAACGAAACGAAAAGCTTCTTGAAAATTTTAAATACGCCATTCAAAGAGGCCAGAAGGGGTTGGAAATTGTAGAGAAAAACAAAGACTATCTTTTGAAATAAAGGAGTTTTTTGGCAGGAGCAACTCTTGTGTGTGAAACCAAAAGGAGATTGAAACTAAGACTGCTGTTATTTCTGTAAATATTTCCTTTGCATTATTGCTTCTTGTATCTATTCGTTGATGCCATAAAATGGGTTACGATAGGTGAATGATGGAATGATGCAATTATTTGTTTCCTCAGAGTCTTGCATCTGATCTAATCTGACTGTGTTTATGTTACAGGTCTGTTAGGTCAGGTAGTCTTAGAATTTCATCTCATAACTTGGGGTTTTGCAGGGAGGAGGTTGCTAACCAAATTAATGTCCTATTTTGTTTTCCAGCTAACTATTGTAGATAATGTTTATGTTTTATTTTTTTTGATATTTGGATTAACCTCGTCTTAAAATCTGCTTTTCTGATTCTGGTCCGTTCCAGAATTTCTTGCATCTCCAAACGCCTTCATCTAATTTTTAGATAAGATATGGGTTTAGGAGGGCTACTAATTCCAAATGCACATTAAATCAGATTAAGTGAATGAATCCTAATTTTCTAACTTACTAACCTTACTAACACCAAATGCTAACATAGGGATAGTGGAACACTTTTAAACGAAGATAAAACGAATCCGCTAATTCTAAAAAAATGAACCTCATGTTAAAGGCACGGAGTTTAAAATGAAGTGGTTTAAACCACGCACTTTCTCATTTAGAACCCTTTTTAAGCTGAAGATAAAAGAGGTTACTAACTGGGTTTCGGGTAGATCATTTTAATCTTAGGAACATTAAAAGAAGCTATCATCACTTTTGGTCGATTTAATGGATTATGGTTGCAAAGTATTCATTCGAATCATTAAAGGCCCCTTGTTAACTATTACTTGCAGGGTTTAGGTTATTCTGGCATACATTCATTTATTTGCCTTAGTCTTGATTGATTACATGCACATGAATGTTTGTTCACAAGAACCTTGGAGAAATGAGTAATGCTACTTAGTTTCTTTGCAAGAGAGAGTTTCCTGTTTGAGACTCTAGTTGTGGTGATCATTTTGCTATAGTGCAAAATATCCACTCAACATGACCGACATGAGAAAAATGACGAGTCGCTTGACCCAATATGACTTAGGTAAGGGTGTCTTTAGTTGTTTACCATTGAATGCTTAAGCAGTTTCTAAACATTCTGACCTATTTTTGGTGGGTTGTAACCCTTTTTGTGACGCATTTTGGAGCTGAAATTGGCAAAAATCTATCCTCCCGTGGAGCGGTCCGGCTATGGTAGCCTTCTTAGGGAGTAGGATAGTGACAGTTTGTAACCCCAAAATCTGTTTTGGATGCCAATAATATCAAGCGCAAAGGCGCCTTCGTTCGGCAATGTTATTACTATTTTTGGTTGGGTTTTGATCCTTTTGGTGACGTCATTTGGGGATGAAATTATTGAAAATCCGTCTTCCTGTGGAGCGGTCCAGCTATGGTAGCATTCTTAGGGAATAGGATAGTGAGGATTTGTGACCTCGATGTCTATTTTGCATGCCCGAAATGTCAAGTGCAAAAGCACTCTCATTGGACAGTTTTATTGCTGGTTTTTGTGAATTGTGGTGCAATTTTTAGCTATTTTTGAAGTTTTTGCTCTGTATTCATCCCTGGGTGGGATGAATACCTATTTAGTAATTGTCCTAGGGTGGGATTAGTGATAACCAGAGTGCTCATCCTAGGGAGGGACGAATACAGGCTCAAAAAGCCTATTTAAGGGCAAAAACTGAGTTTTGGGCTCATTTGCATTTGTTTTTCCTGGGGATTTGGAGCTCTAAGGAAGAGGAGGTCAATTCTACAAAGCGAAGCGCTTGCAAAATTTTCTTGCCACCATGATTTCACGGAACGGATCCTCAAGCAGTGGATCCGACGCAAGACCAGTGAGTGCACTTCCTCTTTATTGTTAGTTGTTTTTGTTCTTTTGAAAACTTGCAATTTAGTTGTTATTTTGTCTTTTTGTTTGTTTTGTTTTTCAAATTTAAAAATGAAACCCTAGTCTAGCAAAATGAACACTTACCTTAGAACTTAATTGAACCCTAGTTACACAAAGATCCAAAGTTAGATGAAAACTGAGCTAAAAAACATAGTTTAGAACATAACTTAAAAAAACTTCGCTTAACCTGAATTGAACAACGATCAAAACTTAGGTTAGAAACGTAGGGTAAAACTGAGCTTAAAAATGTAGCTCAACCCTAGTTATTTGTTGTGGTTTGTTTTTGTGTTTTTAATTTACCAGTTTAGAGTTAAAAACCCTAGGTCTGAGAAATTATTTTTTTGAATGTTTTTGTGGGTTTTTTTTAATTTATCAGTTAGAGTTAAAAACCCTAGGGCTGACAAATTAGTTTTTTTGATTTTTTTGGTTGTTTTGTTTGTGTTGAATTTATCAGTTAGAGTTAAAAACCCTAGAACTGACAAAATTTTATTTTGTTTTAATTTTTTTGTTTTTAATCTATCAGTTAGAGTTAAAAACCCTAGACTGACAACTTAGGTATTTTGAGTGTTCTTTTTTTTTAATTTATCAGTTAGAGTTAAAAACCCTAGGGCTGACAAATGAGTTTTCTTGATTGATTTTTTTTTTTTGTTGGTTTTTAATTGTACAGTTTGTATTATGCATTGCTGGATATTCATGTTATTGTTGTACAATTTTTCATGGCTTTTAATGTTTTTGTGTGGTTTTCTTTTGCAGGTTGTGAAGAGCCAATACCGTGTGCCCACGATTTTTATTGAAGCATGGGAGGCGCTGACTTTGACTAACTAGGAGTGGCTTGATGCCCTTGGGCTCAAGCAGGTGACTCGACTAGAGCCGGTGGTCGGGGATCGGGCCTATCTGATGGCCCTGATCAACTTGTGGGAACCCTAGACCAACACCTTCCATCTCCCAATAGGGGAGATGACGGTGACCTTGGAGAACATCTACCAAATTTTATGGATTTCGATAGATGGATTACCGATCAGGACGACACCATGGGACCAGCGGATAGCAATGCTGATAAACTGCTTCGGGCATGGGGAGGAGTTGGGTGTGGAGAGCCCAGTGGAGAGGGTGGAGGGTGTCTACCATATTGGTGGCATATTGGTGTGATGGTGGCTAGAGAGGGGTGTGTTGGGAGTGAGGCACACATTACTCATGGGCCTTATTTCCAACATGCTGCTGCCCAAATCTTTGAGTGCGAGGTTCCTGTGGAACCTATTAGAGGTGGTGTTCAGGTTGGTGGAGTGTCCTATGGAGGCACCTATGATCATGAGATGGGGATAGACTTTGCTGGCACAGCTCTATGATGAGTTGTACAAGATCCACTATCGAAAGCAGAAGGGGATTAGTTGTAGCTACTTGTTACAGTGCTGGGATTAGCAGCACATAGTGGTGGAGAGGCCGATGGGGTTGCCCTGGATGACTCAGGTGAAGATGATAGACCGGGAGATCGGATACGGGGCATTATGGTAGACATCAGAGGAGAAGGGTCAAAGTAGGTGGTGGGCAGGTGTCGTAGGGCACTATGTCGATGCATTCGCTTGGCTTGCTCCTGGGGAGGTGTTTTGGCGCCCCTACCAGGACTGTCCAGATTGGCCTAAGGTTGGAGAGTGGCTCCGATGGGTACGGAGGGGGTGGTGGATAATTTGACATCATAGGACATAGCAGGAGTTCTTCCCATACCGCTGGGTGACATGACAGTTTAGGGCACGCCAGGGGTTACTTAGGGAGCCCATGGTGTATCGATGTTGAGGGGATGAGAGGACTCTTGCTTGTCCAGTCATTGCACCACTAGGTGAGGATGTGAACACAATGATAGATGCCCTAGATGTGGATGACGTTGAGGTTACCACAAAGTATGAGTAGTGGTGGACTCTATGGTGATGGCGAGGCAAGGGGTCTCTAGGTGGTGCAGAGGTGGTAGCAGCAGGGGATGAGGGTGCAGAGGCATCAGGTGAGGGTTGGGGTGTTTTGCGATATGATGTAGACATGGAGGTTGAGGATGCGGGCATGGACTATGGGGTTCTAGAGTAGCCAGAGATGCAGGACGTGTCGGAGCAGCTTGCCTTTCTGGAGATATCGATGCCTCAGGCCATATCGGATGATATTGAGGTAGGGTTGTGCACTGAGAATGTGTGATTAGAGGGGCTACTCCAGATGCGAGATGAGGAGCTCGAGGATGCACTATGGGAGAGGGATCTCCTACGAACGTAGCTGGTAGAGTGAGAGAATGCACTGGCGGTGTACCGTCGGTAGGATGGGGATACCAATGTTGCGTGGGATATTGATCTCCTACGAACATAGCTGGCGGAGTGGGAGAATGCATTGGCACAGCGTGACAAGAACTTGGACATGGTTCATCAGTGGAAGATGGACTTGCTTCAGCAGCGGTTTGAGATGGAGGTGGATATTATTCGCCTTTGGGGGTGAATTCCTACAACTAGTGTAGGCGGATCGTCACGCCGCACGAGAGGGAGCGATACTAAGCAGACATCATCCTCTCAACATAGGCGACTGGATGATGGAGGCACTAGTAGGCGTGATGTGGGGGGTAGCAACAGCTGCCCTAAGGGGTCCCATAGGACCCACACCATGGGTGGTAGTTCTCGTCGCACCGATCCTGCGTGATCATGGTGGCCAACACCCTAGGCTTAGGGATTTTTGAGCTTTGGGATTTTGTTGTAGGGTCAGAGGACCGGTTCATTGTAGCCTACGGGAATTTTTGATGATATATATACAGATGACTTTCTTTGTTTTGTTTATACACTTTTCATGGTTTATTTTTATTCACATGTATTTACATTGATGTATGCATATGCTATTGTGAATGCGATGTGTCTAATTAGATGATGTATGAATATGGACTGAATGAAATGAATTGTTGATAACTTGTCAATGGCACCATAGACTGTACAAGATTTACTGTCTTGCAGTACTTATGGGATGACTTTGTGGAATGACTTTGCATGAAAAAAAACTTTTTTGTATTTTGCATATTTTTTGATGGTGATGTATGGAATGAAATGTACCAGTTTTTTTAAAATGGAGTTAAGCTTTTATGAGATTCAGATATTTTAACTAACTAGCCAAAATTGTACATGTATCTTGCAAGACTTTTGAACAAGGTATAAATTTGACTTGAGTTTAACCAAGTTATTTCACATCCCTGTGTGTGCAATTAAGTTCGTTTATGTGGTATTTGTCAGGATACCGCCAGTGCCAGATAGGCTAACCAAACCTGTACTGAGGATCACCTAATTAGCTCCACTAACTCCATTGGTGTATTAAGTAATATTAACCCACGAAACAATCTAAGGTACCACAAGCTAGCTCATCCACATGCAAACATTGTTCTACGCACATGCAAAGCTAATGTGATAGACATATCATCATGCGGTTAGGATACCACCATTGCCAGGTAGGCTGTCCACAAAACCCATAATGAGGATCACCTAGATGGTTTTTTGAATGCTAAGAATTCCAAGGATTCAAGTTCAGGCTTTTTGATTTGCTCAACGGTTTAGGATACTTGCTCGTATACATAGTGATGAAAATCACTGTTTATTTTTCTTCTTGTTTTTCTTTTTGAGCAAGGATTGTGAATAGTGGTGAGAACCACTGTTAATCATTTTGCATTTTGAACTTTGTAAGGTTGAGCTTGTAGGTTTGTGGCTTATGAATGACTTTGTTCCTTTTAGGCCTTGGGGATGACTACCCATCCTGTTCAAGGATGTGTAGTACAAATCCTTACAACTTGGGGACCCAAAGGGGATTATGGAGATTATGAAGTAAGGGCATTGATATTTTAGGCCTTGGGGATGACTACCCATCCTTTTCAGGGGTGTGTAGTACGAATCCTTATGAATTTGGAGACCAAAGGTGATTGGAAGTGGTCATGATGATGACTTGTAGGGATTTTTCTTTTGAATGGCATCGATCCTTTGAGGCCTTGGGGATGACTACCCATCCTTGGCAGGGATGGGTAGTACAAATCCTTACAACTTTAGGGACCAATGGTGATTGGGATTTTTGTGAGTAGTGGTGAAAACCACTATTGACTAGGGGGAATTGATGGGGAAGATCTTGTCCTTTTGTCAATTCTTAGCACTCTTAAACCATTCTCACAGGGGGATGAATAGACTAATATTTCATCGATGGTACCCTAGACTGCTTTGTAGGTTTCTCTTGTGTTCACACAACTTAGGAATTATTTTATGTGTTTTAACTTGTGTAGGGATGTTACGTAACAAGGCATGATCCAAGTAAAACTTTCCCTGTGTAAAATCTGTTTAACTTTGTACAGTTTTTGGCTAGCAATTTAAAGACGGTTGAATGACGAAAACCCTATATACATTAGGAGACAACTGACTTATGCTAAAAATGGTGAGGGTGTTATTCAGGGGGTATGCATTTATAAAATGGATTTGATATGGAAAATGATGGAATTGCCAAGTAATGACAGTCTATGGTGCTCTTGACTTGTATGTCCTAGAAAATATGCAATATATGGATATGATGCCTAATGCAACCTATATTTTTGTATTTTGATTTTTATGAGTATGCATGGAATTGAAATGCAATTTTTGGTGTTATTTTTGAGTTATTTTATTGTTTTTGTTATTTTTGATGATTTTATTATTTTTGTTTGTTTTGAATATTTGTTTTGACCAAGTGGTTATGGTAACCTGTGGAGCTTTTAGTATTTGACAAAAGGGTTTATGGATACCTTTGGAGCATTTTGGGGTTGACCAAGCGATTGTGAGAATCCTTGGAGCTTTTGGCTTGACCAAAGGGTTTATGGACACCTTTGGGGCATTTTGGGGTTGACCAAGCGATTGTGAAAATCCTTGGAGCTTTTGGTATTTGACCAAAGGGTTTATGGATACCTTTGGGGCATTTTGGAGGTGACCAAGTGATTTTTGAAGAACATAAGCTTATACTGAGAGGGGGGTGAACAGTATAAGACCTCTTTTTACTTTCTCTATTTAACTTCAACTTCACAAAGCAATGAACCAATAGCAATATCAAAGCAATGCATAAAGCAACACACAATGAGACACCAATTTTAACGTGGTTCACCCAACATGGGCTACCTCCACAAAAATTTTCTCTAAAAATATTTCTCAAAGTTCTTTGGGAATCCTTCCCAATTACAATGTTTATGAGCCTCAACCCAAAGGAGAAACCTTCCCCTACTCAAGTATTTATGAGCCTCTGCCCAAAGGAGAATCCTTCCCCTCATCACGAATTTATGAGCCTCCTGCCCAAAGGAGAATCCTTCCCCTCATCATGAATTTATGAACCTCCTGCCCAAAGGAGAATCCTTCCCATCCTTACGAATTTATGAGCCTCCTGCCCAAAGGAGAATCCTTCCCCTCCCCACAAATTTATGAGCCTCCTGCACAAAGGAGAATCCTTCCCCTCAGATCTAGAAATGATACTTTAGAATATCACCTACCTCTTATTTCGCTAGCACGTGTAACTCCTTTCCATAGAAGACCTCCTGTCCTCAATGCTCAGCCTCAAGAGACCTTTGTCCTCACTGATCACCTCCACAAAAACTCATCAACCTGTACTAAACACAGTCAGTCGGTCCAACACAAGTCTTCCTCACTCTATCAGATCTATCCCAAGATCAACTCATAAAGCTTGAAAAAATCAATCTCCACTACACACAAGCCTTCTCAAAGACTTGTCAAAATTGTCCTCAGGTTATTCTCAAAGAACCACTTCAACTCTGTCCTCAAGTCCTCTGCTAGGACCTGTACAAATCAGCTCACAAGTCCTCCCTAGAACTTGTCCAAATCAGCTCACAAGTCCTCACTAGAACCTGTCCAATTCATCTCACAAGTCCTCACTAGAACCTGTCCAAATTAGCTCACAAGTCCTCACTAGAACCTGTCCAATTTAGCTCACAAGTCTTCACTAGAACCTGTCCAAATCAACTCACAAGTCTTCACGAAAAACTTGCTTAGCATGAACCCACAAAGAGAATTGTTAGAGACCCAATGTGATTCATCAACCTCATATAAGCATAAAGAGAATTGTTAGAGACTCAATATGTTCTATACTTAACTCCCAATATCAATCTCAAATCTCATAGAAACATAAATAGAATTGTTAGAGACTCAATATGTTCTATACTTAACTCCCAATCTCAATCTCAACTCAATCTCAATCTCAAAAGAATAAGATAGATGTAGTATGCTTTTCTCAAGAACATGAAACAGAACCCAACAATTTCCAACCATGCAATAAATCATATAACAATAATACTCATGTTCTTTCCACAACCAATATCTTTTCTCAACCAATTAGGGCTTGAACAACAATGCTTATAGACAAGGTTTAACCAACATCATTCAACTCGATATTAACCTTGAAGCATTCAACCAATCACTACATGAAAAGGAAACTAGTAGACATCCTTTTCCCTCCAAAGGTATTTGAACAAAACAGCCACCAACATAAATCACTAATGCAAAGAATAACTTGCTCAAATAAATATCAATGGAGTAAGCCCAAATCATGTATCAATTAAAGCATTAACTTGATCAAAACAACCTCTATGGAAGCAACTCAACCATAATTCTCAAAACATCCAACTAAGGGTTTCACCATCTCAATGCAAGTAGCAAGACTTACTAACATAAACCCTACTGCAAAATTCTTCCTCTTCCTCAACCAGAATTATGCATTCACCCAAAAACTCATCAATGATTTTAATGCATAAACAATCTTCAATATCCAAAAAATGGAATTACACCAACAAGAATACCTAGTAGACAACCTTTTCACTCCAAACTCAATTTCAAAAAATACACCATCACCAATATACATGGAAGAATTTGCCCATACCTTTGTTTGAGGAAGAAGAGAATAGTTCTTCAACCTATTACCAACACCACCCTCAACTTTGCCACCAAGTTAGGGTTAGATCATAAAAGTAACCACAAAAATATTTATTCCATAAAACACCTTATGACTCCAATCCTTAGAATTCAACTACCAAAAATATAAAGCATACAAAAAATATATCCTTTTACACCTTATTTCTCCAAACTAATTAAACCATGCTCAAGGAATAATAGCTTCTAAGAAAATCTCACTCAACAATCAAGCCAAAAATCTCAACCACACACTATCAACCTTATATCTCCAAAGAAGCATTTAACCTCAAAAATAATTTTAAATAAATCTGCCCAACCACTTCTTTAAAAAAATGCAGATTTTATTTAAAAAACCTTACCAAAAAATGCTTCTGAAAATCGTGGGTCAACAGTGCCTCTGAAAAAAATCGGAGCGCAAAAACTCTTCTCACACTCCACGGTAGGAGTCGAACGCTTGACCTCCCTTCAAGCGCATTCGCAGAACAGTCATTGCCACTAGGCCAACGATGCTAGCTTGAAGGCTAGAAAGAATCTCCTTCTCCTCAACCCTTTGGCTGTAGATAAACGTGGTGAAAAAATGATAGTCGTAGCTTTTACTTCCCAACCTTTGCGCAATTTGAATTTCTTTTACACCATTTGCTTTGGACTAGGTTATGGCTTATATAGCCAAACTTCCATGCTATGCACGACGTCGACAGGAGGATAATTGGAATTTTTCGAATTAATATTATTTTTGCGCCTTCGAAACAACTTTAGGGTTTATGAAACCCTTTTGATTATTAAAAAATAATCACAGGTCTTTTAGACCTTAGACCTTAGGTGGAGAACCCATTAAATTATTAAAATAATTTAATCACTTAATCAAATAAATAATTAATTAAAAAACCTTAAAAAGGTTTTATTAATTAAGTTATTTAATTAATAAGTTTCTCCATCCTTTGCATTAAGCTGAGAGTGGTTTTGAGAAAAACCCTTAATGCATCCACCTGGTTTTAATAAAAACCCTTAAACCTACCATGGTTTTGATAAAAACCTTTTCATCTGCCACATGGAATTTCTTTGGAATCTTCTAGAAAAAATTCTTTGGAATCTTCAACCTTTGAAGCCAATAAATCCTCTTGACATTAATGCCAGTTCCTTTTTACATCAATGACAACTCATAGACAAGAATCTAGGATCTCAAACCCAAAATTGCCAACAATCTCCCCCTTTGTCATTGATGGCAAACCATGCTTCTCAACAACACTGAAACTCAAAACTGTTGTATAGAAATCAACTCCCCCTGACTTGAGGCTCTTCCCCTTACTCATATCTCTCCCCCTTTGTCATCATTGGAAAAGGGTCACCTTTGGGGCTTGGGACTAAGAATGAGCCTTTTAGCTTAGTCCCTCCCCCACCTCCTATTGAGGTGATTAATTTTGGGGTGGGAGTAAAACTCCCACTAGGCACTAATCTTCATCAGTGTCTATAGCTGCCTTACCATGTCTTCTCTTGTTCTCCCTGTCCATATTCCTGTTCCTGTTCATGTCACTATTGTTGTTCTTGTTATCATTCCTGTTCTTATCCATGTCTTTATTCTTGTGCCTTTTCATACCCATGTTCCTATTCCTGTACCTTGGAATTTCAGCTCTACATTGTCTAGCTATGTGACCTTCATTATTGCACTTATAACAACTAACAATGTTATTTCTTTGAGGCATACCTGATATTTGACTCCATCTATTCTGACCAACCCTATTCCTGTTATTAGCCTTGCAATAAATGACCTTGTGCACAAACTATTTACAAGAGTAGCAATACCCTTGAAAGAAATTACCACCTCTGAATCTTTCATTTACCTTCCTCACTTGATTCATGCAATGTGAAGCCATGTGACCAAACTTGTGACAAGAAAAACATCTACCATTAAACTTTCCTTGATTTGACCTCTTAGGTCCTATAAACTTTCTCCCCTTTTTTTTATTCCTGTTTTCTGATTTTGTGCATCTATTACTCAAGCACTCTTTTTTGAAGTACTTTCCTCATCAGAACTCTCTTCCTTTTGGAATCTCTTACTAGATTCCCCAGTAGAGTCCCCAACCCGTTCCATGTGTTTCTTACCAAAACCAAGACCTATTTTATCTGTTGTCCTTCTTTGATCTTTGATGATTGACTTTACCTTTTTGGTGTTGTCTTCAAACCTGTAAAGCTTCTCCTTGTACTCTTTAGTTTCCTCTTTCAAGGAAGCCACTTTTTGTTCCAACTCTCTACACTCAAGAACCTTAGACTCTAACTTATCCTTAAGTTTTTGTGTCTTAGCTATAGAGAAGTCAAGACTTTCTATAAGCTCATATCTCTCAATACAAAATTCATCCAATTTATCATTGAGTCTAGCATTCTTATTTCTTTCCTTTTTCAAAGCACTAAGAGCACTAACAAGTTCAGCTTCAAGATCTACTTCACCATCCTCTATAACTTCCTCTATTTGTTTACCTTTTGAAACATCAATGACTTTTTCAGATTTCTTATCACTAGAGGTGCTACCCTTTTCTAAAGCCATACAAAGATCTTCCTTACAATTTTACGAAGCATCCTCATACATAGTATAACTAGAAATCAATCCATCATTTTTGCAATCATCCTCAAGATGTCCAAAATTTCCACATCTAAAAAATTTCATAAGGATAAATCTATGTTTCTTTTCTTCTTCTTTTTCTGTTAGGAACAACATCTCATTTCCAACATCACTTGAAGAACTTTCACTATCACTACTAGAACACTTACTTGCCTTGTATAGGTAGAAAATTTTCTTGTGTTTGTGATAGTACTTATTTCCTTGATTGCTTTGCTCATATTTATTCTTCCTTTGATGCCTGTGCCTTTCAGAATCCTTGCTCTTATAATCATGTTTATCTTCATCACTTTCATCCTTGGCGCAGTACGAGCTTAGTAGCATAATGACCAAACTTTCCACAATTGAAACACTTGACATATTTCATACCTTTGTGCTTTCTTGAGAACTTGCCCTTCTTGTTGTAATATGCCTCTTCATCACTAGAAGACTCATCACTATCTTGAAGCTCTTTACCCTTGGATTTCTTGGTAGCCTTGAAAGCTACCTCCTTCTTAACATCAACCTTCACTTGAGTTCTCAACTCAAATGCTGCAAGTATACTATGAAGCTCATCCTTTTTCAACTTATCCAAATCCTTAGCTTCCTCAATAGCAGAAATCTTTTCACTAAATCTATTTGGAAGAGACCTCAAAATCTTATCACAAATATCATTTTCAGCAAGCTCAAGACCTAGTTCCTTCATAGAGTTAACAATCTCATCCATACAAAGCATATAGTCACTAATATTTTCTTGATCATTCATCTTGAGTTGTTCAAACATACCTTTGAAGTGTCTCAACTTGGCCTTTCAGAAATTTGCATCACCTATATGAACCACCTTCAACTGTTTCCACATTTCACTAGTTGACTTGCAGTGAATCACCTTGGTAAGATCTGCCTTATGTAAACCCTTTAGGATTGCATTCATTGCCTTTGAATTGCTATGATGTAGGAGCCTCTCTTCCTTAGTAGAAGGACCATGCTTAGGAATGGTATACTCATCCTCAATCACTTCCCAAACTTCATTTCCAAGAGCCATAATATGAACCTTCATCCTAGCACTCCAAAGCCCAAAATCTGCCCCATCAATAATAGGTGTTGCATTACCACTTGTAGATTCCATTGTGTTCTTTACAAGCTTTTCATTCAAACTATTAAACTTTCTAAAGGAACTCGCTCTAATACCAATTGAATAACACAAGCTTATACTAAGATGGGGGGTGAACAGTATAAGACCTCTTTTTACTTTCTCTATTTAACTTCAACTTCGCAAAGCAATGAACCAATAGCAATATCAAAGCAATGCATAAAGCAACACACAATGAGACACCAATTTTAACGTGGTTCACCCAACATGGGCTACCTGCACAAAACTTTTCTCTAAAAAGCTTTCTCAAAGTTCTTTAGAAATCCTTCCCAATTACAATTTTTATGAGCCTCAGACCAAAGGAGAAACCTTCCCCTACTCAAGTATTTATGATCCTTTTCCCAAAGTAGAATCCTTTCCCTCCTCACGAATTTATGAGCCTCCTTCCCAAAGGAGAATCCTTCCCCTCCTTACGAATTTATGAGCCTCCTGCCCAAAGGAGAATCCTTCCCCTCCTCGTGAATTTATGAGCCTCCTACCCAAAGGAGAATCCTTCCCCTCGACTCCGGAAATGATACTTCAGAAGATCACTTGCCTCTTATTCTGCTAGCATGTGGAAATCCTTTCCACAGAAGACCTCCTATCCTCAATGCTCAGCCTCAAGAGACCTCTGTCCTCACTAATCACATCCATAACAACTCATCAACCTATACTAAACACAGTCAGTTGGTCTAGCACAAGTCTTCCTCACTCTATCAGATCTGTCCCAAGCTCAACTCATAAAGCTTGAACAAATAAATCTCCACTGCACACAAGCCTTCTCAAAGACTTGTCAAAATTGTCCTCAGGTTCTTCTCAAAGAACCACTTCAACTCTATCCTCAATTCCTCTACTAGGACCTGTCCAAATCAGCTCACAAGTCCTCCCTAGAACTTGTCCAAATCAGCTCACAAGTCCTCACTAGAACCTGTCTAATTTAGCTCACAAGTCCTCACTAGAACCTATCCAAATCAGCTCACAAGTCCTCACTAGAACCTGTCCAATTCAGCTCACAAGTCTTCACTAGAACTTGTCCAAATCATCTCACAAGTCTTCATGAAAAACTTGCTTAGCATGAACCCACAAAGAGAATTTTTAGAGACCCAATGTGATTCATCAACCTCATAGAAGCATAAAGATAATTGTTAGAGACTCAATATGTTCTATACTTAACTCCCAATCTCAATCTCAAATCTCATAGAAACATAAAGAGAATTGTTAGAGACTCAATATGTTCTATACTTAACTCCCAATCTCAATCTCAAAAGAATAAGATATATGTAGTATGCTTTTCTCAATAACATGAAACACAACCCAACAATTGCCAACCATGCAATAACTCATATAACAATGATACTCATGTTCTTTCCACAACCAATATCTTTTCTCAACCAATTAGGGCTTTAACAACAATGCTTATAGACAAGGTTTAACCAACATCATTCAACTCAAGATTAACCTTGAAGAATTCAACCAATCACTACATGAAAAGGAAACTAGTAGACATCCTTTTCCCTCCAAAGGTATTTGAAAAAAATAGCCACCAACATAAATCACCAATGCAAATAATAACTTGCTCAAATCAATCTCAATGGAGTAAGCCCAAATCATGTATCAAGTAAAGCATTAACTTGATCAAAACAACCTCTATGGAAGCAACTCAACCATCAATCTCAAAATAACCAACTAAGGGTTTCACCATCTCAATGCAAGTAGCAAGACTTACTAACATAAACCCTAGTGCAAAATGCTTCCTCTTCCTCAACCAGAATTATGCATTCACCCAAAAACTCATCAATGATTTTAATGCATAAACAATCTTCAATATCCAAAAAATGGAATTACACCAACAAGAATACCTAGTAGACAATATTTTCACTCCAAACTCAATTTCAGAAAATACACCATCACCAATATACATGGAAGAAGTTGCCCATACCTTTGTTTGAGGAAGAAGAGAATAGTTCTTCAACCTGTTACCAACACCACCCTCAACTTTGCCACCAAGTTAGGGTTAGATCATAAAAGTATGTTGGAAATTTTGGGTACCTTGGGTACATTGCCTTTGCTCAAGTGTAGAAGTTTTCATTGATGTCAAGAAGCTTTTGATGGAATTTGATTTGATATCAAATAAATTTTTTTGATGAAGGTTAGGACATAACAAGTAAGAAAAGTGTCGCGATTTCACGACATATTCAGTAGGCAAGAAAAACAGTCGCGATTTTGCAACATGTAAAGAGCTGGCAAAACTGTCGTGATTTCATGACATGTTGGAAGAGAGAGAAGAAGCAGGAAAAACTGTCGCAATTTCATGACATGTTGGCAGAGAAAAAGACAAGTGGAAAAACTGTCGCGATTTCGCGACATGTTGGCAGAGAAGGAGAGCAAGGTGGAAAGTGTTGCGATTTCGCGACATGTCGCATTTTTGCGACTTGAAAAGAGTAGGAAGACAGAGAAGGAAAAGTGTCACGATTTCGTGACATATTCCAAGGAAGGTTGTACGAACAAAAAAGTATCACGATTTCGTGACATAATGCAGAAGAGAGAGTCCGCAGTATGAACTGTCATGATTTTGTGACAAGTTCGAAGAGAGAGAAAGTAACTCAAAAAGTGTCACGATTTTGTGACATGCTGCAAAGTTTGAAGTGAGAACTGTCATGATTTCGTGACATGCTACAGAGTTCAAAGTGAGAACCGTCATGATTTTGTGACATGCTGCAGATGAAAATGTTCCAAGTAAGAACTGTCGTGATTTCATGACATGCAATAAAGGAAAAGTTTCGAAGTAAGAAATGTCACGATTTTGCGACATGTTGAAGAGAAAGCGTATGGATGTAGAAAGTGTCATGATTTCATGACAAGTTGAAGAGAAAGCGTACGGATGCAAAAAGTGTTGCGATTTCATGACAGGCAAAAAAGAAAGCACACGGATGCAGAAAGTGTCACGATTTCATGATAGTTTGAGATGGCAGCGTACGGATGGAGAAAGTGTCACGATTTCAAGAAAGAAACTGAAAGCATGTCTTCCATAGGTGAAGTTTTGTGATTTCATGACAAAAGAAGAGAGGAAGGCTATGAAGACAAAAGTGTCACGATTTCACGACAGAAGTGAAGATGAAGTCTGCAGAGGCAGAAGTGTCATGATTTTGTGACAAAAACAGAAAGGAGGTCGACAAAGGGAGAAGTGTCGCGATATCGTGACAAAAGCAAAGTTGATGCTGACAAAGACAAAAGTGTCGCGATATCACGACAAGAACGTAGTTGAAGTCGATGAAGGCTGAAGTGTCGCGATATCATGACAAAAGCCAAAAGAAAGTGTATGGTTGCAAAGGTGTCATGATATCGTGACATGTTGTAGTTTCACGACAAAAGCTATAGAACTACAAAAGCAGTTGAAGCTGACAAAGTTAAATGTGAGCCGATGAAGTTTAGGGTTTTGTAGCCAATGAAGTTAAGGGTTACAGCCGACTAAGATTAAGTTTTTGATCTTGAAATTTATGTTATAAAAGGAGTGCTGTTTCAAGTTTTGGATGAATCATAAGTGAGCAATTTAAGTCCATGGGGCGCAAAGAGCAAGTCATGTCGAATCGAGCTAAGTGCAAAGTAAGAGCGCACAGAGAGCAGAAAAGCATAAAGTTTTTGGGTGCATCGTTTCTATGACGTTCGAAGATAGTGCGTAGGCCTTGATGGTTTTGGAAAAATCATTGAGAGGGATTGTTGGACAGATTTGAGCAAGCTTTTGTTGATCTTGTGGAGCAGTTTGGGCAGGTTCTAATGAGAACTTTCAAAGTAGATCTGAGACAAGTCTTGGTGAAGACTTGGGTGAATATCAAGCAAGCTTTAGTGGAAGCTTGTGAACAACTTCTGTGAACCAGATTTGAGGACCAGTTGAGGACAGATATTGGTGCAGTTTTGAGGACATTTGTGCCAGACCAAAGGAATGTGTTTGGTGCAAATCAAATAAAAGAGAATGAGGACATTTTTGCTAGACCGAAGGACTATGTTCAATGCAAATTTGAGGACCAGCTTTGGAGGTGACAGAGTTGAGGACAGAGGTCTCCAGCCAGAGCAGGGAGGACAGGTGTCTTCTATGGATAGAGTTCCATTTGCTAAGGTCAGTGGAGGTAGAGGTCTTCTAGAGGATCACCAGCCAAAGCAGAGCTAGGGGATTGGTGTCTCCTGTGATTTGGTGCCCATGAACTCGAGATTAGGGGATTGGTGTCTCCTTTGGGTTGGTGCCCATAAACATTGTAATCGAGAAAGGTATTCCCAAAATTTGGATTGATAAAATTTAGTGAAATATTTTATCCGTGGACGTAGCCCAGCAATTCTGGGTGAACCACGTTAAAATTGTTGTCACTTTGTGGATTATTTTATGCATTGCTTTGATATTGCTTTGGGTATATTGCTTTACTATTTTGTAGTATAAAGGAAAAAGTAAAAGGAGGTCTTATACTGTTCACCCCCCATCTCAGTATAAGCTTGTGTTCTTCAATTGGTATCGGAAGCGAGTGCCTTCGAAAAGTTTAACGAACTTGAAGGAAAAGCCAGTAAAGAACACAATGGATTATTCAAGTGGCAATGCAACACCTATTCTTGATGGGTCAGATTTTGGTCTTTGGAGTGCAAGGATGAAGGTTCATCTAATGGCACTTGGTAATGAGGTATGGGAAGTAATTGAAGATGAGTACACTATTCCAGTACATGGTCCAAATACTAAAGAAGAAAGGCTCCTACATCACAACAATTCAAAAGCAATGAATGCAATTCGAAAGGGTTACTGAAGCAGATCTCACCAAAGTGATTCACTGCAAGACAGCTAGTGATATGTGGAAACAGCTACAGGTGGTTCATACAGGTGATTCAAATGTCGAAAGGCCAAGTTGAGACACTTCAAAGGTATGTTTGAACAACTCAAGATGAATTATGATGAAAATATTAGTGACTACATGCTTCGTATGGATGAGGTTGTTAACTCCATGAAAGACTTAGGTCTTGAGCTTGCTGAAAATGATGTTTGTGATAAGATTTTAAGATCTCTTCCTAATAGATTTAGTGAAAATATTTTTGCTATTGAGGAATCTAAAGATTTGGATAAGTTAAAAAAGTATGAGCTCCATAGTATACTTGCAGCATTTGAGTTGAGAACTCAAGTGAAGGTTGATGTCAAGAAAGAGGCAACTTTCAAGGCTACCAAGAAATCCAAGGGTAAACAGCTTCAAGAGAGTGATGAGTCTTCTAGTGATGAAGAGGTGTATTACAGCAAGAAAGGCAAGTTCTCTAGAAAGCACAAAAGCATGAAAAATATAAGATGTTTCAATTGTGTAAAGTTTGGTCATTATGCTATAGACTGTACTGTTCCCAAGGATGAAAGCGATGAAGATAAACAGGAGTCTAAGAGCAAGGATTCTGAAAAGCACAAGCATCACAGGAAAAATAGATATGAGCACAACAATCAAGGAAAGAGGTATTCTCACAAGCACAAGAAGAGTTTTTACCTATACAAAGCAAGTAAGTGTTCTAGTAGTGATAGTGAAAGTTCTTCAAGTGATAATGAAAATGAGATGTTCATATCAGAAAAGGAGGAAGAACCAAAACATAGATTCATTATTATGAAATGTCTTAGATGTGGAAATTTTTGTCACCTTGAGGATGATTGCACAAATAATGATTTGGTTTCTAGTATGTATGAGGATGATTCAAAAAACTATAATGAAGATGCTTGTATGGTTTTTGAAAAAGGTAGCACCTCTAGTGATAAGAAATCTGAAAAAGGCTTTGATGATTTAGAAAGTAAACAAATAAAGGATCTTGAAAGTGAACTTACTAACGCTCTTAGTGTTTTGAAAAAGGAAAGAAAGAAGAATGCTAGACTCAAGGATAAGTTAGATGAATATTGTATGGAGAGAGATGATCTTATAGAAAGTCTTGACTTATCTATGGCTAAGACACAAGAACTCAAGGATGAGTTAGAGTCTAAGGTTCTTGAGTATAGTGAGTTAGAACAGAAAATGGTTTCTTTGAAAGAGGAAACTCAAGAGTACAAGGATAAGCTTTACAGGTTTCAAGATATCTCCAAAAAGGTTAAGTCACTCATCAAAGGTCAAAGAAAGACATCGGATAAAACGGGCCTTGGTTTTTTTAAGCCACACAAGGAACAAGCCGGAGAGTCTAGTAAGAGACTCCAAAAGGAAGAGAGTTCTAATGAGGAAAGTATTTCAGATCACGAGTCCTTGAATGATAGATGCGTAGAAATAGAAAATAAAATTCAGAATGAGAAGAAGAAGTTTTCAGGACCCAAGAGGTCGAATAAATGAAAATTTCACAACAGATGTTTTGCGTGTTATAGGTTTGGTCACATGGCTGCACATTGCATGGCTCAAGTGAAGAAGGTAAACGACAATTTCAAAAGCGCTAGTTTCTTTCGAGGGTATTGCTACTCTTGTCATCAGTTCGGGCACAAGGCAGTATATTGTGAGGTAAATAACAAAAATAGGTTTGATCAAAACAGGCTCGGCCAGAACAGGTTTGGTCAGAACAGGTTTGGGCAGAACTGGCGGATTCAAAGAATAGGTATGCCTAAAAGAAATAACATTGTTACTTGTTATAAGTGCAACAATGACGGTCACACAACTAGATAGTGTAGATCTGATCTTCCAAGGTACAATAATAGTAATAGTGGTATGAACAGGTCCAAGGATCAAGGCATGGACAAGAACAGGGATGAGAACAAGAACAAGAATAGTGACAAGAACAAGAAGATGGACAAAGAGTTTAAGAGAAGACCCGACAAGGAAGTTATAGATGCTGATGATGATTAGTGCCTAATGGGAGTTTTAATCCCACCCCAGAATTAATCACCTCTTCAAGAGGTGGGGGAGGGACTAAGCTAAGAGGTTCATTCTTAGTCCCGAGCCCCAAAGGTGACCCTTTGCCATTGATGACAAAGGGGGAGAGATATGAGTAAGGGGGAGATCTTCAAGTGAAGAGGAAAGCTTCAAGTTAGGGGGAGAAAAACTTCAAAGGAAGATTCTCAGTTGTTAGCATAGTTGGTTTCGGTTTTGGCTCTTGAGAAGTGTTTTCGGTAAAGGTTTGCCATCAATGACAAAGGGGGAGATTGTTGGCAATTTTTGGTACCTTGGGTACATTGCCTTTGCTCAAGTGTAGAAGTTGTCATTGATGTCAAGAAGCTTTTGAAGGAATTTTATTTGATTTCAAATAAATTGTTTTGATGAAGGTTACGACATAACAAGTAAGAAAAGTGTCACGATTTCGTGACATTCAACAGGCAAGAAAAATAGTCACGATTTTGCGACATGTTAGAGGAGAGAGAAAGAGCTGGCAAAACTGTCATGATTTCATGACATGTTGGAAGAGAGAGAAGAAGCAGGAAAAACTGTCATGATTTCGTGACATGTTGGCAGAGAAAAAGGCAAGTGGAAAAACTGTCACGATTTTGCGACATGTTGGCAGAGAAGGAGAGCAAGGTGGAAAGTGTCACGATTTCACGACATGTCGCATTTTCACGACTTGAAAAGAGCAGGAAGATAGAGAAGGAAAAGTGTCACGATTTCATGACATATTGCAAGGAAGATTGTACAGATGAAAAAGTGTCACGATTTCATGACATAATGCAGAAGAGAGAGTCCGCAGTATGAACTGTCGTGATTTTGTGACAAGTTCGAAGAGAGAGAAAGTAACTTGAAAAGTGTCACAATTTTGCGACATGTTGTAAAGTTTGAAGTGAGAACTATCACGATTTCATGACATGCTACAGAGTTCAAAGTGAGAACCGTCGTGATTTCACGACATGCTGCAGATGAAAATGTTCCAAGTAAGAATTGTCGTGATTTCGTGACATGCAGCAAAGGAAAGGTTTTGAAGTAAGAAATGTCACGATTTTGCGACATGTTGAAGAGAAAGCGTACGGATGTAGAAAGTGTCATGATTTTGTGACAGGTTGAAGAGAAAGCGTACGGATGTAGAAAGTTTCATGATTTCATGATAGGTAGAAAAGAAAGCACACGGATGCAGAAAGTGTCACGATTTCATGATAGTTTGAGATGGCAGCATACGGATGGAGAAAGTGTCGTGATTTCCTGACATAAATTGAAAGCATGTCTTCCATAGGTGAAGTGTCGCGATTTTGTGACAAAAGCAGATAGGAAGGCTATGAAGAAAAAAGTGTCACGATTTCACGATAGAAGTGAAGACAAAGTCTGTAGAGGCAAAAGTGTCACGATTTTGCGACAAAAGCATAAAGGAGGTCGACGAAGGGAGAAGTGTTGCGATATCGCGACAAAAGCAAAGTTGATGCTGAAAAAGACAGAAGTGTCATGATATCGCGACAAGAACATAGTTGAAGTCAACGAAGGCTGAAGTGTCGTGATATCACAACAAAAGCCAAAATAAAGTGTATGGTTGCAAAGGTGTCGCGATATCATGACATGTTGTAGTTTCGTGGCAAAAGCTACAGAACTACAGAAGCAGTTGAAGCCGACAAAGTTAAATGTGAGCCGACGAAGTTTAGGGTTTTGCAGCCGACAAAGTTAAGGGTTACAGCCAACTAAGATTAAGTTTTTGATCTTGAAATTTCTATTATAAAAGGAGGGATTTTTCGAGTTTTGGATGAATCGTAGGTGCACAAGTTAAGTCTGTAGGGCGCAGAGAGCAAGTCGTGCCAAATCGAGCTAAGTGCGAAGCAAGAGCGCACAGAGAGCAAAAAAGTGCAAAGTTGTTGGGTGCATTGTTTCTGCAACGTTCAGAGATAGTGCGCAGGCCTTGATGGTTTTGGAAAAATCATTGAGAGGGATTGTTGGACAGATTTGAGCAAACTTTTGTTGAGCTTGTGGAGCAGTTTGAGCAGGTTCTAGTGAGAACTTGCAAAGCAGATCTGAGACAAGTCTTGGTGAAGACTTGGGTGAAGATCAAGCAAGCTTTAGTGGAAGCTTGTGAATAACTTCTGTGAACCAGATTTGAGGACCAGTTGAGGACAGAGATTGGTGCAGTTTCGAGGACATTTGTGCCAGACCGAAGGACTGTGTTTGGTGTAGATCAGAGAAAGAGAATAAGGACATTTGTGCTAGACCGAAGGACTGTGTTCAGTGCAAATTCGAGGACCAGCTTTGGAGGTGACAGAGTTGAGGATAGAGGTCTCCAGCCATAGTAGGGAGGATAGGTGTCTTCTATGGATAGAGTTCCATTTGCTAAGGGCAACGGAGGCAGAGGTCTTCTAGAGGATCACCAGCCAGAGCAGAGCTAGGGGATTGGTGTCTCTTGTGGGGTGGTGCCCACAAACTCGAGATTAGGGGATTGGTGTCTCCTTTGGGTTGGTGCTCATAAACATTGTAATCGGGAAAGGTATTCCCAGAATTTGGATTGATAAAATTTAGTGAAATATTTTATCTATGGATGTAGCCCAGCAATTTTGGGTGAACCACGTTAAAATTGTTGTCACTTTGTGGATGATTTTGTGCATTGCTTTGATATTACTTTGGGTATATTGCTTTACTATTTTGTAGTATAAAGGAAAAATTAAAAAGAGGTCTTATATTGTTCACCCCCCCTCTCATTATAAGCTTGTGTTCTTCAAAGTAACCACAAAAATAATTATTCCATAAAACACCTTATGACTCCAATCCTTAGAAGTCAACTACCAAAAATATAAAGCATACAAACAATATATCCTTTTACACCTTATTTCTCCAAATTAATTAAACCATGATCAAGGAATAATAGCTTCTAAGAAAATCTCACTCAACAATCAAGCCAAAAATCTCAACCACACACTATCAACCTTATATCTCCAAAGAAGCATTTAACCTCAAAAATAATTTTAAATAAATCTGCCCAACCACTTCTTCTTTAACAAAATGTAGATTTTATTTAAAAAACCTTACCAAAAAAATACTT
Organism: Wollemia nobilis; assembly: GCA_028583015.1. Taxonomy (NCBI): domain Eukaryota; kingdom Viridiplantae; phylum Streptophyta; class Pinopsida; order Araucariales; family Araucariaceae; genus Wollemia; species Wollemia nobilis. Next base: position 1,398,424 of record JAQPPZ010000574.1, on the reverse strand, counting down.
CCAAAAATTGTGGGTCAGCAGTGCCTTCGAAAAAAATCGGAGCGCAAAAACTCTTCTCACACTCCAGGGCGGGAGTCGAACGCTTGACCTCCCTTCAAGCGCCTTCGCAGAACAGTCATTGCCACTAGGCCAACGACACTAGCTTGAAGGCTAGAAAGAGTCTCCTTCTCCTTAACCCTTTGGCGGTGGATAAACATGGCAAAAAAATGATAGCCGTATCTTTTACTTCCCAACATTTGCGCAATTCGAATTTCTTTTACACCATTTGCTTTGGACTAGGTTATGGCTTATATAGCCAAACTTCCATGCTATGCACGACGTCGACAGGAGGATAATTGGAATTTTTTGAATTAATATTATTTTTGCGCCTTCAAAACAACTTTAGGGTTTATGAAACCCTTTTGATTATTAAAAAATAATCACAGGTCTTTTAGACCTTAGACCTTAGGTGGAGAACCCATTAAATTATTAAAATAATTTAATCACTTAATCAAATAAATAATTAATTAAAAAACCTTAAAAAGGTTTTATTAATTAAGTTATTTAATTAATAAGTGTCTCTAGCCTTTGCATTAAGTTGAGAGTGGTTTTGAGAAAAACCCTTAATGCATCCACCTGGTTTTAATAAAAACCCTTAAACCTGCCATGGTTTTGATAAAAACCTTTTCATCTGCCACATGGAATTTCTCCAAAATCTTCTAGAAAAAATTCTTTGGAATCTTCAACCTTTGAAGCCAATAAATCCTCTTGACATTAATGTCAATTCCTTTTGACATAAATGACAACTCATATACAAGAAGCTAGGATCTCAAACCCAAAATTGCCAACAATTTTAAGGAAATCCTTGGAGCTTTTGGTTGGACTATGGCTCTCTAGATGTGGAATGGCCTCAAATGACTGATGTTCAAGGGTTCTAGTTCCTTGATTCCTTCAAGAGAGGTGAGTCGGTATGTTCCAGGTCCTATTCTACTATCAATCACATAAGGACCTAACCAGTTTTCCGTGAACTTGTCCCTTAGATGGGATGACAAATTAGAATTTTGTTGGTTCTCTTTTAAGACCAAGTCACCAACCTGAAATTCCCTTAAGTGGACCTTCATGTTGTATGCTTTCTTAAGTCGCTCTTGATAGATACGCAAATGCTCGAGAGCATTGATGTGTCATTCATCGAGCAACGTCAGTTGGTCTAACCGGGCCTGCTATGCAGTGTCATCATCGATGAACTCTTGCATTGATATGCGCAACGAAGGGATTTCCAACTCAAGAGGCATGACTTCCTCGGAGCCATACACCAACGAAAATGGAGTTGCCCTAGTGGGCATCCGAATGCTAGTGCGATAAGCCCATAGGGCAAGCGGGATCTGAATGTGCCAATCCTTATGACTATCTACGATAGTCTTTTTGAGGATGGCGACTAGCATTTTGTTTGATGCCTCTGCTTGCCCATTTTCCTGCGGATAATAGGGTGTTGAAAAACTGTGCTGAATTTTGTACTTTTTTGTCAAAGCACGCACATCCTTATTCTTGAATGACGTCCCATTATCCGAAAGAATCTTGGATGGAATACCAAAATGACATATGATGTTATGCAAAATAAACTCCGTAATGCGGGTTCCAGTCATAGAGGTTAGCGGAATTGCTTCCACCCACTTGGTGAAGTACTCTATGGCCATTATGATGAACGTGTGATGACCTAACGATGCAGGGGAGATCTTTTCGATTAGATCAAAGCCCCACTACAAAAAGGCCAAGCCGATTGGATCGGTTGCAAGGCCTGAGAAGGTACATGTGTCAAATTAGCATGGTGTTGACACTTCATGCACTTCTTTACATATGCACAACAATCTCGCTCTAAATATGGCCAATAATAGCCCATGCAAAGAATGCGCTTTGCGATGGCCATACCGCTGAAGTGGCCACCACATGTACCATCGTGTGCTTGGGTGATCGCCCAAGCGGACTCCTGCTGGTCCAAGCAATGGAGGAGGATTCCTTCATAGCTTCGATGATACAAAATGTCTCCTAACAAGACATGTTTTGCCGCTTTCTATTTAAATGATCTTTTCATGGCTTGTGTCAATCCAAGTGGGAGGTTACCTAGCTTGAGGTAATCCCTTATGGGTGTGTACCAATCCTGCTAATTAGAAACCTCGATGGTATGAATGGCCAATCCCTCTTGAAGTTCATCCCTAGCAAAAGCTGAGCGGGAAATAACTTGTAAAAATAGCGTTGTGTTGCTATTAAGAGGGGTCGGGGAGAACAAGGACCCCTAGTTGGCTCGAGTCAGACAATCATGGATTCGAGAGAACCTATCCTGAGATGGTTCAATCTGGATCAAGTGGATTCCTGGCGTTAGGTCAGAGCTTGCACGCTCCATCATGGATTGCGATAATGTTTTGACCTGAATGGTTGTCATCTCACCGGAAGGGTCTTGCGGGATTAGTGACCCCAAGGAGGCCATAGTATCCACAAAATGATTCGATGATCGAGGGAGTGCCTCGATGTCATACCATTCAAGTTGTGCCAGGAATTTGTCCACAAGGGCTTTGTAGGCCTACAGAACTAGGCATTTACATTGGAATATCCCCTTTACTTGATTGACAATTAACAATGAATCACCAAAGATGTTTAAACATTTAATGTTCATGGTGATTGTTGTCTAAAGACCTATGAGCAAGGCTTCGTATTCTACATTGTTGTTGGTGCACGAGAAGTCTAATTTAAATGACAGAGGCATTGGAGCCCCTTGTGGAGTGAAGAATACAATTCTCGTGCCACCTCCTTGCTCACATTTAGAACCATCGAAGAAGAGGGTCATGTCAGCCTGTGACTCAGGCTCATCAGAATCTGGTGATTCCAAAACATGGAAGACCCCATCATCAGGTAGTTCTATGGTCAGAGGCTGATCGTCTTCAAGAGGAGCCTCTGCCAGTTGATCGGTGATGACTTGACCTTTTATGGATTTTTGTCCAATGAATTCTATGTCAAACTCCGTCAACAACATGATCCATTTTGCCGTGCGGCTACTATGATAAGTACGACTCATCATGTATCGCAATGGATTCTCCTTAGACACAACATACGTCATGTTGTTGAGCATGTAGTGGCATAGCTTTTTGGTAGCAAACACCACTGCCAAGCAGAGCTTCTCAACGTATGCATAGTTAAGTTCATAACTGACCAGGGTGCGGCTAAGATAGTAATTAGCCTATTCTTTGTGTAGTTCATTTTTCTGGGATAGCATGGCGCCCAGTGCCACCTCAATAGCTGAGATGTATAAATAGAATGACACTCCTGGTCTAGGTGGTGCCAATACTGGCGGCAAAGCCAAGTATTGTTTAATGTCATCAAAGGCTGACTGACACTCGTCATCCCAGTGAAATGTGACCCCCTTATGCAATAATTTATTCATGGGTCGACACTTGTCAGATAGCTGCGCTATGAAGCGCTTGATCGACGCGACCTTTCCCTATAGACTTCTGAGCTGCTTGATGGTAGTTGGGGGAAGCATTTCAAGGATTGCCTTGACTTTGTGTGGATCCACCTCGATTCCTCGTTTGGAGACTATGTAACCCAAGAGCTTTCCAGAGGTGATGCCAAATACGCACTTCTTGGGGTTTAGTCTGACTTTATGTTCTATGAGGCGATCGAGGATCTTGCTTAAGTCATCGAGATGATCTGGGCGCAAAAGAGATTTGGCCAACAAATCATCCATGTAATCTTCCAAATTTTTGTGCATGTAATCATGGAAGATGTACGTCATGGCACGTTGGTAGGTGGCACCAGCATTTTTAAGGCCAAAAGGCATGACCTTATAGCAAAATGTCCCCCAAGGCATTGTGAACGCCATTTTTAGTTGGTCCTCGGGATTGATACGAATTTGATTGTATCCCAAGAAACCATCCATGAGGGAGAGCATTTCATGGCCCGTTGTAGCGTCTACCAATGCGTCGATGCTTGGCAAGGGAAAATCATCCTTAGGACTCACTTTGTTTAGATCTCAAAAATTGGTGCATATGCGAATCCTCCCATCGAGCTTTTTGATGGGAACCATGTTAGACAACCATGGTGGGTAATCCATGCAGATGACAAACTGTGCATCCAACAACTTTTGTAGCTCATATTTGACCATTAAGGCTACTGTTGGGTGCATCTTACGTAGTTTTTGCTTTACTGGCTTGACTGTCGGATCAAGCGTTAGATTATGCATGACTAGCTACGGGTCTAGTCCCGGCATGTCTTTGTAGGACCATGCAAAAACCTCCTTCTTCTCTTTGAGAAGGGCAATGTAGTCGGCTTGCTCTTCGGGGGATAGACTTACCCCCAACTTGATGATTTGCAAATTCACTGGATCTGAGCCGATGTCTACGTCAGTCATCTCCTCGACCGACATGTGGGACCCGTCCTCCAACTGGTGTGGAGTTGGGATCAAGTGGATATCATTTGCTGAATTTAGATCATCGTTCGGAACATCGGGTTCCTCTTCAGCATGGAAGACATCCTGAGTCTATCCTGGGGTGAAATGGAACATCCCACCACAAGGCCAATACTCTGATGGGGATGGTGGTGTGTCAACGCGATCCCAGTCTATAGCATCTAGGTCTAGATGCAATGACCATGTCGGGTCGGTTGGATCATGGATGGGGGTGGTTAAATCAATGGAGATCATGTTGATGAAATGATTGTGGTCTCCATTACCATGGGTGTGACTTCTCGGACATCCTAGATGATCTTTGTGCTCCGGATCTGGCTTAGTGGGTACTAGGCACAAATGGATCGGCCCTATGCATGGATAAGAAGACAGGGTCCACCCTAGGCACTGATGGTTCTATAGGGTCTCCAGGTGGAAGGTGCTCTCTGTGTACCTAGAGTGGTGGGTGCAGTAATTGCTATAACTGCTCTGGTTGAGGTGCCACCTATGCCTTGGCCCTATGTGTAATTGTTCAAACATGTCATCTATATCCAAGGGATATTGTTGTTGTCGCATATGATTGAGATAAGCCATCTCGGTTTCATCTTCATAATCACTGTCAGAGATCCAAAGGCCTTCGTTGGCTCCAACAGCTATTTGCGACATATGAGGCTCATCTTGCTCGAGCAAATTAATGTGGTCCCATCGAGGTTGTTCCGCTCTCTGCGGGGGACCTGATTCTCTTGAGGTGGCATATGCTCAATTGGAGCATCCAGAGGGAACATTGTCAGGAAGCTCTCCTGATCATCATCCATGGGATATACTTGTGAATGATTGCTATCAGACTCGAAAGGATCCCAAGGTGCTACCTCGTACTCCGACTCATCCTCTCGAAGACCCTTCTTGGTCTTGTCCATATCCCTCTTGTGGGTGAGTCCTTGAATTGTCTCCATTTTTGACCGAAGGGAAAGGGTTGTTATGGTCAACAAGGTTGGTTGTTAGCAATGGGAGATAATCTCCCAATGTATATGTTGTGTTAGGATTGGCATATGGATCTAATGCCAACCCATCCTTGTTGCCTATCCCTAGGCCTTGCATGTTCTCTACCAAGATGTCTAGGGGCAAGGGGTGGTTGAACCCTACTCCTGACTTGTCATACGACATTTGATATCTCGGTTGGCAAAGAACACGCACTCCTTGCTCATACCTGCCCAACCCATATCCATGCCAATTGCATTGGCCAAGATATCTCAATGCGAAGTCTGGGTTGGACAAATAGTTGACGTCCTCTGCAAAGGGCTCTTCATCTTCGTCTTCTTGCATACAAGTTTCAACGCCATTATCCAGGCCCCCATAAACAAAGTTTGTCTGATTGGGTGGGTAGCCTAGAGGAACCACAGAGCCGATGGGGAGTCGAGGCCTCCCCATGTCCTGCATGGACTCAAGTGTAGGCGTTGCGACAATGTTTCGCACTATATACTCCCCCAGGCCCGTGTTGGCCATCTCAATGGTGATTGTTGGTGGTTGAGGGGGAGCGAATGGGAGTCCTTCCGAAGTCCACTCCATGTGGGGTGAACTAGGCGTCTCGACTTCCATTCTGCTAGGCATCTCTTCTGTCGAGATGGTTGAGACTGAGGGTGGTTCCTCTTCTAGGGGTTTCTTTCCCTTGTCCTTGGATGTGGCCACCGTAGGTGGCATCGTTGTTGAAGGACTAGCTGAGGAAGATGGACCCGGCTGGGGACTTGATGGATTGGTCAATCGAGGATGCCTACGGAATCGGACCCTGATTAGATGGATTCAACTAAAAATCCAAATGTGTTGATGGAAGGGTCGATTGCGGCATGAATTGCACCGTATTGCAGTACTTGAAGGGCTCTAAGTCTATCGGGACTACATGCACCTATCCTTCAAATGTATACTTTAGGCACTGATGAGCTATTGAAGGGACACACTTCATGTCCCTGATCCAAGGCCGGCCCAGTAAGATATTATAAGCCATCTCACCTTCCAAGATGTGGCACAATGTATGAATAGTCTTTTGTCCCACTTGGATGGGTAGGACAATTGTGCCAACTGTCGAGCATATTGCATCATTGAATGCTCAAAGTGTATAGGTGGAGGCCACGATGTGAGATGCTGGCAACTTCAGATGTTTCAATGCTGCTATTGTGATGATATTACTGGATGAGCCAGTGTCCACCAACACCCTCTTATACGGAATCCCGTTGACCCACGCAATGACGTGCAGGGGTGGATCCGCCACATCACCAGTCATCGATTTCAATTCATCTTCTCTAAAGGTGATGACTGGTTCTGTACATTGTTTTACATGTCCCACAAAGTTGTTGAAAGAGTTTGCTTCATGGGGCTGCAGCTCGATGGTTTTTAATATCTCCATTAGAGCCTCCCGATGGGGCGCTGATTGTTGAATGAGCTCGTATATGGAGAGCCTAGCCGACGTGGTCCTTAGACTTTGGGTAAGTCTAGTCCAAATCGTAGCCATTGGTCTAGGTGGGGAGGTTGCGTAGGGTGTTGTTGAGGTTGTGACGTCGATGGAACTTCTCTAGTGGCCATCGCAGGGGCAGCTCCTGGATACCTCTTGTTCCTAGTCACGATGCTTATCATCCCTACATACCCCTGCATGGGGCAATTCTATTGCACCTCATTGACTTGAAGGGGTTTTGCCTGCACCTCATGGGTAGGCAAGGGGTCTCTGAAGACTCCCATATGTTGGTTGTTTGGCGCTACGGGGTTGTCCACCGCCAACGTCTTATTGTCGATTAGGTCTTGTACCAAACCTTTGAACTTCCAACATGCATTGAGATCATGTCCCTTCCATCTATGGAACCGACAATACAAGTCCTCCCGGTACCCCTTAGGCTTTGGTGCATTGGGGTCTATAGTTTGAATCTCTGGAAGGTTGATCAAGTTCGCCACTGACAAGCGGTCAAACAGAGAGTCCCTGGACTCTGTGTAAGGAGTAAATTGTCGCCTAGGGTGACGCTGCTGATTTTGTTCCTGCCTCTGGTTTTCTCTATCATAGTTGTTAGGAGGCACCACCTGATAGTTAGCCTTTTGAGGCTGTGTTGCTTGTGCAGGCTTAGGGACGTTGATAGCAACCTGATTGACCGTAGCGGGTTTCTGTTGCGTGGTCCCTATTTTGGTGTTCTTGGTCCATTCTTTCTTCTTAGGTTTGGCGATCTCGCCATCCTGTATCTTGATCTCCTCAATGATTCTGGCTTGCGCCAGAGCTTCCTCTAAACTGGCATATTGTTGCAGCTACAATAGCATGGAGATCGATCTCAAACAGCTTTTTGAGAACATTTGGGTCAGGTCTGACATGGGAGGGAGGTAAGGCAGCTTTGAAAGCAACGTCCTCCATCGGTTCCCGTATGCCACCATGGTTTCTTCCTCATACTTCCTGAGGCTAGCTAGGTCACTTAATGACGCCTTTTTCTTAGTGTTGAAGGTGAAGCATTCGAGGAACGCGTCCACTAGCTGATCCAAGTTACTGATGCTATGTTTTGGTAATTGAGTGAACCAATCCGAGGTAGGGCCTACGAATGTGGTTATAAATGTTCTTAGTAACAAAGCATCATTATCCTGAATGCCAAAGCACTGGCTCAGGAATCTAGTCACGTGCTCTTGGGCATCCTCCTCCCCTCTAAAGAGTGCCAACTGGGGCAGTTTAAAGTGTTCAGGGTATGGAGGTGCCGACACTGACGGATGCACAGGATGACTACGGAGTTGGCGTAAAGTGGGATTTTGGGGCCCAGAAGTCTTGATCTCCATAGACTCTAAGCGCTCTAGCAGCGCTTTATATGCATCAGAGGATTTAATTTCTTCCTCCTTAGTTTGCTCCCATTGTGGGTTGCGGGGAACTTGAGGCCTATGGAGGGGTAGCTGGATAGCACCCCCTCTGCCTTGGTAGAGCATTTCAGCCCGCTCTTCTTCTTGTTCATACTCCTCATAGGTTTCTTGAGGAGTGCCTGGCCGAGACCTATACACATGGGTGGGTGCCCGCGGAGGGTGCCCATCATTGTTTCTGGGAGTGGCCTCCCGCTCAGGTCTAGGAGGTCTTGGAGGCAATACTTGATAAGGTCACGTAGACCTGTCTCGTACCAAGGGGTTGTGCCTCTCATACCCTTCTACTTTATGCACGCGAGGGGTTGGGACCTTCTCAGGCACATTGTTATGCAGCAATTCGGTTGTCTGACGCTGAATGCGCTCTTTGTTAAGGCGATACAGATGCTCTAACTATTGTTGATCCTGCCTGAGCTGCGTGATTTGCGCTTGGTGGGTGGCATGTCTGGAAAATGCCAAGTCACTTTGTTCCATCGTCTCATGTTTAGGAAGCCTAGATGCCTCTCCTACATGTCTATCTCGGTCATGGTGATCCGAGACCCCTATGGGTTGCTTTCCTCTGTCGAGGTTAGCTGCATTAACCCGAGGTTGTGGCCTCAATGGGTGATCCTGATACATAGCAGGTGCGGAGGTGCATCGCTCCCATGCTGTGTACTACTCTTGAGGAACATGGTGGTCTTCCTCGTACTCCCTTTCATATGCGTGCAAGGTGCGGGCAGAATTGTCTTGCCCTGTCTGGAGAGCCTGATACTCTGGATTTGGTCTAGTGTTTCTAACAGCAATACGGGATAGAGGAGGGATGACAAAATCATGTGGCCCCTCCTTATGGACCCTATGTTGCTCTAGCACTTCATCACTAGGCCACTCATAACGAGCATCTAAGGGAGGCCTCCTGTCTATGTTGAGTGCTACGTGTAGGTTCTCTTCTTGAAAGGACCTATGCTGAGTGGGGGTGCCTCTCAAAGAGGTGCCTCTATAGTCCTATTCTGTAATGGCATGATGTGGACTATCTTGTGTGTCAGGCCACCAAGGCGGGATGACCAAGTCCTCAGGACTATAACGGAGGCGACTTGTCCCCCTTGGTGCACTTTTTGTAGCACTTGCCCATGATTGGGCTCGGCTACGAGTGTACACCATGGTGATGCTTACCTAAAGATGCATAGATTTTTATCTTTTTTAGGATTTCTTATGCTACACTAAACAGGAAATATCACACACACAAAACAATGATTATCTCGTTTAAAGATTAAAAGTGTGCCCTAAACCTGGTTCAGTGTGTTTTTAATGTTCATTTTGAAAGCTTGTGGAAAGAACGTTTAAATGCAAAATGATGGCTCTTATGACTCCCAAAAAAATGGTCGCCCCTTCGATATACCATTTCCAGACCGATATACCAACCTCTCTATATACCCGCCCTTACGTGAGGGAAACTATTGGTACGTGAGAGCAGATGGTACGTGGAACATAGGCGGTACGGAAGGGGAATCACTCTGTTTATGACACCTACCATAGAAGACTTATCCTCATGCACTGGGAATCACCCCAGCTACACTTGGTCAGCTTTCGTCAGGATTTACGTCTAGCAACAGTCGCGATCGGGGTAATGTATGCAGTATCTCAAGCCAAGGTGGTGATGAAATCCACCGTTGGTCTTGCTCAAGGGTTGGGGTTTTACGACCAACTCCTTGTTGTTTTAACTTGCCACGTGGTGTGTGGGGTTCTTTTTAAGTTGCATAAATGAAGCAAACAAGCATTCAAACTCTCCTATGCAAGCAAATAACCAGAGAACAGAAAGCAAAAATTGACGAGAAGGTGTTTTAGGACCCCTACCTCTTCTCTGCCCAAATCGGATGTCTCTGAATTTCTGCCCTAAAATTGCACAAGGAGCTATTCATCCCAGGGTGAGATGAATAACAGATCTGTATTCATTCTAGGGTAGGACGAATTCCTATTCGTCCCTGGATGAGACGAATTCCAGCTCTGCACTCATCACAGACTGAAACGAACAGCAGTCCAGGGTTTGAAAACTTGGTACCTGTAAGCAAAAACAAGCAACTTTAATCAGAAGGTTAACCTTAAAAATCAAGGGATAGAGGTCCCACCGTGATCACCACTGAAAGCACGAGGATACGAAAACAAAAAGGAAAATGCCAAGTACGATGCGTCTAAAACCAAACTTAACGCCAAAAGCCTATGTATTGAAAAATGCATAAAAGGAAAGAACATGAGCGAATCGACACAAGATAAAAGCAATATGGAATAGGGTCCTCTTTATTGATATGCTTTCAAAGTCATGTTACAATACGTCTCCTTCCTTTTTAGGGGATAGGAGCGTTAAATATGTTTTTGATCACATCCATGGATAGCAATCCTTCTTCCGCGTGCCCACATGTAAGATGGGCGGACCAAAATGTCACCGCCACTTGTGTATATGAATTTTGACTCCTCACTGCTCCTCTGATGTCAGAAACCTACATTCAAGGAAACAAAAAATATCAGTAGCACCTGCAGACAGAATAAAACATGTATTTCCCAAGGCCTACTGTTAGTGTATGCATGAAAATATTAAAACGATAACCAAATGACCTCAGATCGACCTAAAAATTTAATAGAAGCATGAATATGTTACCAGGAGGCCACTACAAAAAGAACAGTCTAGAAATTCCTCACAGATTTGTATTCGCTCCGGGGTGGGACGAATAGACCTACAATAACTTGTCAAAAAGCACCCTCTTCAATGTCCTATCCAGAAAGCTCCAAATGACCTACAAAGTTGGGGTTAGCTAATTGGGGGTGTTTTGGGAAGACCCAGAAGGTCAGATTTCTCCAATTTGGCCTCTATCACCCAGATTTTGTTGGTGCCATCTACAAGTTAGTAAAGGCGGGAAATGATAAAAACCTGGTCAAAAATGCTCAGAATGAAGTGAAATTTAAACTACAGCCTATTTAAATAACCTAGAATAATATGCAAAAGAAAAATCAGAGAAATATATCATATATTTCTATTCACTCCGGGGTGGGGCGATTAGGGCTGCGATAGTTTGGGGGGCGCCCGGGGGCAGGACGCCCACCGTTTGGGACTCTTTTTGGCACCAATCCACTTGGGATGGGTCCAAAACTTCTTATGGGGTGTTGTCAACAAATTTTGTGGAATATTGTGGCCAAATGTTTGGGTTTGGGTCTTAGAATGCGCCTCCAATGATCACCCAATAACCTCCCTCCAAAAGAGAGATCAAGGATGTGAAAGCACAAACAAAGGGTGAGGATATATTTTAGTAGCACTTCGTTGCTCCAAAATCTCCTCTCTGTATATCCTTTTGGGTGAGAAGACTCACCAATTTATAGACCTAGGGTCTCTTTGTTTGAATTGCGCATGCGAGGGCGCCACTTGAGTTGATTGTCCTATTTTGAGAGAAAAGATAATTCCCTGATTTAGAGTCTCCTTGCATGAGGTCTCCAAAATCAAAGACATGCATGACTGAAGTCTCTCTTCTTGATTTAAAGCTATTCCTCGCAATTGCATGGCCTGAAGCTTCAGTTAACTGGCGGACTTGTCGAGGTTTGACTTTTTTCCAGTCAAACTTGCTATTCGCCTCACCCTGGGGCGAATGCTGATATTCATCCCTGGGTGGGACGAATGCCAGTTTGTATTCATCCCTGGGTGGGACGAGCAGAGAGCAAGGTGCCAAAAAGGTGCCAAATTGACCTCTGACCTCCAAAACTACTTTTGGAAGTGGTTAGGACCACTGTTTAACCTCTAGGGGCTGCCCTAGGGGTTGTTTGTGTCAATGCGATCAACGCTTGTCGTCACATAATCGGATTGGTGTTGTTTTGGTGTCTCTAGGACTTGCTCAAATATGTATTGCAAGCTTCCACAAAATCTCACACAAAATCAGTCCACAAGCCTTCTCAAATACTTGCCTCAAATCAGCTTAACAAGTCCACACAAAACTTGTCCAATCTCATAGAAGCATAAAGAGAATTTTTAGAGACTCAATATGTTCTATACTCAATACTCAATTACTTTCTCAACTCAATCTCATAGAAGCATAAAGAGAATTGTTAGAGACTCAATATGTTCTATTCTCAAAGCTCAATCTCAACTCAAATCAGAATATAGAATAGTTTATTTCATGGAACTTGAACAACCACTTCATACAACCACTTGACTAGACTCAATCAACTCTACTCAACCAATCACCTCAAGGAACAACCCTTTCTCACAAACCCTAGTCCAAGCATATATCAACCAACTCAAAATGCTTCCAACAATGTTCAACAACAACTCTCACATAACAATGATACTCATGTTCTTTTCAAACCCTAGTTCAAGTTCTTTGCATAACATCTCACTTCAACAACAATGCTAATAAAACATTCTTCATCTAACAATGATACTCATGATCTTTCCAAACCCTAACTCAGGTTTTTCACACAACCAATGGCTTCAACAACAATGCTAATAAAACAAGGTTTAATCACAACTCTCAATCCAAAAAACCTTGAAGCATTAAACCAACCACTTTCGAAAAGGAAACCCTAATCAATTCCTTTTCACTCCAAACTTAATTTTCAATCAAGCCAATCAACCAACTCAATCAAAGAAGAATTTTACCCATACCTTTTCTTGAAGAGTAGTAGTCCTCACAAATCTGCCACACTCACAATTACTTCTTTGTATATCTCAATAAGGGTTAGAGGATATTTTTCTTCAACAAAATATATCACAAGAATAATATCAAAATTACACCTTATCACTCCAACTTAAATAATAATCAATATCCTCACAATAGTCAAAAACCCTTAATTCAAAATAACATACCATCCACAAAGTCTTAACCTTTCAATATTCCACAATAGCAATTTAAGACTTTAAAAATAAAAATAGAATTCTCCTTATAACTCCTAAAGGTAATTCTCAACTACCACACTTTAATATAAAGCAACCTTTCCAAAATTCAACCATAAAGCAACCTTATACCTCCAACTTAGGCTTTAAAACAAAATTAAAATAAAAATGTTACCTTTGCCTTTGGAGAGTTTCGAACTCTCAATGCAGCCCACACAAACGTCTTTGCCCATGGTGCAAACCACCACACGAGCTACACGCTCGTTGGGAAGGAAGAAGCACCTCGTGCTTCAAAACACTATGTCCTCCTTTGCCTTGCAAAAAGTGCGCCTAACAATTGGTGCTAACACACCCACCAAAATGCTTCCATCGTGATTCGAACGTTGTCCTCTTGCACACAAAATGTAAGCTTTGTAGCCCACTTGCCACTAGGCCAACGTGCCTAGTTGGATCTAGACCTTCCAACACTTTCCCTTTTGTTTCCTTTTAGCGATAGGATGAACATGAATTTTGTTGCTTTATTCTCATGAGCTCCTTTGATTAAATCGCATGCAATATAGAATTCGAGCAAGGGTAAACTTAATGCCTTTGGGCATAGGTTTAAATATCAAATTTTCTCCTTTGCATTTAAAACATCGGTGCTTCAAAACGTAATGACGTCGGCGAGGAATATAACCCTTTGCAACATGCTTTGAATTTCCTTTGGTCTTAAACCCAACCTTTGGGTTTAATAATATATCTTTGGACTTTATAAAACCCATTTTTGCCTTATAAAACATTATAATAAAAATTATAAATATTTTTATTTGGGTTTTCACCATGGCACTTTTAATATTATAATAACCAATATTATAATATTAATCCTTCGATAAAGTACCTTTAATATTTATTTATAAAATTTAAATTCATACTGAATTTAAATAATTTATAAAATAAATATTACAACTCCTTTTTAACCTTTGTCTTTTGCACTGTTTCACTCGATCTTTTGCCTTCTTCCTGGATATCAAATAACCATATTTGTCCCCTTTATTTCCTACTAAAATTACTGATGACTTCATCTGGTGACATCAATGACAACTTTGACTTAGGGACTCAAAATGTCCAACAATCTCCCCCTTTGTCATTGATGGCAACCCATATCCTTTTTACTGAAACTTGACCTTTATTTTTCTTCTGCTCCCCCTGGGACATTTCTCCCCTAGCTCAATGCTCTCTCAAATATCAAATCTCTCCCCATATCAAATCTCTCCCCAATACACAAATCACACAAATATCTCCCCCTTTGACATCAATGGCAAAGGGTCACCTTTGGGGCTCGGGGCTAAGAATGAGCCTCTTAGCTTAGCCCCTCCCCCACCTCCACATGAGGTGGTTAATTTTGGGGTGGGAGTATTTCTACTCCCCGAAAGCACTGTTCTTTACCTTTATCTTTTTCCCTTATTTTTTGAGTTTTTTGAATCCTCTAACTGTTTCTTTCCAAGTCATCATCCTTATTCTTGTCATCATTCATGTTCCTATCATCATTCATGTTCTTGTTCCTATTCTTGTTCTCATCCATGTTCATGTTCCTGTTCCTGTTCCCATCCATGTTCTATTTCCTATTCCTGTTCCTATTTTTGTTCATATTCCTGTTCTTGTTCATGCCTATTTTTGGAATATTTGCTCTACACCATCTTGTTGTGTGACCATCATTATTGCACTTATAACACTTAATGTTATTATTCCTTGGAGGTGCAAATATCTTAGGATTTCTCCTAGTGAAGCCATATCCTCTTCTGTCATGAATTTTGTAATTCATTGCCTTGTGACCAAACTCATTACATGAGTAGCAATACCCTTGGAAAAGTTGTCCTTTCCCATATTCTTGTCTTCCATGTGTCCTACACTGTGAAGCCATGTGCCCAAACTTGTGACATGAAAAACATCTTCCATTGAAGCTTCCTTGTCTTGACCTCATTGGTCTCCTATTATGATTATTGTTCCATTTGTACCTTCTCTGTGCATTGTTCCTGTCTTTGTTGAACTCTTTATTGTTAAACTCATCCTCTGATGTCTCACTCCCTCTTACATTGTCTTCTTTTGATGTATCTTCATCTGAAGTTTCTTCTTCTTCAAGACTTGAAGTAGACTCTTCTTCCCTTTTATTTTGAACCTGTTTTGAACCAAGACCTATCTTGTTTGTTGCTCCTCTTTGTATCTTGACTATTTTATCCACACTCTTTGCACTGTTTACATACTTGTATAGTTTATTCTTGGAGTCTTCTACATCTTCCTTTAGTAGTGCCACTTCTTGTGCTAACTTCTCACATTCCAAGATCTTTGCTTCTAGCTTATCTTTGAACTTGCTTGCCTTAGCCTTTGATTTTTCTAAATCCTCCATGAGCAATAATCTCTCTTCATCACATTCTTGAAATTGAATTTCAAGCTTAGAGTGTTGCTTTCTTACCTTCTTTACCATGTCAAGGGCATAGATAAGTTCTCCCTTGAGATCATAACCATTTTCTTTTGAATAATCCTCTATTTTTTTGCCTTTGTTCACATCATTACTTTCTTTTGGCTTGTCTTCTATAGGATCACTCACTTCTTCTTCTAATGCCATTAGAAGATTTTCATCTGGTCTTTCAAGTGCATCTTCAAAATCATCATCACTGAAACTATAACCATCCCTTGTGCAATCATCTTCAAGATGTCCAAATTTACCACATCTAAAACACTTGAGAATAACTGGAGTCTTTTTCTTAACTGGTTCTTTCTCTTCAATCATAAATAGGACTTCATCTCTATCATTGTCTAAAAAACTAGCATCACTATCATTTGAGTACTTACTTGCATTATCCGCATAGTAGCTTCTCTTTTGCCTTTGGAAGAACTTATTTCCTTGTCTGTTTTGTCCATCCTTGCTTTTCTTCTGGTACCTGTATCTTTCAGATTCCTTGTACCTGTGATCCTATTTTTCTTCATCATTGTTGTTCTTTGGCTCTTTACAATCTATTGCAAAATATCCATACTTTCCACAATTGAAACACTTAACAGATCTTAGATCTATGGGTCTTCTGGAACCTTTATCTCTTCTACCATAGTTAGCTTCTTCATCACTAGATGACTCACTGCTTGATTCTTACTTCTTACCCTTCATCTTCTTGTTCACTTTGAATGCAACCTCTTTTGGAGGGATAGGATCTTTTGTTCTTATCTCAAAAGTCGTAAGCATGCCAAGTAAAGAATTCCTTGTCAGAGAATCACTATCAATTGATGTTTCTATAGCAGAAACCTTTTCACTATACCTTTTTGGAAGAGTTCTCAAGATCTTATCACAAGCATCGGATTCATCAACCTTCATTCCAAGACCTCTCATCTCATGTACAAGTTCATCAATCTTACTGAGATAGTCATGAATGTTTTCATCATCCTGCATTCTTAAGTTCTCAAATTCTCCTTTGAGATTTCTGATCTTAGCTTTCCTGACACCTTTATCTCCTTCATATATGGTATGCAATAGTTCCCACATATCTTTTGTTGTTTTACAATCCATAACCTTCATAGATTCTGATCTACACAACCCTTTTATAATTGCATTCATAGCTCTTGAATTTGCATGCATTAGAAGCTTACCTTCCTTATCTATAGGAGGATTGATTACTGAATCATATCCAAATTCCATTGCATCCCAAACTTCATTGCCAAGTGCCATCAGGTAAAATCTCATCAGCATACACCAATACAAGAAGTCACTTCCATCAAATATTGGTACTACATTATTGATGGACCCGTCCCTTTGATCCTTTTGATCCATTGTGTTCTTAGACCACTTTTCCTTCAAGTTATCAAACTCTTCTGAAGGAACCCACTCTGATACCAATTGAAGAACACAAGCTTATACTGAGAGAGGGGGTGAACAGTATAAGACCACTTTTTACTTTTCTTTTCAAATCAATATTATGCAGTGTATAGATAGCAGTATCAATAGTAGTAATCAAAGCAATGCACAAAACACCATACACAATAGAGACACAGATTTTAACATGGTTCACCCAATGTGGGCTACCTCCATAGAGAAAATATTTCTTCTAAATATTTCTCAAATAATCTCTTTGGAATCCTTCCCAATTACAATGTTTATGGACCTCTGTCCAAAGGAGATGTTGATCCCCTAAATATGGTTTGTGGATCTCTATCCATAGGAGAACTCCTTCTCCTATGCTCTGGCTGGTGATCCTCTAGAAGACACTGCCTCCACTGCACTGACTATGGATCTCTCTCCACTTGAAGACTCTTGTCCTCACTCAGAAGACCTGTCCTCAATGTCCTGGCTGATGGATCTCTATCCACTGGAGACTTTGTCCTCTCTACTCTATCACCTCCAAAGCTCTGTCTCAATACTGTACTAAACATAGTCTAGTCGGTCTAGCACAACTCTGCTCAATATCTTACACTAAACATAGTATATTCGGTCTAGCACAAATCTTCTCAATATATTACACTAAACACAATTCATTGGTCTAGCACAATTCTTAATCTTTACATATATTTGTCTAGCACAATTTACTCAATCTCTACTAAAATAGTTTATTCGATCTAGCACAACTTTTCTCAATATATTGCACTAAACATAGTACATTGTACAAATCTGCTCAATAGGTTCACTCAGAACCTTCTCAAATATCCTCAATAGGTCCACTCAAAACCTTATCAAATCTGCTCAATAGGTCCACTCATAACCTATCCAAATCTGCTCAATAGGTCCACTTAAAACCTGTCCAAATCTGCTCAATAGGTCCACATAGAACTTGTATAAATCTACTTAATAGGTCCACATAGAACTTGTCCAACTCTGCTCAACAAGTCCTCTCTAGGACTTGCTCAAATCTGTATTGCAAGCTTCCATAAAATCTCACACAAAATTAGTCCACAAGCCTTCTTAAAGACTTTTCTCAAATCAGCTTAATAAGTCCACAATAACTTGTCCAATCTCATAGAAGCATAAAGAGAATTGTTAGAGACTCAATATGTTCTATACTCAATACTCAATTACTTTCTCAACTCAATATCATAGAAGCATAAAGAGAATTGTTAGAGACTCAATATGTTCTATTCTCAAAGCTCAATCTCAACTCAAATCAGAATATAGAATAGTTTGTTTCATGGAACTTGAACAACCACTTCATACAACCACTTGACTAGGCTCAATCAACTCTACTCAACCAATCACCTCAAGGAACAACCCTTTCTCACAAACCCTAGTCCAAGCATATATCAACCAACTCAAAATGCTTCCAACAATGTTCAACAACAACTCTCACATAACAATGATACTCATGTTCTTTTCAAATCCTAGTTCAAGTTCTTTGCATAACATCTCACTTCAACAACAATGCTAATAAAACATTCTTCATCTAACAATGATACTCATGATCTTTCCAAACCCTAACTCAGGTTTTTCACACAACCAATGGCTTCAACAACAATGCTAATAAAACAAGGTTTAATCACAACTCTCAATCCATAAAACCTTGAAGCATTAAATCAACCACTTTTGAAAAGGAAACCCTAATCAATTCCTTTTCACTCCAAACTTAATTTTCAATCAAGCCAATCAACCAACTCAATCAAAGAAGAATTTTTCCCATACCTTTTCTTGAAGAGTAGTAGTCCTCACAAATATGCCACACTCACAATTACTTCTTTGTATATCTCAATAAGGGTTAGAGGATATTTTTCTTCAACAAAATATATCACAAGAATAATATCAAAATTACACCTTATCACTCCAACTTAAATAATAATCAATATCCTCACAATAGTCAAAAACCCTTAATTCAAAATAACATACCATCCACAAAGTCTTAACCTTTCAATATTCCACAATAGCAATTTAAGACTTTAAAAATAAAAATAGAATTCTCCTTATAACTCCTAAAGGTAATTCTCAACTACCACACTTTAATATAAAGCAACCTTTCCAAACTTCAACCATAAAGCAACCTTATACCTCCAACTTAGGCTTTAAAACAAAATTAAAATAAAAATGTTACCTTTGCCTTTGGAGAGTTTCGAACTCTCAATGCAGCCCACGCAAACGTCTTTGCCCATGGTGCAAACCACCACACGAGCTACATGCTCATTGGGAAGGAAGAAGCACCTTGTGCTTCAAAACACTATGTCCTCCTTTGCCTTGCAAAAAGTGTGCCTAACAATTGGCGCTAACACACCCACCGAAATGCTTCCGCCATGATTCGAACGTTGTCCTCTTGCACACAAAACGTAAGCTTTGCAGCCCACTTGCCACTAGGCCAAC
The DNA here is from genome assembly GCA_028583015.1 of Wollemia nobilis. Classification (NCBI taxonomy): domain Eukaryota; kingdom Viridiplantae; phylum Streptophyta; class Pinopsida; order Araucariales; family Araucariaceae; genus Wollemia; species Wollemia nobilis. The sequence continues at coordinate 1,379,002 of JAQPPZ010000574.1, read as the reverse complement.
GTGCCTAGTTGGCTCTAGACCTTCCAACACTTTCCCTTTTGTTTCCTTTCGGTGGCAGGATGAACACAAATTTTGCTGCTTTATTCTCATGAGCTCCTTTGATTAAATCGCATGCAATCTAGAATTCGAGCAAGGATAAACTTAATGCCTTTGGGCATAGGTTTAAATATCAAATTTTCTCCTTTGCATTTAAAACGTCGGCGCTTCAAAATGTAATGACATCGACGAGGAATATAACCCTTTGCAACATGCTTCAAATTTCCTTTGGTGTTAAACCCAACCTTTGGGTTTAATAATATATCTTTGGACTTTATAAAACCCATTTTTGCCTTATAAAACATTATAATAAAAATTATAAATGTTTTTATTTGGGTTTTCACCATGGCACTTTTAATATTATAATAACCAATATTATAATATTAATCCTTCGATAAAGTACCTTTAATATTTATTTATAAAATTTAAATTCATGCTGAATTTAAATAATTTATAAAATAAATATTACAACTCCTTTTTAACCTTTATCTTTTGCACTGTTTCACTCGATCTTTTGCCTTCTTCCTGGATATCAAATAACCATCTTTGTCCCCTTTATTTCCTACTGAAATTACTGATGACTTCATCTGGTGACATCAATGACAACTTTGACTTAGGGACTCAAAATGTCCAACATTATTACAATCATAGAAAATCCCCACGCAAGGGTAGGTGTAATCCGTAGGCTTCCTAGATTGACACGAACTGCTTCAAGGAAAATGTAGCCTTCTTATACATGATTAGAGGTATTTGTTACTTTGAATAACAAGACCCTGTTTACCCTATGTTCAAGAAACAACAAGAAGCAATTAAAATCAAAGGATGCCTCTCTTAATGGGGCTTTTAGACAAATCTTTCATATAACATTTCATGAAATCTTGAAATCAATAAAATGCATAAAACATGGCAATATACACTAAATATGATAATTTTCCATCAATAAATATAAAAGAAACATAAATCAATTCATCTAATGTCCTATTTAAACAATTGGAAGCATGAAAAAATAAGAAATATCCACAACTAATCTAGCTACCAAATGACAAGAAATGAAGGAAACAAGTCTTAAACTCCTACTTCTACTGCATAATTATATCTAATTAAACCAATATCGATAAAATACATATAATCTACTAAAAATAAAATGTAAGCTACTATTAAATCCAAGGAAAAATAAAATTAAACCTTGATCGTGGGTCTATGAAGCGGTTGGCACTGTTAGTCGTGGCTGACAGCCACAACTAAGCTATGAATGTCCTTACTCTCAAATGTCGGTCTTAGATCTCCAATTCCCCTTGATGAATTGATGATCAAGGGTCACCACGATGTCCTATGAAATATTTAGCGGTTGAATTGCTCATATCAATGATGGAATGGGCTTAATTGAGTTTCCTTATTCCTCCTAGCCCTCCATAGCCTTCTTGCTTCCAAGTGCCATGTGATCTCCAATTAAGTAGCAAAAGTATTCCTCTCAATGGATACAAGTGAGTATACAATTTTACAGGGCTTCACTGCTTTTCAACTCGAGACTCTTCTAGAGTTTTCCCCAATTTGGAGGGGGGTTTTATAGCATATGGTAAGGCCATGTATTAGCTTCATGGATAAGCCAAGATCAAGAAGGGACAACTGGGACAGTTGGATGGAAACTTCTAGAACTTTTCGCTCTCTAAATACTTAGATCTTCAACTAATTGGCTATTGTAACCAATTTTGGGTCGATCGAGGTCCAACTAATTTTAAATTTTAGTCGTGACTCTAAGTTACGATCATCTCTATTAACCACGGGTATCATTTGCGGCCAACACTGATTAGGCTAAAATTCCTAAATGAGTGGTTAGAACCATTGCTTCACTATGGAATCTGTCCAAGATATTTCATATGGTCTTCTAGCATGTTCCATATGAGTAGTCGCATCAACATGACCTATTTTAGATGTCTATAGATTCCCCTTTTGAGATGCATTGTGAGATAAAACAACACTGAGCAAAAATAGACCTCCTAAAATGATGTCACAGGTTGGATGATGATCAACATTAGATGCCCAAGTCCTACAAAAGGACATGCATCCTAGAATCATTGCTTCCAACTAGATGGAAGGATTAACTTGAAAAAGTTTGCACTCATCATCATACATTCGGGTAGCTTTAGTTCTACTATAGGTTTCTAAGCCTATGTATCTGAAAATAAGAGAGCTATAAACTAAACTATCATATTTGATTTTTTCCCCAGGAAAGGGTAAGCTTATGATAGTCATTGGCAATGATTCATAAGATGAATGTAATTTTGACAAGATCAAGGGATCTTCTATTGAATTTTATTATGATATAATGACTACCCCCTCAAGTGACGATTTGATGAGGGTAATGACAATTAAATGAAGCGACGAGTCACTTGACCACTATGAATGACTTGAACAATTTAATATTTAGCACTTGATACTTGTCTAGGCCTAATCAGCTATGATTACAACTGTTAATAGTAATTGTATATTTCTATCCCGTGGAGCGGTCTAGCCATGAAGGCCTTATTAGGGAATTGAAATGATAAAAATTCCAATTAGGCATGTGTTGAATCATATTTTTTGATGATCTACTAAAAATATCATAGAAGAATTGACATGATTGCTTCATTCCTATGGAGCGGTCCAGCCTCAAAGGCCTTCTTTAGTATTGAAATGAAGCATATCAATTTAGCAATGATGAATTTACCCCAAATTTCCTTATGGTAATTTACTCATATTTTTGGATTGCATGGAGCGCCAGTCGCTACAACCATCAAGTGTATAGGGTAAATAATTGGATACAAGGCACATTTGACTTTTTAATTATGTCTTTTTTTAATTATTTTTAATATTTTTGAACATTCTAATGTGGTGGATATTTTTAATTTGACATTTTGAAACTCCTCATGATGGGATTTTAGAGAATTTATTGTAGGTTGCTAGTCGCACTTGTCTAATGTAGCCAATTTTTCAAATTTCATTAGTCGTAGTTCTGACCTGCAGTCGAAAAACCCTAATTCTATGCCCGTGGGTGTCAGCCATGGTCAAGATCAAAATGGAAAATATATAAGAAAATTTTGTCATTTTTGACATCATTATTTCCAATTGATAGCTTTGCAACCATGAATGCTCTTAGAGATAAGGTACCAAATTTGACACGGAATGCTACTGGAACTCGACCTCACTACCACCTACACTGATCGTAGACCAACTTGGACGCACCAATGCTACTAAGGTAGAAGCGCAAAAACCCTCAGTATTTTAAGTACCAAATAAAATTAAACCTCATTAAGTAATGGGTTAAATTAACATCACTAAACTACCGGTAATGAACCACACCCTAGCTTATGAATAGTCTAGGCTAGATTAGAAGGGGTGGGTTTAATTTTTTTTGTTTTTTATTTGTTTTGGGGCATCTCGAGATGGGAAATGACCTTAAAAATGTCATCTTCCTTAGCCGTGACTAGCAAGCGTGGTCCCCAATTGGCAAATTGGGGGTTGCAACTATCAGTTGCAGTGGGATTCAAATCCCAATGATCATAAAATTAACTACCATCCTGACCGCGGGTCTCAACCGCGGTTCGAAAATATTAGAATTGTTTTTTTAATTATTTCAAATTTTTTAAATTTTAAAAGGAATTAATTAATTTTTTTGACTTTTTGAAGTGCTTTGTCCTTTTCTCCTTTTAGAGCATTTTTCGATGTTTATGTGTTTTTAAAATTTTTGTGATTATGTTTGATGTTTTTAAGTCATTTTTTTATTTTTTTGGTTGATTGTTAATTTTTTTTGCCTTATTATTATGCTTTCGACCAGACTCTCACTACGAAGGTGAGGGAATCGAAGATCCTTTGTAACCTACGCAGTGCTCTGACATAGGTACATCAATATTGGTTCGGGGTCGTGGGATTCAGCTACATCTTGCACGTCCCCACTATTTGGGTTGATCAGGCCTACATGATAGCTTTTGCCCGACATTGGGATGCACAGACCAACACATTTCACCTACCTACCGATGAGATTATTGTGACACTTAAGGATATGTATCATATCTTCTGACTCCGTCTGAATGGTGAGACCATCACATCTTCATAGATAAAGGTGAAGAAGGTAGTTTTTGATTAGATCTTTGACCACCATAGTGATGTAGTACAACAAATTTCATACCACAAAGGAGTCCACATTGAGCATTTATACACTAAGAAAGTCTTCTCTCGGTGAGTAGCCATATTCATGCACTTGATTGTGTAGATCATGTACCCTGATACTTCTAGGGTGAGGTTCCCTTGGAACCTACTGGCTAGGATGTAAGATGTCTTGGTGAGCACCATTCATTAGCCCCTGATCCTGTCTTAGGGGAGTACCTTTTAGCATAGCTCTATAATGAGTTGTATCAGATCACTCAGAGAAGAAGAGTAAGCATTAGTTACAGCTTGCTTCTTCATATCTAGGGGTGGTAGCACATCAATATTGAGCACCCTATAGGACTGCCTCTCAATATTAGAGATATTGAGGAGGAGGATTGCCAGTGATATGCAGTATGTTGGCCCCAAGAGCAAGAGGGCTTCTAGAGTAGGTCTCATGTAGGGGACCTGAGCTACTACATAAAGCAGTTTGCATAACTATAGGCATATTATATTGAGTGGTACCCCTACCTAGACTACCCTCCATGGATTGAGGATGACGAGTACTTACAATGAGTATGCAAAGATAGATGGATCCTTAGACGCAAGTTTTATGTACATGAGTTCTTCTAATTCTTTCATGTCACTAGATATTTTGGTATCAGGTAGGACAACCTAGAGCTACCCACCATATACCTTCGCTTCACTCTAGAGAGGGATCTGACATGGCCTAAGGTGACTTTGCTAGGTGACGAGGATGATAATTTTTAAGATTCAAACCTAGTAGACACAAGGACTACTACTGACTATGAAACCTGGTGGATGACCAGGGTATGGCAGGGCTTGGAGGGCCCCTTGGATAGATCAACATATGGGACTATAGCAGAGGTCATAGAGGGAGTAGAGGTCGATCTGCATGGATTTCAAGCCCATAAGAGGAGTGAGGGAGGATGGGGTAAGTGAGGAGTTGCAGAGGAGGCTCCCAAGACTGAGGAGGAGGATGAGGCCCTCACTGAGAGTGAAGCATCTCTTGATAGTGATATTGTATAGCCTAGGGTTCAGGTTGCTAGTCTACAGACTCAGGTATGTACACTACATATGCATATACTCAGGAGAGATACCTCTATAGATACCTTATAAGCACGAGTTAGTGACCTACAGTTATAGCTCATAGTAGGGTAGTATCAGTGGTGCATCTATGCAAAGGAGAAGACAACTCTCTAGGCATAGATTACCATGGTGGAGATAGATATCTAGAGGATTACTGGGTAGTGCATCCTCCTTTAGTCCCATCTAGATGCTATGACAGTAGAGTTTGACTCACTCAGGGCTACGAGGGTAGACCCATCATATACATAGGTTGTTCTAGTGGTTTTAGCTGCTCCAGTAGTTCTAGTAGTACCAAAATTTATGAACTTGATGGCAGAGATTAGGAGACTACGGGCTCTGGTGTAGCAACACATCAACGATCAATCATCATATGTTGCCTATATCTCTACCTTGAGGGGAGAGATCGAGCTACTGATGTGTGAGGCTCCTGAGAGGTCCATAGATCTAGGATCTTATAGGACTCAGTCTAGGGAGATAGGTCAGTCCTCAACTCACTCCAGTCACAGGGTGCACAGATCTAAGAGGACCTTAAGTTCCAGCTCTATATGAAATCACAGGGAGGGTGGAGACAATGGTGGAGCCTCACAAATTGGGGTTGTAGGCACTGCTTAGTATGGATCTATGACAAATATTGTACCATTTTTTATTGTAAGGTCGAACACCTACATAGTTGTAGCCTGTGGGCATTTTTGATATATGTCGATGTACTCTTTATTTTTGACACACACACACACACACACATATATATATATATTATATTTGAGACTCATTATATGCACAATTTTTATTTGTTTTATGTTTATGAGATACATATGGATGCAATGTTGATGTGTTATATTTATTTTATACTATATGATGTGGTGTATGTATGACGTGCACTAGATAGGTATGTGATGTATAATTAGATGCAGTGATATATATGTGTAGATGTACTACTTATGATGAATGTATATGAATTCAATGTTTTATGTTAGATGCATGTTTAATTTATAGTACTTGTATGCATATAATTTATGATGTTATGACACGATTCATGCCACATATGTACTGCATATTTTTTATTATGATGATTTTCTGTAAATGAACATGTATGCTTTAATCATTTAAAACATAATGTATGAATGCAATATGAATTTAACAATCTACTGGATGACACCACACAATGTATAGTAATCATGAACTGTAATTGATGTATCTTATCATAAGAATTAATCAATTAATCACCCATGTGCACTATGTCATGATATATTATTTCTATCCATAAGCTCTTGCAAGTTAAAAGAATATGCATAACATAGCCAGTGGTTGTCTAAATATCATTCTAACATCCATCCGGTATCTAACCTATATTATGAAAATTATTTAATAAACAAAATATTATAAAGAGAAATTTGGTTCTTGATGATTGCGATGGTTGTTGCTATTTGGTAATTTTTGAGGTTTTCCATAAAAATAAAACACCCTAGTTGACTTATCAGAAGATGTATTAATCACTATACTAGAATTATGAAAAATAAAGTTTTCATTCGAAAAGACCAAGCTATTCATTACCCCTGTGTGTGCAAATGAATATATTAGATAAGGAATAAGCATACCCCAGTACTAGGTGGGATTCATTCATCCCATTGTTGTATTGGGGATCCTCATATTTCTATATGATCCTAGGTTTGGATTTAGTTAGACTAGACCACTAGGTAATCTGGGCCACCTAAAGCTAGATCACTTGTGACTTGCTAGACCTACCCCAATGTTAGGTGGGATTCATTCAGCATATTGATGTATTGGGGATCACCCCATGGATTTTAGTATTGACCATTCTAGGGATTCAAGTTCACCCCCTTATTTTCTTTAATTTATTGGGATACTTGCTCATATATAATGACAAAAATCACTATTTATTTTTTATATACTCTCTTTTTTCTCTCTTTTTTTAAGCAAGGGATTTGATACTGATTTTATTTTATTTTGAATTTGATCTTGATTTGACTTTATTTTGGGATTTCATTTTAGGATTTTGTTCCTTCATTTGTAAGCAAGGGATTTATTTAGGTAAGGGGTAAAATTATCCTTTTGCCAATGATATCTACTCCAGACCACTGCTCCTCACAAAATAAGCAAGTAACAAAACCTTTCGCCTAAGGTGACCCGGACCACTTTTGTAGTTTACATCCTTCCTTACCCTAATTAGGATTGTTTAATTTGTTAATTAGTGATAGAATTATGATATGCTAAGTGCTATCAAAGCTAGACTTTATCTATAAAATCAAAGCAACCTTTCTACCAACTCTTGAGAAGATCACTAGGTATGGTTGAATGACCAAAAAAACCTAGTATATTCTTCATAGCAATAGGAAGGGTTTCCCCTTTTTCGAAGTGATTTGTAGAGTGATTTTTGGGATTCCTGTGGTTGGTGGGTATGGGTGGTTTTAGCCCATGGTATTGTGCCCACGGTATTCTAATACCACATTGTGGTTTAGGGTTGTAAGAGTTTCCTTTATATTGATTGTAATGTCCCATTACGGGCAAGGAGTGAATAATAATATCAAAGGAGGTGTGGCTCTTGTTTGTTGGATTAGCCCATATTGGGTGAACCAGGGTAAATCTCGTGTGTTCTATGTGCATGTATTTTGTGAGTTGTTATTTTCTTCTGAGTTATTTAATTTTTGCATTATTATTCTGGAATAAGTTTGGGTATAATCTCTTCATTTGGTATCAGAGCCAAGTTGTTAGCCATAGAGGGATGCCTTTATTGCTAGGGTTTCATTTCATTTGAAGAGGATCTAGGGTTTCTAGGAGTTAGAGAAAACCTATTCCGGAGTGGGAGTTTTACGCAGAAGGAGCTTGAAGAAAAATGATGGGAAATCAATCAAGGATAGAGATTGAGAAGTTTGATGGAAAAATATTTGAGCTATGGAAGTTAAATATGGAGGATCTGCTCATGGATAGAGATCAGTGGGTTGTTATCTCTAAAACAAAACCTGCCAGTACATCTGATGAAGATTGGGAAAAGTTGAATCGAAAAGCGAGGAGTCTAATTCGACTGTGTCTTGCAGATTCAGTCCTAATCAATGTTTCTGGAGAAGCTACTACAAAGGATCTCTGGGAGAAGTTAGGGGCTCTGTATCAATCTAAGTCCCTGGTGAACAAATTATTCCTCTGGAAGAAACTGTATAATCTCAGGATGAATGAAGGGGATTCAGTAGCAGATCATCTTAATGCATTCAATACGGTGGTAAGTCAACTTACATCTATTGAAATTAAGTTGAGTGAGGAAGATAAATGTATTACTTTGTTATGCTCTTTACCAGATTCATGGGATAACTTGGTTGTAGCAATTGGTAGTACAACTTCATCCACATTGAAGTTTGAAGATGTTGTGGCATCTCTATTATCAGAGGATATGAGGAGAAAATCCATGGAGGGCACATCAAAGGATGCCCTAACAGTGAGAGGGCGTGCCAAGGAAAAATATAAAATGAGATTTGGTGATAGATCTAAGTCTAGAGGTAGATCCAAGTCTCGAGGAAAGTTTGAGAGAAAATGTTGGAAATGTGGTAAGCCTGGACACATGAAGAAGGATTGTAGATCAAAGAATGTTGATTCTAGAAAGAGATCTGATGAATCCACTTCCACAGAGATAAATAAATCCACTGATGAAGGAGGGGATGTATATCTGGCATCTTGCTCCACACGTTCAGATAGAAATGATTGGTTGATCGATACTGGTGCCTCTTTTCATATGACTCCTCATAGGGGGTGGTTCAGTGAATATGAAAGATATGATGGAGGGGAGGTACTATTGGGAGATGATTCACCACTTAGAATCATTGGTCATGGAAGGGTGAAAATATTGTTGCAGGATGGTAGGGTTAAAACCCTCCCAGGTGTGATGCATATTCCTGGCCTTGCTAGAAATTTAATTTCTGTAAGCAAAATGGTTGATGCAGCAATAAACATCAGTTTTAGTAAGGATTCATGCAAAATGGTTCGTGGATCTATGGTGTTAGCAAGAGGAGTTCGGATTGGAACCTTGTATAAGCTATTGGGAAGCACTATGACAAATGAGTGCAATAGCTCAACTATTCCTGAGGCTGAATCAGATAAAAGTTCAACGCTCTGGCATCAAAGAATGGGACATATTGGAGAAAAGGGATTGCGTACCCTATACACGAAAGGTATGGTTCAAGGTATCCCTAATTGCTCAATGTGTTTTTATTTCTGTGAACATTGTATTTATGGCAAGCAGAATCATGTGAGTTTCCCATCTGGTGCTGCAAGATCAAAAGGGGTATTAGATCTGATTCACAGTGATATTTTTGGTCCTGTTCCTATTCCATCTCTTGGAAAATCATGGTACTATGCTTCTTTCATTGATGATTTTTCAAGATATGCATGGATTTATTTTCTTAAAAGTAAATATGAAGTGTTTGATAAGTTTAGAGAATTTAAAGCACTTGTTGAAAATCAAACTGAGAAAAATATTAAGGTGTTGAGGTCTGATAATGGAGGAGAGTATTGTTCAAATAAATTTGAGGATTTTTGTAAGCAATGTGGTATTGCAAGACAGAAGACTACTCCATATACACACCAAAAGAATGGAGTTGTTGAGAGATTGAACAGATCACTAATGGAAAAGGCTAGAAGTATGCTCAGTGGTGTAGGTCTGGCATAGGAATTCTAGGCAGAGGTAGTGAATGCGGCATGTTACTTGTGAAATCGATCTCCTACATCAACATTGCCAGATCAAACTCCATTTGAAGCATGGTTTGGTAAGAAACCCTCTCTTTCACATCTTAGAGTTTTTGGTTGTGATGCATACATGCATATTCCAAAGGAGAAAAGAAGTAAGCTTGATAATAAGGTTGTTAAATGTATCTTTATTGGTTATAAATATGGTGTTAAAGGATATAAAATTTGGAATCCAAAAACTAAAAGTATAGTTTACAGTAGAGATGTGGTGTTTAGAGAAATGAAAAGTGATCACAGGAAGGAAGTAACAGAAGAAGAACCTGAAAAGGTGCAATTTGATCTCATGGAAGAAGAATCCTACTCAGAATAAGAAGAAGAGGATGAACCAGAGGTTCATACACCTGTGGTAAGGAGATCAACATGAGAAAGAAGGCAACCTGATAGGTATAGTCCATCTGCTTTTCCTTCTTCCTTTGTTTTATCTGTTATTGATGAAGATCCTAGAACAGTTAGAGAAGCTGTTAATTCTGAAGAGGTAAACCTTTGGGAAGAAGCCATGAATGAGGAAATGATGGCCCTAAAAAAGAACAAGACATGGGATCTAGTAAAATTACCTGGTGGGAGAAAAGCAATAGGTTGCAAATGGATCTTCAAGAAGAAGCAGAATGTTGAAGGAAAAGTGGAGAAATATAAAGCTCGCCTGGTTGCTAAAGGCTATTCTCAGGTAGAGGGAATTGATTATGGTGAAGTATTTTCTCCTGTTGCAAAGCTAACCTCAATAAGATTTCTTTTATCTGTGGCTGCTGCATTTGATCTTGAAATAGAGCAAATGGATGTAAAAATTGCATTCCTTCATGGGGATTTGGAGGAAGAAATCTATATGAGACAGCCTGAAGGATTCATTGCTGAAGGAAAGGAGGATTTTGTATGTAAGTTAAAGAAATATTTGTACGGACTGAAATAGTCACCTAGAATGTGGTATCAAAAATTTGATACTTATGTCTTAGGACTTGATTTTGTTCGTAGCAATGTTGATCATTGTGTATACTCAAAGAAAATTGGTAATGTACTTGTCATTATTGTTTTGTATGTTGATGATATGTTACTAATTGGAAATAGTAAGGAAATGATCAGGGAAGTGAAGTCTCAGTTAGCATCACAGTTTGACATGAAAGATCTTGGCCCTACAAATTTTATTTTGGGTATGCAAATAAATAGAGATCGTTCAAACAGAAAGTTGTGGCTGAATCAGAAAAAGTATGTTGAGACAGTTTTGAAGAGATTCAGTATGCAGGATTGCAAACCAGTGAAGGTACCTATTCCTTTGGGTGAAAAATTATCTGCTGAACAATGTCCAAAAATAGAAGAAGAGGTAGAAGAAATGTCCCATGTTCCTTATGCTAATGTTGTAGGGAGTTTGATGTATGCCATGGTGTGTACTAGACCAGATATTGCCCATGCAGTGGGAGTTTTGAGCAGATATATGTCTAAACCTGGTAAAGAGCATTGGACTATTGTAAAAAGGGTTTTCAGATATTTGCGTGGTACATCTAATTTTTCAATCTGTTTTGAAGGTACAGGTAAAGAAAATAAATCCTTGGATATAGAAGGTTTTGTTGATGCAGATTGGGCTGGAGATCTTGACAATAGAAGATCTACTAGTGCATATGTATTCAACTTGTTTGGAGGGGCTATTAGTTGGATGAGCAAAAGGTAAACTATTGTTGCTCTTTCAACCACTGAAGCTGAGTACATGGCAGCCACCGATGCAAGTAAGGAAGCAGTATGGCTACAAAGACTATGTGCTGATATTGGGTTCTTTCAAGGAGCTGTGAAGATAAATTGTGATAGCCAAAGTGCTATATTTCTGGAAAAGAACCCTGCTTACCATTCAAGAATGAAGCACATTGATACAAAGTACCACTTCAGTAGGGACATGATTGAACAGAAGAAAGTGTTGCTGGAAAAAGTGGATACCAAGGAAAATGTTGCAGATGCTTTAACCAAGGCAGTTAGCACAGAAAAGTTCATGTTTTGTACAGTTGAAATGGGTCTGGCAAGACCAAGTGGTGGAACTAACATTGATTACAGCCTTTATGCAAAGTATTCAACAAGTGGGAGAATGTTGGATGTGTCTCATCCTTTGCAGAGGAAGTACTGTACAATAGGCCCCTATTTTGGTGGTCCTGCTCACCGGTGAGCGACCTAGGGATCCAAGGTGGGGGCGAAGCCCTCCCAGGGAGGTTTGAGGGGGCGTAGCCCCCCAAAATTTTTCCCTTTTTTTGGAGCGATTTGCGGAGCGGTTTTTGGGATTCCGATGGTTGGTGGGTATGGGTGGTTTTAGCCCATGGTATTGTGCCCACGGTATTCTAATACCACATTGTGGTTTAGGGTTGTAAGAGTTTCCTTTATATTGATTGTAATGTCCCATTACGGGCAAGGAGTGAATAATAATATAAAAGGAGGTGTGGCTCTTGTTTGTTGGATGTAGCCCATATTGGGTGAACCAGGGTAAATCTCGTGTGTTCTATGTGCATGTATTTTGTGAGTTGTTATTTTCTTATGAGTTATTTAATTTTTGCATTATTATTCTAGAATAAGTTTGGGTATAATCTCTTCAATCACAGGGCCTTGAAGACATAGTTAAGCATTTACCTTCAAGACTAGATCAGATAGATCCTTAACGTCCCTCATATAGTTATAAAGAGATGTGTAGCCAACCTTTGGATCCTATTATCATTTCCCAACCATACCCAAACTATTTCCCTATGCATGTCCTCTCGATATATAAAGGAACCTAAGATCCTATTGAGCATATTTTCATGTTTAGGACAACATGTCATGATATTTCTCATGATGACTTGTTGTTGCTAAAAATATTCCCTAAAATTCTTGGAGGTATTGCTCTAGAATGGTACTATCAACTGCCTAAAAACTATGTAAGGAACTTTCAAGAAACAACAGAGATGTTTGTCCATAAATTTAGTTCTTATATAGAGATGCATGTAACCATTAAGGATTTATATAATTTAAAACAAGGTAAAGATGAGAGTTTTGCCAAATTTTTGACTAAGTGGAGATAACTCTTAGGCAAACTACATTTTGCATTACCACATTGTGAAATGTTGGATATATTCATTGGTAATTTGCAAGAACAACTATCTTATGACCTTTCTACTGCCACAGTAACCTACTTTGATCAAGCCATTGATCTAGCTAGGAGGGTAGAATATACTCTCAATAGGAGAAGACAATTTAAGAAGAAATATGAAGATAAGACTCCTAAAAATAAATATAATAATAAGTAAGTAGTGGGTGATGGGATCACTGATAGAAAAAACAAATCAAATGTTAATCTTGCTGAAATCGTAAAGAAATTTGTATTAAAAATCCTTGATAAGCCATCAAAAGAATTTACAAGATTAAATCAACCCTTAACTATGATTTTACCTCAATTATTGGAACAATTCTTGATACGGTTACCTAAGGTAAGACAACTAGATACAATTGTAGTTGGATTTAGGGTTGATTTACATTGTAATTTTTACCAAGTAGATGGAAATTCTACAAATTCTTATAAAAGGTTAAAGCATATGATACAAGACTTAATTGAAAAAGGTAAAATGGAAGTTCAACAATTTCCTGCAAACAATAATACCCAAATTAATACTCAAAAACAAACAAATCAAAATGCAAATCAAAACCTAGATATATTTCAACATCCCTTACCTAAGCATGGTAAATAAGCAGTAAACCAAGTATATCATCATAATGTCCCTCATACAACTCGGTATGTGGGAACCATTAGTAGATTTTTACCACAACAAGGTTTGCAAACTTCCTATGTACCTACTTTATTTGTGGTCACAACTATACCAATACAATATTTTCAATCCTCATCTTCATAAAATACTTAAAGTGAAACAGAAAGTGAAACAGGAAGTGAACTAGATATTGCCTCAAATATTTTTGAGTATGAATCAGATCAAGTTACCCTTGTTATAGATTTATCGGTTCCAGAAGTGTGAGCAAATAGTCGAGCAAAATGCAATTGAATTAATAAAAAATGAACTTAACATTTGCTTAGAAAATACTAAGCATTATATAGTTTACAAATAAACTATATTAGCACAAATAACGCTAATACAACATGTTAGGTAGAGAAGTGTGCTAACAACTAACCTAGGTAGAGAAGTATGAACTAACTACTAATCTAAAATATCTAACCTAAGATATTTTAGATATTAATCTAGATTTACCAGTAGATATTTAGCACAGTAAATATCTCTATGGTAAGTAGTAAAAAGTAAATGTAATAATATATGTAGTATAATGCAATATACTACCTATTTTATCCTAACATCCCCCCTTTATTACATTACTTTGAAATACAAAGTTTACTTCAGAATAGTTCAAATTTGACACGTCCAAGTGCCTTTGTGAAGATATCTACAACTTGTTCGTTAGTGGGAATGTGTTGGAGCTTGATTTTGTGTTTAGGAACCTCATCTCGAATGAAATGACAATCTGTGTCAATGTGCTTTGTACGTTCATGGTGAACTGGATTCTTGACTAAGTTTAAAACACGTCGGTTGTCGTAAAACATATGAATAGGAAGTTTCTTTGGTAGACCCATAGTTGCCAAGATGTGACTTAACCATATCGCTTCACACACAGCTCCACGTGCAACATGATACTCTGCCTCTGTTGAGGATAAAGCAACCACTTGTTGCTTTTTACTATGCCATGAGACAGGACCAGATCCAAGATGAAATATATATCCTGATGTTGACTTTCTATCATCTATAGATCCAGCGTAGTCAGAGTTAGTGTAACTCTGTAAGAAGAATGAGTTATTCTTCTTATACTCTAGACCATATTCTACACTACCTTGAATGTAGTGGAGAACACATTTTGCTACTTTCCAGTGAGAAGTCTTTGGTTCTTGCATGAACCGAGAAAGATAGTTTACAGCAAAAGTAATGTCTAGTCTAGTATTGGTCAGATAGATGAGGCTTCCAATCATCTATTGATATAGCGTGCCATCTACCTATGGTGAGTCATCATACCGTGATAACTGAAGCCCTAATTCCATCGGTGTTGCTTTGGGCTTACAATCAGTCATACGATATTTTTCTACTAAAGTCTTGGCATACTTTTTTTGAGTCACCCTAAGATGATTCTTCTTCTATTCTATCTCAAGGCCAAGACAGTAGTGGAGAAGTCCCAGATATGTCATATCAAATGACTCTTTCAATTCATCCTTCACGACGTTAATCATTATCTCTGAATTACCAGTAATGATCAGATCATCTACATATAATACAAGAATCACTATTTCAGAACTTGTGTTCTTAATATAGATATTTGCATCAGATGGACTTCTCTTGAATCCGTGTTGCAGTAGGTGACTATCCATTTTGATGTACCATGCTCTTGGGGCTTGTTTCAGCCCGTATAATGATTTGACCAATTTGAAAACCTATTGCTCATGGCATTTCTCAGTAAATCCTTGAGGTTGAGTCATGTATACCTCTTATTTTAGGTCACCATTTAGAAAGGCACTTTTTACATCCATCTGATGTAATTTCCATCTGAACTGTGTTGCCATAGCACAAAGAACTCGAATGGTGGTCATCCTTGTAGTGGGTGCAAAGGTTTCCTCATAATCAAGGCCTTCCTTTTGAGCATAGCCCTTCACCACAAGATGGGCCTTATGCTTGTCTATGGTACCATTTGCCTTATATTTGACTTTGTAAACCCATTTGCAACCTATGGGCTTCTTTCCTTTAGGCAAATCGACTAGCTTCCATGTTTTGTTTTTAATGAGGGATTTATGTTCAACATCCATAGCTGCCTTCCACTGAGGTTGACTAAGTGCTTCATCAACTGTAGAAGGTTCATTTTCATCATATGATGACATATAAACCCTCTCCTCATCAACTTCCATATCTTCTCCACTTTCTAAATCTTTATTAACATAAAGCTCTTGAAAATATTCACAAAGATCATCAACTAAAGTAGATGCTTTTGCCTTTCTCTGTCGAGACATGCTTCGTGTCTTTGGATGATTGAGAGTGAGATCTGGTGGTGAAGTGAGTTTGGAATCTCTCATAGTACTAGTATACCATTTTGGAGGCTTTTTCTATTGTTGAGGAGTCCGTGGTTGTTGCTCCTCATCTTCACAGGTATATTGATGTGGTGTTAGGTGTGAAAGCTTCATCAAACACCACATCTCTACTAATGTGAATTTTCTTGGTGAATGGATCTATCAACCGATAGCCTTTTGAAAATTCATCATATCCAAGAAAAATGCACTACAGGGTTTTCTCATCTAACTTCTTTCTTTTCTCCTTAGGTATATGCATAAAAGCCTTACACCCAAATATACGTAGATGAGATATGGAGGGTTTCCTTCCACTCCATGCTTCCTGAGGAGTCATACCTTCAAGATCCCGTGTGGGAGCCCTATTCAAAATATATACTGTAGTTGTCATAGCTTCAGCCTAGTAATTGTGCTCAAGATTTTCTCCTTTAAGCATACATCGTACCATTTCCATAATGGAATGATTTCTTCTCTCAACAACTCCATTTGACTGAGGAGAATAGGTTGTTGTTAACTATCTTTTTATCCCATGTTTCTGCAAAAATGAGGAAAATTATTTTGATGTGTATTCCCCCCTCGATCTGAACGAAGGGTCTTTATGAAACATCCTGATTCTTTCTCAACAAGTTTCTTGAATTGCTGAAAATAGTCAAATGCTTTAGACTTCAACTGCAAGAAGAAGACCCACATTTTCCATGAGTTATCATCCACAAACAATTGAAAATATTGTTTTCCTCCATAACTAGTAGACATAGGACCACACAAATCGGTGTGTACTAACTCCAAAGTTGCCTTAGCTCTGAAAGAGCTAGGTTCAAAGGGTACTTTGTGTTGCTTTCCTACCAAGCAATCTGAGCACACTAGCAAAGTAGATGAAAGGTTAGGAAGTCCTTTCACCATTTGATACTTACTGAGTTCAATTAAATACCCTAAGCTTAGATGCCCAAATCTCTTATGCCATAGAGAAGTGGCCTCTTTTGTTGTTACTACCATTGCAACATGTGGTGAGGTAATTGCATCTAAGGTGAACAAACCATGTTTGTAAGAACCCATTGCTATGTGTTTTCCTCTCTGGGTGATGAAACAACATTTCTTTCCTTGCTCAATTTTGAAGTTGACATTCATGTTATTGTCCAAGATTTTTGGAACTGACAATAGATTATTTGCCAATCTTGGTACATAAAGAATATTTTTGAATCTGACATTTTCCATATGGAAGGGAAACAAAAACATTTCCTTCTCCCTAGACTCGATAGGTCTTATCATCAGCAATGGTTACTGGTCTGCCTTCTCGTGCCTCAAATATCTCAAACCAAGACTTATCGCCAGTCATATGCTTGCTAGCACCTGAATCTATGTACCACACTGTATCCTTGTGAGGGGATTCTGTATGAGTCATGAGCACTTTGTGTGCTCATTCAGAGTCTAAACTAGAATCTTCAGTGGTAACAATATGTCCCTGTTGTTGCTTGTTCTTGTTCTTTGGTTTGCCTTTGCCCTTCTTTTGTCCTTGTTCATTGGGTGGTTTGTTCTTAAACCAACATCTCTTGGTTTCATGAGTGTCCTTATCACAAATTTTACAATACTGCTTCTTCTTCTTAGTTTCTTTGCCTTTACCCTTGTCTTTGTTAGAAGAAGATCCCTTCTATTGATTCCACTTTTTCTTTCCACTTTGTTTGTTTGAGAAAAGTGCATTTTTGGATGCATCATCTCTTTGGAGTTGATTAGCTTCTTTAGTTTGAAGCAAATTTACCAACTCTACAAAAGTCACTGTCCTTCCAAAGACTTGAAGTGAAGTGATCAACATTCTATAGGAGTCTGGAAGAGCCCTCAAAATGATTGAGGTCAGGACATTGTCTTCCACTTTTTCTCCTAAGGCTTGCAGTTTTGTTTTTATATCTACCACTCTGTAGAGGAATAGCTCTACTTGTCTCTCCAGATTTCATATGAAGAGTATGAAGTTGTGTTTGAAGGTTAAGAATTTTTGATTGATTCTTTCCTTCAAATATGGTTGCTAAGGCATTCCATGCCTCCTTACCATTTTTAGCTTCACTTATATGAGGTTGTATGTCATCAGTAATAGCTAGCAAGATCAATAAGGAAAGTCTTTTATCCTTTTTATCATATGTTGTATGATCTGCTCCTAGTGATGTGGGTCTAGAATTAGTGCCATCCACTATACCCCACATCTCCTCTATAGTTAAAATAGCTTTCATCTTAGTTTTCTAGGCAGAATAATTTGAACCTTTAAGCAATTGGCTTTCATTGAGATATTTGTTTATCAGTGCCATGGTGAAGGTTGCAAATTGATGTGACTAAGATGACTTTATCTTGCAGTATACCCTCAAAAGAGTATATGGAAGATCTTAATTTTCTCTTTAAGATATTTAATGGCTCCTACCTAAACACCCTTCAAGAAGGATGAGAAGTTTGAGGAATTTAAACCAAACAAATAGAGCAAATTAAAGGGGTGGTTTTGGAAGACTTTTGATTTTACTCTCTAGGATATTTAATGGCACCTGCCTAAACACCCTTCAAGAAGGATGTAAATTTTGAGGAAATTAAGCCAAACAAAGAGAGTTAATCAAGGTGATTGGATTATGACCTTTGATGGGAAGTGAAAATTGACTTGTTTAACCTGTGCAAGGTGTAGCACGATTTAGTGAAGTTTGGGTTTTTCAAATGCTCTTCAATTTTTATGATTGTTTAATTGCAAAAAACATGATGGTTAGTGCAATAATCAAAAAGAGCAACCCAAATTTTTATCACTATAGGTGTCGGATGCAACCGAAAATGCACCTAGTGTAGCCAATTTTAAGAAAAGGTGTCGAGTACAATCGAGAATGCACCTTATTACTCTGAAATATCCCCCTTTGTCTTACAATTTTGCAAAAAAAGAATAATCACAAATGTGTCCTCTATCCCCCCTTAATTTTTACAAAATTAGAAATCAAGCACTCCTTTCAAGACAAGTCGACACACGACCCGCTTTTGAAAATCTTCCAGACCAGTTGACACACGACTTGGTTTATGTCTTCAACATTCGAAAATAGGTGGAGCATTAGGATCAAAAGGTTCATGAATCCTCATGGGACCATAGCTTCTATCCAACCCCTTCCATGGATCAGTATAGATGATTGAGTGAGGAATTGATCGATGATATTCATGAAGCATATGATGAAAATGAGATCGTGTAGTTTGCCTTCACAATTCGTTCCTCTTCCTGATTATTCTTTGTCTTCAAAGAGCTTTCCTTACCCAAGATTTGATCTTCATGAACTTATGAAAGTTTATGTGAGATTTCAAAAAACAAATATTGAAGATGGCCTTTGGTTTTGCAATAAAATATGGATTTCCTATGTCTCTTTATCTCCAAAAAATTGGGGGAAAACAATAGAAATGAGTTGAGGTATTGCAAAAAAATAGGATTTCTTGAATGATTTTC
This sequence comes from Wollemia nobilis, assembly GCA_028583015.1. Lineage (NCBI taxonomy): Eukaryota > Viridiplantae > Streptophyta > Pinopsida > Araucariales > Araucariaceae > Wollemia > Wollemia nobilis. The sequence goes on along the minus strand of JAQPPZ010000574.1, from coordinate 1,359,494 downwards.
TAAGTTTTAATGCTTAAAATTATGTTTAATGATTAAAAAAATTTATATAGTAAAGCTATTGGAAAAAAAATAAATTTAAAAAGAGGAAAATTGATTTAAATAACCAAATATGGCTAAACTATATAAAAAATATCAAAAAATAAATATTTAAAGCTAAAAAAAACTTTAGAAAAAAAATTATTTCCTTTGCAAAGGAAAGCATGCGTAGGGTCGAACTCAATACCTCACACGCAGGAGCGAAGGCACTTACCATTAAACCAGCAAGGTGGATCGTGAAAGGGCCTTGAGCACTATGGTAGTTATCAAACACGGGGGAGGTAAAATGTTTTAAAAAACACTTGATTATTATGCCACATGTAGGCAGAATAAAGTGGCAAAGGTGTTTAAAAAGGGGAGGTCTCACCTCGTACGTTGATTTCCTTCTAGAAATTGATTGATGCCTTTTTTTCTATTTGCAAATGAATTAGAACCCGCCACCTGTTGATCCATGTGCAATATGCCACGTCAGCTCACCGTTGCTCTAGCCATGTCAACTCACTGCTGCTCTAGCCACATCATCTCATCTCCATCAGATCCATGTCATATATTGGCTCTTTGCTCTGGCCAGTTTAGATCACTACCACATCACTTTAGATCACTGCCATGTTATATCACTACTATGTAAGATCAAATAATTGCTATGTTAGATCAAATAATTGCCATTTTGAATTCCCAAGTGTGTGGGAAGATCAAGGCGAAAAGCATTCTCGGACACCTACTGAAGAATAGTATAAGGCCCATAGTGAATTGGTTTGATTTTGCTATGAGTCTTATCAGTGAAACGCCGCTTGTCAAGATGCAACCAAACTTTATCACCAACCTGAAAAGGATGAGGAATTCGATGTCGATCCATGGCCTTTTTCTGCTGCTGCTGTGTCTTTTGCAAAATCTCAACCACCTTTGATTGAATATTGTGCAAGTGTTGAACAAATGAGTGTGCCTTGTCTTGCTCCTTCTGAATATGTGAAGTGACAGGAGAAGGCAAAGACAAAGGTAACTCATAAGGTGCCAAGGGCTGAAATCCCATACAAAATTCAAAGGGTGAATGACCTGTAGAAGAATGTAGGGCCCTATTATAGGCATGTTCAATATGCATGAGACTCAAGTCGCACTTTGCTGGTGAAGCGTGATGATAGATTTGCAAACTTTGCACAAGTGTACGGTTTACCACTTCAGTCTGCCCATCGGACTGCGGATGATAGGTGGTAGAAAAGTTAAGGGAAACTCCCAAAATATTCCACAAATAACGCCAAAAGTGACCCAAAAAGCGTGAATCACGATCCGAGATAATGCTGGTAGGTAGACCAAAGGAACGCCAAATGATATCAAAGAAAAATTGAGCTAAGTCTGATGTAGAACTTGTCTTGTGGCATGGAATAAACTTAGCCATTTTGCTGAATCTATCAACCACCACGAACACACAATCATGTTGGCGCACTATCATAGGAAAACCACTAACCAAGTCCATGGAAATGCTTTCCCAAGGACGAGAAGGAATGGGAAAAGGCATGCCTAAGCCAAACTTCCTATTATGTGGTTTTGAGCGACAACAAACTGCACACTGTTTGAGAAATCTCAACACATCCCTTTGCATTTTTGGCCAATAGAAAAATCGTTGCAAATGATGAAGTGTTTTATGCTTCCCCAAAGTGACCACCATAAAGTGTAGAATGAGCTTCCTTAAGAAGTGACACTCTAGGCTCACAAGGAACACAAACCTTGTCCAATTTGTAAAGAAGTCCTTCTTTGATGTAGAAATCTTGGAAAGGACGCAAATTGGAAGAAGAAGGCTTACTCACTTGCTCAAATATTTTTCCAAAATCAGGATCTTGAGAATACTCGATTAGGCCAAGTCTGAAATCCCAAGTGTGAAGTGGACATAGCTCGTTAAGGCAAGAGCGGTGGAGGCCTACTCAAACAATCAGCAACGGTATTACTCTTCCCCTTTTTGTACTTGATCACCAAGTGAAATTGTTGGAGGTAAGAGGCCCACTTCATATGTCTTGATTCTTCAATTTTACTTTGAGATTGTAAAAACTTGAGAGGCATATGATCAGTGTGTACTACTGTATATTTTCCAAAAATATAGTGTCTCCAATACTTAATAGCTTGAACTAAAGCATACAACTCCTTGTCATATGTAGAATAGTTCAACTTAGCAGTGAGAAAAAGTTTACGAATGATAAGCAAGCTGGATGACCATTCTGTTTGAGAAGCGACTCCTAAGGCAACTTTAGAGGCATCTGTTTCAATCTCAAAAGGTTGAGAAATATCGAGGTAAAGTTAACACAGAGTCTTGTACACAATTTCTTTTGAGTTTCTCAAAGGCAACTTCTTGGCTTTTCTCCCAATGAAATGGAGTTTTGGACTTAGTGAGAAAATGCAATGGAGCTGCAAGGGTGGAATATTGAGGAATGAAATTGCGATAAAAATTCGCAAGTCCTAGGAAACTCTTCAACTTAGTGAGAGTTGTAGGAGGTGACCACTTAAGTAAAACATCAACTTTTATGGGATCTACCTGAATTCCACTCTCACTAATCACATAGCCAAGGTAAGAAACTGAAGTATTGCCAAAAGAACACTTGGAAGAATTGGCATATAATTGATTCTTCGCAAGAAGATCAAGGGTTTTCTGGATATGCCTAACATGTTCCTCCCAATTTTTTGAGAAAATCAATATATCATCAAGATATATAATGACAAATTTGTCAAGGACTTCACAAAATACATCATTCATCAACCTCATGAAGGTTGCAGGAGCATTAGTAAGACCGAAGGGCATGACCAACCATTCAAAGAGGCCCATCTTCGTCTTGAAAGCTGTCTTCCATGTATCCTAAGCTTGGATACGCACTTGATGATATCCACTTTTGAGATCTATTTTTGAAAAGAACTTAGCTCCTTGAAGCTGATCTAATAAATCATCAATGCGGGGTAAGGGATATCTATTCTTCACAGAAATTCTGTTCAAAGCACGAAAATCAATGCATAAACTCCAAGTGCCATCTTTCTTAAGAACTAACAAAATAGGTGAGGCACAAGCATAAGTACTTTCCTTAATGAAACCCTTAGACAACAAATCTTCTATTTGCTTTTTTATTTCTTCATTTTGCAAAATAGATTGTCTATACATGGGAGCATTGGGAAGAGAAGAACCTGGAATTATTTCAATGCTGTGATTAATTGTGTGAATTGGAGGAAGAGACTTTGGCTCCTGAAATATGTGTGAATAACTTTGCAATATTTTATCCATTTAAGAGTGTTGCTTTGTAATGGATGTAGATGTAGAAGTGTTTTGAGAGCGAATGAAAATTAGAGCAACATCACCACCTTTCTTAATTACTCTTTTTGTTTGCTTGGAACTTAGAATGATATTAGGAGTGTTGGTGCTTTTAATGAGAAAGACCTTACCATATTTTTGAAGTGTGTAGGTTTTTTTGAAAGCATCATAAACAGCTCTCCTATCATACTGAAAAGGTTGTCCAAGCAAAATCCCACAACAATCCATAGGAGTCACATCACAAGTGACTTGATCTATGAAATGTGGGCCAAGTGCAAATTTTAAAGTGCAAGTGTGGGCGATTTCTGAGCCTCTTCCACTATCCTTCCAACCCAAAGAATAAGGTTGAGGATGAGGCTCCATAGGTAACTTCAAACGCTCGACAATGGACCTCGCAATTAGATTTTTCTGCGAGCCATTATCCACTATACAATCAGTTGCAAAGTTGTGAAGTAAGTGGGCTCGAGTGATGAACAAAGCATCACGAGCCCCTTCTGACGAACTTACATTTACTAAGGTAACTTCATTAAGCTTACCTCGTAATTCTGTATATACTCTACTCTCTCCTACAGACTCAAGGGGACCCTTGGAAGCATCCTCCTCTTGAGTAGTAATTACTAAACTCTTCTTTTTGAGCTTAAAGCAATCAACTTTCTCATGCCCTTTCTTCTTACAATAATTGCAGAATTTCTTAGAAGAAGAAGAAGAAGATTTAGAAGAAGAAGAAGAAGGAGTAGAAGCGGAAGGGGAAGGAGAAGAAGGATATGGAGAAGACACATTCTTATTTTGAGAAAATTTCTTCTTTTGTGAGAAAGAATTATTCCCTTTTGATGAGTTTGCAACCACTTGAGTAACAGGTGTGTGGAATGCCTGCGATTGCGCCTTAAACTTGTCCTCCGCAAGCTGTGCATGGTTGAAAAATTGATCCAAAGTTTCCATAGAAACTAACATTAGTTCCCTATACAAATGCTCCAACAAGCCACTTTGAAACTTGAGAATCAAACCTAGAACATCATCCTCCACATTTACAAGTATTCTAAACCTGTTAAACTGGAAAATATATTCTTGTACAGACATATTAGTACCTTGGAGAAAATGAAACCATTTAATAACCAATTCCCTAGAATAATTTGAAGGATAGAAATTGGTCTTAAGACATTGTACAAGCTCATCCCATGTAGTGAGTTCTTGTCCTCGTTTTCATTCCACAAGTACTTTGTCTAATCCAGAAAGTTTTAGCTTAGCATAAGGCACTACATCATCTTCTGAAAGTTGAGAGAAAGCAAACCAAGAACTCATGTCAAGAATCCAACTATTCAAGACATTAGGGTTCCTGGATCCATCATACAATGGAACTTCACAACGAACTCTCAAATGAGAATCATGAGCAGAAGTTGAGGCATTATGCAAAGAAATGTCATTTACCTTCATGGCAAGATTGCCAAGGACTTCTGCCATGGTAGTGTCATTAGCCTTATCTCGCCAAAGTGTTTACAACATGGGCCAATTCTGCCACTTGGGCAGCCAAGTCAAAAGCCATGTGTTCCCGGGTATAAGCCAGAAGTAATGATAAGAAAGCACTAAATCAAGGAAATACAATGCAAATTTCCTTGTTACAATGGAGTGCTGCTTAAAAATGGAAAATTTACTCCTAAGGCTATAAATTTTGAAATTTTTAAACTAATATAAAGTGCAAATTAACATTTATTAATTTAAAAATAACTTAAAAAAATTAAATTGCAATTAATCAAAGATTAATGAATTTAATTAAGTTATTAAAAATTAAATTAATAAAATGAAATTTTTAACATGCAACTTTAAATAGTAAAAAAAATTAAAATTTTACAATAAAATTTACCCTTGAATCTGTTGTTGCAACTGGACTTAAACTGTAGTGCATGAAAATTTTACATGCACCTAAATCTTCCTCTGCACGCTTCCCGAGGCACGAATTTCAGTGCCTATCTTCAGATCGGGCGTGCAAAATTATTACTGCCGAGCCCTAGATCCTGCACCTCTGCACAGGCGTTAGCCCTCGGTCATGTGGTCGGGTTGATCGCCACGAGCGAGAAATGGTAAACACGCCAACCGCGGTAGGTGCGGCAGAATCTTGCCAGACTTCGTCGGACGTGAGCGACAGGTTCTTTGTTCGCTCGACGATGCGACAGCAAGTTGATGTGCGCCTGGACTGCGTAGTCAGACCGAAGTCTGACTACCAGCTGACAGGCACGTCAGGCCCTAAGCATCTGGCGGCTGTCAGTTGGTAGTCCAGGCCGCAGCCCAGTGACTGGCGTCAGCAGCGATCGACAACGACAGTGCGTCGGCATGGCCACTGCGTCTGTCACATCGGCGATAAGGTCGGGCGTCGAGCCCGACATCTGTCGACGGACAGTGCAGGCTATCGCTAGATAGCCATGGCCACAGCTGTTGGCCGTCGGAAGGACAGCCGCTGGCCGTCGGTTGCCGGTCGCCCCCTGTCGCAAACGTGCGGCCGGGTGCTGTCGGGTAACGCCGGTAACCTGCCGAACGCTGCCGAGGCTGCTGAACGTAGCCGAGGCCAGGCCGAAACTGCAACAAAAATAATAAATTGATATATATATATATATATATATATATATATATATATATTTTTTACAATATGCAGCCAAAGCAATATATATTAACAAAATAATATATCAATTTTAAAATAAAAGCTTTCTAATACAATTTAAAAAAAAATTAAAAATTAACCAGGGGGGTTAATTCTGAAATTTTTAAAGCTTAAATTATAAAAATGTGAGCAACCAGCTCCCACCAGTAGCTCTCCTTTCAAGATCCGGTCGACACACGACCAGCGTTTGAAAGGCACCCAGATCTAAGTCGACACACGACCTAGCTTTGGAAGTCCTCCTGGAGCTCTTCAATACTCGAAAATGGGGGGGCAGCAGGGTCAAATGGCTCCCTAATCCTAATTGGACCGTAGCTACGATCCAATCCCTTCCAAGGATCAGTATATGAAGAAATTTGGGGCAAACTTTTCCTATACCTCTTAAGCATAAGCAAAAAGTTGGAACGAGGGGTTTGTCGATGAAGGAACTTCCTTCTCCGAATGGTTTTCAAGCTCCCTTTGGGCTTAAAATGAGTCCTCAATGAGAAAATGTTTCTCATAATAATTCTATCTTCTATCCTATCACCTCACAAGCCCTAGTGCAAACATGAACTAGGCTCTGATACCAATGAAAAGGATTGAAAATCCAACTAAGTGTTCTATTATTTACAAATCAATATATAGGCACTAATGGCCCAAAATACATAACCAACCCATGAAATCATGGATTTGATTCAATACACTTAACCAAAAGCTACAAAGGTGCAAAAGGAGAATGCACGTAAACTTCTAAGTTAAGATTGCTAACTAGAAGATCCATTTTAGCTATCTTGAAGTACACACTTCCTACTTTGAGTTCACACTTACTAACTAACACTCTAAATGACAACTAGAAGACAACTAGTGCCCACAAGTGCATGTGAGAAGGATACTCACTTACAATATGAATTTGCTAGAAAATAAACTATGCAAACCTAGCTAGGAACTACTAGAGGGGTCATATGAAAGATCTAACATCAATCCTCATCAGTATACCATTTAGGAACCTTCTTCTGAGGAGGTGCTGCTTCTTTCTTAGGTTCATCTTCCTTAAGGTATACAAGTGTGTTATTTGATGTGAAAGTTTCATCAAATACTACATCTCTGCTGATATGTGTTTTCTTGGTTATAGGATCAATCAACCGATATCCTTTTGAATACTCATCATAACCAAGAAATATACATTTTTGAGTTTTCTCATCTAGTTTCCTTCTTTTCTATTTAGGAATATGCATAAAAGCTTGGCATCCAAAAACTTTTAGATGAGAAATTGAGGGTTTCTTACCACTCCAAGCTTCTTGTGGAGTTTTTCCTTGTAGAGCCCTTGTAGGTGCTCTATTTAGTAGGTAAGATGTTGTGTTTATTGCTTCTGCCAGTATTGTTTTTCTAAGTTTGCTCCTTTTAACATACACCGACTCATTTCTACTATGGAGCGATTTTTCCTTTCTGCAACTCCATTTTGCTGTGGTGTATATGCTGTAGTGAGTTGTCTCTTAATCCCATGTTTTTCCAAAAATGCTGAAAATTCCTTGGAAGTGTATTCCCCCCCTCGATCTGAGCGGAGGGTTTTGATGGAACAACTCGTTTCCTTCTCAACTTGTCTCTTGAACTGACGAAAGTAGAGAAGAGCTTTTGACTTGATTGCAAGGAAGGAGACCCATATTTTGCGGGAGTAGTCATCAACAAATAGCTGAAAATACCTCTTTCCACCATGACTGGTTGGGAAAGGACCGCACAGATCTGCGTGGATTAACTCCAAGGGTTTCTTAGAGCGAGAAGAACTTGTCTCAAATGGAACTCGATGTTGTTTCCCTGCTAGACAATCTAAGCATACTGGGAGAACGGATGAAAGCTGAGGAAGCCCTTTGACCATGTCATATTTGCTTAATTCGAGTAAATACCCGGAACTGAGGTGCCCGTATCTTTTATGCCATAAGGAAGTAGCTGTTGTTGTAGTGGCAATGAGGGCAGTATGGGATGTAGAAACTGTATCCAAGATGAATAATCCATGTTTGTAGGAGCCAGTGGCAATGTGTTGGCCTTGGTGACTGATGAAACATCTCTTTTTTCATTTTTCAACTTGAAAAACAACATCCATATTTCTATCTAGCATCTGTGGAACGGATAATAGATTGTTGGCAAGGCCAGGAACATAGAGAACTTTCTCTATGGCACAGTCACCATCAGGGAGAGTGACTGTAACATCTCCTTCACCTTGTACTTGATAGACTTGATTGTCTGCAATAGTGATAGGTTTGCCTTCTCTTGCGTGAAAGGTTTGAAACCAGGACTTGTTCCCAGTCATATGTTTGCTTGCTCCGGAATCAATATACCATACAACATCTGATTTGGAAGAGGCGATATGGGTCATGAGCACCTTGTGTGCTCTTTCGAAGTCATTATCTGAAGATGAATTAGAATCATCTGAATGGGAATCTGCATAAGCAACATGACCCTTTTGTTGTTTGCGATGCTGGGGATATTTTTGCTTCCCCTTGCCTTTCTTATTTTGTGAGGGATCATTCTGTTGTTTGTTTTTGAACCAACACTTGTTGGTATCATGATTGTTCATATCACAGATCTTGCAATATTTATCTCGCTGGAGATTGGGCTTGCCTTTGCCTTTGGAAGAAGACCCTCCCTTCTGCAATTGTCCTTGCTTGTGACCCTTTTGATGGGTGGAAAGAGCAGTGGTAGGTTCCTCATCTTTTTGTACTTGATTGGCTTCTTTAGTTTGAAGCAAATTAACTAATTCAACAAAAGTTAATTTTCTGCCAGAAACATTGAGTGAAGTGATAAAACTTTTGTAAGAGGGTGGGAGTGCCCTCAAAATAACAGATGTCAAAAGATCATCATCTATGGGTTTGCCCATAGTATTGAGTTTAGCTTTCAATTCTGCCACTTTGCAGAGAAACAATTCAACAGTTTCCCCTGAATTCATATTGAGATTGTGAAGTCGGGTTTGTAGGTGAAGGATAGTGGAATTATTCTTTCCTTCATACACAGTAATCAATGCTTCCCAAGCATCTTTACTGGTCGTGGCATCACAAATATGAGGTTGGACCTCATCTGTTATGGCAAGTAACAAAAACATAAGGCCTTTCCTGTCCTGATCATCAAATGTATCTTGATCTGTCCCTGCTGTGGTGGGACGAGAGGTAGTGCCACTGATGACATCCCATAATTTTTCGACTTGAAGAATGGCTTTCATTTTATGCTTCCATGGCACAAAATTGGTGCCTTTGAGCAATTGGGCATCTGAAAGATACTTGTGCACTGTAGCCATTGTTTAGGGTTCCTTATAGCGCCAAATGGTCCCCTTTTCGATATACCGTTGCCAGGCCAGTTATACCTGAATTGAATCAAAACAATACCCGCCCTTACGTGAGGGAGACTATAGGTATTATGAAGATCGAACGGTACGTGGAACATAGGCAGTATTGAAAAGGATTGCTTTGTTGATGGCACCTACCTTAGAAAGACAGGAATCCGCATGCGTGGGGCGTAACTTCCCCTAAACACTTTGGAGTCCAGGACTTTCGTCAGGATTTACGCCTAAACACAATAGCAATGGGGGTAAAAAATTCACTCAAAGAGATGTTAATGACACTTGCCTGAGAATCTTCGGAAGAAGAATAATCAGTTGGAGGTAATTAAGTCAAAAAACAAAACTAGGAGAAAATTAGTGTTGGTGAGAGAACATCAAGTAGATGATCAATGAAGATCCTTGTGCAAAGAGATAACTGCTTTTGGAGAACTTGTGCAACATGTGCTGAGAGAAGTAGTGGATGCTTTGATGTAGATGATTTTTAATTGCAGAAAAAAAATGCAATAATCAAACAAGCATGCTCACAAAGTGCTTCTCACATAGGTGTCGGGTTCAACCGAAAATGCACCCAAATTTGACAAAAGAAGGTGTCGAGTAAAATCGAAAATGCACCTTTGAGTTTCTATCTACGCCTTTTTTTTTAAAGGATTTGAAAATTGGAATTCCCCCCTCTATCTTGTAAGAAGGGAGTGCAAAATAGAGTATATCTCGAAAGTTTCCCAATATGCCTTTTAACAATTGCTTTTGAAAAAAAATAAGCAATTTACATGTCTTAAAATGTGTCACCAAACCTTCTTGGGGCGTCAACAGGACCCTCGGGGCATCAAAATGCCCTCCTCGGGCGTCACAGGGCCCTCGAGGCGTCAACAAGACCCGCGGGGCATCAAAATGCCCTCCTCGGGCGTCATCTTGGCAGCAACTTTAGCAACTCGAAGGGGTTTGAAACCCCAACCACCCCGTGGCAAAAAACTTAAGCAATCATGATCAGAACCATCGCGGCCACTGTGGTGCGTTTGTTTTTCACGGCGACGTATTTTATTTGACCTCCAAATACAACAATTGCAAATGGGAAAAAAAAACGTGCACAACTTTTGAAAAAAAATTTAAATGAAAATTTGGCACAAAGGGGCGGCCATATTACCCAATGTCCTTCACTCTGTCTTCTGTTTTCAGACGTAGGAGTCCGTTATTGCGTCAATGCGTCTCCTACGTGCGAGCGCCTGGGCAATGCGGACCGATTTCCGGGTTTTGAAGGTGGAACGGTACCACAAAGTTTCCTTGCAGCTTGAAAAAACAAGCACTCCAGCCGACCGATTTCCGGCAATGAAAAACGAAACGACGGCAATGAGGTGGACGTGGACGGGCAATCTGCTCCTCTTTGGTGGCGCCGCCTCCTCTACGAAAAACTCCTCCACGCTGTTTGGAGCGCAGAAAAAAATTCCTTCCCGTCTGGTTTGCTTTACCAGAAACGGAGAATCCAACACCGTCGCGAAAGCCTCTTCAAATGGAGAACAGTTCGGCGTCGAAAATTTGGAAAGTAGCGGGATCACGTTGAAAAACGTCTCGAACATAAACACGAGTCCAATCACGCTGCAAATATCGAACAACGATATTTTTGCCTGTGCGCTAGAGTTCGGATTGCAGTCTTCAGCGTCAATGGCTCCTCGAAGAATGCATCGTCTGGTAATGGAGTGAATCTAGTAATGGAGTGCCTGAATAGCACATTGCCCATAACCAAATAAAAATTCACATTGCCCAAAAATCATTCAATGCTCTGATGCCATATTAGAAACTGAATCATTAGTTTACTCTTCATATTCCTGGAAGATATATAAGATTTACATAAACTCCGTTGAGGCAGTTTGAACCAAGCTGGGTGGTTCATAAACTGAATAAAGAAAACTACGTACCACTCCTATAATGCTGTTAACATACTTAATGTAATATAAAATATGCTAAATATTCTAACAAAAGTGTCGTGATATCGCGACAAAAGTAAAAAGGAAGAGTAAGGAGGTGAAAGTGTCGTGATATCACGACATGTAGTGTTTTCGCGGGTATGAACCAAGTAAAGTAGCAAGGAGGCGAAAGTGTCGCGATATCGTGACATGTGTTTTCGTGGGTATGAACCAAGTAAAGCAGCAAGGAGGCGAAAGTGTCACGATATCGCGACATGTTGTGTTTTCACGGGTATAAGCCGAGAAGAAGACAAAGAGGCAGAAGTGTCACGATTTTGCGACAGGTCGCTTTGGCGCAAGCTAAAAATAGAACCCAACCGAAATAAGATATGTAACCATTAACTGAAGTTACATAGCAGTTACAGGGGACGTTACAAAAGAAAATCATGTAGCTAATTTAAGAACAGTCGAAGAAGGAGAAATCTAACAGTCATATAAATAGAATCGAATATGCATGCATGCACAAAAAAGAATACGAACAGTCATGACCAAGAAGACGAACAGTCATGGTAAAGGTATATGTGTCAATTCGTTGCATGTAACGTAATGCCCACTCTATATATACAAAAGGAGTTATTGACAAGTGGCAGATGAGAATATGAAAGAAATAGTTACAATTGACAAGTGGCATATGAGAAATAAAAGGAGTTATAACTGGAGTTTCAAAGCGAAAGGATTGTTATAAAATGAGGTCTATGTGGAGAATTAAACTAGCGGTTGAAAGAGAGCGAAAGCGCTGCTCAAACTAGAGTGAAAGTGCTGCAAGAAGTGGGCTGGAAGAATGCTGTAAGAAAGCGTTAAGCAGAGCCATGAGAGTTGTAAGAGTGGAGTAAGAAGCGCAGAAAGAGGGCTGCCAAAGTGCAGTAAGCAGAGCCATAGGTATGTGCTATGTGAACTGTGGGCAATGTTGAGTGAGCAATAGACCAGTCAGGGTCTTGTAAAAGTGAAGGCATTTATATGTCAATATTCAAATTTCAGAATTGAAGTCCAAGTTGGTGCTTGGAATCAGGGGTTGGTGCTCCTTCCAGATGGTGCTAGTAAATCAGGGGTTGGTGCTCCTTTCTGTTGGTGCAGATAAATCAGGGGTTGGTGCTCCTTCCAATTGGTGCTGGTAAATCAGGGGTTGGTGCTCCTTCTAGTTGGTGTTGGTAAATTGATTATAAAGTTGTTGCTTTGCAAAGGCTGGATTTGGATGGGAGTCCAAACAGTCTATTTTTGAGGAGTAGCCAAAACTGGTGAACCTCGGTACATCTTGTGTTGTGTGTGATGCTCTCTTGTTATATTTGCTTTATGTGGTTTTAAGCTTTCAATGTTTTGGCTTTAAGAGTTGAATTTTTTAAGTTTTAAAGAGCCACACTGATTCACCCCCCCTCTCAGTGTCATTGTGAGATTAACAGTTTTATGTGGTGGACATGATTTATTTGGTGTTTGTGAGAGGGTATTTTTTTTAATAACCGTATGAGTGCAATTTTATCTCTCCTTAACTATGTGTTCATGTTGGTGCCACCAACAATGGGTGTATAGTTTCATGTGCTCCGTGAAATGCTGGTGCACGATTTTTGTTGAAAAATGTACCTATAAATAGGAGAGTTGCATTTTTATTTTTCATTATTACGATTTTATTTTTTTGGAAGATTGAGAAGTGAGTGTGATATGGATGTGGCTGGTGAGTCTAGCGAAGCGGGTGTGGGTGCGGAGGCTGGGGGCTCAGCTGGAGTGGAAGTCGGAGTCCACTACATCAAGGTAAGTGGTTTATAATCTTAGTTTAGGCTTATTTTGTTTTTTTTTGTTTTCTTTCTCGTTTTTTTTTCTTTGTTTGTTTTGCATTTTTTTTTACACACTAAGTGGGGGTTGTAAAAAAAAAATTATTTTTTGAAATGCATGAAGGGGGATGGTGAAACTTTTTTATTTTTTTTTGTGTATTTGAAAATGAATGTTTGAAATATTTTTTTTTTATGTACTTGAAAATGATATGAATGCATGAAATATTTTTGTGTTTTTGTTGTTTTGTTTTTTTTTGTGTGTATTTGAAAATGATATGAGTAGGAGAGCTGCAATTTTATTTTTCATTATTACAGTTTTATTTGTTTTGCAGATTGAGAAGTGAGTGTGATATGGATGTGGCTGGTGAGACTAGTGGAGCGAGTGCATGTGCAGAGGTTGGAGGCTCAATTGGAGTTTAAGTTGGAGTCCACTACACCGAGGTAAGTGCCATATACTCTTAGTTTAGGCTATTTTTTTTTCTGCTTTCTTGTTTTTTTCTTGCTTTGTTTGTTTTGCATTATTTTTTTACACACTAAGTGAGGGTGGTAAAAAGTTTTTTTTTTTTTGAAATGCATGAAGGGGGAAGGTAGAAGTTTTTTTTTTGTGTGTATTTTAAAATGAATGCTTGAAATATTTTTTTTTTTTTGTACTTGAAAATGATATGAATGCTTGAAATGTTTTTGTGTTTTTGTTGTTTTTGATTGTTTTTCTTTGTTTTCTTTTGTGTATTTGAAAATGAGATGAATGCATGAAATGTTTTTGTGTTTTTATTATTATTATTTTAATTTGATAAGAAATACATGAAATATTTTTCTTTTCTTGAAAATGTATGAAGGTGAAAGGTGAAAGATTTACCTTTTTTTTTTATTTGAAAATGAGATAAATGCATAAAATATTTTTGTGTTTTATTTGTTTGAAAATGCATTGATATGAACTTTGTTTTTGACTTCAGGTGAAATTTATTGTTGCTTGACACTGATGGCCCCACACTATATCCAAGGTGTGAAAAGCCCTCATAGATGATGATTGGAAATTGTTGGATACTATGGGATTGGTAGGCTTCGAACAGGTGGAGATGGTCAGGATAGATGAGGAGTATTTGTCTACTTTAGTTGAGATATGGTACCCTAATAGGGGTTCTTTTTAGCTTCTGATAAGGGATTTGACTGCTACCCTAGAGGATGTATTGCATATTCCATGTTTATGTTGAGGATTCACCAGTCAAGGTGGGCCATGACAAGGAGGAGTTATTGAGGCTTATCTATGAAGATGAATAGGATGTGGATTGCAACAAGGGTGGGATCCCTTATCTTTAGCTATATAAGGATGACAAGTTGGGTGCATAGAAAATATTCATCATGTACATAGTAAGCAAAATGTTGTTGCCTAATAGTATGGACTTGTGTTGCACTTAATAGCTAAGCCTCAGGCTTATGCATGGGATCTCACTCTTTTGTGTTAGTTGTACATGGATAGTTTCTTAGCTAGAGGGTCTACCTTGTGATTAGGATCATTCACTTCCTTGTGCTCTCCACTAGCGGACTAGCGAGGAGACTTCTCTAACTCATCCTGTTCATAAAGTATAGGAGTATCAGCTCAAACTATATGGCTTGAATGGTATTGATATCTATTGGTGACCTTGGTGAGGTATAGCTTGGGATGATTATGTTGCACAACTTCAGTGGGTGAGGTGAGGGCACTGGGTGGTTCGTCATCCTGGGTGAGAGATGGATTTTATCCAATTCTTATGGGTTTTGAGATAGTTTAATATGGTATATGGAGTTCCATATTCTCTCAGTATTTACATGTATTGGGGTGACGAGCTTAGTCTTCTAGTTACTCAATATTTTTGGATAGTGGATGAGGTAGTAGATGATGCGATAGTTGATGTTCTCGATGCAGATGATGTAGAGATTACTATAAACTATGATACTTGGTTTGTAGTGAAACCTCCATGAAGTTTGAGCCAAGTGATGGATAATGTGGCTAGTGGGGATGATCATGATGCTAGTGAGCATGTTCCTCAGTGGTAGAAGCATCATCAGGTAGCGGGAGAGAGCGATATGAGATGGATACTCATCTGATAGATGTTGGTTCTAGGATTGGTGTATGTGGAGGTAGATATGGAGGTAGTGGTAGCAATGGTGGGGGTGATGGAGGTGATGAGGGTAGGATACTCCTCCATGCTATAATGAGGAGGAGTGGAGGATTCTCTAGGCTAAGCAGGATAGTTTGGATGAGACTATAAAGTCTCATGTTTCTAAGATTGGTATACTACAGAGTGAGGTGGATTGGCTACAACAATAGAATGATGGTTTAGAAAGAGAGAATTATGGGATGTAGAGTGGGCCTAGAGAAGGTGGGGATGCTACTACGGTTGTAGCTCTATGGGTCAATATATCCCAGTAAGAGGCACATGAGGATCAAGATTTAGTTGTTGCTAGAGGATAGGCTAGGTATGTGGATATGCTTGAGGAAAATATATGCCAACATCACATTCCACTACCTTTACAACCTTCATAGTCAATATCAATCTATAGTAGGCAGAGTGATTCTAGCCTTGGCAGTTTGCCATCTCAAGTTTCTAGCAACCATTCTCTGTTTGGCTCACAGGGATCAACCCAAGGGTCTCATAGGAGTCATGGTGGCACTAGCTAGTAGTGCTTAATTACCTCTTTTTATACTTTTTATTTTTATTTATGAGGCTCAGTGCTATGATGTATATAACCTTTAGGTATTTTTGTACTATGTGATTCATATATATATGGCTTTTATTGTGTTTATTTGTATGTTTGCACTTTTTTCTTTATTATATGTATGAGTGCATATGAGATGGTTTAGTGATAGACTTAATGAATGAGTGATGAATGTCAATGTTCTAATAATTATTTGTGCTATTTAGATGTATGTATGATCAATTTTATTCTTGTCACTTAATCAGGGGCATTAACATGTTGTATTAATAAATGGATTGTATATGTAATAATGTAAATGATAATGGATATTTTGGATAGATGAATGTGGTTGTTTTGCAAAGACTCAAACATCTTAGTGACCTTGATCAAACTCGTTTATGATATCACAAATCTTATGATGCTAAGGTTGTCCTAGTGTTTTCAAATTTCTCAAGGACCAACTATGTGTGCAATGAGTGTTCATTTCTCATCATGATTTAGGCCAAACTAATCAGTTGTAACTTATGCCAATAAGCTAGCTTATCTGAGTATCCATAGATCTGTACAAAAGAAGGTCACTAATGTGACATACATGGCACCACTCATGAGGATACCCCATTGCTAAGCGGGTTTCATTCAACCTATTAATGTAATGAGGATAACCCCTTAGTTTTTGAGACACTAAGAGTCTCATGGATTCAATCCCTTTTTCCTTCTTTTATTGCATTGGTTTTTGGGAATTTTATTTCTAGGTTTGCTCATTCTTGTAATGGAGCAACATGCATTTTTATTTCTTTTTTTGGAAACTTTCCCATTTTGAGAGAGAGCAAGGGGAGTTTTATTTATTTGGGATGCTTTTTAGGATACTTGCTCATTTTGAGGAAGATAAAGGGATTTTCTTTTATGCTTTTGGGATACTTGCTTGATTTGAGGAGGAGCAAGGAATTTTTTTTTGGGGTGAATGTGGAGCTTTTTCTTTTATCAACTTTGTAGCATTCTAGACCATGCATATAATTGGATGAACATGTAAAACATTATACTTATGGAAATAACAACTTTTGACATCGTTATTCCTAAGGTTCATAATGTTTTAATGTGTTTTGATGTGCATGGTCCAAGAGAAAATTTGATTGACCAAGAACAAATTATTGCTTCTAAAGATTGTTTGATTTTGAATTGAGGTTGTTCAAAATACTAGGATTGGTTGAGTGATTGAATTTGTTTGTATTTTTCTTATGGATTTATGTGGTTTGTAAGGTTTTGCAATACTTTCATTGCAAGATTTTGAAAATTAAAAGGTGCATAAAAAATAGTCAATGGCTGCATAATCATTATTGCTAACAATTATACAATATCTATCCTAATTTATTTGAACCCCTTAAAGATCAAAATATTATAAAGAAAGCTGTAATTTTATTACCTTTGATGGATGGGTGATTGATGTTTGATGTAGGGTGCCCCTGATTAAGGCAAAAAGACATAGTAGACCATCAATTACCTAAATTAACCAAATTATCCCTAATATAATGAATTTGCAAGTGCCTAAAATGCATCTATGTAATGTAGGTGGAATGCATTGATGAATGTATGACAATGCTATGAATGTTAATATATTTATATTTTATTTTTTTCTATTATTTTAATCTATGTATATATAATACTTTTAGTTTGTCTCAAGTTGTTCTTGCAAAAGGAGCAATCAAAATATGGGTTTATGTGTATGAAACATTCTAATGTAGTACTCATATTTTTCATCAATGGGCACTATGGGAGGCGCATCTTAAAAATAATCTGAAGTGATAGATAGGACACCATATCCCTCCCTCCCCAAGTCTTCCTCATAGTCATCATCAGAGATGTAATCCTCAAAAATATAATCAATAATGACTATATGCAATGTAATCTCTGAAAAATCCTCATTTAGATAAGGTATAAATTCAGGGTCCAAATACTCATCATCTCTCTACTCATCCTCCTCTTCATACTCAAGAGTGATTCATTTGAATGTATGCTCAAAATAGGAGTTTGAGGTGGATGGCCTATATCCTAGGCCAGAGTGATCATGGAATTCTTTATATTCAGGCTCAATGATATGATGTGCACCATCTAAGGCCAAATCCCTACTAGTTAACCCTATGGAAATATTGCAAAGGAAAATCTAGGTTGGACATATATTCTATACTGGTACAAAACTCTTGTATGGGTTCCTCATTAGGATGAGGTGGATTGGACAAATAATCCACTACCCCATATATAAAATTGATCCTATTTGGTTAGGAACCCACTGTATACACTACACCTATAGCTAAGGGTAGGTCACACAGGTGACTACAATCTCTAACATATTGGATAGGTGGTGTAACTATGACACTCTCAACAATGTACTCACCAATACCTAGATTGGTGAGATGAATTGCAACTTGGGTCAGCTAGGATGTGGATGGTTCAAGTGTTGATGTGGGTGCTTCAATGGTGGCTTGCAACTCAGATGGAGGTGATGGCTCTTATCAGATAGGTGAACCTATTTTTGAGACAATAGACGGTAAGGTTTTAGGTGGATTAGGTTGGTTGGTGGATTTGGCTAGGCTAAAAAGGTTAATGGAGTTTGCGAGGTGGTAGGTGTGGCTAATGAAGTGGGTGGTTGGTTAGCAAGGTGTTCAGGTGTGATGTAAAAATGATATGAATTGTATGAGGGTTGTTTTTTTTTATGCTTTTGGATGTAAAAGTAGGATCCACTATTGGCAAGGCCTCTAGGATGGGTGATTTTTATGATGTATTGTTAGTTGATCCCATCGTGATCACCATTTTTGTAGCCAAAATAACTAGACACAAACAAATTACATGAAATAGAAGAAATAGAAGATTTCCAAAAATATTATTTTTATTGATATTGATACAAGGGAGCCTAAATCTCTCGATTTTACAATGATTTTTGAATTTTCCCAAATGTGTTGGGGGTAATGTTACAAAACTTTTGATATCTCTTATGGATACAATTATTTAATAGGAAAGAGGGGGGCAGTGTTCCAAATATTTGGCAAGCTTGTGTGTCCTTAGCTCCTCAGCTACAACTTCAAAAAGGTGAGTGGGCTTTTGAATATCCAATGAAGGGACAACTCTAGCTTCAAAAATTTTCCAAATACCTATTTCCTACACACATAAAAAGGCAAACATGGGTTTAGTAGCACTTGTATAAATGCATACAAGAATCCTCAAAATAATACTGCATAAAACAAAGAAAAAAAACTAAATGCCTTTCTAAAGTAAAAATTACTGATTGTGTTTGTCATGTTTTTTTTGGCTTTGAGAAACTGCAAACGCATAGTGTGAATTGGTAAACCATGGAAATATGATGGGAAAACCATACAAGTGAGGTTTTTACTATGTAACCATGGATAAGTGATTTTAGATGAATAGTAGAATGCTCTAAAAGTGGGCTCCAAGGCTTCGGATCTCTATTCTCCTCAAGAGGCATGCGAGATCTTGGTCCTATTTTGGTAGCCTCATGGTATGTATACTCAGTCTCCTTTGGTTTGTGGGGTAAATGTGCCTTTATAGGATCCTTAATTTTTTAGAGGGAAATAGGAGGTGGTAAGCCAAGATTACCAAGTGGTAATCCAATGCTGCCACCTAGAGGGGGTAGTTAGAGTGAGTCATTCGGGGTGTCTCACTTAAATGGGGTGATATAGCTACAAGTGGAGTGAGGTGTATGTCCCATGTGAAGGGAAAAATGGGGCATGGGTGTGTGAGATGTGGCAATGGATGTTAGTGAGGTGGCTAGGATACATGTCTAGTGGGTAGATAGGGTATCCTAGGCTAATTTTTCAGATTTAATAAATCTGGAAAATAGATTAATGTGCAGTATTTTATATGCCTAAGTTTTGACTTAGGCATATAACTTTATTATTCAAGATTTGTGATGTAGGGTGCAAATGAGGTTTGTGGATGCCTAGGTTTTGGTGTCTACAGTCACCATACTAATCATTCCAACAAAACCTTATTTTGGTAGAGTGGTGTGCACTAGATTAACCTACTTAGGTAGTACTATTTGATTGATAGGTGTTGTGTTTGTTTCACATGTGGGAAAATGGTCTTCGAAGACTCCTATGTTTTGATTATTTGGGGAAAGAGGATTGTCAATATGAATCTCTTAATTCTTTATCATATCCTGCACTATATTTTTAAAGGAGTAACATGTCTAGATGTCATGATCCCTTTGTCAATGGTAAATATAGTATTGATCATCCCTATAATACTTTGGTTTAGGTTGATTCGGGTCTATTGGATGGATCTAAGGGAGATGTATTACGTGCACCTCACATAATCAATTGAAATTGTATGCTAATAATTTTGGCAAAATAGTGTATTATCATGGTGGAAAACACTGTTGACATTATTTTTATTCTATTGTGGATTGTATTGGACTAGTGGAGGCTGATCCTGGTAATTAGGTTGTGATGGTATGGCTTGATTTGAGGGCCCAAGAACACTCAAAACAACTTGATTTACTAAGTCACCTTTTATTGTGTATTTCCTCCTTTACCATTCTTATTTACTCATTCCAATTTACGGAGCTTAATATAACCTTCCTGGGCCTTAATGTCTACAATGACCTTATTTTGTGCTAGGACATCCTTGAAGGTTCGATACTATTGTAGTTGTAATAGAAGTGAGATTTGCATCGAAAAAATTCTAGTGAATAATCATGTAAGATCTATTATAGTTAAGGTGGAGGGTATATTTATTATTATTGATCTCTATTGATTTCCATAGTCTAGGATTGTGTAGCAGTGTGAACACATAGTCAGCTAAGTGGTTAGGCTAGGTTAGTTTAGTTGTCGGCAAATGATTTTAATGTCGGCATGATTTTTTAATTTGAATATCTCTTCTTCCCCTTATCCCTCCATTCCCTCCTTTATTCCCTCTTCCTCCTTATCACTCCACCTCCTTTCCCCTTATTCCTCCAACCTCCCTTCTTTTCCTCTCCGTCGACTTCCTCCCTTCCCTCTTCATATAAATTAGTGGCTATTTCCTATGTTCTAAGGTTGTTGTAATGGCTCTATGAGATTAATAATTAATAATTTGTTTTATTTAGTTAATTTTTCATATTACCTCCTGATCCGAATTTTATATTTGGTATCAGAGCCTGGTCGAGCATGAATCTCGAGGTCGCACGGGCACGAATCTCGAGGTCGCACGGTGACTAGTTGGCGAGCGTGTTGGGCACGTATCTCGAGGGTGCACCGTGTTCGAGGAGCTGGGCGATCGGATCGAGGAGGTGGCAGAGCGTAGAGCTGGGGCATGGATTTTGAGGCTGCATGATTTTTGAGGTGACACATGGCAGGCGGAGCTGAGAGCTGACTTGGACACGCAGCTCGAGGAGCTGAGGTGGACGTTGACGTGGCGGTAGCTGACACATGGCGGGCACTGGCAGAGTGCTCATGTGGCAGGAGCCAGAAGTTGACGTGGCAAGCCGGGAGCTGATGTGGCGGATCTGACGTGGCGGTCGGGCGTGTGCGATGGTGGCAAAAATTGGTTTGTCCACGTGGTGGAAGCGGATTCGTCTGAAGGAGACACATGGCGGACGCAGATTGGCCGAGGAGCAAGCACAGAGTTGAGGAGCGATTGCCCGAAGGCAATCGACCTTACATGCGCTCGCGCGCATATTAGAAGGCCGTTTTGCCTTCTTCCCACTGCATGTGGGATAAATCCACGATTTTTTTTTTTTTAAAACTACCGCCGATGACAGTATAAGGAACAGCAAGTTCCTTTGGTCTCCAGCTGAAGCGGGTAGCGTAGGTGGTTGAGACGCTTGCTTGCGGAAGAGAGGTCCCGGGGTCGAATCCCGCCGGGGTGAAAAAAAACAAGTTTTTTATTTTTTGTTTTTAATCGCTGAAAGCAAGGTTTAAGAAGGTGGAGGTCGGCATTCTTCTCACCGGAGCCGCGTGGTGCAGCGGCTAGTGCTTGCGGGTAGGAAGCGGAGGTCCTTAGATCGAATCCCGTCGGGGATTTCGTGACAAAAAAAAAATAAGGTTTTTTTATTTAATTTTTCATTATTTTGTTTTTTAATTAAAGTTTTTTAAAAATATTTAATAATTTTTATTTATATTTTTTATTATGTTTTTTTAAAATAAACTTTTATTTAAAAAAAACTAATTTAAAATATATATAGAAAATTGTTAAAAATTTTAAGGGCTTTATTAAAACAAATTTTGGAAAATTGTTTAAAAAAATTAAAAGGGTGAAAAGTTTTTTTTGGCATCATTATTGTAACCCAAAGTGCATGCGGTGTAATTTTGGGTAGATGATTCGGTCATCTGGATGCTATTATGCATTGCTCTCTCTGTTGAGAAGAGAGACTCCTGATTCCTTTGACAGGAAAGTCCAGCAGAGTGGACTTCATACTGTGTTTTGTCAGTTGGAAAACCAAGTGATTGCACATCAGAGAAAACCAGATTCTGGATACGAGGCGGATTCTGAAGATAATATCTTCGGGCAAAGAGTAGTTGAATCCGAGATGGTTGAAATAGTACCTGAAGGACAATCAAGTGACAGTTATACTCCTGCAGTGCTTGAAGTTGAAACGAGTGAGAGCTATACACCTCGCTCTCCTGATTCAGAACCAAAAGAAGCAAGTAGAAGCAGAGGAAAAAGAACCAATGGAGGTGAAACCTGCAATTGAAGAACGAGTTGTTCTCAAAAGGCATCTTGAGCCAGCAACAGCAGCAAAAGAAGTCATTATAATCAGTGACGACGAAGCAGACAACTTCACCTTTCCAGTTTTGGGAAATCCTCAAGAAGAAGAACGCCAAATCAGTGAGCATTTTAAGAAAGCTAGATTTGATTTAAATCAGTGATCTATTTTGTACTTCTTTGTACAGCTTGTTTGAAGTTGAAATAAAATTTGCTTTCTAAAATGGCTTCCAATACTAGTTTACCAATCCCTGAGTTCAATGGTGGTGATTACGAGTATTGGTCAATTAAAATGAAAACTCTGTTGATTGGCAAAGGTCTTTGGGATGTGATTGAAGAGGGATATATCGAACCTTCAGCTGCTGAGTGGGCAGTTTTGAGTGGTGCTGATAAAAGGGCTAGAAAGGAAGCTCAGAAGAATAATTCTTTTGCCCTTTATCACATTCACGCCGCCCTTGATAAAAGTATTTTCCCTAGAATAGCTTCTTTTATAACTGCTGAATCTGCTTGGAATGCTTTAAAAGAAAGTTATAGGGGTAGTGACCAAGTCAAACAAGTTAAACTCCAAACCTTGAAAAGAGAGTTTGAAACTCTTAAAATGCAAGAAAATGAAAAGGTTGGTGATTACTGCATGCGTGTGAAAGCCGTAGTAGATAAGATGGTCACTTTAGGAGAAGATGTAAAGCCTGAAGTTATAGTGAAGAAAGTGTTGAGGACACTTCTTCCTAAGTGGAATTCAGTAGCCATCATTATAGAGGAATCTAAAGACCTAACTTCTCTATCTTTTGAAACCCTCATTGGCTCACTTCTCTCACATGAGGAGAGATTACAGCCAACTCCTTCCACAAGTCATGGAGGAGATGATAAAGCCTTTGCTTCTCAAGAAGGCAGAGGTAGAGGTCATGGCAGAGGAAAGTATAGAGGAAGAGGCAAAAATAATCAGAGAGGTGGAACTCCTAACAGAGGAGGAAATCAGAACAGAGGAGGATTCTCAAACAATAGTGAACAACAACAGAATAGAGGAGGACAACAAAATAGAGGGAAACAATCAGGCAGAGGTAAAGGAGGAGATAAGTCAAAACAATCTTGCTACAATTGTGGCAAACTTGGCCATTATGCTCGTGACTGTTGGACTAAGACTTCACAAGGAGCTAGTAGCAGCCAGAGCAGTCAGTTTGGAAACTTTGGAGAAGAGGAAGAGGCCACAAATCTCTTTCTCTCATATGGTCAGGCAGATCAGAACATGAATGATACATGGATCTTGGACACTGGGTGTTCAAACCATATGAGTGGCAAAGAAGAGCTCTTTGCTACTCTAAATTCCTCCTACAAATCAAGCATCAAATTGGGAGATGATAAATCATTGGCAGTAGAAGGCATTGGAGCTATGGCAGTTCCAACTAAAGAAGGAGTCAAACAAGTAAGTGATATCTATTATACACCCCATCTCCAACATAATCTTTTAAGTGTTGGTCAAATGTTAGAAAAGAACTACAAGTTGCTTTTTGATGAGGGTAAATGCACTATTTTTGATAAAAATAACAATAATAGAATCATTACTCAAGTGCCAATGACAAAGAATAGATTGTTTCCTTTAAAGTTTGGCCAGCCAGGGGGAGATAAGTTAGCAAGTGTTGCTATTTCCAATCCAAGTGTTCTATGGCACTTGAGATATGGCCATTTGAATTCTGCTAGTTTGAAAATGCTAACTTCCCAAGCCATGGTCACCTGGACTTCCTAAAGTTCAGGATAGTAAAGAAGTCTCGTGAAGGGTGTGCTCTTGGGAAGCATGCCAGATCAAAGTTTCCTCATGGACAAGCATGGCGGGCCAGCTATCCACTCCAGCTAGTGCATACCGACATCTGTGGTCCGATGCAGACACAGAGTCTGGGTAACAACTCTTACTTTCTACTCTTTATTGATGATTATACTAGAATGTGCTGGATATATTTTTTGAAACATAAGGATGAAGCATATGAATGCTTTATCGATTTCAAAACAAGAGTTGAAAGTGAGAGTAGATATTTTGTAAAATGTCTTCGATCAGATAGGGGAGGAGAATACTCCTCTAATGAGTTTGTGAATTTTTGTAAGCAACATGGCATTAAGAGGCAGTTCACTGCTGCCTACACTCCACAGCAAAATGGTGTCGCAGAGAGGAAGAATCGCACCATTGTGGAGATGGCAAGGTCTATGCTTCAGACGAAGCATTTGACTAATTCATATTGGGCAGATGCAACCAGGACCAACGTATATATCTTGAACAGAAGTCCTACTTCAAGTTTGGAAGGATAGACACCTTACCAAGCATGGTATGGTAAAAAGCCAAATGTTAAGCATTTCAGAGTGTTTGGCTCGCTGGCCTATTCTCACATTCCTGATGAGCTTAGGAAGAAGCTCGATCCAAAGAGTCAGGCATGTATCTTTGTAGGATACTATGAGAATACAAAAGCTTACAGACTCTATAATCCCCGGACTAGAAAGTTTGTGATTTCCAGGGATGTGATTTTTGATGAAGGGGGAGAATGGGGTAAGCCCCAAATATTCAGTGATGTTGAATCCACTGATGTAGTTTCTCAGTAGGTGCAACAACAGACACCACAGAAAGGAAAGCAGTCTCCTCCCGATCCAGGTTCATCTTCTGATTCCTCTTCTTCACCAAGTCCTTCTCCACAGCGATCCGTACGTTCCTCACCAATGGACATTGATTCTCCATCCAGAGGTAAGAGAACTCTACAGTATCATCCATCATCTCAGATGTTGGATAAAATTTTTTCAAGAAGATACACTAGGAGTCAAGCTAGTGAAATGGATTCTGTTTTACACAGATTAGAAAGTATGCACCTGTATGGTGATGATGTCTCCCAACAGGAACCTAGGGGAGATCAAGTTAACTATGCTTTGTTAACTAGTGCACAACTTGAACCTTCTAGTTATGAGAAGGCATGTACTCAAAAAATTTGGCAAGATGCCATGAAAGAGGAGATAACCTCTATAAAAAACAACGACACTTGGGAGCTGGTTAAGCTTCCTAAAGGCAAGAAATGTGTTGGATGTAAGTGGGTCTACAAGACCAAGTTTAATGCTGATGGTAGCATTGAAAGGCACAAGGCGAGACTAGTTGCAAAGGGATTCACTCAAAAATATGGAGTTGATTATGAAGAGACTTTTGCTCCTGTAGCCAGACAGGAGACTATTAGAACAGTTCTTGCCTTAGCTGCAAATAAGGGATGGAAAGTCCAACACATGGATGTGAAAAGTGCATTTCTAAATGGTTACTTGACAGAAGAAGTGTATGTTGAGCAACCACAAGGATTTGAAGAGAAAGACAAGGAACATCTTGTTTACAAACTGAAGAAGGCACTTTATGGCCTCAAGCAAGCACCACGAGCTTGGTACTCACGCATTGATGGGTACTTCAAAGAATTTGGGTTCACCAAAAGTAGAAATGAACCCACCCTTTACTACCTACAGCAAGGAAATGACATCCTCATAGTTTGCTTGTATGTGGATGATCTCATATTCATGGGTAGTAATGAAAAACTGAATATGAAGTTCAAACACTCCATGATGGAGCAGTTTGAGATGAAGGATCTTGGCTTAATGCACTACTTCCTTGGAATGGAGGTTCATCGATCAGATACAGGGATCTTCATCTGTCAACATAAGTATGCTCGGGACATGCTTAAGAAGTTTGCTATGGAGCATTGCAAACCAGTTTGCAACTCCAGCTTGGACATGGGATCCAATTAAGCAAAGATGATGGAGCATCAAAAGTTGACGTGACCACTTTCAGAAGCATGGTTGGGAGTTTGATGTTTCTCGCCAACACCAGACCTGATATTCAGTATGTTGTTTCTCTTGTCTCTCGATTTATGTCTAACCCTTCTGAGTTGCATTTGCAGGCAGCTAAGAGAATTCTCAGATATGTAAAGGGTACATGGGATTTTGGAATCCATTACCATAAATGTAACACTATCAAGCTTGTAGGCTTCAGTGATAGTGATTGGGGTAGCAACATTGATGACAAAAAATCAACCTCAGGGAACTTTTTTAGTCTGGGATCGGGACTAATAACTTGGAGTTCCAAGAAGCAGATAGTAGTAGCACTATCTTCAACAGAAGTCGAGTATATAGCGGTCACTCATGCTAGTACTCAAGCTCTATGGCTACGAAAGGTATTAGAAGAAATTGGAGAGCAGCAAAGTGGTCCAACAAGGATATTCTATGACAACATTAGTGCCATTCAGTTGGCATACAATCCTGTCCACCATAGTAGATCAAAGCATTTTGATATGAAGTACCACTTCATCAGAGATATGGTGGAAACTGAAACTGTTGAGCTTCACTATTGCCACACTTTGGAGAATGTTGCGGACATCTTCACCAAGGCGCCGGCTAAAGCTCAATTTGTAAAGCTGAGAGACTGTCTTGTCAGTCCTCTCACCTTTAAGGGGGAGAATGTAGCAGTGTGAACACATAGTCAGCTAAGTGGTTAGGCTAGGTTAGTTTAATTGTCGGCAAATGTTTTTAATGTCGGCATGATTTTTTAATTTGAATATCTCTTCTTCCCCTTATCCCTCCATTCCCTCCTTTATTCCCTCTTCCTCCTTATCACTCCACCTCCTTTCCCCTTATTCCTCCAACCTCCCTTCTTTTCCTCTCCGCCGACTTCCTCCCTTCCCTCTTCATATAAATTAGTAGCTATATCCTATGTTCTAAGTATTGTTGTAATGGCTCTGTGAGATTATTAATTAATATTGTTTTATTTAGTTAATTTCTCATATTACCTCCTGATCCGAATCTTATAGACTGGATCATATTCAAATTATCTAAGATTATACAAGTCAGTTAGTGTGGCATTTTTTCTAACACTAAATGAAAAGTGTTCTAAGAATGCATTTGCAAGTTTGTCAAAGGAATGGATGCTATGTCGTGGTAGATGATTATACCATTCTAAAGAAGGACCTGTAATAGTTATTAGGAATGTTCTTAGCATGAGGGAATCATCATCCTAAAGATGAAAAAATACATTCTTTAAATGAGTGACATGCTCTTAAGCATCTTCCCTTTGAATTTATCTAATTTTGGCATTTCAAACTGCTCAGGATATGCAGGCGATGGAACAGATGGGTGCAATGATTGGTTGTGAAGCTGATACAAGGTAGATTTTTGGTAACCTATGCTTTAAGTTTGATTCTCTAAGGAATTAATATAGCCTATCAACAACTTATATGCATCCAAAAAAGTATTTCATTCACTTGCCTCTATCCTCAATGAGGAAGCGAAGGTGGTTGGGTGTTGTCAACATGTGCATCCCTATAAGGTAATTTAGGGTATGTGTTGATTGGTTCTTGATATTCTAATTATAGTTTCTCATAAGGGTCATACTCATCTAGATAAGTATATGGTATATTTTGTTAAGGCAATTTGTGCCTTTGAGGATGTATGGGTGGCTGATTTGGTCATGCACAAGGTAGACAAGTTTGGTATGGCTGTGGTGGAAGGTTTTGATATTATGCAGGGCACATTATGCATTATTGTAGCCTATGGGTACTAGGTGTAGATATCCTTTCATGCAATACCTTTTGTAACTACTCTTTTTGTACCCTTTTTTGATGCAACCTTTGTAGGTGTGACCATTGTTGGTCCACCCATTGCTAATTTAATTGTTGGTGGTCTAATCGTAGTTGATCCAACTTTTGTTGTTAGTTAGGGTTTGGCCTAGGTTTCTGATGAGTGTGGTTGATTTTATCAGATGTATGGGATATTTTTACCCTTGTAATATGGATGGATTTATATTATCTTTTATCTAATTAGGGTCTACAACCTATTTTATGTGATCCCTAATGGTCACATTGACCTGGTATTTTGATTTAAAAATGAGATCTACGTAATCAGGTGGTGAAAATTTACAACATTCTTGAATAAATTATCTCTCTTGAAACATATTAGGATTTAGATCACCCTTATCGATAACAAATGTGAGGGCTGACATGGGTTATTTACAAGAACAATGGTTAACATATGTATCCTCTTGATAATGTTCTTGATTTATAAATAGATGCTCAATTGGGGAATATTGGTAGTAATCATCTTGGTATGGGATGTATTCTTGTGCTACTTCTAATGGGTCTCTAGGATGATCCAATACATGAATGCATAGGACTTCCCTACTAGGTCCCTTAGTGGGTGGATGATTATTTTTATAGAAATCAAGCAAAGTGTCTAATTTAGGCAAGTATTCTTTTGGATCGTACTCAGGATCTATGGGTGCTTCCCAAATAGGTATTTTCTAAAGGTTAGATTCCCTATATAAGAGATTCAAGTTACGACATGTACCAGGGTGCCAGTTAGGAATGTGAGGTCCTCTATACTATATTGGAGATATTTTATATCTCCTTGTGGGTATTTAGTAGCACTGGATCTCAATTGAGCTTGACTGTGTGTTGTTACCATTGTCTAAACTATGTAAATAGTAAATAAAAAAAGAAGAAAGCATTTTTTTGTATTTTTAAATTTTTTATTTTTATTGATGATTTTTTATATTATTTTATTTTATTTTATTATTATTATTATTATTATTGTGTGTGTGTTTTGGTTTTAAGATCCTATTCCTATGAAAACTAATAGGTAAATGAAATGAAAACTAATGAAAGGTAGTTTGCGCACACCCCCTATCGAGGAATGCAACACAAATGACAAAAATGTCTTCCTAGGATGTTAGATATGGCTGATGGGTATCCTAAGGAAATAATTTACCTCTCAAAAGAGACCATGCTATCTAAGTCCTACTATTTTCCCAATCGAGATTTTTCTTCACACTCGAGTGTTCTTGGACAATATCGACAACTACAATCCACTAATTATTGATCCCTATGGTTAATGGATATATAATCCTAACTTACCCTAGGATGCACCCAAGACTAGGGGAATTTTCAATGATGAAGTATGAAAAACCACCCACGGGGGCTGCTATGGTTTATAAAGGGGCCAATCCACTATGGGAGATGAATGCCCATATCGCATGATTACTATAAGTCATTGGTGATGAAATCCAACTAACTAACTTTATATTGCCTTGTGAGTGTGGGTTCATTTTAAAATTTTTGTAAAAAGAGATAATTCAAAGAGCATATGATGATTTTCACTAATGCAAAATGTATGATTAATATTCAAAAACCTAGATGAATGATCAAACTTTGAGCAGGCAATAAATTAAGTAAGCCAAAATGTAGAAAATAAAGACCATCTCTTATTGAGATGGCCATAGATATAGATAATATCAACCTAAGAAGATCATAGATAGAGATTGTATTGACATGAGATGACTATGGTTTGATTGACTGAAAATTAAAAATTTATGTAGATTTGTTGTAAATGACTTTTTTCTCTATCTTCCTTTATAGAAATAGAATAGAGAAATATTGAGAAACTAACCTTGAAAGCCTTAGCCTACTTTAGATCTAAAATTTTGTTGCTATTTGCTTTTGATCCAAGACCATATCAACCTGATATGGTTGCAGAATAGAGGTCATATTGACCTGATATAGTTACATAGGAGTACCCACAAATGATAAAAACAACAACTCAATAAATTAGGAAAATCTATTTCAAATAGATAGGGACTAGGTCCCACCATGATTTCCATTTGAAAGTAGGAAAATAATTCACCAATAACAATAATAATAAACACATGCATGAATTGAAACACTAGGATAAAAATAGTAAAGATGGATCTTTTATTGATTTATCTTTCTCAAGGCATTACAATAACATTCCCTCTAGGGATTTCACAGATGTGATATAATGATTACAACATGAGGGTTTTATTCCCCTCTAAGTCATCCTAGTGCACTGTGAATGATCTCCTTGCTAACACGGTTTATCTAGGAGCGGTTTTTCCATAACCGCTACTTCTAATCGGATGTAGATCTTAGAATATTTGTCATCATAGAATATTGTTATCTAAACACAAAGAAATACGAAATATATCAAAAGAATATGTAAGGCCCACTGAGTATGGGCTCATATTATATATGATAAATTTTGAAATAGAAAGAAAATTCATGAAATAAATGTAAACTAAATGCAAAAACAAAAAAATTACTTTTCTATGCTAATCTGAAAAGAAAGTTGAAAGAAGTAGGTCTCTAATCGAGATCGTCTTGGGCCGAGATGGTCACTATCCTAAGAATGCATCTTTTTGATACCAAGTCTGGGCAGTGTTTGTGATACCTTGAAGTGTGTTGTCGATGGATTTTTGCACTTTAGGAGTGGCTTGATGGGTTGGATCGATCACTGGTGTGAAGATGCTTGATTATGCAAAGAACGAGAGAGTGAATTCCTATCCTTGATAGTGATATAGAGGTATGATCTCAACAATGAGAGGTATTTGGAGGATTGAAATGGGTAGCACTTCAATGCTTGGAGAATTGAGGATTGAATTTGGTAGCACTTTGTTGCACAAATTCAAAGGTTTTTGAATCTTTAAAACTAAGGGGTGAGTACCAATTTATAGACTTCTCTGGTGGAATCTAATAATGGAAAAAACATCCTACATGAAAAAGCTAAGATACAATCCTTATTAAGAAAAATAGATGCCTATTTATGTAATCTCATGCGATTGATAATTGTATGCATTAATTTCTAATTTTGGCCCATGGATGCACTTAATGTTGACATGCAAAATCATGTGTGGGATTAACTAAAAGTTTTGAATGCTAGTTATTCATGATTTTATTTTTAAACTAGATTTTTGGTGGGCATCTAGGGTTGATATGACCATGGTTTGCGGTCATATAGGGTAAATACAACCATGGTTGGTGATAATCTCGAATCAAGAAGGCCATGGTTGGTGACCATATCAGGTCAAGACAACCACAGTTTTATGGGGAATTATGGTCGTTTAAGTGATGAAAACCACTATTTTAGCCCTAAATCTACCCAATGTGGGTTATGTGGTCTTAAAGGATTCCATTTAGGTAGTATCATTAATATGACATGTTTTAGGTGTTTGAAAATTGTGCCCCAATAACAATAATAATAAGCACATGCATGAACTAAAACACTACAATAAAATAGTAAATATGGATCTTTTATTGATTTATATTTTTGAAGGTGTTATAATAACACCCACTCAAGAAATTTCATAGATGTGATAAAATTATTACAACATCAGGGTTTTATTCCCCTCTAAGTCATCTTGGTGCACTGTGAATGATCTCCTTGCTAACGTAGTTCATCTAGGAGTAGGTTTTCTATGACCACTACTTCTGATCAGATGTGAATCTTAGAATATATTGTTGTAGAATCCTATTATCTGCACACAAAGGAACACAAAATAAATCAAAAGCATATGTAGGACCCACCAAGGTTGGAACCATATTAAATATTATAAAATCTAAAATAGAAATAAAGTAGATGCATAAAATAAATGTAAAGTAAATGCAAAAATTAAAAAAATGTCTATTTTATGCTAAACTAATTTTTTTTGGAAAAACTAGATCTCTGGCTGAGACCGTCTCGGGTCGAGATGGCCTTGTCTGTGGATCATATCGGGTTAAGACAACCACTATTACGAGACTATGTAATTTCGTAACTAGTTTTGGGTGGCATCCAAGATACCCTAGGAGTGTTGTCAATTGATTGTTGCACTGGGAGAGCGACTTGATGGATTGAGATGATCCCTGAAATGAAGATGTTCAATTACATGAAAGATGAAAGCATGAATTTCAATCCTTTGAATTAATATGATAACATGGTATCAGTAGTAGGAGGTTTGGAGGATTAAAATGGGTAGCACTTCGTTGCTTGGAAATTTGGGAATTAAATTTGAAAACATTTCATTGCACAAATTCAAAGATTGAGATCTTTCTATTGAGGGGTGAGTGCCAATTTATAGACTTCTTTGATGGAAGATAAAAATGGTAAAAGAAACCTACATGAAAAAGCAAATATGTATTTCAGATTAATAAAAATAGATGCCTATCTCTAGAATATCATGCGATTGATAATTGTATGCATTTTTTTCTAATTTTAGCCCATGCAGGGCACTTAATGTTGGCATGCAAAATCATGCATGGGATTACCTAATATTTTCAGCTGCCAGTTATGCATGAATTTATTTTTAAACTTGAATTTTTGTGGCCATATCGGGTCGACATAACCATGGTTGGCAATCATCTCAGGTCAATATGACCACAATTTTATGGATAATTATGTCTGTTTAAGTGATGAAAACCACTATTTTAGCCCTGAATCTGCCCAAGGTGGGTTATATGGTCCTAAAGGAGTCCATTTAGGTAGTATTCTAAGGTTATGCATAGTGGTGAATATTCACCACTTGGGCAAATATTAGAATTTTCAAAATTGAAAACTGGCGAATATGAGGACCCTCAACATCGGCCCGTTCGCCTAAAATTTTTAGGACTAATTTTTTATTAGGGTCAATTTGCCATAATATATATCCAAACATAGGCATATTTGTACTCATTGGAAATATCTTTTCAAGCTTGATCTAATGGTGGTATTTTTATGAAGTTATAAGATGATTTAATAGGTCAAAAGTGGCTCCAAATATGACCTTACATTTTAGGGCTTCAAATACCCCAAATTTTGGTATGAAGATGCTCAATTTGATTTGCTTAGGATTCTCCATGATTCACCTTGATTTTGATTAGGATTCACAATTTTTTTACAAGTACATTTTGAGTCCAATCCCTTATGCATAACTCTGTAGTATTCTCAATATGATGTGTTTTAGGTATCTACAGTTAAATACTATGAAAAAAAATAGAATAGGATAAGAATGAGACAAAAATTAGAATAGAACAAAACTAGATTTGCAAGTGAAAATAAAAAAATAAAAATAAAATTATCATTTAGATTTGGAGAGGATGTGATGAACCACGATACATCCTATTGTATATATAATATATGCATTTGAATATCGATGAAGTGTTTATTGGAGGGTTTTCATACAAGTTTGTTTGAAGTTTTTTTCTCATTTCTATATTGTGTTAATCCTTATTTTAGAGTAACAAAATATCTCACATATTGGTACAAGTATATATATATTGGAGATTGAAAAAGTGGAGTTGATGATTTGATTCTCTTTAATCAAATAGTTAGAATTAAATTTTATGGATGAATATATCATATATTATTATTGTAGTTTTCATGACTCATAGTAATGCTTCTCTTGCCATTCTAGAATTTAAAGGAGAATTTTTATTTATTGATGCATATATATAAGGACCTTTCTCATAACCAAGGAAACATGGAGTATAGTAAAAAATTAATATGAGGAACCTACAAACAGGACTATTTTATTAGCCATAAAAAAAATAATGAGGAATCATAAAGGAAACATGTGTTAGCTTTGTGTCACATATAAGCAACTCTTGATACAAGCATTTTTCTAAGAATTACAAGTTTCAAAACAATGAAAGGAACTTGGAAAAATTTGAAGATAATTTATCAAGGATATATTCAAGGGAATTAATAAAGTTATAAAGAGATTATATGATATTGAAATAGGAATGATACAAAGGATGGAGGAAAAATTATGAGGGATAATTTTCACAGGATTTTCCAAACTATTGAACTTGTTTTAGACATATTTCACTCATTCAAACTCAGATTGAGCTCAAATTTTTAGGTTAGATGTAAGAAAAACCCTAGAACATCTCAACCAATTTTTAGATAATTTGGAGAAACACATATCCTATAAAATTCCTATATGTGAACGAGATTTTTGGCAAGCAACTATGCAAGGGTTTCATCTGGGTTAAGTGCAAGCAACTCCACAGGTTGGTTTTCAGGGCCTTCGAGCCATAGAGACCAATAGTTATGTGGTTTCTACTCAATATTTTAGTAGTAAATATTGTATGGGATCCAATATGTATTAGAAACATGTCTTTCAATAGATCTTCATGTTGTTAAATTGAGTGACAACGACTTCCAATTTGCTGCACAAAAGAAAAGTGAAACCCATTCCTTTCCATGGTATCTAGGGCATGGATTAAAGAGATGACAAAACAAGTTTCAAGTATCTTATCAAAAAATGGCTCATATATCACGTGAATCTAGTGCTAAGGTGCAGAAAAAAAATAAATCTACTATGGAAACCCTTATAAAGGGTAAGAATTTTAGAGAATCAGCCCCAAAAATGAATTTTAGGGATGGCCTCCATGGTGGATAGCCTCAACCTAATGTTAATATTAATATTAGGGCTTCTTATAAAGCTATAAGAATACCTAAGATTGATCCTAGGAAAACAGAGTCAAAATGTCTTAAAGTAGCTGATGGAACTCCTATTTTTAATCTTGATATGGGCAACATTCAGACTGGTATTGAAGATCTGGAAAAAAGTGGACTAATTTGTCGTTTTATGGGCTTTCATCCGAGCCTATATGATTTCAAAGTCTAGGATGAAAAAATCTAGAAAAATAAAGGTGAGTTACAAATATCTATTTATCCAAATAGTTATTTTCTTGTTTTATTTGCTAATAATGAAGATAGAGAGAAACATTTTCAAGGGGGTCCCTGGTTCTTTGTAAGGGTAGGGCTTTTCATGAAGCCCTGACATACTAAATTTAGAGTAGAAGAAGATATACCTTCTATGGGTCCCGTGTGGGTTAGACTCTTTGGAATCCCAATTTAATTCTAGAATTCTATTGTTTTTTATTCAATTGGAAACTCTTTAGGAACATTTATGATGACTACTAATTGTACTAAAAAATTTAAACATATTATTTATGCTCGAATTTGTGTTTTAAAGATCACTTTACAATTTGGGGAGGACACTTGGGAGCAAGTAGTGGACTATGAGAACATTCATTTTTGTTGTAGAATTTGCCATGAATATGGTCATTTGGCTAGTGTTTGTCCAAATAAAATTCCATATCAAAATAAAGAAGATATAAATTCAGCATGTTTCCAAATTCCCAAGAAGAAGAACACTAAAAAAAACCAGTTATGAAGGATCAATCAAAGTTATCTGCTAATATGTTTGATATTATTTCCACAAATAAGGTCCTAAGTGAGGAATAGGAAATAATGGAAACATAAATCTTAGAAAAACTATTTGAATATAAAGAAAATAAACTCGAAGACAAAAAAATAATAAAAGGTTTTCAACAGAAAAATGGATAAAATATTCACAACAAAAACAATCTTTTAAATATTAAAACTTCAAATAATAGATGTCCCAATATAGACTCTATTGAACCTTATGGTAACATTTTAACTATGTACAAGAATTCTTAAAGCCTATAAGGCATCTCAGATTCAATTGGAGTAAGTCAAGAAACAAGGAAAAAAAACTAAATATGGATTCTAATAAAAAGGCAAGTCGCAAGACTAATCAATATCATATGGTAAAAGAAGGTGAAAAGCTTGTAGAGGAAGGTAATATTAATGTTCTTTCCAACTTTTTTAGCCTTGGTATTAATGAATATCATCACTTAGAATATTAGAGGACTCAAAGGGAGTCTTTAAAAAAAAAATGAAATTAGAAGAATGATTCAGATTAATCATCCACATCTTGTTTTCCTTCAAGAAATGAAGATGTCAATAGAAGATATGGAATCAATTGCTAGTAAAATTTGGCCAACTAGAAAAGTTGTTTCCCTCAGTTCCCAGTGGAATTTCGGTGGCATTTCTTACCTTTGGGACCCAAAATAGGTAGTTATTCAACATATGGTTGGTAGTTGGGGTCTTTTAGCTATAGCTATTCAAATAAGATATTCCAACTAAATAATGCCCTGCATTACTATTTATGCTTCGAATAATGTGGAGGAAGAAAGAACACAGTAGAAGAATATGTTGGACATTTTGAGTCCTCTAAGTCAAAGTTGTCATTGATGTCACCTGATAGAGTTATCACTCATATCAAGAAATTTGACAAGAAATAAAGTCGTCCAAGGTTGTCACTATCATCCAAGAAAAAGCTTCAACAGTGCAAAAGTAAAAGGAAAAAGGCTCCATAATATTTTAATATTATTGGGAGCATAGGTTAAGTGATTGGTTCATAAAAACCCAAGATGGGTTATTGCCAAGGTTAAAAATGAGGTTTAATAATTATTTATAAATTATTTAAATTCACAAGGTGATCTAACTAAAAAGCGTGCACCCATATATTGTATTATATCGTATTCATTCATTCAAAGAATAAAAATGATAAGATTGCATAGATTCAACAAAATAAGTGTTTCTTGTATTAATAATTGCAAACAATCTCGATTACAATCATGCTCCTCTTAGGGTCACCCAAATGATGATACAATTAATACAATGCCAAAGCCCTCAACAAGGTAGGCGCACTAATGTTGCTTTTCAACTAGTCACAAATTGCTCTAGGGTGGAGTTGACCTCTTCTTCACGTTGAGGAAGGAACTTGATGGTTAAATCTCCTTCGAATATGTTTCCTACGATCAAGAAACAACATAAAAGTGTCAAAAAGATAGGAATCCTCTCATGATGAGGCCCTTTTAGGAAAAATGCACAAAGATACCATTAAGAATGTATAATGAAGAAAGCGTGAAAAACACTTCAAAACTATGTTAATTAAATCAAGATTTATAGAATTGCATAAAGGAAGACAACAAATACACTATGCATGGACCAATTATGTGAAATAAAGCATGAAAGTGCATAAAGAATCCATTAATGTCCTATTTTATGCTTAACACAAAGAAACTATTCTAACCTAATTCTACCAGTCATAAATCTGCTAAACTACAATTAAACCATGGAAATAGCTAAACTAAGCTAACTAGCTGGACATAAATAAAAAAGGTAACGTAGTGTGACCTTTGCTACAAACTGCAGCACTGATGAGCAGTCTGCACTATAAACCATGACTGAAAGCTATAGTTAGCAATCTCATAGATTTACCCTCAATTTCAAGGGCAGTGGGCTTGACCTCCTTTTCCAAATTGATGTTCAATGGTCACCTTCAATGTCCTCAAACTGATTTGGTCGTTTATTCATTGTGAAGGGCCTTCATTTACCCGAATATGCACTTATTGGCTCTCCTACACTCCTAAGGCATCCACAATGCAATTCATCATGACTCTTGGCAAGTAGGTAGGGGATAAGTACAATAGCTCTCTCTTAGTATACTCAGTTGAGTGTACAATTCGACAGGTCTTTGCTACTCAAATATCCAATGCTATTTGATAGTTTTCCCTAATTCTAAAGGGTACTTATAGGACTACCCAAGGGCTAGGGATGAATTCATGGAGAAGCCAAGATCAAGAACAGGTGGTTAGGATAGTTGGAATGGAAGCTTCCATCCTGTAACCAACGTCTTCTGGATCAAATGTTCGTTCAAACTGATTTGGCTTGGATGAAGGCCAACTGAACTTCAGTTAAGACTTCAGGTTATAGCTGTAGTCTAGACTATAAACCATAGGTCTCAACCATGGTTCAACTTGTAAACTAGAGGTTTGGGCTGTAGTTCAGACTGATTAGTCCAAGGAGCCCAAATTGAGTGGTTAGAACAACTACTCTATTCTAGATTCTATCCAAGATCTTCCATATGGTCTTGTACCATGTCCATATGACTATTCACCCTTGACATGATGCATTTTAGATGTCTATAGATGCCCCTTTTGATATGTGTTGTGATATCAAACAACACTGAGCAAAAACAGACCTCCTAAAATTATGTTGAAGGTTCTATGATGATCATTAGTTGTATCAATATTAGATACCCCATGTCCTGCAAAAGGATACGCATATAGAATCATTGCTTCCAACTGGGTGAAAGTCTTACATTTGAAAATATTGCACTCACCATCAGGCATTCGGGTAGCATCTGATTCTACAATAGGAGTTAGGACTATATAAC
This sequence comes from Wollemia nobilis, assembly GCA_028583015.1. Classification (NCBI taxonomy): domain Eukaryota; kingdom Viridiplantae; phylum Streptophyta; class Pinopsida; order Araucariales; family Araucariaceae; genus Wollemia; species Wollemia nobilis. The sequence goes on along the minus strand of JAQPPZ010000574.1, from coordinate 1,321,272 downwards.
TGAAAGGAGAAGAGATGCAAATAAATTAGCATATTTGCTATTTATCCCAAGAAAAGGGGTAAGCTTATGATAGTTGTTGACAATGATTCTCAAGGACAAACACAATTTTGACAATATCAAGGGATCTACAATCTCTAAAATCTTTTGCTAATTTTGATTATGATTTGATATTATTACTACCCCCTCAAGCGAGGAGTCGATGATATTAATGACAATGATTAAAGTGATGATGTCACTTGACCACCATGGATGATCTGAATAAATTTAGATTTGAGCATATTAATGCCTTGGGAAGGCCTAGTTCAGCTTTTGATTCCAACTATTAATAGTGATTGCACATTCCTATCCCATGGAGCAATCGGGCTACAATAGTTGTATTAGGGAATATAAATGATACAAATCCAATTAGTTTTATTTTGAATAAAATCATCGATGATTTGCTGAAAATATGTCATAGGAGACATGACATGAAACACCTTGTTCCTGTGGAGCAGTTCGGACTTGAAGGCCTTCTTAGGGATTGAAAAGAAGCATATCAGATCAATGATGACAATTTTTGCCCCAAATGTCCTTATGATAATTTACTCATATTTTTGTATTGCATGGAGTGCAAGTCGTTGCAACCGCAAAGTGTATAGGGTAAATTATTGAATACGAGGTGCATTTGGTGTTTTGAATTATTTGGTTTTTTTTTTTAATTTGATTTTTATTTATTTTTTCATTTTGAACTTGATTTGAGCCTTTTTTCTGATCTTCATTCTATCTTCACTTTTCGACATTTACATTTGATATTTTTATTTAGAAACTTTCCTTTGTGGGGATTTACTTTGGAAAAATATTTTTGGTATATCGATTGAGAATATCGATCCTATGATATCAATATGGGATATCAATCTGGGAATTCGATCTATGATGTCAATCTAGGATATCAATCATGAGGATTGATGTGGGATATCACTTTGGGATATTACTCATTTTATCGTAAGCAAAGGATTCTAAATAGGGAACTAACCTATCCTTTTTCCAACTGCCAATATTTCCCATACCGTCCACACAGAGGGATAAGCAAGAATAACTCTTTTCACTTCAAGATACCCAGTCCTACTTCATAGCTTTCCCCTAGTCCTTTTTAGGATTATTTAATTTTTTTACTAGTGATAGGCTTTTGATATGCTAAGGGTTATACTAAATGAACCTTAGCTACAAAAGCAAAGCAAGCTTTATACCAAATCTTGATAAGACCACTAGGTATGGTTGAGTGACCAGAAAATCCTAGTATATCTCCATAGCAACAAAATAGGTTGTGTTAAAAAACACAATTACTCATATGAATGATGGATCATGATAAATGCAGAGATGCATGATTTAGACACAAACATGGTGTCATTTGCAAGACTGAAAAACACATTGCCTTCTATTATAGAATGCAACGGATGACGGATGACGAATGCCTATATGCAATGCAATAATGCAGCGAATGAATGTGTGAATGCAAAAATGACAATGCAAAATTCAAATTCAAATGCAAATGTTTTTTTTTTGGATTTTATGCTTTACCCATTTTTTTGGATTTTATTGATTTTATAGTTTTTATGGATTTTGAGCCTCATATCTGATCAAACAGTGAGTACATGCCTCTGGAGCCTTTAGATTGACCAAGTGATTTTTTTGCAAAATCCTTGGAGCTTTTTAGGATGATCGAGCGGTTTTAAACAAACCCTCAAAGATTTTGGGGTTTGACCAAAGGGTTTATGGGTACCTTTGGGGCATTTTGGGATGACCAAGCGATCTCTTAAGAATCCTTGGAGCTTTTGGGTTGACCAAGCAGTTTTTTAGAAACTCTTGGTGCCTTTTGATTGACCAAAATACTCATAGACGAGCTTAGAGCCTTTTAGGATGATCGAGCAATTATAAGCAAATCCTCGGGGCTTTTAACTGACACGACCAAGCAGTTTCTAGAACCCTTGGAGCATTTTGGGATGATCTAGAGGTTTTAAGAAAACCCTCGAGGCCTTTGACTAACACAACTAAGTGGTTTTAGGAATCCTTGGAGCATTTTGGGAAGGGCATGATGCCCTATATACTCCTAGTGAGTGTGCCATTTGACGATGGTGAGGGAGGTGCAATACATCTAGATTACTCATTTTTCCTTATCAAATATGGCATGGTTTGTGGGAAAGGTAGGCTACCTTAAATACCCCCAACGTGCATGCTATTTACTGAAAAGCAATTAGCTTGTCTAGAAAGAGTGACAAAAATCAACTCCCCCAAGTGAAGATCGGACCTCACTAGTGTGCCTATGCTATGGCACGGGTGAACAAGATAACCATCCTCACGGATCTCATTCTGTTCTACTAGGTCTTTAACGATCCTCTTAAATGACTAGAAAATTTGAATTTCATGTCCATGCGCTCGATGATACACACAAAAGGGACCCCTATCAGTTGACCCAGTATTGGATGCCCTATGCTTGACTTCGGGCAATATGAATGCATGTGCCTCGTGTAACTTTTGAAAAAAATTTAGAGTAGTCATATAAAATGAAACTACTTGTTGCATTGACCTATTGGACTTACGAGGCAACTGACGACTCCGAGGTCACTCTTGAGGAGGTGTGACCCCAAAATTTGCATGTTGGGGTATTATGAGAGAACCATCTACATGATAAACCCCATTATCTATCAATTTTTGCACCACTCTCTTAAACTCATAATAATATCAAATGCCATGACCCTCTATTTGATGTTAGAGATAGTAATGATGCTCCATGTAACCCGTAGGTTTAAATTTATTTGGGTTTAGAGGGATGATATTAGGCAAGGTGATGACCTTAGCCTCTTGTAGCTTCTGAAAGATATTAGACATAGACTCTTGTAACAGAGTCCCACCATTTTGTGACTATTTTGGGCTCTTGCCCCTCATTGTTTTTCTTTGAGAATCCAATGGTTGGTTTGGACGCATGGGCTTTTGCTTTCACCGAGGCTTTTCCTTTACTTGCACAGGAAGTGATTCATCCTTAGGAAAGGGTTGCTTTTTTAATTCCATATTTTTGATACAGTTCTTGATAAAATGCAACGCCTTATCATGCTCATCCATTCAATGCTCCATCCACTATAGATGGCTTAAGATGGATCATAATACTAACAAAGATTTCATATGCATTTCGAATGAGTGATTTGAAATACCTTTATAATTTGAATGAAATAAAAAAGTGGATGCTATAGATCCATTAGGTAATTATAAATCACTTATTTCCTTCACTTGAGTTGATGTGGAAGTTTCTTGATGACACACTTCATCAGTGCCGTCCACATGCTCATGCCTATGACTCAGCTCAAGCTATTGTTTCACTTTGTTGTTTTGAACTATGTCACTTTTGGTACCCCCAATCTGATGTAAGGAACCTACTTGTTCATGCTCTAGATATGGTGCCATGAGAAATGAGTCAAGAGTGACTAATTTTAAAAAATTTGGCCTCAAAAATGTAAAAACACCACTGGATTGCCCCATATTCGGCTCTATGTGATTAGGAATCACTTGATCATTTGGACTAATGTCGACCATTCCCATAAACTCTTGAGAAGACTCTACAAATTTATGCATCATAGGTAATTCATCAACATATTGAGGTTGTTCTATTTCAGTCGTGATAACTGAACTTTCCTCATGCTCATAAAATATCTCCAGGATAGGATCCACAAGTAGAGACTCAATGAAAATTTGACCTAGATCCTCAGTGGAATCTATGGTGGGTAGCATCATAACTCTGGCCTCTATAAAATCTTCATATTCACCATCATCCTCATGTGAACTATCTGGTGAGACGATGGATGAAAAAGGTGTGATACACTCAGGTGCATCCATATCCATGGTAGGTTCTTCCTCCTTGATAGGAGTGTGAAGATCCTCTAATGATACCTCTAAAGTGGATATGAGCAACTCCGTAAGGGCATTCATCAATATTTCCCTACTAAGTAGTGTCGAGAGTGCAGGGGTTGTAGGTGACTCCATGGGTGACAGTGATGGGGATGGCAACTCCACCACAATATATGAGTCTACATCCACACTTTTGATAGAATCATCTAATTTAACTTGCAGATGCATAAGCGCCTCATAAGTTTCCTACAGATGATCCTTGGGCTTATAATACTTGAAGGGATTTGGATTCAGCTCAACTACATGAACTTCACCTCCATGAGTGTACTTAATGCACTGATGCACTATTGATGGCACACACTCCATGGCTCTTATCCACGGTCTTCCAAGCAACATATTATATTGTCTTGATCCCTCTAAAATGTAACACAATGTAGGAATAATATTTTGTCCCACATTGATGGGGAAGACTATTGTGCCTATTGTAGGGGATTCCACATCGTTAAAGGCTTGCAATATGAAATTTTTTTTCTTGATGTGGGAAGGTGGAATATTGAGATGCTTAAACACTGAGGTGGTGATGATATTAATCAATGATCCTGTATCCACCAAAACTCACTTATATGAAATCTATTGTATACTCACTATAATATGCAATAGAGGATCAGATTCCCTGACAGGGATAGGTTTGAATTCCTATTTATGGAAAGTAATCATAGGTTCCTTATATGGTGGAATAGATTATATATGCCCCAAGGATTGTGATAAATTTTGAGCATTGACACTACTCACCTGTCGAACTTGACTATTCTTGACCTCACACTTACACATGGGATCCCTAGATGTATCTTTCTATTGCTCTTCGATAACCCTAGGCACATATATCTTCCTAAGAGGATGGATATCTACTTGCTTAAGTGGCAACTCTTGATGATTCATTGGGTGCATCGCATTGATCTTTTGTCTAAGCACTCTAGGTATGAGTTTATTTTTGAGAATTACCTCACATGTTTGTTCTTCACATGCTTTCTATTGGTAAATCCTCTCTTCACGCCATTGGATTTCATCCAACATTTGTTGATGTGCTCTCTTTCTCTCTATGGACTCATGATCTAGATGCTTATGTTGACGGTGCACTTCCTCCAATCGGTCTTGGAGTAGTTGCCTCTCATGGGCTGCATAAGACTCATATTCCCTATAGGAATGACTCATGGAGTACGATACACAACTCTCTATCTCAATAGGTAGATACCTAATGACTTGGATTCTCACCATATGTGAAGAAACCCCATGATCTATATGGGTGAACCCCCTGCATGATGAAGGGAGCTCACGATGACTATCAGAATTTCATGCTAGGTGGATTGGATCCTTAGGTGCATGATGAGTACGACACCTAGAAAGGAGGTGTACAAGGTTTGAAATATCCTTAAGAGAACATCGAGAGTGTTTAGAGCCTCTCCATGAACTCTCCGACTCATTAACTCGTAATTGAGCTCTATCATGTCTAGTCGTCATGATGAACCTACTAAATAAGACTCGAGAGGTTTCATCTCTTACTAAAAATTGTGGCCTCAAGGAGGGCCTTATCTTGATGTATTTAAGAAATAAATAAGCATACAAAGTAAACAATGTGATTATCTCCTTTAAATTTTAAAAGTTGAGCCCTGAATTGTTTTATGTGTTTTTTGTATCAGTGTATAAACTCTTATCATGTTTTTCAAAACTTGTTGGATTTTATTCTCATTTTAATGGATTTCACCTGTACGCTCATAGCTCAACAAATTTGCTATGAACTCCAAGTCGCATAATCCAACCTATAATGTATGGTAATGAAGCCCACACATGGTCAGGGAGCATAGGTCTTCCCAGATCCTCACCCATTTTCCCCCAGTCAGCGTTATACTCTCTAAAGAGAATACATACAAATTTTCTAGGGTACGAAAGGTTCTCGAATCCGGTATTGGTCTAGTATCCCAAAGGTTCATGGGATTTGGGCCAATGGATGGAAGTTACGCCCATCATAGTTGAACCCTACTAGTGGTTGGATGTCAAACCCAACTCACTAGTTTTTAAGTTCCAAGTGGTGTGTGTGGTTCCTTTTAAAGTACATAAAAGTAATGCATCATATAACATTCATGCTCATTCTCTAAATGCTATGCAAATGAAAGAACATTTCAAATTTGGAAAATGCAAGCTATTCTAGATGCTCTTTGAGACCATGCACATTATGATGATAATGGCCACTAATTGGGCCTCACAGATGCAAACCAATCACACAAATTCTATCAAGCACACTGGATTCTAGGGAAGATTAAAATTAGAGATCCACTGTTCCTAGCAGCGCCTTTCTAACAACATGAAAGATAAATGCAAACTAAGACCTAATTCATTTCTTTTTCTTTCTTAATTTCTTAATTACATTCCAAATTTGAATTTCTAGAAAAATACAAAGAGATAAAATTACAGAGACTGAGAAGGAGGGCCTACCTCAAGTCCTCATCCAAATGATCTTTATCCCTCTACTATTTGCTGTATTTGTTGGAAACCATAGGTCTAGGCTGTGGTTCTTACTATGGCCCATGGGTTGAACCTACGATTCAATTGTTGGCCCACAACTAGTAGCTGTAGTCTATACCTACAAGTCACAAAAACCAAAAACACACAGTCAAATGCTAGAATTACGGAGTCCCACCATGATCACCTTTTGATCTAACCAAAAAGGTGTGCACCCATCTACTGTATTATATCGTATTCATTAATTCAAAACATAAAAATGACAATATTGCATAGATTCAACAAAATAAATGTTTCTTGTATTAATAATTGCAAAGAATATCCATTATAATCATGCCCCTCTTAGGGTCACCCAAATGATGATACAATTAATACAATGTCAAAGCCCTCAACAGGGTAGGTGCACTAATGTTTCTTTTCAACTAGTCATAAACTACTCTAGGGTGGAGTTGCCCTCTTCTTCACGTTGATGAAGGAACTTGATGGTTGAATATCCTTCGAATCTATTCCGTGCAATCAAGAAACAACATAAAAATGTCAAAAAGATAGGCAGCCTCTCAGGATGAGGCCCTTCTAGGAAAAATGCACAAAGATACCATTAAGCATGTATAATCAAGATAGCATGAAAAGCACTTCTAAACTATGTTAATTGAATCAATATTTATAGAACTGCATAAAGGAAGACAACATATACACTATGCATGAACCTGTTGATAAGCAACACACCCCCACTGAAAAATGAGATTCCATCCTTAGAAAATTCTGAACTTTCATTTTTTGCAGCAGGGACCCTCTTGATCTTTTCAGGTTTTAAATCCATATTTTGCTTGCCTCCTTTTTAAAGTTGTGCTTTTTCTTGCATTCTAGCTGTGTTATCCAAGAATTCACTTTTTACATGCTAGAATCATTCATGCACAAGAAAATCTTGCACCATTACCGAGAAAAATCCAGAAAACAGTTGCAAAATTCACCGAAAAAATCAAACTTTCCATTTTTGGTAGTGTCGCGATATCGCGACAGGTAAGTCAAAATGCGGCTAAGTGGCAGAAAGGTCGCGATTTCGCGACATGTCGCGAAATCGCGACAGTTTTTTGGAGAGAGACGCAGGCTGCATACGGAGGGCGCGATTTTGCGACATGTCGCGAAATCGCGACATGTCGCATTTTCGCGGCAGGAAAGAGAAAATGTGCTGCAGGATGAAAATCGGTTAAGTCAGAAACATGTTCCAAAATCGCGGTCAACGCGGTCAACGCATGCATGTAAGGGAACCGTCGCGATATCGCGACGTGTTCTAAAATCGCGGCTGAAAATCAAGAAAGTTGCCGATGCGCTGGAAGGGTCGCGATTTCGCGACATGTCGCGAAATCGCGACATGTCGCGTTTCGCGGCCGACGAGGGAGGAAGTTGCCGATGCGCTGCGAGGGTCGCGATTTCGCGACATGTTGCGAAATCGCGACATGTCGCAGAATCGCGGCAGGAGAGAGAAAGTCATATTTGACCTGAAAGTGCATTCCGGCGGGAAACAAAAGGCTTCCTGGGGTAGCGACACGTGTCAAAGCGTGAATGGGACAAACAGAAGCCGACATGCAAGCTTATTTTGCGGATTTAATCTGTTTTTAATGTTTTAAGCTTCTGATTTAATTAAAATGCTAATCTAATGCATCTTTTTGTATTTCATGCAGGATTCCACCTGGCACTTACGGGACAACCGGGAAAGACCATAAAGGCAAAGATAAAGTGCGGATTTAGTCAAGGACCGCCATGCTAGGAGAGAAGCTGCCGGTGAGAGCATTCAACGACAAATTTATTGCAGACTTGATAGCATGGAGACCATTTCAACTCAGAGATGGATTTACGGAGATCAAATTGATGGAGAAGTGGTGACTCATCCGGCTCACCAGCAGAATTAACGGAAGCATTTATTTGCAGCTGCGGATGAATGCAAATTGCATTTTATTTTATCTTCTCCATTTATGGCAGTGATCACTACAGCTTTGCAGAAGGGTTAAGTTCTATCCAGACTTTGATTTTTAAATGGATTTTTATTGTAAAACCCGGGTCCTAGGGTTTAAGTGCGATAAGATTTAGGGTTTGAGCAAGATATTTTGGAAAATATCGAGGTCTGTCCGAGTCTATAAATTCAAATTCTAAATGTAATCGCAGGAGGCGGAGACTTAGAAATAAAGGCTTATAAGCAATTTCTTGCAAATTTTGTGAAATCCTTTGTTTCCGGACTTGGAGTTGATGTGCTTTAGCTTTTCCGTGATAGCATGGCCGGGAGCCTAATCTTTTGCGAGTGTGATAAGTGTATTTTCTTTTGTTATCCGTTCCATTTAAAGTTTGTTAGATATATCCTTGTAAATCTGCCATTGTCAAGATTAAATATCTTTGTTAGGCTTCATTTGTTCTATTGTCCGCTAGGGGAAATTACAGATTTCGGTGTAAGTTTGTTCTAATTGCTCTGTCTTCACTGTGCGAGCTAGGCTGCCGGTGAAAGATACCAGTTTTAACCAGCTGCCCCTTGGATTTATAATTTTCTGCTAGATCCGTTTCACTCTGCCTTGTGCTCTTAGTTGAAAGTGATCTTAGACTCGATTGGACACTTTCTTCGGGATTTGTTCGTTGTGAAGTCGATAGCATAGATAAGATTGATAGTTTGGAGTTTACAATTGATGTTTGATAAACTTCTCTTTTCCGCCTTACCCTACCCTCTCTTTGCTTTCCGTGAATGATCCATTTTTATTTTCTTTGTTTGCCTTTTATTTAAATCTGCTGACCCATGAGAGCTAGATCAAAGAATTCAAGTCAAATCTGATTGTCAACAACTTTTGCAACTACTGAACAAGTTCAAGAACCCCCTGTAAGGTAACAGAGCAGTCCATATCGAAATCTATTCCAGAAGTGGAAAAGAGTGAATTGCCATTCGACCCAACTCTGTAACTCGCACCTTGGATAACCAACCAGATCCTAAAGATGAGTGGGATCAGTCCCGTGGGTGTCTCCGAAGCTTTCCTTGCCTTCATCCCTTTTTTTTCCCGGGGTGTGCATGAAAGCCGGACCAACACCTAATTGGCGCTAGAAGGAGGGCTGAACTCAGTTCAAGTATTGTAAGGGAATAACAGCAACATTTGAAGGACCCACAGTGAACTCCGGACAGTTTTATAAATTGTCAGTACAGTTTTATAAATTGTCAGTGCAGTTTTTTAAATTGTCAGTACAGTGTTTTAAATTTCCAAATGCAGAACCTGTTAAGAACTGTAAAGTTGTATGTACTGTATTTTATCCAGAGTCTGGCATTTTAACATTTAAAAGTGGCTCAGTTTCATAAATTTTTAGTACAGTTTTTGAAAGTTGTCAGTACAGTTTTTAAATTGTCAATGCAGTTTTTAAAAGTTGTCAGTGCAGTTTTTGAAATTTCCAGAGAAGGCCTTAAGTTCAGTGGTTTGTTAAGAACAGTTCTATCATCACTTGCAGTTATCCAATTACAAATCAGAACATCACTGTCAGCCAAGTATTAATGGCAAATTGGTTGGGCCCCACCGCTTTGAACATTCCGGGCATAGCCCATGACCTACCCAGAAGTCCAGAAAGGTATCTCCCCAGGTACAAAAATGATGGGACAAGAACTGCAGAAGAACATCTGCTAGCTTTTAAAAATGCTTTAAGATTATTAAATATACAGCATGAAGATGTTGCCTGCAGATTGTTCCCGTTCACTCTCCAGGAGGGAGCTTATGACTGGTTTTTAAACCTCACCAGCAATTCCATTACTAGCTGGGATGATCTAGAGAAAGCTTTTATATCACGGTTCGGTGAAGTGATAGATCCCAACATTTTATATCAGTAATTTTCCAGCATCAAAAAAGAGTCGGGAGAAACTGTCAGGTCTTTCAATATGAGGTTCCAAAGAGCTTACGGTAGAATGACCGGCCATTACATCCCAAATGCAAATCTGGCCTTAGAAATCTACAAGAATGCATTGGATTCGGTGACCTCTATTTTCCTCAAGAGAGACATTAATATCACAACCCTGGCAGGGGCTTATAAAGAAGCCTTAATTCTTGAAAGACAGCTAGGACCTCAAATTCTGAGCAGTCCTTTGATATCCTATGTTACACAGAACATGCCTGTTCCAGACCCCATTCCACATCATGAGTTAATGCCAACATGTCATGCTCTACCCAAGGAGACTCCGTTAACTGTGACATCCACTCAACATGTGCAAAATACAGAGAAAAGTTCTGACAAGTTCAAAGTGCAGGTGCTTGAAGTGAACAGTTGTGATCTGGCACCACCCAATTCTGAAGTTTTTCCTGGTGAGTTAAATTTTCCTGGAAATCAAAGAAATATTGATCTTTCTAGTTCACCCAAAAATAGTACAACCAGGGTTTCAGATTCTTTCACTTTTCTTGAAGAGACAGAAAGTCTTGTACGGACTCCTGTGGATGAAATGCAAGATTTTCAACAGTTCAAAATGGACAGTTATGACTTGAAATGTGAGAGTCCAGAACTTAACAATGATCCTTCCTCATCAGAGGATGATGAAAGTGAGATTCAATCTCACTATGCAGAAGTAACTGAAGAGGATAACATCATTGAGGATATGAGGGAACTTAAATCTGACATCACCCTCTATGAACTGCCTCAGATTGTTGGACAAAACATTAACTTGATTGAGGCTTACTTTGGACCACCTGTTGAATTTCAAGAAAAGGAGGAAAAGATGGTAAATATGAATGTGGTCAACCAACTTGGAATTGATGATCTGTCTCAACATAAGCCTGCAACTTCGAACATAATGTCAAAGAGGAGGCTATAAAGCGTGTTGATGCGAGATATTGGAGTTTATGATTTGGCAACTGAAAAGGTGGAAACAATTATAGCCCTAATCAATAACAACAATGATGTTTGGACATTGCACATTGATGAGGTTAAGTCTAAGCAAGGCTCAGGTGAAAAGGAAAATTGTAAGCATTCTGCTAGAGGGATAAAAATTGAAGTCCTGGATATTGAAGCAGAGCAGCAACCACAAAATGTTCAAGTTGTTAAGAACCAGGGCCATACGAGATAAAACATGATTTCTTTCGGTTGTCACATCATTTTGAAAATGTGGTGGTGCAGGTCCGTCAAGGTTTTAAAGTATTTGATCCTGGGGGTTTTTTACATTCAGTCCTTTTGAAAGAACTCCGCAAACCCTTTAATTAGAAGCATAAACATGTTATCATATGATTTGTTATTATATGATTTGTTTAATTTGAAGGAGTTGCAGATTTGTTTTTCAAATGGGACAGGGAAGACAGTAAACCCAAGTCTTTCCCAGATAGCAAATTTTTGAAGCACAGTCTGGAGTGCATTTCGTCAACAGGACCTGAAAGGTAATTTTTTTTAAATTACTTGCATGGTCAAAATTTTTTAAAAGCACCATTTCTCTGCTTTCCCAACTGCTGCATTTTTTGAGTATGAAGGGAAGTTGTAACATATGTATGCATTGTAAATAAGCTTTGATTTTTTTCAGTTTTTTTTCTTTGTCAGTGCAGTTTATTTCTTTGTCAGTGCAGTTTTTTATCTGTTTCAGTTTAATTTTAATGCTCTGCAGTTTTAATTTATTTGTTTTTCAGTTTATTTCTTTGTCAGTGCAGTTTTATTTTTAAATGTCTGTACAGTTTGCGATTTACGATTTATTTTATTTCGATTTGCGGTTTAATTTATTTCAGTTGCAGTTTTTTATTTTTGCTTCAGTTCTTTTAGTTTATTTCTTTTATTGCTTGTACAGTTTTTATTTTCTTCCCTGCTTTTCCTTTTCTTTGTTGTCTGTACAGTCTTCAGTTTTAGTTTTAGTCTTAGTTGCTTGTGCAGTTTTATTTGCGATGCTGTGCAGTTTTTATTCTTTCTTGCTTTAGAAGCCTGTGCCTGTCCTTGGAAGCCTGTACAAAGTCCTTTGGCTTCTAAAATTCTATTTTTTAACCTCTCGCATGAGCAATCAATGAAAAGTCAACCTGCTGAAAATTGTTTTATTCCTAGTCGATAAATCCTCAATCCAAGTGCCTCCCCATTCCGCTCATTATTCTAATGAGATAGTCCGCTTGCACTAAACTCGTGGAACTATTTTGTTATCCAGGATGAAGGTAGAGAGATGATTGGATCTTGTGTCTTACTTGCCACAGCTTGTTTTAATGATAGAAAAAGCTGTTATCTTTGTTTAGTTGGAGGAACTCCTGGGAATCCAAGAAAAGTCTGGTTATAAGAGGGGACTATGGTTCATGCAATTATTTGGGTGTCACCGAGATGCTATCAATGCCTAGGCTCGAAACAGGTTCCAGATTGATCAAATATTAAAAGAAAATTGTAATTTCTCTAAGGTCTTCCAGATAGTGATATATTTCAAAAAGAAGAGAGATAAAAAAAAAAGAGAGAGATAAGAAAAAAAGAAAAAAAAAAAAAAAAAAAAAAGAGAGTTATATGATCAAAAGAGGCAGCCAATATTAGATTCTGCCCTACAGTTGTAAATTGGGTCGTGTAAATCTAAAGGGTAACTCTGTCTAGGCTGTAAAAAGCTAAACTAGTAAACAGAGCTCTACTCGGTTTCCCCATTTACAATCTAGAAAAGTTTATTAATCCAAGTTTATCATTCAATTCAGTCATCCTTGAAGAAAGTTCTATACCTTTGTAATTGCACATCAGAAATCTTCCTTGAAGTAATCCAGCCCAGTATGTCCTTGGGAAATTTTAACAGCTGGCAGTTGGCAGTCAATTTATTGTGAAGAATGCCTGTGGCAAGGCATGATGCATGGTCTTTTTGTTTTGAAACCAGAGTCTTGGGTTCTAAAATAGTGCTACTATTTTACCCACAGATATCGCCATTTGTTGATAAGCAACACACCCCCACCGAAAAATGAGATTCCATCCTTAGAAAATTCCGAACTTTCATTTTTTGCAAGCGGGGACCCTCTTGATCTTTTCGGGTTTTAAATCCATATTTTGCTTGCCTCCTTTTTAAAGTTGTGCTTTTTCTTGCATTCTAGCTGTGTTATCCAAGAATTCACTTTTTACATGCTAGAATCATTCATGCACAAGAAAATCTTGCACCATTACCGAGAAAAATCCAGAAAACAGTTGCATAAATTCACTGAAAAAATCAAACTTTCCATTTTTGGTAGTGTCGCGATATCGCGACACTTCCATTTTCGGAAATGTCGCGATATCGCGACAGGTAAGTCAAAATGCGGCTAAGTGGCAGAAAGGTCGCGATTTCGCGACATGTCGCGAAATCGCGACGCTTTTGGGAGAGAGACGCAGGCTGTACGGAGGGCGCGATTTTGCGACATGTCGCGAAATCGCGACATGTCGCATTTTCGCGGCAGGAAAGAGAAAATGTGCTGCAGGATGAAAATCGGTTAAGTCAGAAACATGTTCCAAAATCGCGGTCAACGCGGTCAACGCATGCATGTAAGGGAACTGTCGCGATATCGCGACGTGTTCTAAAATCGCGGCTGAAAATCAAGAAAGTTGCCGATGCGCTGGAAGGGTCGCGATTTCGCGACATGTCGCGAAATCGCGACATGTCGCGTTTTCGCGGCCGACGAGGGAGGAAGTTGCCGATGCTCTGGCAGGGTCGCGATTTCGCGACATGTTGCGAAATCGCGACATGTCGCAGAATCGCGGCAGGAGAGAGAAAGTCATATTTGACCTGAAAGTGCATTCCGGCGGGAAACAGAAGGCTTCCTGGGGTAGCGACACGTGTCAAAGCGTGAATGGGACAAAAGAAGCCGACATGCAAGCTTATTTTGCGGATTTAATCTGTTTTTAATGTTTTAAGCTTCTGATTTAATTAAAATGCTAATCTAATGCATCTTTTTGTATTTCATGCAGGATTCCACCTGGCACTTACGGGACAACCGGGAAAGACCATAAAGGCAAAGATAAAGTGCGGATTTAGTCAAGGACCGCCATGCTAGGAGAGAAGCTGCCGGTGAGAGCATTCAACGACAAATTTATTGCAGACTTGATAGCATGGAGACCATTTCAACTCAGAGATGGATTTACGGAGATCAAATTGATGGAGAAGTGGTGACTCATCCGGCTCACCAGCAGAATTAACGGAAGCATTTATTTGCAGCTGCGGATGAATGCAAATTGCATTTTATTTTATCTTCTCCATTTATGGCAGCTGACTGCACAGTTTTGCCGAAGGGTTAAGTTCTATCCGGACTTTGATTTTTAAATGGATTTTTATTGTAAAACCCGGGTCCTAGGGTTTAAGTGCGATAAGATTTAGGGTTTGAGCAAGATATTTTGGAAAATATCAGGGTCTGTCCTGAGTCTATAAATTCAAATTCTAAATGTAATCGCAGGGAGGCGGAGACTTAGAAATAAAGGCTTATAAGCAATTTCTTGCAAATTTTGTGAAATCCTTTGTTTCGGACTTGGAGTTGATGTGCTTTAGCTTTTCCGTGATAGCATGGCCAGGAGCCTAATCTTTTGCAGAGTGTGATAAGTGTATTTTCTTTTGTTATCCGTTCCATTTAAAGTTTGTTAGATATATGCTGTAAATCTGCCATTGTCAAGATTAAATATGCTGTTAGGCTTCAGTTGTTCTATTGTCCGCTAGGGGAAATTACAGATTTCAGGTGTAAGTTTGTTCTAATTGCTCTGTCTTCACTGTGCGAGCTAGGCTGCCGGTGAAAGATACCAGTTTTAACCAGCTGCCCCTTGGATTTATAATTTTCCGCTAGATCCGTTTCACTCTGCCTTGTGCTCTTAGTTGAAAGTGATCTTAGACTGACTGGACACTTTCTTCTGGGATTTGTTCTGTTGTGAAGCTGATAGCATAGATAAGATTGATAGTTTGGGTTTACAATTGATGTTTGATAAACTTCTCTTTTCTGCCTTACCCTACCCTCTCTTTGCTTTCCGTGAATGATCCATTTTTATTTTCTTTGTTTGCCTTTTATTTAAATCTGCTGACCCATGAGAGCTAGATCAAAGAATTCAAGTCAAATCTGATTGTCAACAACTTTTGCAACTACTGAACAAGTTCAGGAACCCCCTGTAAGGTAACAGAGCAATCCATATCGAAATCTATTCCAGAAGTGGAAAAGAGTGAATTGCCATTCGACCCAACTCTGTAACTCGCACCTTGGATAACCAGCTAGATCCTAAAGATGAGTGGGATCAGTCCCGTGGGTGTCTCCGGAGCTTTCCTTGCCTTCATCCCTTTTTTTCCCGGGGTGTGCATGAAAGCCGGACCAACAGAACCAATTATGTGAAATAAAGCATGAAAGTGCATAAAGAATTCATTAATGTCCTATTTGATGCTTAACACAAAGAAACTATTATAGACTAATTCTACCAATCAAAAATATGCTAAACTACAATTGAACCATGGAAATAGCTAAACTAAGCTAACTAGCCAAACAAAAATGAAAAAGGTAAGGCAATGATACCTCTGTTGCAAACCACACCTCTGATGAGCGGTCTACACTGTAAACTACGGCTAAAAGCTATGGTTAGCAATCTGATAGGTTTACCCTCAATTTAAAGGGTAGTGGGCTTGACCTCCTTGTCCAAATTGATGTTCAATGGTCATCTTCGGTGTCCTCAGACTGATTTTTTGGTTGATTCACTGTGAAGGGCCTTCGTTTGCCCGAATATGCACTTCTTGGCTCTCCTAGGCTCCTAGGGCATCCACAATGCAATTCATCATGAATCTTGGAAATTAGATAGGGGATAAGTGTAATAGCTCTCTCTCAGTATACTAAGTTTAGTGTACAATTTTACAGGGCTTCAGTACTCAAATATCCAATGCTCTTTGTTTGAAAACAATGCATTTTAGGTGTCTACATAAGAAATTTAAATTTTATAAATAATATTTGTTACACCAAGGTTGTGCATTAAGACAAGGCTCCAAGGTTTAATTAATATAAAACCTAAGGTTGGTCTAATTAAATTTATAATATTTAAATTTAAATATATTATAAATTAATTAACCATGCTGACGTCGAATTAAATCGATGCACAGACGTGATTGCATGGAAGACAAAGGTATTATATATAATGCCCTAAAAAGAATTAATCATTTTTCATCCTTGCTAATTCATTTGGAGTGTATGCTAATTCATTTGGAGTGGATGCGAATATGGCTTGGTGAGACAGAGGAGGTCTCACATTCGATTTGCTTGGAGGTTTCTTGCAAGTTCAAAGCACTCGAAGCACATTTTGATTATTTCAAAAGGTGCGAGTTCATGATGTTGTTGATGCAGTTCGTGCCTTTTTAGGTAAGTATGAGTGCATGGCCCAATGGTGGCTTGGCTATGGTTAAGGCATTAGGAAGGAAGACATCAGGGGATCGAATCCCTCTGAGAGGAAAGACAAGTTATTTTTTGTATTTTAATTTTTAATAGCCTTAAGGGAGAAATAAGGGTTATGCTATGCCCTAGAAAATTGAGAGATTTTTTATGGTTTTATTTTTGGAAGGGTAGCATATTATATATCGTTGGAAAGAATTTTTCAAGGGCTATTTGATTAAATTTATTAGAAGGAGAAATAAGGTGTGTGTAAAGAGATATTTATATTTTTGTAAAGGGGTTCAAAAGTGAGTTTGATTTATTCTTTTTTCAAAGGGGATTGGTTCTTTCATGAGAGGACATGGTGAATTTTATTGAGTAGGAGTAATAAGGTGTTATTGGGATATTATTTTTATTGTTGTGATATTACTCAAGTCCTCTAACCTCTTTGTGATTGAAAATTAAATATTTGAAAGGGTGTTGAGTTTGAAAAATTTTATGGAAAAATCCTTGGCATAAAAAAGGTATGGGCAATATTCTCGATTGACTTGATTGGGTGATTGATTTATGAAAATATCATTGGAGAGAAAAGGATTGATTGTGGTTTCCTTTTCAAAAGTGGTTGGTTTAATGCATAAAGGTTTTCTTTATTTAGACTTGTGATTAAAATTTATTTTATAAGCATTTTTGTTGAAGCCAATTGGTTATGCAAAGAACTTGAACTTGAGTTATAAAAGAACATGAGTATAATTTTTATGTGAGATTTGTGGTTGAGCATTGTTGGAAACATTTTGAGTTGGTTGATACATGCTTGGACTAGGGTTTTTGAGAAAGGGTTGTTCCTTGAGGTGATTGGTTGAGTAGAGTTGATTAAGCCTAGTCAATTGGATGAATGTGGTTGTTCAAGTTCCATGAAACAAACTATTCTATATTCTGATTTGAGTTGAGATTGAGTTTTTTAGAATAGAACAAATTGAGTCTCTAACAATTCTCTTTATGATTCTATGTGATTGGACAAGTTCTGTGTGATATTGTTGAGCATATTTGAGCAAGTTCTAAGTGAACCTATTGTGCATATTTGAGCAAGTTCTAAGTGGACCTAATGAGCATATTTGAGCAGGTTCTATGTGGACCTACTGAGAAGATTTGAGCAGGTTTTGTGTGAACCTGTTGAGTAGATTTGAGTAGGTTTTGAGTGGACCTATTGATCATATTTGAGAAGGTTTTGAGTAAAACTATTTACAGAGCTTTGCAAGTGACAGAGTATAGAGTACAAATTTTTAGTGGATAGAGATCCAGTAGCCAGGACAATTGAAGATAGGTCTTTTGAGTGAGGGGTCTTCAAGTGGAGAGATATCCACCAGTCTGTAGCAGAGAGACAAAGTCTTCTAGAAGATCACCAGCAAGATTATAGGAGAAGGAGTTCTCTTGTGGATAGAGGATACACAAACCATATTTAGGCGATCAGTATCTCCTTTGGACAGAGGTCCATAAACATTGTAATTGGAAAGGATTCCCAAAATATTATTTGAGAAATATTTAGAAGAAATATTTTTCTATGGAGGTAGCCCACATTGGGTGAACTACGTTAAAATGATGTCTCTCATGTGTGTGACTTTGTGTGATGTTTACTAGTTTATTAATGTTGATGCTACTATTTGGATTAAAAGGGAAATTTTTTTATTGTATATTGTTCACCCTCCCTCTCAGTATAAGCACATGTTTTTCAATTGGTATCAGAGCGGGTCTCTCTGTGAAGAGTCTAATATCTTGTAAAAGGATTATTCGGTAGCACACATGACTTCATAAAGTTAAGAAGAGACTATGTTTGATATAAAATAATAATTATTTGCTACTCTCAAAAAATTGGAAAGACTTAGAGAAAAAAATTCAAGCTTGAAATAACAAATTCAGGAAGATGAAGAAGCAAGAGTGGAAGTTATACAGAACCTCACAGAAATCAATATTAAGGTAGAATAAGGAAAAAATATTGAGCAAGATATGATAGATCTATTGAGAACCAAGGAAATAGAATGTGAAATATTTGAAGCAAAAATTGTTCTCCTAAGGAATAAACTAGAAGGGACCAAGATACTACAAGATACAAAATATGAGAAACAAAAAGAGGAATCAAGCTTCCAAAAGGGAGAAACTTCAAACAAATAAAAGCAATCAAAGGATATCATAAAGGAAGAAACCAAAGAAGAACCTTGGACAAAGGTTAATCATAGGAAGAATATGACTTCTTCACAACATCCAAGGCGTCCAAACAGGTTACATAATTTCTTCCATAGTCATTGTTTTTATTGCAATAAATATGGTCATAGAGCTGCACACTGTACTCATCATGCAAGATATAATAGAAATTTCATTTCCTTTGCACCTCTCATGGATGATGATGTTATATGTTACAAATGCAATATTTTTGGGAACAAGGCTAGATGGTGTAAAATGATATTTCCTGAGTCTATAAAAATAATTCCAACAACTAGGAAGGATGAAAGAAATAATGTTAGGGCTAGACCTATGTTAGTACAAACAACCCTGCATGCTCAAGATAAATAAGAACAATGGTATCTGGATAGTGGTTTCTCTAGTCACATGACAAGAGACAAAGACAAGTTCATTGTACTAAAGGAAACAAATAGAGGATTGGTAAGTTTTGGTGATAATGGATCAACAAGGATTGTAGGGAGAGGTACTCTAAGTTTAGACAATGGAAAAACAAAAATAGAGAATTTTTTGTATGTCAAAGGGTTAAAACACAATATATTGAGTATAATTCAACATTGTGATCAAGGATACATTGTCACATTCCATACAGATAAATGTGATATAAGGAAAACAAAAATAGGAAGAATCATTACAAATGCAAGAAGACCCCAAACATCTTATACATGCTCAATGAGATCAAAGGGTAAAAGTGATTTCTATCACAAGAATATGAGAGCTGGTTGTGACATAGAAGATTGGGTCATTTGAATTTTGACAACATAGTCAGCATAAGCAATAAATAGTCAGTTAGAGATTTACCCAAAATAAGAAGACCTCAAAACACAATTTGTGCACCCTGTCAACATGGAAAGCAAACTAGCATAACTTATAAACCAAAAGGCTATATTTCATCTAATACTTTGAGTCTAATACATACTTATTTGTGTGGTCCTACAAAAACATAAAGTATTCAGGATTTGTAGATAATTATTCTAGAATGGTTTGGGTAACTTTCCTAAAAGAAAAGTCAGAGGCCTTCAAAAAATTTAAAGCATTCAAGAAGTTGGTTGAAAATGAAATAGGCAAAAGGATTAAGTGTCTACGATCTGATAGAGGAGGAGAATTTAATTCAAATGAGTTTGTAAAATTTTGTGAACAACATGGAATCAAGAGACAATACTCAGTAGCAAGAACTCCCCACCTAAATGGAGTAGTTGAAAGGAAGAACAAGACTGTTGAAAACATGGATAGAGTTATGTTAAATGAATCTAAGTTATCAAATGGTTTTTGTAAAGAAGCAGTATCTACAGTGGTATACATAATTACTAGGGTTTAATTAAGGGTAAATAATCACAAGACTCCTTATGAGCTTTGGAAAGGAATACCTGCTACTGCAAAACATTTTAGAATTTTTGGAAGCAATTGTTACATAAGACGGGAAGATCAAAATTTGGGTAAATTTGATCCAAGATGTGATGAGGGAATTTTTCTTGGTAATTCTAAAAAGAGTAAGGCTTATAGATGTTACAAAAAAATAACACACACTATGGTGGAAATTATAAATGTAACAATTGATGATAAGATAAATTCCAGAGAACTAATTCAGCAAACTGTATACCAAGAAGATGGATGTTTTCAAGAAGAATTTTGTGAGGAATTAGATAATGAAGAAGAAAAACAAAGGCTTCTTCCTAAGACTCCTTCCAAGTATGTACATAAACATCACCCAAAATATCAGATCATCGGGAATCCAGATGAAATATATACAAGGAGAAGAATAATAAAACCATCTCAACAAGCAAAATTTTCTTTGCTATCTAATATTGAGCCAAAATATTTCACTCAAGCTAGTGAAGATGAATTTTGGGTTAAAGCAATGAATTAGGAATTGGATCATATAGAGAAGAGAAAAACTTGGAAACTTGTTCCTCGACCAAAGGATAAAAATGTGATTGGCACAAAATGGGTTTTCAGAAATAAGTTAAATGAATATGGACAAGTGGTCAGAAATAAAGCAAGGTTAGTATGCAAATGTTATGCACATGTACAAGGAATTGATTTTGATGAAACCTTTTCTCCAATTGCATGAATTGAAGCTATAAGGATGTTTTTAGCTTTCACAAGTTTCAATAACTTCAAGGTATATTAGATGGATGCCAAGTCAACATTTTTAAATGGGGTTCTAGAAGAAGAGGTCTACATTGAAAAGCCAGAGGGATTCATACTAACAGATACACCAGATCAGGTATGCATATTTAAAAAGGCATTGTATGGTTTAAATCAAGATCCTAGAGCATGGTACAAAAGATTGGATAAGTATCTATAGGAATAGGGATTCAGGAAAGGAATAGCAAATAGTAATTTGTATATCATAAATTAAGGAAATGATCTTCTAATAGTGGTTGTTTATGTTGATGACATAATTTTTGGGGAAAAAAATGACAAGATGTGCAAAGAATTTGCTAAGAATATGCAAAGTGAATTTGAGATGTTTATGCTTGGTAAATTATCCTTCTTTCTTGGTCTTCATATTTCACAATCAGGAAAGGGAATGTTTCTTTCTCAAGCCAAGTACATCAAGAAGATGTTGAAGAAATTTAGGTTAGAAGGTTGCAAACCCATAAGTACTCCTATGGTCATAGGGTGCAAGTTGAGTAAGGATGATGAATCTCCAAATGTAGATTAGAGAATATACAAATCCATGATTGACAAATTATTATATGTCACAACTACAAGACCATACATAGTACAGTATATGGGATTAGTGGCAAGGCTTCAAGCAGCACCTAAGGAAACACATGTGGCAGCAGTAAAAATAATTTTAAGGTATTTAAAAGGGACTATGTATTTTGGGCTTTGGTATCCCAAAAGTGAGTTTCACACTCACAACATATATAGATGCAGATTGGGCCAACAACATTGATTATAGAAAAAGCACAAGTGAAGGAGCTTTCTTTCTTGGAAAAATTCTAGTCTCTTGGTTAAGTAAGAAGCAAGTTTCAGTATCACTATCTATAGCAGAGGTAGAATATATTGCAGCAGTAGCTAGTTGTACACAGGTGTTATGGATGAAGATAACTTTAGAAGACTGCAAGATAAAGCATTATCAGCCCATTCCTATACTATGTGATAATACCAGTGCCATATGTATCTCAAAAAAATTGGTAATACACTCTAAGATAAAGCACATCCTTATTAAGTATCAAATTTTTGAGAAAACATGTGTCAGATAAATAGGTCATATTGGAGTATGTCACTACAAAGGAAAATATAACAGATATATTCACTAAGCTACTCTCAAAGGAAACTTTTGAGTATCTTCGAGTAAAATTGGAAGTGATACTCCCACCCCAGAATTAACCACATCATGTGGAGGTGGGTGAGGGGCTAAGCTAAGAGGCTCATTCTTAGCCCTGAGCCCCAAAGGTGGCCCTTTGCCATTGATGTCAAAGGGGGAGATATTTGTGTATATTTAGGAAGATATTTGAAATGGGGAGAGATTTGATATTTGATAGAGCATTTACCCAGGTGGAGCAAAGTCCCAAGGGGAGTAAAAATAAGGTCAAGTTTCAGTAAAAGGATATGTGTTGCCATCAATGACAAAGGGGAGATTGTTGGACATTTTGAGTCCTCTAAGTCAAAGTTGTCATTGATGTCACCTGATAGAGATATCATTCATATCAAGGAATTCGACAAGAAATAAAGTCATCCAAGGTGATCACTACTATCCAAGAAAAAACTTCAATATTGCAAAATTGAAAGGAAAAAGGCTCCATAATATTTTAATATTATTGGGAGCACAGGTTAAGTGATTAGTTCATAAAAACCCAAGATGGGTTATTGCCAAGGTTAAAAAGGAGGTTTAATAATTATTTATAAATTATTTAAATTCACAAGGAATTTAAATTGTATAAATAATATTCGTTACACCAAGGTTGTGCTTTAAGACAAGGCTCCAAGGTTTAATTAATCTAAAACCTAAGGTTGATCTAATTTAATTTATAATATTTAAATTTAAATTTAAATTTAAATATATTATAAATTAATCAACCATGCCGACGTATAATTAAATCGATGCACCGACGTGATTGCATGGAAGACAAAGGCATTATATATAATTCCCTAAAAAGCATTAATCATTTTTCATCCTTGCTAATTCATTTGGAGTGCATGTGAATTAAGGCTCGTGTTTAAAAGGCTTGATGATTTACAAAAGGTTGAAGCAGGGAATGTTCGATGTTTTAGAGCACATAGTCCAGCTTGGTCTAGTGGTGCATTGGCTGGGTGAGACAGAGGAGGTCCCATGTTCGATTCGCTTGGAGGTTTCTTGCAAGGTCAAAGCACTCGAAGCGCATTTTGATTATTTTAAAAGGTGTTAGTTCATGAAGTTGTTGATGCAGTTCATGCATTTTTAGGAAAGTGTGGGTGTATGGCCCAATGACAGCTTGGCTATGGTTAAGGCATTGGGAAGACGGACGGTGGGGGATCGAATCCCTCTGAGAGGAAAGACAAGTTAATTTTTGTATTTTAATTTTTAATAGACTTAAGGGAGAAATAAGGGTTATGCTATGCCCTAAAAAATTGAGAGATTTTTGATGGTTTTATTTTTATAAGGGTAGCATATTATATATCGTTGGAAAGTATTTTTCAAAGGATATTTGATTAACTTGATTAGAAGGAGAAATAAGGTGTGTGTAAACAGATATTTCTCTTTTTATAAAGGGGTTCAAAAGTGATTTTGATTTATTCTTTTTTCAAAGGGGATTGTTTCTTTCATGAGAGGACATGGTGAATTTTATTGAGTAGGAGTAATAAGGTGTTATTGGGATATTATTTTTATTGATGTGATATTACTCAAGTCCTCTAACCTCTTTGTGATTGAAAATGAAATATTTGAAAGTGTGTTGAGTTTGACAGATTTTGTGGACAACTCCTTTGCATCAAAAAGGTATGGGAAATATTCTCCACTTACTTGATTGGGAGATTGATTTATGAAAATATGATTGGAGAGAAAAGGATTGATTGTGGTTTCCTTTTCAAAAGTGGTTGGTTTAAAACATCAAGGTTTTATGGATTGAGATTTGTGATTAAACTTTGTTTTATAAGCATTGTTGTTGAAGCCAATTGGTAATGAAAAGAACTTGAAATTGAGTTAGAAAAGAACATGAGTATCATTGTTATGTGAGATTTGTGGTTGAGCATTGTTGGAAATTTTTTGATTTGGTTGATACATGCTTGGAATAGGGTTTGTGAGAAAGGGTTGTTCCTTGAGGTGATTCATTGAGTGGAGTTGATTAAGCCTAGTCAAGTGGATGAATGTGGTTTTTCAAGTTCCATGAAACAAACTATTCTATATTATGATTTGATTTGATATGGAGTTTTTGAGAATAGAACATATTGAGTCTCTAACAATTATCTTTATGATTCTATGATATTGGACAAGTTCTGTGTGAGCTTATTGAGAAGATTTGAGCAGGTTATCAATGAACCTATTGAGCATATTTGAGAAGGTTCTGAGTGGACCTGTTGAGTAGATTTGAGTAGGTTCTATGTGGACCTGTTGAGAAGATTTGAGCAGGTTCTATGTGAAACTGTTGAGCATATTTGAGCAGGTTTTGAGTGGAACTATTGAGCATATTTGAGAAGGTTCTGAGTGAACCTATTGATAGATATTTAGAAGTGGTAAAGTATAGAGAACATAGTCTTAGTGGATAGAGATCCAAAAACCAAGACAATTGAAGACATGTCTTCTGAGTGATGGGTCTTCAAGTGGAGAGAGATCCACCAATCAATGCAGAAGAGAGATAGATTCTTATAGAAGATCACCAGCCAGAGCATAGGAGAGGGTGTTCTCCCATGGATAGAGATCCACAAACCATATTTAGGGGATCAACATATCCTTTGGATAGAGGTCCATAAATATTGTAATTGGGAAGGATTCCCAAAATATTATTTGATAAATATTTAGAAGAAATATTTTTTTGTGGAGGTAGCCCACATTGGATGAACCATGTTAAAATGATGTCTCTCATGTGTGTGATGCTTTGTGTGATGTTTATTGGTTTATTAATGCTGAAGCTACTATTTGTATTAAAAGGGAAAAAGTTTTATTGTATACTGTTCACCCCCCTCTTAGTATAAGCACATGTTCTTAAAAATATTCCTTATATTATATTTCATTTTCCTAAATCTTGGATCTTGATCGAAGGAGATTTCAATACCATACTCTCTCTAGATGATAAAATATGGGGAAATAGAAATTTAGACAGAAGCACTGACCTCATGAGCAAATATATTACAAACCTCCATCTTGTGGACATCCTACCAGATAATGGCCTTATGACTTGGTATAATAGAAAGCAAGGCTTAGCTTGTTTAATGGA
The DNA here is from genome assembly GCA_028583015.1 of Wollemia nobilis. Lineage (NCBI taxonomy): Eukaryota > Viridiplantae > Streptophyta > Pinopsida > Araucariales > Araucariaceae > Wollemia > Wollemia nobilis. The sequence goes on along the minus strand of JAQPPZ010000574.1, from coordinate 1,295,999 downwards.
GATATTGGATAGGTTCTTGCTCTTTGAAAATTTATTAATCCATGGTCACATTACTAAAGTAAATACTATTAACAATGTTGGTTTGGATCACTGGCCTGTCATGGTGTAAATATGGAAAACCAATGTGAGTTTATATCCTTTTTTATTTTAGTTAATGTGGATTAGAGACAATTCCTTGAAACATCAAATGCAACAATGGTGGAAGGAAGGTAAACATAGGAATGGGACTAAGATGTTCTATTTTGCCAAAATATTGTAATACAAACATGATGTTATTACTCAAATTGAAAATTTGAATAAGAAAATCCATTTACATGGCCTCACAGAGAGTACAAGTGCAGATGAAATTAAACTCATAGCTCAGTTAGAGGAATGGGAAAAAGGAGAAGAACTCTTATGGAAGCAAAAATATAGAATTCAGTGGCTCAAATAAGGTGATCGAAACACAAATTTCTTCCACAAATATCTTCTAGCTCGAATATCTCACAACTTTATTTTTTCCCTAAAATTAAATTTTGGAGATGTTGTCTACACTTGGGATGGCATGAACTCCATTATTGTCAATTACTTTTTTAATTTTTTTATTGCTATTCCTCTTAACTTGGCTTCTCAAAAAAATTTCTTCAATAAATCCCTTCTCTTATCACTTCTGAGGAGAACTTTAATTTGACTACTCATATTACTCTCAATGAGATTCAACAGGTAGTTTTTAAAATGCAAAAAGAGAAAACCCCAGGTCCTGATGGTTTTCCCATTGAGTTATACCAAGAGTTTTGGGATATCCTTCATGTTGATTTATTAGACGTGGTGGATGAATCCAAGAAAGCCAAAGAAATTTTGAAGGTTATGAATAAAATTTATATTGCTCTTTTTCCAAAAGCTCAAGAGACTGAACATATCTCAGTTTTTAGACCTATTGCTTTATGTATTTTTCTTCTCAAAATAATTACTAAGATCATGGTAGAAAGGTTGAAGAATATTTTGCATAATATTATTTCCCCTAAACAAGGGGGTTATGTGGAAGGGTTTCAAATAGTTGATGAGATAGTTCTTGCTCAGGAAGCCATCCATTCCATGGATATGCAAAAATCTCCTTCCATGTTCATTCGGTTAGACTTATCCAAATATTATGATAGAGTGGATTAGCACTTATCAAAGTTTTGAGGCAATTTGGTTTATCTCAATATTGGATGGATTGGATTATTATATGTATCTCTTCAGTTTCTTACTTAGTTCTTATCAATGGCAAGCCTTCTCAGTTGTTCCCAGCTTCCAAAGGTATTAGGAAAGGTAAACCCCTATCCCCTTATTTATTCATCATTATTGTTGAATTATTAGGTAGGGCTATTACCAAAAAGAGATAAGACAAAACCCTTGAGGGAGTTACCATTTATCATTGAGCTAGAACTATATCTCATCTTAAATTTGTTGATGACTCTACTCTTTTAGGTAAATCTACAGTTAAGGAAGCTTCTACTATTAAGCAGATCATTATCTATTTTTCTAATGCTATCAAGAAATTTATCAATGAATATAAATCTAGTCATTTTATTTCATTGCTTTGCCATATAGGAATCCATGGTCTTGGATAAATTAATATATAAGAAGACCTCCCTTCCAATCACTTATTTAGGTATTCCTATCAATATTTGAAGATAGAAAAAAAAAGATCGAAATTGGTTGTTGGACAAAGTCAAGAAGAAAATTGGAAAGTGGACCAAAAGGTGGCTTTCTTCTGGGGGTACAACCACCTTGGTAAAATTATTCCTTTAGGCTATTCCTATTTATGTTTCTATCGTGTTGAATATCCTAAAGATTGTTCTTCAAGAACTGGATCAAATCAGTCATCGATTCCTTTAGAGTGGTACTAAGGAGAAAATAAAATGGACCTTGATGACATGGGATACTATATGTCTTCCTACAAATGAAGGGGGATTAGGATTCTTATCTACTATTAATAAAAACAAATATTTATCTGCTAAATTATATTGAAGGATTTTGCATAACCCCAATGCTCTTTTGGTCAAGAATATTTGTGCTAAATATGATGAGAACAAAAGTTTTGAAGACCTTGTTCACTATAAATTTCCTTTCAAATGTTCTCTTATTTTAGTAGTTCTTAATACTGGTGAGGATTTGATAATGAAATTATTTTTTGGATCATTCATAATGGTCAACACATAAATTTTGGACATATTCTTGGGATGGTCACAAGCCTTTGATAACTCAAATTTTCAATTGGAGGCCTTGGATGGAGGAGCTTCACTGAGCTAACTGGTTAAAGGTGGCTAATTACTATCAATACCATACTGGTAATTCAGAGGTTGGTATATATTGTATCCCTATTGAGGATTGGCCTATTCAAATCCTAAAAATGCAAATACAAGATATACAGTACATCCTTCATATGAGATCTCTCTCTTGGTCCCATGATAAATATTATTTTGGATGGAAAAACACTTCCAAGGGTGAGTATTCAATTGCTCAAGATTATTTGGCCTTATACCATAATAATACAAACCAATCATCTAACATCTTTTCTCAATTTTGGGCTCAAAAGATCTGGTGTAAGGTGAGGTTTTTACTTGGTTTTTATTGCATCACAGAGTGCTTACTCTGGAGCATCTTATGAAGCATGGTTTTCATGGCCCTTTTAGATGTGAAATGTGTGGAGAGAATGTGGAAAATCTCAACCATATTTTTATTGAGTGTACCTTAGTCTCTGATATTTGGAGGAGAATGGCCACTTTACTTGGATTATAGTTGTCCAATTTGTTTACTTTTGAACAACTTTGGAGGGATTGGCCTAATCAAGAGGGTGTTGATCATTTTATTAGGCAATTATTTTGGATGGGTTCTACTATTATTCTTTGGAATATATGGAATGAAAGGAAAAACCATATTTTTAATAAAGAAAGGAAGGATATTCACTATATCTAGAAAAATACCATTTCCAACATAGTTGAATTTGTCCATCAGCTCCTTAATCACCCCCAAAACTCCTACCAAAGATGGGTTCAAGTGATGCAAAGATTGAAGATTAAATATTTTAATAGCAACTAGCTTAAAGGGAATGTGAGTAATTACAAGATGGATAGAACAAGGAATTGGCAACCTCCTCCTAAGGATTTTAGAAATGTCAATACTGATGGAGCCTCTAGAGGGAACCCTATAAATGCTAGTGTGGGAGAAATTGGTAGACTTTCAGATGGCTCGTTGGTTTTTAATTTTGTTGAGACTTTGGTTATTCTATACAATAACCTTGCTAAGGGGTATGGTATCCTTAGAGGCCTTCAAGAGGCTACTAAGGTTGGATGGGAAAAGGTACTAGTTGAGTTTGAATCTCAACTCATGATTAATCTTTTGAAGACTCCTTCTAAGAATCATAAGGTGGATCTAGATGGGATTTTTGAAAGTTTGTTACAATCATGTGGTCAAATATTAGAACAAGAGTGTTGATGCTTTAGCTAATAGGGCTTTGGAAAAAGGTGATCTTAATTGCTACGACCATCCTCCAAGATGGTGGGATTCTTAAATTAGGTAATCTCTTCTTTCTATCATTTATTTGGGTGGCTCTAGTTTTGAAGGTACCTAGTTTCTTTTTTCTTTATTTTTAATTCTCTTTGGTTTGGTCAAGGTATTTTAGTTCCCTAGCTCAAACTAATATTTATTTTGTTTCCTCTATTGATTCTTGCCTTAATAGTATTTTGGTCTAGAAAGGTCATTGTTGTGTTCTATTTTTTTCTTTTTTCTTTTCTATTTATGTGTGTGCTTTTTTTTTGTGTTGTTTTTTGTTGTTCTTGTGTTTTTGTTGTTTTTCTTGTATTTTTTTTGTTCTTGTGCTTGTGTTTTTGTATGTTTGTGTTAATTTGTAGTTTTGTTTTTTGGTGTGTGAGTGTTTTCTATGTTCTTATTTTTCTCTATTTTCTATTGTTGGTTGTTTTTTATTTTATTTTTTTTATTTAGTAATTTTTAGGTTTTGGTTGATTTTATTTTTCATGTTTTTTTATGTTGTTCTTGTTTTTTTCTCTGTGGTTTGTGTTGTGTTTTTATTTTATTTTATTGTGTGTGTGTTTGGTTGTACTTTATATTTTTGACACACTCAAGGAGCATGTTTTTTTATTTTTTATTTTTTAATATTTTTGTGTGTTTGTGTTTGTGTGTTCTGTTTTTTGTTGTTTCAGGTTTACTCCTTGAGTATGTCAAAGGTGGTAGGCCAAGTGTGAGACTTGGGAGATTTTTGTGGAAGAGATACCCCTACCTCCTTGGGTATTACCCAAAAGTGGCATCCCTTGTGGGATGTTTTCCACAAAAAAAAATTAAAGTTATAAATATTGATGATAGAATATAAAAATGAGAATGTGGGATATTATTGCATAAGGGTGCATGCCATTATGTACAAAATGGATATCTATGGTGAATAACCAACACAAGGACATGTCATAAAATAGTTATTAAGAACATTGACACCAAAGTGGAATAGTTATGAAATGATTACTGAAGGAAGTAAGGGTTTGAAGAAGTTGGAGTTTGATGAATCGATGGGATCACTTATGTACTATGAAGAGAGATTAAAAAATATTTAAGAAGAAAACTTTGATTAAGATTCTTCTTCTAAGGTAAGTGTATTAAACAATAATGGGGCTATCTCAAGATTCAATTGCTATGGTCAAAGAGGGGATCAACAAAATCAACATTCTACAAGAGGAAAATACGATGATGAAAGAGATAAGAGGTAGATTTTTGGATAAGAGGAATGTTGGATGTCACTATTACAAAAGGTATGGCCACTACAAAAATTAATGTAGAATAAAGGAAGCAATGAAGGAGAAAAATGATAAAATTTTCACATAAGTAATTTGAAATCTCAAAGATGTATTATTGTCATGTAATATGGTAGAATTATTGACTAAAGTATCTTGGCACTTAAATTCACGTTGTTCAACTCATATTACTGGTAATAAAGAGATGTTTGTGGAATTATATGACTCGTATAAGAGCATGGTAAAATTTTAATATCATAAAGCTTTGGAAGTTTATTGAAAATTAACCTTACAAAAGATAGAAATAAAACATCCAAAATACTTCATACAAGACTTGAAGCATAACTTTTTGAGTGTGGGGCTAGAGAAAAACTATAATGTGGTGTTTGAGAATTAGGATGTATCATATATGAAAAATAAAATGGAAATAAAGAAACGGTTGTTGTAACTATGATAAAAAAATAAATGGTTTCCTTGAATATTGGAGGAGAAGAGAGCAATTTATGTCATACAACCATTGAGGACAACAACTGGTTATGGAACCAGAAGTATGGTCACCTAAATTTTTGAAGCTCATTTTTGTTGAATGCTAAATGAATGGTCCATGTACTATCTTGAGTGGAAACAACAAGCGAAGTTTGTGAAGATAGCACAATGGGAAAACACCGTAGAGAGAGCTTTCCAAAACAAAGAGCATGGTATTAAGGAGATGTTTATAGATTTATATGATTCATACAAGAGCATGGAAAAATTTGGAGATAAAAAATCTTTGGAAGTGGAAGGAAAAGGAACCTTACAAATGACACTAAAGATAACGAAAAAAAATCCAAAATACTTATTTCATACCAAACTTGAAGTAAATTTGTTGATATTGGATTAGAGAAAAATTATAATATGGTGTTTTAGAATAAGGATGGATCATCTATGACAAATAAAATGGGAACCACGAAATGGTTTTTGTACCTATAAAAAACAATAAAATATTTCCTTAAATCTTGGAGGAGAAGAGAGTAATTTATGTCATACAACCTTTGAGGACAACCATTGGTTATGGCACTAGAACTATGGTCACCTGAATTTTTGAAGCTTGTTATTATTGAATGCTAAATGAATGGTGCATGGACTATCTTGTGTAGAAGCAAAAAGTCAAGTTTGTGAAGATATAAAAATGGAAAAACATCATAGATAGAGCTTTCCAAATGAAAGAGCATGGAAAACATCATATCCTTTATTGTTGATTGATTTAATATTTATGGTCAAATGAACATAGTAAATGTTGGTAAATATTTCTAGTTTATCATGTTCATTGATGATCATACTATAAAATATTAGATGTATGTTTTGAAGAATAAGAGTAATGCTTTTTAAGTATTTTAGATTTTCAAATCCATAGTAAAAAATAAAAGTAGGTGCAAAATCAAAACAATAAGTATTTATCATGGTGATGAGCATTATTTCAAGAAATTCAATCAATTTTGTGATGAGTATGGGATAAGAAGAGAATTGACATCATCCTATACACCACAACAAAACATAGTAGTAGAAAGGAAGAATATGACAATAATGGATATGGTAAGAAGCTTGGTACTAGATATAGTAGAGAATCTCAAGCTTAGCTTAGACTCAACGAAATATCGACCAAAAAAAAAGAAAATACAAATTTTCATTGAAAATAAATTTTCATGCATAACAAAATTAATTAACATTATACAAAAATTAATATTGTAAGTTATACAAGCTTAAAATACATATAAAAGTGGTAAGTGATACGAGCTTAATCTATACATAAGAGTGAAAAAACACACTTCAATTAAAGAAATTTTAATGCCTCCAAAATTCAAATATTCTTGTATTGCTTATGATATAAAAAGGTACCAATTACAAGATATGTCAAAATGCCTCAATACTCCCATTATCTAGTGTCTTGCAATATCTTTGACCTTTGCCCTAGCAAAATATCTAGTGACTATGCTCATGCTTCTTCATGTGCCTTTTACACTAAATCTACTTTAGTTTCAATATCATCCATTGAAAAGAAAGGCTCTTGCTAATACTACTCCTCTCTATGCTTTTCTATTCCAAAAATCTTATGCAACTAGCATCACTTCAAACAAATTTCCACAACACATTACTCTTTGATTGTTCACTTCACTTTCTCCAATAAGTCATATCATCAACTTAATCAACATGACCTTCATGACCAACATGATGGGAACACTCATTACCACTTGTGTTGAGGATCAAGGAGGTGTTAGCCCCCTTGCAAGGTCAAGGGGTAGTGTCAAATGGCAGGGTCAAGGGTAAGGACCATAAAAACAATTAATACCTTCATTGTCTAAAATAATTTTTTTTCCTTGTTTGTATTTTGGTGTAGAAAGGAGTTTTGGAAGGAGTGTCTTCATTCAACCTTCTCAAGTTTACACAATAATAGTAAAAACCAAAAATTTTCTCAGATGTAACAATTATATGGTTGTTAGATTCTTTAAAACTAAAAAGAATTGGATTTAAGATGTAATTTATTATTGTTGTTGGTCTAATATTAGGTTGTATTTACTCTCTCTGCAACTAGAAATAGCAAAAATGAGGGACTTTAAAAAAATCTATCATTTTCTTGTACCCATGTGTGGATAATAGAGTTTTTTTCAAGACTCAACAAGTTTTTCAAAAACTCATGAGTTTCAAGTACTTGGAAAATTTTCAAAAGACTCGATTGTGATCTAACCAAAAAGCGTGCACCCATATACTGTACTAGATCGTATTCATTCATTCAAAGCATAAAAATGACAAGATTGCATAGATTCAACAAAATAAATGTTTCTTATATTAATAATTTCAAAGAATCTCTATTACAATCATGCCCCTCTTAGGGTCACCCAAATAATTATACAATTAATACAATGCCAAATCCCTCAACAGGGTAGGCGCACTAATGTTGCTTTTCAACTAGTCACAAACTGATCTAAGGTGGAGTTGGCCTCTTCTTCATGTTGAGGAAGGAAGTTGATAGTTGAATATCCTTTGAATATGTTCCTTGCAGTCAAAAAACAACATAAGAGTGTCAAAAAGATAGGCAACCTCTCATGATGAGGCCCTTTTAGGAAAAATGCATGAAGATACCATTAAGCATGTATAATCAAGAAAGCGTGAAAAGCACTTCTAAACTATGTTAATTGGATCAAGATTTATAGAATTTCATAAAGAAAGATAATAGCTAAACAATGAAAGGACCAATCACGTGAAATAAAGCATAAAATCACATAAAGAATCCATTAAATCCTACTTAATGCAAATGCAATAAAACTAGTCTAAACCTAATTCTACCAATCATAAATCTTCTAAACTACAACTTAACCATATAAATGAGTAATTTAAACCACCTAGTTGGACATAAATAGAAATAGTAAGATGGTGATACCTCTGTTGCAAACTGTAGCACTAATGCATGATCTACACTATAAATCACAACTGAAAGCCATGGTTAGCACTCAAGTGAGTTTACCCTCAAAATCAAGGGTACTGGGCTTGATCTCCTTATCCAATTGATGTTCAAGGGTCACCTTCGGTGTCCTTCTGATAGGTTTGGTGGTTGATTCACTGTGATGGGCCTTCATTTACTTGTATTTGTGTTTCTTGGTTCTTCTAGGCTCCTATAACTTCCATGGCAAATTGATATTTGGGTGAATAGTAAAGTGGCCTTCTCCAATACATGAATTCAGTATGCAATTTGACAAGGCTTGAATGCTCTCTTGATCAATTAACTCTCTATATTCTCTCTCCATTTGGAGGGGGTATTTATAGGATGCCCTAGGACTAGGGGTGGCTTCATGGAGAATCCAAGATCAAGAAGGGGTGGTTAGGATAGTTGGAATGGAAGCCTCTGGAATCTTTCATCCATTAACCACCTTCTTCTAAAACAAATGGTCATTAAAAATTATTTGGCTCATATGAAGACCAACTAAACTTCAGTTAAGACCATGGGTTACAGTTGTGGTCTAGACTATAAATCATAGGTCTCAATCATGGTTCAACCTGTAAACTGTAGGTCTGGGCTACAGTTTAGACTGATTAGGCCAAGGATCCCAAATTGAGTGGTTATAACCACTGCTCTATCTTGGAGTCTATACAATACCCTCCATATGGTCTTGTAGCATTTCCATATGAGTAGTCACCCTCGACATGATACGTTTTAGGTGTCTACAGATGCCCCTTTTGAGATGCGTTGTGAGATAGAACAATGCTGAGAAAAAACAAACCTCCTAGAACTATGTTGAAGGTTCTATGATGATCATTAGTCAGGTCAATATTAGATGCCCTAGATCTTGCAAAAGGATGCACATCCTGTAATCATTGCTTTCAACTGGGTGAAAGGCATAAATTTGCTTCCAACTAGATAAAAGGCTTACATTTGCTTCCAACTATATGGAAGGCTTACATCTGGTGCTTTGGTATTTTTGGGTATAATCGGATAGTACCGATAGATGGAGTGACAAAGGCTTAACTCATCATTTTTGCTTTTTGTCCCAGCAAAGGGTAAGCTTACGATAATTTTTGGTAATGATTCATAAGACGAACGCAATTTGACAATATCAAGGGATCTTCTACTAATTTTGATTATGATTTGATATTATGACTACCCCCTCAAGCAATGAGTTGATTAAGGTAATGAAAATTAAATGAAGTGATGAGGTCACTTGACCATTATGAAATATTTGAACAAATTAATATTTAGCATTTGAATACTTGGTAAGGCCTAATCAACTATGATTGCAACTGTTAATAGTAATTATCTATTTCTATCCCATGGAGTGGTCTAGCCATGAAGGCTTTCTTAGGGAATAAAAATGAAAGTAATTCCAATTAGGCATGTGTTGGATCATATTATCGATGATCTTCTGAAAGTATCATAGAATAATTGACATGAACACTTCATTCCCATGGAGTAGTCTGACCGTCTGGGCCTTCCTAGGGATTGAACAGAAGCATATAAATTCCAAGATGATGAATTTGCCCCAAATTTCCTTATGGTAATTTACTCATCTTGCCAGATTGCATGGATCATAAGTCACTGCAACCACCAAGTTTTTAGGGTAAAGTACTAAATACGAGGCACATTTGATTTTTAATTATTTGATTTTTTTTTTTTTTTACATTTTTGAGTTGCACGTGGATGCACTACTTATATGATGTGATGTATGGATGACATGCACTAGGTAGCTATTTTATTTATGATGATGATGATATGTAGTGATCTAGATGTTTAGATGTGCTATATGATGGATGCATATGGATGCGATGTTTACTTAAATGTATATTTGATTTTGCTTTATTGCATGCATTTAATTTTATGACACTATCACGATATGCTGATGCAATGTATGTAATGCATTATTTACATGATGGTAATATAATGTAAATGAACCTATATTATTTAATAACTTAAAACATAAGGAATGAATGTGATATATGTTTATCAATCTAATGGAAGACACCACAGAATGTATGAAAATCATGTGTGTAATTGAAAGTTCTCATTACAATAATTTAATCAATTAATCACCCATATATGAAATGCAATGATATGAAGTGGTATGGTGCGAATGATATAATATGTCATTATATATTCCTTTTTGCACTTGATAGATATGCATGATATAGTCAGTGGCCATCTAAATATCATTTCTGATATCCATCCAGTATCTATCCTATATCGTTAAACTTTATGCTCAATGTAATGATGTATCATGAATTGATACTTTGCAATTTGATGATTGAAAGACTTTATTTTTGATGGTTTATGAGCTTTTGATATTTTGTTACTATGAGAGAAATTTTTGAGGTTTTCCATGATACTCAAATACCCTAATAGACTTATCAAAAGTTGCATACTAACCACACTAGAATTTTGAGATAAAAGGCTTTTGTTATGATAGGCCCTAACTGTTCATTATCCCTATGTGTGCACATAAATATTTTAAAATAAGACACAAGCATTCCACGATGTCAGGCGGGATTCTTCCAACCCATTGCTAATATAGGGGTACCACAAATGTTTTATCCAATCCCAAGTTTAGATTTTAGTTGGACTAAGCCACTAGGAAATGCAGGACACCTGAAGCTAGCTCTTCCACATTCAAACATTGGCCTACCCACAAGCGAGATGCAAGTGTATCAGACATACCATCATGCGTAAGGTATAGTAGTGCTAACAATTCCAGGGATTTAGGCTCATTCCTTTCTATCCTTCAATTTTCGGGATACTTGCTCATATGTAGTGAAGCAAGGGAGTCGATTCCATATTCATTCTGAAAAGTCTTTGGATCTTCATTTGATCTCTCTTTGAACTGTATTTTGGATCTTCATTTGATCTCCACTTGAACTTTTATTTATGATCTTCATTTGATCTTCACTTTGAACTTGATTTGAGCCTGTTTTTTGATCTTCACTCTATCTTCACTTTTCGACATTTACATTTGATAATCTTATTCAGAAACTTTCCTATGGGGGATTTACTTGGAAAAATTGTTTCTGGTATATCGATTGAGGATATCGATCTTATGATATCAATATGGGATATCAATCTAGGAAGTCGATCTATGATATCGATCTAGGGTATCAATATTGAGGATTGATGTGGGATATCACTTTGGGATATTGCTCATTTTATCGTAAGTAAGGGATTATGAATAGGGAAATAACTTGTCTTTTTTCCAACTACCAATGTTTCCCATACCATCCACATAGAGGGATAAGCAAGAATAACTCTTTTCACTTCAGGATACCCGGTCCTAATTTGTGGTTTTCATCTTCCCCTAGTCCTTGTTAGGATTGTTTAATTTGTTTATTAGTGATAGAATTCTGATATGTTAAGGGCTATACTAACTGAACCTTAGCTACAAAAGCAAAGCAAGATTTCTACCAACTCTTGATAAGACCACTAGGTATGGTTGAGTGACCAGAAAACCCTAGTATATCTCCATAGCAACATTATAGGTTGTGTTGAAAAACACAATTACTCACATGAATGATGGATTTATGATAAATGCATAGATGCATGATTTAGACACAAACATGATGTCGTTTGTAAGACTGATAAACATAATCCCTCCTACTACGGAATGCAGCGGATTATGAATGCCTATAGGCAATGTGATGCAGTGAATGCATGTGTGAATGCAAATGAAAAAATGCATAATGCAAATGCAAATGTTTTTGGATTTTATTAATTTTTTATTTTTTATTTTTTATTGATTTTGAGCCTTTATATCTGACCAAACGGCAAATACATGCCTCTGGAGCCTTTAAGAGTGACCAACCAATTTTTGTGAAACCTTGGAGCTTTTTAGGATGACCGAGCGGTTTTAAACAAACCCTTGAAGCTTTTAACTAACATGACCAAGCGGTTTTCAGGAACCCTTGGAGCTTTTTGGGGATGACCGAGCGGTTTTAGGAAAACCCTCGGAGCTTTTAACTAACATGACCAAGCGGTTTTTAGGAACCCTTAGAGCTTTTTAGGGATGATCGAGCGATTTTAGGCAAACCCTCGGAGCCTTTTGACTGACTTGACCAAGCAGTTTTTAGGAACCCTTGGAGCCTTTTGGGGAGGGTATGCTACCCTAGATACCCCTAGTGTGTGTGCCACTTGATGAAAGTGAGGAATGTGTGATACCTCTAGAATCCTCACTTTGCCTCATTGAATTTTGTGTGGATGGTGGGGAAGGTATGCTACCTTGAAGACCCCCAATGTGCATGTTATCTACTGAAATGTAATCAACTTGCTTAGGAAGAGTGACAAAAATCAACTCTCCCAATTGAGGCATGGACCTCAGTGGATTGCATGTGTCTTGGAGGGGTAGCAACAATGATCCATTTGTGGATATGATCTTTCCATCGATAAGATCCTGAACTACATGTTTAAAGACATAACAATCATTAATATCATGACCCCTCATTCGGTGATACAGGCAAGCCTATTCCCTTCTATAAGTTTTAGATCTGGACCTATATGGGTTGTACAAGGGTACATATGGCAACGTGATTGTATTTGTTTCTTACGATGGTTGACATCAATTCAGTTAAAGGTGTCCAAACATGCTGGTCATGCTCTTGGTGAGAAATAGGATGTTGAGGCTTACGAGGCATCAAATGACCTTGGGATCACACATGAGAAGATGAGGTCTCTACTTTAGTAGGTTGAAACACTATGGGTGAACCATCTATGGGATAAACCCCACTATCTATGAGTTTTTGAACTACATGCTTGAATCCATAACAATCACAAATGCTATGGCCCTCTTTTCTATGATAGAGACAGTAATAATCCTCCCTATAACCCTTATGTTTAACTCTATTTGGATCTACTAGTTTGATGTTAGGTAAGGTGATGACCTTAGCCTCTTGTAGCTTTTGAAAAATATCAGACATAGACTCATTTAAAGGAGTCCAAATACGTTGTGACTGTCTTGGGCACCTGACCCTCATTGGTTTGTTTTGGTCACTGAATGATTGGGTTGGCCGAATTGGCTCTTGTTCTTGCTGAGATTTTTCTTATGCTTGTACAGGAGATGAGTCATCCTCAGATGTGGGTTGCTTTTGTAATTCCATTTTTTCAAGCCGATTCAAAATACTGTGCAATACGTTATCTTGCTCATCTATTCAATGCTCCATTCTATCTATACGTCTTAGAATGGATTGTAATACTGACAAAAAATTCATGCATATTTCCAATGATTGGTTTGAAATACCCTTGTCTACTGAAGAAGGTGAAAGAGTGGTTGCTAAAGATCCACCAGATAAGTGCACATCACCAATTTCCTTCCTTTGAGATGATGTGGCTGCTTCTTGATGATTCACTTTGTTAGTGTCATCCACATGCTCAGGTTCATGACTCAGTTCATATTTTTGTTTCACTTTGTACTGTTGAACTGTGTAAGCCTGAGTACCCCCAATTTGATGTGGGGAAGGCATCCGTTCTTTATATTGAAGAGGCAACATGAGCAATGAGTCAAGAGTGACTAATTTTAAAGGTTCTGGCCATTTCAAAGTGGAAGCAATATTGCCCCCTCTCTTGTTCTATCTTCTTTAAAATCCCTTGATCCTCTGGCTTAATGTTAACCATTCCCATGAACTCTTGAGAAGGTGCTTTAGATTTTAGACCAGCTATAAGTAAATAATCAACTAGTCGAGATGATTCTATATCAGTCATGCCAACTGATATTTTCTTCTCCTCATCAGGTAATATGATACCATGATTTTTGGTGATGGGAGAGGGTAGTGATTTCTTAATGCAAGCCCTAGTCGAATGTTTGATGATTTTATTCAAATGAATATTTTGAGGCTTGCATGCCATTAGAGTTCCTTGTGGCTCATCAACTTTATTACAATATTTGACTAGATTAGGATCATTGGGAACCACATACAATTGTCCTTGGTGTATGAATTTTAGGTTTTGGTGCACTATGGAAGGCATGCATTCCATATCACTCATCCATGGTCTCCATAGCAATATGTTATACTGCATCTCACCCCCTAGGATATGGCACAACGTAGGTATAATATTTATTCTAACCTGTATAGGTAATATTGTTGTGCCAATTGTTGGGGATGTGGCATCATTGAAGGCTATCAATGTGAATTTTGAGTCCTTAATGTGCGAAGATGGAAGATTTAAATGCTTCAAAGCTATAGTTGTGATGATGTTGATAGACGACCTGGTATCAATCAAGACTCTTGTACAAAATATGATTGATGCTCGCTATGATGTGTAGCGGAGGATCAGGTTCATCCTTAGAGATTGGCTTAATCTCCTATCTATGAAAGGAAATCATAGGGTCCTTTGGTGAGTGAATTAAATTCACTGTTGGGACTGTGATATATTATCAACTTTAGTTGAATTTTTGGTATGTTGATCTGATCAAGGCATTTCTTACTTTGTGCTACAATATTTATCATATCGATAAAATCCTCATCAGGTGGGGCCATGCGCATTTCATTAACGTGCTCGACTTGATTGTTGTCATCCTCATGATTGTGTTGAGGGTTTTTGTATATGTTGATGTATTTATTATTGATAGTCGAGGGGTTATCTATTTATAATTTATTCTTATCCAACATTTTATGCACTACATTCTTGAGTGTAACACAATCCTAGATATCATGGCCATTTTATCGATGATAAACACAATAGAGATCTTCTCTATACCCATAGTTTTGTAGTTACTAGGATCCAAGGAATGCACTTTAGTCAATATTAGGTTTTAAGCCTCACAAAGGTGATTGAAAATTGATGCCAAAGATTCAGGTAATGGCATATATTTACGAGGTGGACATCTATGTTTGTCCTTGCCTTGATTCCTGTTGCACTTGTTATGATGTGCAGGAGGAGGTTGAGCCTGATAGTTATCTTGTTGTTGGCTCTGTTCTTCTTTTGGAATTTTTAACATGATCTGGTTGACATGCGCAGGCTTAGCCTTCCATGGTCGATATCGCATGCTATTGTTCCATTATTTCTTGCTACAAAGCTCTAGGTCTCCTTATTCTAGCTTGATATCTTCAATGACCTTGGATTGTGCTAAAGCCTCTTCAAATTTTGTATATTATTGCAACTGGAGCAACAATGATATGTGTTTGGCACAACTTTTTGTAACAATTTGGGTAAGTTCAGTAGTGGGAATAGAGAATGGTAACTCTGCTATTAATTTTTTCCATCTATCCCCATAATCCATGACTGGCTCATCATCATTTTTACATATATTGGCCAAGTCAGATAGATTAGCTTTATTTTTTGTGCCAAATGAGAAGCGCTCAATGAAAGCATCCACCAACTATTCGAAGTTGGTGATGATGTGCCTAGGTAATTGATTAAATCATTCAAAATTTGCACCTGAGAGGATCATAAAAAAAGTTCTTAACATCAAGGCATTATCATGTTGTATATGGAAGTATGCACTAATAAAGTCTGTTATATGCTCTTGCACATCTTCATCACCTTTAAACTTATCTCATTTAAGTATTTTAAAATATTTAGGATAGTAGGGCTTGGCACTGATGGAAACAATGGTTTATTGTGTATCTTGCTTAGAGTGGGTTGATGAGTATCGTCAAATCTTCATCATTTAATCATTATGTGTCAATCCATGGTGGTGTCCAAGGCTATATACGAAAGCAAGGGTTAACAGACTAATTTTTAGTTCATTTAGATCATGGATTTATTCATGGAATAGTTAGATATTGGGTTGTTTGGGGTCTCCTTTCTTACTCCTAAAAACTAAAACCAAAATCCTACTTATCCTTGCAAAATTTAAATTCACACTATTGCAGAAAAAATCAAACTAAATTATTGCAAAGTTGAAAATATCAGAATTTAATTAACAGTAAATTACTAAATTGAAATTGCAACATTTACATTCAAATTTGTAAATAATGAAAATTTCTAAAATTACATAAAACAATGTCACTTTCTGAAATGGAACTAACATTAAAAATTTGATAAATAAAGTTGCACAATTTGTAACAAGTTAGGCTAACAAAAAATTATGTAAATATTGCAAATTCTGAAACAAATTAGAAATAGAAAGTATTGTGTCAAATTCTACCCTAGATGAGTTACCTACCATGCATTCAAATGCCACATTATCCTAATAACTAACCATGCAAAAACTGTCAAATCTTTGCTGACCTACTGCAGCCAAAAATAGCAAAATTTTGTCAGGTAAAAACCCTCATTTGAATGTGGAAGTGGCCCTTGCTTCTTGAACCAAAAGAGGGAAAATAAACTTGCTCTAAACTATTAAGTATTCACACTCAACTCGGAAGCAAACATGAATTCCAAATATTGCACCTTTATATCATTCTCAGCAGCCTGACAACAGTGCAGGGGAAGATATGCAGGCTACTGTGCTGCTACAATACACAATTACAACACTTATAAATCTTATCACTTATTTCCTATATTCTTCTACATATTCTCAACCAAATGGGAGCATTTTATTTATACAAGTAGGGTACAACATTGATAAGGTTTTGTGCTGCCATGTAGGAATGTTACAACTGTTATAGGACTGTTTCCAAGAATGCATAGATTAGGTCTATCATCTATTATCCATTCCATATGTTGGGATTCATCCATTGAGGGATAGGTGTTGGAAAATATAGGGATATACCTAAAATATCTACAACCACCGCTTACCACCCCCTGTTGCAATGAAATGCGCTTTTGATCCAAACTATTGCTTTTGCGCTTATTTCAGAGCTACTCCAAAATATCAGGCAACAAAATAGAGTTTATATTAATTCATTCTCCAAAAGCGCATGAGAACAGTTGTGATGGTGGAAATAGTATCCATAAGTGCCCAGAAGACTGATTCCATCTTTTGCATGAGCTGGAGAGGACAAATTCCAAGCCATGTTGTATATGTACAGCTGGCTAAAATTTGTATGGAAAAGTTCATGTTTTATGCATAGTCAAAACATTGACAAAGTTTTGGCATGTTTTGATTATTTAAAATGTTTTAAACGATGGGGAAATCTTATGAAAGAAGCACAAAACCAAATAGATAGCAACACCTTAATATTACAACATTAACTTAATGCAAAATATACTAAATAATACAATTGAAACTGACTATAAAATATAGAAAAATAGTCAAAATAGGTCATATGCACTTTATCATTCCAATATGCAAACATCATCATATAATGCATAGTATCACTAAAACTAGTACAAAATCATATCATAAGTGGTTCCAAATAGTTTAAAAGTTAGAAAAAGTAGTCTTTGTATGAGGTAATGTTTTGCCTCATCATTTCCCCTCAACCTATTGTAATGCATGTCCTCATGCATTCTATTCTACTACAACACAAAGATCTATGTCAAGATAGCGCTCAACATATTTCCATAGTCTACTTCCAACTTTGTAATATCCTTTGTTCTCTTTGATTTCACTGAGCCACTCCTGGAATTGATCGTCTGATTGAGGGTCATTATCAAAGAAATATGGAACATGGATGATAATTGTTGGATTCATGTACCTAAGACCTATCCACTGCTCCTTTACCTAAAATATGGTTTGGATTATACATTATGGACTTCTTCTAGACCACATCAGCTTATTTGGTGAGATAGGTTCTCTCTTATGTAGTGATATAGGTAACTCTCCCCATCTATTTTTGCAAGATGATAAAGCATCAGCAAAATATGTTGCATAGAAGGTTTGAAAACCTTCTATGCATTTCTGCAAGTTCCCTAGATACATTTTTCTTACTCTGTCATCCTTCATTAGAGTATAGTGCTCACTGGTGGAGGTCCAATGGTTAAAGTGAATAGGCCTAATGAGCAAAACTACCTGTAATTCCATGGATTTGTTAGACTTACAATGGCACTGAGAGGGGGGGTGAATCAGTGTAGCTATTTAAAACTTAAATCTGCAACTCTTAATGCCTAAACAATGAAAACTTAAAACTCAATAAAGCAAATATAACAGGAGAGCATTCCACAACACAAGATTTAACGAGGTTCACCAGTTTTGGCTACTCCTCAAAAATAGACTTCTTGGACTCCCATCCAAATCCAGCCTTTGCAAAGCACCAACTTTACAATCAATTTACCAGCACCCACTGGAAGGAGCACCAACCCCTAATTTATCTGCACCAATAGAAAGGAGCACCAACCCCTGATTTACCAGCACCGACTGGAAGGAGCACCAACCCCTAATTTATCTGCACCAACAGAAAGGAGCACCAACCCCTGATTCCAAGCACCAACTCAAAATTCTATTTTGAATCTTTTTGACATAAAAATGCCTTCGCTTTTACAAGACCCTCACTGGTCTATTGCTCATCCAATCTCTGTTTCAATTCATGAAACACACCCACTCCAACGGTTCTGCTTACTGCACTCTAACAGCCCTGTCTATGGCTCACTCTTACTGCTCTACTTACTGCGCTCTTACAGCCCTCTCTTCGCAGCACTTTCCCTCTATACGGTGGCACTTTTTCACTATGAGCAGCAACTTAATTCTCTGCATGACTGCCCTTTTATAACCCTATTTCTCATTGAGACTCCTCATCTTCTGTTACTTTTGTAATCACGCATGCAGTCTATTATCATTCTCTTCTGCCACTTGTCAACTGTAACTGCTTCTTTATGTAACTCCTTTTGTATATATCGAGTGGGCATTTCATCGAACACGTTACATGCAACATATACCTCTACCATGACTGTTCGTCTTCTTGGTCATAACTGTTCATATTCTTTTTTGTGCATGCATGCATTTTTTGATTCTATTTATGCGACTGTTCGATTTCTCCTTCTTCGACTTTTCTTAAAAATAGCTACATGATTTCTATCTGTCACTACACTTGTAACTATTAATCCAGTTAACTCTTCTTATTTTGGCTACCTGATTTTCCTCTACAACTGCCCCTTTAACTGTCGTTCTACTTTCAGTTGACTGTCAGTAAGTGTGTTGTTGCGACCTATCGTGAAATCGTGACACTTCTGTCTCTTTGCACTCTTCTCGCCTTCTACCCATGAAAACATGACCTGTCACGAAATCATGACACTTTCACCTCCTTGCTACTCTTCTTGGCTTCAACCAGAGAAAACATAACATGTCACGATATCGTGACACTTTCGCTGCCTTGTCTCTTTTCTTGCCTTGCACTAGCGAAAACTTAACATGTCACGAAATCGTGACATCTTTCGCTTCCTTGTCTCTTTTCTTGCTCTGCACTAGTGAAAATGACATGTCATGAAATCATGACACTTTCGCTTCCTTGCACTCTTCTCTGCTTACACTAGCGAAAACATGACATGTCATGAAATCACGACACCTTTCGCTTTCGTACACTCTTCTCTGCATGCACTAGTGAAAACATGACATGTCATAAAATCATGACACTTTCGCTGCCTTGTGCCTTTCTCTATCTTTCGCCCATGAAAACGGAACATGTCATGAAATCGTGACACTTTCGCCTTTGAGCTCTTCCTCCTTGAATTTGTCATGAAATCGTGACGCTTCTGCTTCCATGCTCTTTCGTTTTGCTTTTGTCATGAAATTGTGACACTTCATCCTTCGGAGTCTTCCTCTTTGCTGTTATTGCGATATCACGACATTTCTATCTCCGTACATTCTCTCTCCTCTCTTAGTCAGAAAATGCGACATGTCGCGATATCGTGACATTTTTCTCCTTAGCTCTTTTCTTCTCTTCGGGTCACGAAAACGCGACATGTCGCAATATCGTGACACTTTTTCTCTCGAGCTCTTCCTCTTGCAATATGTCATGAAATCATGACACTTTTTCTCTTGCCTTCTCTCTCCTGCAATATGTCATGAAATCGTGACACTTTTTCTCCTTAGCACTTCCTCTTGCAAATTGTCATGAAATCATGACACTTTTCCTTGCAAGCTCTTTCTCTCAAACATGTCATGAAATCGTGACACATTTTCGTCCGTACCATCCTTCTTGCAGATTGTCATGAAATCATGACACTTTTCTTTGCAAGCTCCTTCTCCCCAAACATGTCATGAAATCGTGACAGTTTTCTTTGCTTGCGCCTTCTCTCCAAACATGTCATGAAATCGTGATAGTTTTCTTTGCCTGCGCCTTCTCTCCAAACATGTCGTGAAATCATGATAGTTTTTCTACTTGGCTTTTTCTCTGCCAACATGTCGTGAAATCATGACAGTTTTTCTACTTGGCTTCTTTTCTTCCAATATGTCACGATATCATGACAGTTTTCCTTGCACTTTCTCTCTCTTCCAATATGTCACGAAATCACGATAGTTTCTTTTCTTTCTTCTTCACATGTCGCGATATCATGACAGTTCCTTTTCCAGCTTTTCACCATGTCGCGATATCATGACAGTTTGTTTTCCAGCTTCTCAACATGTCGTGATATCATGACAGTTTCTCATGCTTGCTCAACATGTCGCGATATCGTGACACTTTTCTTACTTGTCTTTTTCTTTGAGCTTTTGCATATGGGCCACTTTGGTCTTCTTGGAGAATCATTGTACATGCTCTGTATGATCTCTGAACTCTTGTTCACTTCATCAACCGATCTATCTAATGACTTATGTGCTCCTATCCATTGCATCAACCGATCCTCTGTCTGTGTTGACAACAATGACAATACTTTGGCTGCACCTTGCTCATCAATCAACTCCTGTCCATCACCTTGCTCATCAATCAACTCCTATCCATTCCTTTCCATTGCATCAACTGATCAACCTGATTGTGTTGACAACAATGACAATACTTTGGTTGCACCTTGCTCATCAATCTCCCCCTTTGGAATTGTTGGCAACACACGTAATTGTGTGCAATTACCTGTAATTCTTCTCCCCCTTTGACAATAATACCAAAGGGCGGCTGCAAAACTCCCCCTGAGTCCATGCACAACATTCTCAGGCAAAAATTATTACAGTTAGCAAAAAGCATAAACATGAGCAATATGATAAACAAATGCATAAATGCTCCCCCTGAGTCCAAGACCACTTCATTTCACTGATTGACAACATCATGATAAGCATAAAAGGCATCAACAATATCAATAATGTGAATAGCAGCAATAACCAATGAATGACACCATCACCGTCAACTTCACCAATATAACATGTGTAGGAACATGACTGGACCACTGTCTTCTGTGCAACTACCCTCTGTTGCTTTGCAAACTCAAACTTGTCCACTATTAGTGAAGGCATACAATAATCTTATATAGCCAACTTTTTGTTCTACAATGCCAGCAACATCTGCATACATCTCCACCATGCATCTTGGATATTCTCAACAAGCTTGAACCCAATGATAGCTGTTTGTCTCTCTCTGTAGTGAGAATCTAGTAGACTACCTCAATCCACCCAGCCACAACCAAATTTCTTCTTCTTGTACAATCAAGCAAGCTCCTCAAATCAGCTAACAAGTTCATCAAGAAAAACTTGCTTAGCATGAACCCACAAAGAGAATTGTTAGAGACCCAATGTGATTCATCAACCTCATAGAAGCATAAAGAGAATTGTTAGAGACTCAATATGTTCTATACTTAACTCCCAATCTCAATCTCAACTCAATATCAATGGAGTAAGCCCAAACATGTATCAAGTAAAGCATTAACTTGATCAAAACAACCTCTATGAGAGCAACTCAACCATTCATCACCCTTAAATCATCGGCTTATAATCCTTATAGGAAGAATCATCAAAAGTACAACAATGACAAATATCAAAACTACCAAGGGTGCCAGCTCTCAATTTAATCATCACCCTTCACGGCACTTCCACACACACACAACACTACCTCAAACCACTGCATAAACTAAAAACACACTTTAACAACTATACGACAGTTTCCCGACTGCCTGCCATTCATCCTCAGATAACCAATCAAATACATAGGAGTATTAAAATAAAACTTTAATATTACTCCCCCTGAGGATGTGCCACCTGGAGTTGCTTAGAGCAAAGGCGGAGTAGTCTCCTTCAGTCCAAGGAGACATGATTCCCTTTCTTCTGTCTTTTCTTCTTCGAATGCCATGAACAGAATTTCACCTGTTTCTTCTTCAGAATCCTCACCGGATCTGTCTTCAGAGGAGCTGACATTCTTGGATATGAAACTTTTCTTCTTGAAGTTGTCCTTTCTAAAATTCATCTTTTTCTTCCAGTCACTTCTTTCTCGGTGCGTTTCTTCATCACTTTCGTTCTCCTTGTTAAACGGACATCTAGCTGCAACATGCCCAATGCCTCCACAGCTGAAACATTTAAATGGTAGCTTTCCTCTGTATTTTCCTTGTCCCCTTTTTAGTTTTCGGACAAAGTTTGCTTCCATCTCATCTGATGTCTCTTCATCTCCGGATTCTTGTTTTGCTTTCGTATTTTTGTGGGCTTTAAAAGCAACTTCTCTGTCTATGGGATCAGACTTTCCTATTCTCATCTCATACGTAGTCAACGAACCATGCATCTCATCCATACTAAACGTATTTAGATCTTTGGCTTCTTCTATAGCTGATACTTTAGAATCAAATCTTTTGTGAAGAGTTCTTAGTACCTTTTTTACGATTGCAGAGTCTTCGATTTTCTCGTCGAGTCCTCTGATGGCATTAATGACTTCATTTACTCTCAGCATATATGCCGCTATGTTCTCATCGTCATTCATCTTTAGCACTTCAAACTGAGTTCGATGAGTTTGCAACTTGGCCTCCTTGATCTTATCGTCTCCTTCATGAATGCTCTCCAATTTGTCCCAAATTTCTTTTGCTATTTTACAGCTCATGATCTTTACCAGTTCACTGTTTGCTACACCGCACATGATAGCATTCTTTGCCTTTGAATCATTCTCAAACAGTTTCTTACCGACAGCATCGGTTGGAGGAGTGGTAGGTATTGTGTATCCACTTTCCACTGAGTCCCATATGTCGTATCCCAACGCACACAGATATGTCTGCATCCTGATTTTCTAGAACGCGTAATTAGTCCCGTCAAACAATGGAGCTTTGTTTGATGAGAATCCTTCACCAACTGCCATTGTGACACTTCCCAGATCACCTTAGCCGATTGAGCTTGTTCAAGAACTTGGCTCTGATACCAATTGTTAGACTTACAATGGCACTGAGAGGGGGGGTGAATCAGTGTAGCTATTTAAAAACTTAAATCTGCAACTCTTAATGCCTAAACAATGAAAACTTAAAACTCAATAAAGCACATATAACATAAGAGCATTCCACAACACAATGATTTAACGAGGTTCACCAATTTTGGCTACTCCTCAAAAATAGACTGCTTGGACTCCCATCCAAATCTAGCCTTTGCAAAGCACCAACTTTACAATCAATTTACCAGCACCCACTGGAAGGAGCACCAACCCCTAATTTATCTGCACCAATAGAAAGGAGCACCAACCCCTGATTTACCAGCACCGACTGGAAGGAGCACCAACCCCTAATTTATCTGCACCAACAGAAAGGAGCACCAACCCCTGATTCCAAGCACCAACTCAGAATTCTATTTTGAATCTTTTTGACATAAAAATGCCTTCACTTTTACAAGACCCTCATTGGTCTATTGCTCATCCAATCTCTGTTTCAATTCATGAAACACACCCACTCCAACGGTTCTGCTTACCACACTCTAACAGCCCTGTCTCACGGCTCACTCTTACTGCTCTGCTTACTACGCTCTTACAGCCCTCTTTTTGCAGCACTTTCCCTCTATACGGTGGCACTTTTTCACTATGAGCAGCAACTTAATTCTCTGCATGACTGCCCTTTTATAACCCTATTTCTCATTGAGACTCCTCGTCTTCTATTACTTCTGTAATCACGCATGCAGTCTATTAACATTCTCTTATGCCACTTGTCAACTGTAACTGCTTATTTATGTAACTCCTTTTGTATATATAGAGTGGGCATTTCATCAAACATGTTACATGCAACATATACCTCTACAATGACTGTTTGTCTTCTTGGTCATAATTGTTCGTATTCTTTTCTATGCATGCATGCATTTTTTGATTCTATTTATGCGACTATTCGATTTCTCCTTCTTCGACTTTTCTTAAAATAGTTGCATGATTTCTATCTGTCACTACACTTGAAACTATCGCACTGACTCTAGTTAACTCTTCTTATTTTGGCTACATGATTTTCCTCTACAACTGCCCTTGTAACTATCGTTCTACTTTTAGTTGACTTTCAGTAAGCGTGCTATTGCGACCTATCACGAAATCATGACATTTATGTCTCTTTGCACTCTTCTCGCCTTCTACCCATGAAAACATGACCTGTCATGAAATCATGACACTTTCACCTCCTTGCTACTCTTCTCCGCTTCAACCAGAAAACATAACATGTCGGAAATCGTGACACTTTCTTCTCTTCTTAAAATGTCACAAATAGACATTCCTCTTTTCACTAGTGAAAACTGGAAATGTCATGAAATCGTGACACTTTCGCTTCCTTGCACTCTTCTCTGCTTGCACTAGCGAAAACATGACATGTCACGAAATCATGACACCTTTCGCTTCCTTACACTCTTCTCTATGCACTAGCGAAAACCGACATGTCAAAATCGTGACACTTTCCTTCTTTCCACAAAAACACATGTCATGAAATCATGACACTTTCACCTTTGAGCTCTTCCTCCTTGAATTTTTTGTGAAATCACGACACTTCTGCTTCCATGCTCTTTCGTTTTGCTTCTATCGTGAAATCGTGACACTTCATCCTTCGGAGTCTTCCACTCTGTTGTTGTCGTAATGCACATTTCTATCTCCATACATCCCCTCTTTAGTCATGAATATGTCAGATATCGCGACATTTTTCTCCTTAGCACTTTTCTTCTCATCGGTCACGAAAATGCCGACATGTCATGATATCATGACACTTTTTCTCTTGAGCTCTTCCTCTTGCAATATGTCATGAAATCGTGACACTTTTTATCTTGCCTTCTCTCTCCTGCAATATGTCACGAAATCGTGACACTTTTTCTCCTTAGCGCTTCCTCTTGCAAATTGTCATGAAATCGTGACACTTTTCCTTGCGAGCTCTTTCTCTCAAACCTGTCGTGAAATCGTGACACTTTTTCATCCGTACCATCCTTCTTGCAAATTGTCGCGAAATCGTGACACTTTTTCATCCATACCATCCTTCTTGCAAATTGTCACAAAATCGTGACACTTTTCTTTGCAAGCTCCTTCTCTCCAAACATGTCATGAAATCGTGACAGTTTTCTTTGCTTGCGCCTTCTCTCCAAACATGTCATGAAATCGCGATAGTTTTCTTTGCCTACGCCTTCTCTCCAAACATGTCACGAAATCGTGACAGTTTTTCCACTTGGATTTTTCTCTGCCAACATGTCACGAAATCATGATAGTTTTTCTACTTGGCTTCTTTTCTTCCAATATGTCGCGAAATCGTGACAGTTTTCCTTGCACTTTCTCTCTCTTCCAATATGTCACGAAATCATGACAGTTTCTTTTATTTCTTCTTCACATGTCACGATATCGTGACAGTTTTTTCTAGCTTTTCCAGATTCCTTTTTTTTCTTCTCAACATGTCACGATATCGCGACAGTTTCTCATGCTTGCTCAACATGTCGCGATATCGCGACACTTTTCTTACTTGTCTTTTTCTTTGAGCTTTTGCATATGGGCCACTTCGGTCTTCTTGGAGAATCATTGTACATGCTCTGTATGATCTCTGAACTCTTGTTCACTTCATCAACCGATCTATCTAATGACTTCTGTGCTCCTGTCCATTGCATCAACCGATCCTCTGTCCGTGTTGACAACAATGACAATACTTTGGCTGCACCTTGCTCATCAATCAACTCCTGTCCATCACCTTGCTCATCAAGAACTCCTATCCATTGCATCAACTGATCAACCTGACTGTGTTGACAACAATGACAATACTTTGGTTGCACCTTGCACATTAGGATTTGCTTATTTTATTTTTTTGCTCCCAATATATTTGATTATGGAGTGTAGACTAAATAGCCCTAAGCTGAAGATATGCCAATTCTAGATTTTAATTCAATAACAGTGATATGCAACAGGTTTATTCGAGAGCAGTTTCACTCAAAATCATTTGAAGAGGCTATTTTTTTTATTTATCTGAAACTTATCTTGATAATTTTTCTGGAACCAGACCTTATGTATGCTTTATACTAACTAGGGATATCATACACTACATAATAAATATTTACAATATTAAAATAGAAAAAGCACATACCTGAAGAAACCATTCTATCTAAATTTTGTACAAATGTTGTTTTCTACTGATTTTAAGTTGACTCCTCTACTGACTAAGACAGGTGCAATCTAAAAATAGGTGAAATAGAGGTGAGAATTAATGGAATGGTAAATAGTGAAACAATGGTGAGAATGAATGGAATGGTGGAAGGTCTATGATGCAAACATGCCAAAAAAACTAGTTTTCATGTAAGCCCAATTCAGATGCGCCTCAAAGAGGTTTTCACATTCTAAATTATTATTATTATTTATATATATTTTTTATTTTTTCATTTCTTTTTAATATATTTTGTTTCATTTCACTTGATTGATTCCATATTGGAAGAAGTGGTTGTTTCTAATACTGATACATCCAAGTTTCCTACTTACTTGAGAAACTCCTCCTTGGTTAACGGTTTGTGATATGTCCGAAGACGATGATCGTTAACCATCATTTTCCTTCTTGAATCATCTATTGGTGAAAGACGTACAACTCCATTTGCAAAAACATCCTCAATCTGATATGGTCCAAGCCACCTAGTCTGCAATTTTCCAAGATAGTCTTCATACCATGAGTCAAATAATAAAGCCTAGTCGCCTTGTTGAAACTTCCTTAGCTGAATGTGACTATCATGCCATAATTTTTGCTATGGTTGGATCAGCTCAGTATGGTGCAATGCATCCCTCCGTAGCTCATCCAATGCATTGAGATGCATAATCTGGTCCATCTGTGCCTGTGATAAATAAATACCAACTTCTAAAGCAGTTCAAAGAGTTAGTAATTCAAACTCAATAGGCAAAAGAGGCTTTTTACCATAAACCAATTCATAGGGAGTAAATCCAGTAGTGGATTTACAAGTGGTGTTATAAGCCCAAATTACTTCAGGTAACTTCTCCACCCAATTCCTCCTATAGGCTGCTATAGTTTTGGTTAAGATCCTCTTTAATTCCCTATTTGTCACTTCAACTTGGCCATTGGATTGTAGATGGTAAGGTGAGGATTTTTGGTGTTTTATTTCATACAACTTTGTAAAGGCTTCAAAAACCTTAGAGGTAAACTGAGGTCCTTGATCAGTGGTGATAGAATGTGGGGCTCCAAATCGTAGAAAGATTTGTGAATATAGGAAATCAAAAACTTTCTCTTCTCAAGCATACTTAAAAGCATGGGCTTCTATCCACTTGGTTACATAATCAGTACATACCAAGATATGCACTTTCCCTTGGGAAGATGGATCAATGGGTCCTACAAAATCTAGCCCCCACCTTTCAAATGGTTCTTGTACCTAATTGAGGTTGTAAAATCATTTCACTAGTAAAAGTAGGCTTACCTATCCTTTGGCATGCATCACAATTTTTGACATACCTTTTGACATCTTTTTGCAAGGATGGCGAGTAGTAACCAATACCCAAAATATTTTGAATGGTACTTTTCACTGAATAATGCCCTCCTGATGGTTCATCATGACATGCTCACAGGATGTCATATACCTCATCCTTACGAATACACCTGTGTAAAACATGGTTAGGATTGCATTTAAACAATAAACTTCCTATCCATTCAAAAGGAGAACATTGCTTGATCAACTGTTTCTTTTTTTAGGAGTAAAGTGAAGAGGAATCTTCCTTGTAGCTAAATAATTAGCTATATCTACAAACCATGGATATTGTATAGAAAAAACAAATAATTTCTCATCAGGAAATGCATCCTCAACCAATTCCTCTGTATCTGCATTTGATAATCTTGACAAGAAATCTACCACTACATTAGACTTCCCTGGTTTATTGACTATAGTAATATCAAATTCCTACAATAGTACTAACCAGCGAATAATTCGTGCACTAACCAAGTGTTTATTAATCAAATACTTTATAGTAGCATGGTCTTTGTGGATGAATATGGGATATCCTATGATATAGTGTCAGAATTTGTTAATAGTATACACCACAACTACAAATTCCTTCTTGGTTGTGGTATAATTCTTTTCAGCTCCAATCAAATTTTTACTAATGTAGTATATGGCATAGTGTTGTCCATCTTCAATATGCCCTAATGCAGCTCCAATAGAAGTATTGGAAGCATCAGTTTGAATATTGAAGGGTTACTCCCAATTAGGAAATCTCAATACAGGTGGAGTTGTTAAATTTTCCTTTAAAACTTCAAAGGATTGTTGACACCCAGCAGACCAAACAAATTCAGAATCCTTTGTTAACAACGCGAACATTGGATTAGCAATGGTACTAAAATTAGCAATAAATCCGTGATAAAAGTCAATATGTCCTAAGAAACTATGGACATCAGTTTTAGTTTTTTGAGGAGGAAGGTTCTTGATGACCTCTACCTTTTTAGGATCAACTTTAATTCCACAAGCAGAAATATGATGTCCAAGAACAATTCCTTCTTCCATCATCAAGAAACATTTATCAGGATTCAGAGACAAATGATATGTTTCACATCGTATTAAATTTTTTTCAAGTTGTTCTAAAGTATATTCAAATGTATCTCCAAACACTGTGAAGTCATCCATATAAATCTCTACACTTTTATTTGTTAGATAAAAAAATATAGCCAAAACAACTCTCTAAAATGTTGTTGGTGCATTGCACAAACCGAAGGGTAATACTCTATAAGAAAATGTTCCCCAAGGACATGTGAAAGTTGTCTTTTCCTAGTCTTCTAGTGCAACCTGGATATGATTATAACCACTAAAACCATCAAGGAAATAGAAAACTTTCTTACGAACAAGGGTGTCCAAATTTTGGTCTATAAATGGTAATGGAAACTGATCTTTATGTGTGACCTTATTCAATTCCCTGTAGTCCACACATACTCTCATATTCCCATTTTCTTTGGAAAAATGACCAATGGTGAAACCCACCTACTGTCTGAAATTGGATAAATGAATCCTACATCCAATATTTTTTTGATTTATTCCTTAACAATATCCTTCAGAGTGGGATTCAGACACCTTTGTGGTTGTCTTACTAGTTTGACATCTTTAGTGTATATCCTATGTGTAAACACATCAGGGTGAATTCCAGTCATGTCCTTATAACTCCAAGAAAAAGCTTGAATATGTCTCTATAAAACAACAAATAATTTGGCTTCTTGCTCATTAGTCAACCAACTATTAATGTTCAAAAATTTTCCTGGTAGTATCTCAATCTGTTTAATCCTAGATAAACAGAGTTGACAGCCTCATATTTATTGATTAAAGCATTTAAGGGATAATGATGTGGATGCAAAGTATGAAATACTCTTGATTATGGTGTAAATGTGATACCTGATGGTATCATTTGCATAGGATAGATGAAAGAAGTCATAAGATGATGATGCCATCCATGTGGCAATGTGAAGGAGCTTTCTTGTAGTGGAATAGATGACAGATGTTCAACAATTTGTTCTTCATCTTTCCATAACAAACTATGGACAATAATTTGATCATCCCTAAGACCTTCTTGTAATGTTTCCACCAAAAATTGTTTTATTTTCAAAGCTTTCTCTTTCTGGTGAATTAAGTTCTTCAATATGTTCTTTTACTACAATGGTGGCCAAGGTGATAATAGTTTCCTGTTCTTCATCAAACTCAAGATACCATATCTATCCAAAAAATTTGGTTGAAGGTTGGGCTGGTGGATACAAGGTATTTTTTTTTTAGGTCTACACCATTTGAAATGGTCATCTCACATGACCTGCAATCTATAAATGCAGCTGCAGTGGCAAGCCAAGGTCATCCTAGAATAATAGGATAGCCATTAGCTGAGTTTCTAGGCTGCAACACTAAGAAATCTACAGGGTATTCCCAAGAAGACACTTCAATTGCAACATCCTCCAGAATTCCTTCCAGTTTAGCCACTGACCTATATACCATTTCCAAAATTGTGGTAGTAGGACTAAGGTTATTGAGCTACAATTTCTGCATGGTTTTCTTAGTCATCACATTGATTGTAGCTCCTAAATCGATAAGTACATTTGAAATTTGAACTAACCCAAAAGTAATTGTAACTACTGGACTCCCTGGATCATCATATTTAGGGGGTACTAGTTTTCCAGAATGCGGGTCAGCCAACTTACCTTCTACTTGTATAGTCTTAGGAAAGGCTTTCTTCTTCCTACCAGGTTTCCTAATACACAACTCCTAAATGGTTTTCCTAATTAGAGGTACATCCTTTATTGCCTACAAAAAAGGGAGTGAGATAGATATTTTCATAAATTCTA
The DNA here is from genome assembly GCA_028583015.1 of Wollemia nobilis. Lineage (NCBI taxonomy): Eukaryota > Viridiplantae > Streptophyta > Pinopsida > Araucariales > Araucariaceae > Wollemia > Wollemia nobilis. The sequence goes on along the minus strand of JAQPPZ010000574.1, from coordinate 1,265,294 downwards.
TGATTTATTCTAATTTAGGAGCAGTGATAGTGTGGTCAAACCTTTCAGGATACAGTAGGTCTACCGAGGCAGGTCCAATTTTTCCTTGTAAATTTTTTGTTTTTTTTTCTTTTTGCTTTGTTTATGGTTTTTTGGGACTTGAAAATTCTTGCTTTCCATCAATTTCTTCAATAGTGGGTGGTGTAGGATCAGGTAAAACCTTCCTTGAATGTAACTGAATGTTACTATAATCAAGGACATGGACTACAATAGTCTCTTCAAACTCAGCTCCATAAATAGGGGCTACTTGTCTATTGTTATTGGGGTTAGTCATAGGCTGAGTTATAAGTGGAGGTTGCTTAACTTGTTGTGCTTGCTATGGTTGAACTCTTCCCTAAATTTTTTTATTAGGGATTGGCAGCAAGTGGTGATTTGGTGATTGATACCTCTACTGCCCTTGATAGGATGGGTATTGTGACCCCCATCTTTGCCCTAATTGATTTGGTACCCAAGATGGATTAATTGAATGCCATGGATGATTCCAACCAGAATGTGACCAATCTTGAGGGGCTGCCCAATATTGATTTCAAGTTTGGGGAGGAGGTTCGGTATACGCCCATGGCATATTCCAAATATTTTGTTCCTAATTTGAATAAAAGTGAGGGGTATTTTGGTTTTGTATGAAGTTTCCTCCTGGTATTTGCCCAATAGTATGAATTTATTGAACTTGGGTTTCTAAAACACTCTGAATATGGGGTAAAAGGTGAAATTTATCAGTTTTATGCTCTTTTGAGAAAATACCACAAATTGCTGAAACTGAAGTCTTGTCCAAAGGATAATCTTGTAGAGAATGTTTATTTTTGCACCTAGGAAAATAGATAGATAGGGGTGGTGAAGAATTAGCTCTTGTATTCATTTCTCCTAAAAAAGTGTTTAGTTGAACAAGTATATCAGTTTTCATATTAGTCATTTCCTCCATAAAATATTTTATATTAGTATTACCAGGATTCCTTTTCCTTCTTCTTTGCCTAGTGTGGGAATAATTTCTACACAACTCTACAATATCATTAATATCAAGCTGGTTTATATCTCCTTTTCCCATTAAGTCTAATACTTCTCTAGAATCATCCTGCAAACCTCTCAAAAATATAGTTTTTAATAAGTTAGTTTCCATAGGACCACATCTCTTTTATATAAAGGTAAATCTATCAAGATAATCTTCTAAGTTTTCATCCTCTTCTTGTCTTATCCGAAATAACTCATCCTTCATATTTCTCACTCTACAATACTCCTAATAATTATCCAAAAATATAATTTCCATTTGATACCAAGTGTGGATTGAATATTATTCAAGGCTCATAAACCACTGTACAACTACATATTTAAGTGTAGAGGGAAATAACTTCAATTTTTGGTTATCATTGACATAGTCATAAGTCTGACACAAAACCTTGAATTCAAACAGAAATTGATCAGAAGCATTCTGAGTAGGATTTTGATGAATAGGGTATTCAAAAGTTCTAATAGGAGGATTGTCAACATCATGACCAACAATATCCCTATAATTTTATCATTTTTCTACCATAGGTTTTTCCTCAGCTTTAATTTTTTCAACTAGTTCAGATTGATCAATCCTATGGGTATGTCTAGAAGCAAGTGCCTCTAAGAGCTCTTCTTGCAAAGATCCTGCAATTTTAGTTGATGAAGAAGATGATTCTCTTTTAAGTCTTTCAGGAAGTTCATACACATGAAGATCTTCACCTGATCATGAAGAATGCCTTGGTGGAAAAGATCTAGTTATGATAAACCTTCCTCTTTCATCTCTTGGCCTATGCATTCATGCTTATTTACTAAATAAACTAAACCTCAAGTTTCCAAAAACTATTTCCTGAAACATGACAGTTTCTGGACTACTAGACCTCTCCTAACAACACCTAAGTGCTCCCCAGAAATGGTGCCAAAAATAATGAGTGTCGTCAAATATTCATAATTTAATCATTATGTGTCAATCCAGGGCGGTGTCCAAGGCTATATACGAAAGTAGGGGTTAATAGACTAATTTTTAGGTCATTTAGATCATGGCTTTATTCATGGAAAAATTAGATATTGGTGTGTTTGGGGTCTCCTTTCTTACTCCTAAAAACTAAAACCAAATTCCTACTTATCCTTGCAGAATTGAAATTCACACTGTTGTAGAAAAAATCAAACTAAATTATTGCAAAGCTAAAAATAGCAGAATTTAATTGATAGGAAATTACTAAATTGAAATTGCAGCATTGATATTCAAACTGGTAAATAATGAAACTTTCTAAAATTGCAGAAAACAATGTCACTTTCTGAAATGAAACTAACATTCAAAAACTAATAAATAAAGTTACACAATTTGTAACAAATTAGGCTGATAAGAAATTATGGAAATATTACAAATTCTAAAACAAATTAGAAATAAAAAGTACTAGGTTAAATTCTAACCTAGATGAGTTACCTACCATGCATTCAAATGCCACATTATCCTAATCACTAACCATGCAAAAAATGTCAGATCTCTACTGACCTGCTACAGCCAAAAATAATAGAATTCTATTAGGTAAAAACCCTCCTCTGGACCTAGAAGTAGCCCTTGCTTCCTAAACCAAAAGAGGGTAAATAAACTTGCTCTAAACTATTAATTCTTCACACGCAACTTAGAAGCAAACATGAATGTCAAATATTGCACCTTTATTTCATTCTTAGTAGCATGACAATAGTGCAGGGGAAGATCTGCAGGCTACTATGCTACTGCAATACACAGTTACAACACTTAAAATAGTTATAACTCTTATCACTTATTTCCTATATTCTTCTACATATGTTCAACCAAACAGGAGCATTTTATTTATACAAGTAGGGTATAACATTGATAAGGTTTTGTGATGCCATGTAGGAATGCTACAACTATTATAGGACTGTTTCCTAGAATGTTGGGATTAGGCCTATTATCTCTTATCCATTCCATATGTTAGGCTTCATATATTGAGGGACATGTGTTGGAAAATATAGGGATATCCATAAAATAGTTTCAACCACCGTTTACCACCCTCTATTGCAATTAAAAGCGCTTTTGACACAAACTATTGCTTCTGCGCTTATTACAGAGCTACTCTGAAATATCAGGCAATAAAATAGAGTTTATATTAATTCATGCTCCAGAAGCGCATGAGAACACTTGTGACGATGGAAATAGTCTCCATAAGTGCCCAGAATACTGATTCCATCTTTTGCATGAGCTAGAGTGGACAAATTCCAAGCCATGTTGTATATATATAGCTGGATAGAATTTGTATGGAAAAGTTCCTATTTTCTGCATAGTCAAACTGTTGACAATGTTTTGGCATCTTTTGGTTATTTAAAATGGTTTAAATGGTGGGAAAATCTTATGAAAAAAGCACAAAACCAAATAGATAGCAACACCTTAATATTACAACATTAACTTAATGCAAAATATACTAAATAATACAGCTGAAACAGACTATAAAATATGGAAAAATAGTCAAAATAGGTCATATGCACTTTATCATTCCAATATGCAAACATCATCATATAATGCATAGTATCACTAAAATTAAGTGGTTCCAAATAGTTTAAAATATTAGCAAAAGCAGTATTTGTATGAGGCAATGTTTTACCTCATCATGGGCTTTTGACTAGCCACATGTTGTTTCTCAAGATATTTGATTTTCTTGGCAAGCACCTTGTAGGCTTAAGAAGATATGATCTCTTCCTCTCAAAGGGGTCTTTAGGGTGCAAGCGGAGGTAAGTTTCTTTGAGTACAAGGTGGTCAATTGTATTCATCAGCCACATCTATAGAAGACAATTCAGGATATAGTTGATCCTGGTCATCTGAATCTGATCTTTCATACTGCTTGTGTTCATGCCTGTTTGGCACTAAACGCTCTTGTGGTTGATAATAATGTCGAGAAGTATGGCAAACATAATCATCTACCCTCTTATTATGTATCTCAAGGTGTGAAGTAGTATGTCTCTCATTGTGCTACTTCATGTACTCACTACGAGGAGCTAATTCAGATTGAGCCAATCTATTCGATCGCTTTTCTTGCTCCTTTAAATCAATGAGGCGTTGCTCTTCTAAACGGTGTTCATATAACCATTGTAGGTGCAACCGCTATTGTTTTACACTTTCTCATTCTAGATTTTCTAAACACTCATGCTCAATGCGCAAACCCTTCAATTGGTCTTGAAGCATTTGTTCTCTCTAGATTGCATCTGACCTATGTGATCGATTTTTTGTGCTAGGTCTAGGGTTCTACAACTCCTTGTGAGGTTTCTTGTTTGATTCAAATTGTGCAACAAGTTTGGAAACTCTTTTTCCTCAATGATTCAAGATTGCATTGATATTATGTTCTTCCCTAGGGATGCAATCCTCATCCAAGGATGTTGCAGGGGTACCGCGTGTTCACTGGGAACACTCACTAAGGGTGCAGATAGGATGCAACTGAGTTATAGTTCCTTCATCCATGATGTTCTCATTAATGAATCTGGCAGATCCATGAGAGGAACGATTGCAATGTATGATTCTATGCTCCAATTTTCTATTTTGAGATCTTCCAACACCTTGGTCTAAGAAGTCAAAGTGATGAGACTTCCAAGGTTGTGCAAGAGGAGTACCTTCCTCACCAACACTATGATAAGACAAATGACATCCTCTATGATTGGAAGAATTTGGTATTATAATAGGCATACGAATGGTTGTCTTACCTCTATCTCACCCTTAATTGGACTTATTTGAACTCTCAATGTAATGAGATGTGGTATATTTGGAGGTATTCTCGTTTAGATCATGAGAAGATCTGTTGTTAATTCTCCTGAGTGGGGTTCCTTGATGAGATCCGCTATGAGTGGTGTTGTCTCCTATGAGACTACCTGAAGTGTGTTCAGGTATATTTTGGATAGGTGTTCTACCTCTAGGGTGATCCAGACCCTATGGTGCATTGGATGCAACCTCAGTCTTAGATCAGGGATGACCCCGTGCATTGATCATGACCTTATGAATTTTGACTTCCAAAAAAGGTTGTGAGTGTATATATCAAAACGATTAGTGTGACGAGTTGATCACAATGAGCTATAACTCAAAAATATGATTTTCGAGTCAAAATTTAGTATTTTTGGAATATTTGGCCAACCGGGGCTCGTGGTGAAATGCCCACTTTTAGGAATTGTTGGGATATTTTGAACGATAAAGAGTTAGGACCCAATATTTCTATGAGATGTGCACAATGGTAAAACTTTGGCAAGTTTTGGAGTTGTCTAGACCATTTTATGATCGTTGTAGTGCATTTTTTCTCAATTTTCGACCTAAAAAATAGAGTAATCATAAAACAAAAATAAAATCTTCATTATAGCTCTAATTTACACGATTCTTAAACCATTGGATGCAGAACCAAAACGTATATTTTTATTATTAGGGTTAGGGTTTGGCCCCATATCAAATATCTTATGTTGATTTTCCTAACAATAATGCAACACACAAAGTAGACAATATGATTATCTCTTTTAAGGATTAGATGTGTGTCCTAAAACGTGTTTAGAGTGTTTTAAAATTTGTTGAAAAATTAAACTACTCTCATCGTGTTTTCAATAATTGATGATATACTTATTTTAAGGGATTTCACCTGTATACTCGCATCTCGACAACTTGGCTATGAACTCGAAGTCATGTAATCCAACCTATAATGTGTGGTAATGGAGCCCACACACGATCAGGGAGCACAGACCCTCCCAGATCCTCACCTATTTTCCCCTAGTCAGTGTTATACCCTTCGAAGAGAATACATGCAAATTTTCCAGGGTACAAAAGGTTCTTGGATCCGGTATTGGTCTAGTATCCAAGGGTACGTGGGATTTGGTCCAAAAGATGGAAATTACCTCCACCATCGTTGAAACCCTACTAGTGGTTGGATGTCACTCCTAAATCATTAGCGTTTAATTGAAAAGTGGTGTGTGTGGTTCCTTTTAATTTGTATGAAATAGAAATGCATAAGACAACATTCAAATGATTCTTCTCCATATGTAATGCAAGAAAAAAAAGAACGTTTCACATTAAGAAATTATGCATGATTAAATTCATATGATATTTAGACAATGCATACTAACTATGAAATGGCCACTAATCAGGCCTCAAGAAAGCAAACAGAATATAAAATACATCCTAGCACATTGGAGACTAGGGCAGACTGCACTCAGAGGTCCGTTGTTCCTGGAAATGCTTAGTAAAAACCTAAAAATGAAAGACCTAAGGACTTATGCGCATATTTCCAATTATGTTGTATTTCCTAGTTAGTCGAATTGATTTTACATTCTGGAATTTAAAAAAAAAGTGAAAATAGATACAGAGAGATAGTGGGACCTACCTCAATTCCTCATCTGAATAAGATTTATCCCTCTGTTGTTTGTTGTATCTGCTGGAAATCGTAGGTCTGGTCTGCGGTTCTGACTATGGCCCGCGGGTTGAACCTACAATTTAATTGTTGGGCCACAACTGATAGCTGTGGTCTGTACCTACAAGTTCAAAAATACAAGAAATGATAGTCAAATTGCTTGAATTGCATATTTTCACCATGATCACCTTCTGATCTAACCAAAAATCTTGCACCCATCTACTATACTAGATCGTATTCATTCATTCAAAGCATAAAAATGACAAGATTACATAGATTCAACAAAATAAATGTTTCTTGTATTAATAATTGCAAAGAATCTCTATTACAATCTTGTCCCTCTTAGGGTCACCCAAATGATGATACAATTAATACAATGCCAAAGCCCTCAACAGGGTAGGCGCACTAATGTTGCTTTTCAACTAGTCACAAACTGTTCTAGGGTGGAGTTTCCCTCTTCTTCGCGTTGAGGAAGGAAGTTGATAGTTTAATCTCCTTTGAATTTGTTCCCTACGGTCAAGAAACAACATAAGAGTGTCAAAAAGATAGGCAACCTCTCATGATGAGGCCCTTTTAGAAAAAATGCATGAAGATACCATTAAGCATGTATAATCAAGAAAGCATGAAAAGCACTTCTAAACTATGTTAATTGAATCAAGATTTATAGGATTGCATAAAGAAATATAGCAGCTAAACAATGAATGGACCAATCACGTGAAATAAAGCATAAAATCACATAAAGAATCCATTAAATCCTACTTAATGCAAATGCAATAAAACTATTCTAAACCTAATTCTACCAGTCAAAAATCTTCTAAACCACAACTGAACCATAGAAATGACTAATTTAAACTATCTAGATGAACAAAAATAGAAACAGTAACGTGATGATACCTCTGTTGCAAACCGCAACACTAATGCACAGTCTACATTGTAAACCGTGGCTGAAAGCCATGGATAACACTCAAGTGAGTTTACCCTCAAAATCAAGGGCATTGGGCTTGACCTCCTTATTGAATTGATGTTTAAGGGTCACCTTCGATGTCCTTATGACAGGTTTGGAAGTTCATTCACTGTGATGGGCCTTCGTTTCCCAGATTTACATTTCTTGGTTCTTCTATGCTCCTAGAAGTTCCATGGCAAATTGATCTTTTGGTGAATAGTAAAGTGGCATTCTCCAATGCATGAATTTAGTATGCAATTCGAGAGGGCTTCATTGCTCACTTGATCAATTAACTATCTATATTCTCTCCCCATTTGGAGGGGGTATTTATAGGATACCCTAGGTCTAGGGGTGGCTTCATGGAGAAGCCAAGATCAAGAAGGGGTGGTTAGGATAGTTGAAATGGAAGACTCTTGAATCTTCCATCCATTAACCACCTTCTTCTATAACAAATGGCCGTTCAAACCGATTTGGCTCGGATGAAAGCCAACTAAAATTCAGTTAATACCGCAGGTTATAGCTGCAGTCTAGACTGTAAATCGTAGGTCTCAACTACGGTTCAACTTGTAGACCACATGTCTGGGCTGCGGTTCATACTGATTAGGCCAAGGATCCCAAATTGAGTGGTTAGAACCATTGCTCTATCTTGGAGTTTGTCCAAGATCCTCCATATGGTCTTGTAGCATGTCCATATGAGTAGTCGCCCTCGACATGATGCGTTTTAGGTGTCTACAGATTGAGTTTCAAGAACTCATTGAGTCAAGGTCAAGCAACTCAATGAGGCCGAATTAGAACCAAAGTTAGCAAGTTTTTCAAAAACCTGTTGAGTTTCACTACTATAGTACTAGGAAAAGGTATGAGTAGTCATTCATGGGTTGTAGTAATTGTAATAATAGTGTACATCCTCAATAGAAATTTCATGATTGTAGTAAATAATATGACTCCTCATGAGGTATGGTATGGAAAGACGCTTTTTGTAAGTCACTTGAAAGTGTTTGGTTGTTTGTCTTATGTTCATGTAGAATATGAGAAGATGAAGAAGTTAGAGACAAAGAGTTAAGAATTCATTGTTGTTTGTTATTCTAAAGAAAGCAAGGCATACAAATGTTATGACTCCATATCTAGACAATACATTATGTCTAGAGATGCAATTTACGATGAAGGGGGAGTACATGGACAAGTATAAAAGTCTAAGAAGACAAACATAATTGAAGATTATGGTATGTCACAAACATCAAGTGGAAACATAGTCATTTATCCAAAGACAAACACATAAGAAAAAATAATATTAGAATCACATCCAAATTACCAAATGTTGGATCAAAATTTTGATAAGAGTTTCACAAGTATCCAAGTATAAGCCCAAGATCAAATGCAAAAAGAACAAGAAGATAATGTGGTGAGTTATGCACTATTGTCCAAGATTGAAGTGGAGCCTCAAGATTTGAATAAGTATCCCAAATCAAGTTATTGGCCAAAGCCATGAAAGAAGAAATGAATGAAATTAAAAATAATAATATTTGAGAGTTGTGTAAATTTCTAAATAACAAAGAGGTAATTGGAGTGACATGGATGTTCAAGACAAAGTACAACAATGATGGAACAATTGAAAGGCACAAATCAAGGCTAGTGGAAAAGAGGTATACACAACAAATTGCTAGAGATTATGATGAGATATATACACATGTTGCAAGATGAGATACAATAAAAATGGTCTTAAGTTTGATATTCCAAAAAAATACGAACTATACATCAACTTGATGTAAAGAATGCACTCTTGAATAGAAAGATTTTAAAAAATGTATATAAAACAACCACAGGAATTTGAAATAGAAGGTAAAAGATATGTATACACGTTTTAAATAATCATTAAAAAAATGTATATAAAACAACCACGGGAATTTGAAATAGAAGGTAAAAGATATGTATACAAGTTTTAAATAATCATTATATGGACTTAAATAAACTCTATGGGCATGGTATTCAAGACCTTATAAATACATTTTAAGCGTGAATTTGTGAGAAGTATGAATGAACTTGATTATTATTATTACTATTTTAAATTAAACGATCTCAGGAATCAAATGGGTGGATTTTATTCTAAATTCGTTTAAAATAAAGATTTCATTAATTTTATGTCAAATCTGACAGAGTTAAAATAAAAATTTATTATTTTAAAATAAAAATGCCAGCTGCCCGAACCATGAGTGGAGGTGCCATTTGCTCCAAGATTAGTCTACTGGGATTCTCTGGAGAGTAAATCTCTCGTTACAAAAAAAAAAAAAATGTTAACCGTCTGATATTGAGCGAATCTGTGCTTCGCAATAACGAGGTTGGTTTAGGTTGGTGCATCGTAACATCATCAGATATGATTTTATTTCTTTCACTTGTATTGGACATTGTCAATGAAAGGGGAAGCACAGCCCGATTCTAACCGTCCGCCATATCCATAGAAAAATTGCAACCAATTTGTAAATCTCCGAAACTCCTCGAGAAGGTTCCGAACACGACGGAAGTAAGTTCCGCCACCGATATTGACATAAATTCGAGTCCAAATTTTCAAGCAATTGGCTTCGCCTAATCCAACGAAAGCAAAGCTTTGCCCACGATTCTCTGTCGAAATTTCTATTAACAGTGGCTTAAAATCCTTTTCGAAAGCTTAGGCTTCGGGATTTAGCAAATAATCGAGTTGAGCTTTGTCCGTGTTGGGTTACCTAGCCATGGTCCATGTCCTTTGACATGAAAATAGTTCCCTCCTTGGTGACTTACGCTATCACTGAGTTAGTGATGGTGGTATCTCTGGTTGTTTTCTTCGCCGCAATGGTCTTCCTCTTTCTCCTCTGCATATACACTGCCGTGCGTCGCAGGCGTTTCACTCGACTCCCCGACGCCTCCCACCACCCAAATCCCTCCGCCGCGAAGCTGCCCACCAATGGCTTGGCCCCAGAGATTCTAGAAAGTCTACCCATCGTTATCTATACGCTTGAAAATCCTAACGACGATGAGGAATGTTCGGTCTGCCTCTGCGAATTCAAGGCTGGGGATAAAGCCCGATTTCTGCCGAATTGCAAGCACAGTTTTCATACGGAGTGTATTGATGTGTGGTTTCATTCTCATATTAACTGTCCCATCTGTAGAGCCGACGTTGTTCAGTCAGAGGCGTCCTTGAAACCCGATGAAGCGCATGAGAATTCGACGAATTCGAATTCGACCGCGACGGAGGGAGGAGGCGTCGTGAGTTCTTCGTTGAATGGGAGAGATGCCGTGATTGTTGGTGTTGGAGTGGAAGAGGGGCAGACGAGCGGCGGAGATGGGCAGCGGGAGGTGGTGGCTCCACCACCTATGATGGAGTCGCCGCCGGATGTGAGCATCGATGTGCCGGCGACGAGGCCGGTCAGCATTTCGTCGGTGAGGGAATTGGAAGAGATTCGATCGGATGGATTGCCACAGTCATCGTCAACGAGTTCGCGGCTCCATGCGTGGAAGAGCATGCTGGGAAGAGGGAGAGAGGCTAAGGCCGTCCCCACCCCTCTGCGTCAAAACGAGGACCAGTCCCACAGGCATTCTCAGTCTCAGGGATAACGGATCTTTGCATGTTTGTGAAAAATAAAAATAAATCCAATTCTGAATGTTAATGCATTTGGTGGGGATTTTGGAAGCGTAGGGTCCGATTTCTGGTGGTGAGAAAACAAAAGATTTGGGTAATTCTCTGCTCTCGCATGGAAGGGCCTGTCTGTACTCGTAGTTGACATCGTTGTTATACCATTTTTTTTTTCTGATGTTATTCTGACGGGCATGCCGAATGTTGAGGGACTGAAACCATGTTATTATATAACATGTTCATTGTGCAAGCAATTTCAAATGCTTTATGTTATTTATTTGTTATTTGATCTGATTCTTTTGGCCATGTATGAATTCTCGATACAACGCCTTCCATGATTGTGATGGAAAAGGCAAAACAAATTTCGCACTTGCTATGATTGCAGAAGAGATCAAGAAGAGATCATGATCTTAACCGAAAGGCAAAACATATCTCTTCCAACCATTTTTCTGGACACGATGCTGGAAGTTTATATCGTCGTGTAACGTGTCTTCACATCATCTGACTTTAGCTAGGTAGGCTTAGCTGCTTATCGAAAATAGAATAGTTATAATACCTTTAATCTTTTGTTTGGTATGCTCCGAAATATGTATATTTCTTTGTTAAATGTCATTTTAAAGTTCAAAATTCACTTCTTTGTCTCTTAGCTTCTTATAATGAAGATTTAATTATAATCTTCCTAGATGTAAGCTAAAGTTTGTAGGGAAAAGCATCCCAAGTACACGGAAGTAATGTATAACTGGTTAGAAATATTATTTTTATGCAATATTTTATAAACTAATTTTATAATAACAAGTCGTTCAAAAAAACATAATATTGTTATAATATATAAAATACTTCCCAGGGTTAGGTGGATTGGTAATTGTATGTGTGACCAGACACTTATCAAGAAGAGACCCAGGTTCAAACTTTGGGGACATGGCTGTTACAAAGGTAGTGGTCTGATATGAATCCTCTAAGTACATGTCACATTGACGATGACGGTACAAATTCTGAGTAATCGATGGTCCTCTTAATGCCATGTCAACAATAATGAGGTGGTATAGACTTGTTGGGAACACCCCTGTGGTTTGAGCCCTACGCTTGGTAGTTACTAAAAATAGTGTGGATGTAACCAACTCTTCTGTGTATCAAAAAATATATAAATATATAATAATTTCTTCTTGGTTTTTTACTATAAAAATCATTATACATATTTTGTTTTTTAATTTACATGGTGGAATCGGTAGCCGCCACAAATCCGGGCAGGTTGTCCAGGTTTTTATGGCCGCCACAGTATTCTGCATTGTCTGCCCCAAAAGCCGCCACACAGATCTTCGCGCAGTTCGCCCCTATAACCACCATGCCACAATCATTTTAAACCTTTTACGCCGTTGAAAGCACCAGGAAAGAGACAAGCGTTCAGTCCGACGAGGCCCAAGATTTGAACCTTGGACCTCCGCCCCCCTTATGAGGTTTGGATGAACCTATTGGTCTACACCTCGGACCTGTAAAAATCATTATATTAAAGAAGTAATAGAATACATTTTTACAAACAAAAAAAATAGATAGATAACAGTGGTCAACACCATCAACCAAAAAACCTTTAATGTAAAAATAGTGTAGGAAACCAATAAGCCACCTAACAACTAATCAAAACTGCTTTACACAACTAACAAGTAGACACTGTCAACTAGCTACCAAAATTATTACATGCTGAAAATGATGGTTGAGTGCATGCCATAAGAGCAAAAGAAAAAAATGGAGGATCCTTGCAATGGTGAAGAATCATTACACAAGTTTAGTCACCACTAGGACCGAACCCCGCCCAACATTTTTATCAAGAGACATGGCTAAATCTCATCCTTACCTAGAAGAAGAAGTGTTGGGAACATCTTCCTAGTTGTTGATAAACAGATTCTTGTTGGCAGTAAACATTAGAGCACTCATATTGACCTAGGCAACGAGCTAAGAAGTCAAGGGAGATAGGAGCAAGACCAGCTCTGTAAGGAGGGTGACCTTGAGCTAGGGTAGGAGTGTGATTTTAGGTTGAGCAACAATGCTACTTGGACTTGAACCGACTTTGAGGATAATCCTGCTAAAGAGGAACCTGACTTACTGTGCACAAAGCGTTCCCCTAATGATCAATAAACTCTTAAATATGAGAGAGCTCCAAAGTTACCTTACTGGTCTAAACCACAATCTAAAAATACATAGAAGAAATAATATTAGATCTCTCAAAAGTAGATATGTGAAGAGATGAAGAACACTTACCAAAGATATAGTCATTTCTATCTTTCCATATGTTGTATAGGGTTGCCATAGAAAACAAGTGCCATAATTCAAATACAATAGCCCGCAAGGGAGGGGGTTTCCCAAAATGATATGCTTCCACTCAAGCATGGCATAGGAATAGGATCTAAAAAGGTAAAAAAACCACTCCCAAATAGAATGAACATAGACACAGACCCAAAAAATATGGATAAAATCCTTATACTAAGAAAGAAAGGGCAAGAAGGGTTGGGGATGCCTAAATGCCAGATATGCTTCTCAGTAGGAATCCCTTGGTGAAGAAGACTCTAGGAAAAATAGGAAATATTGGGCTCCAAGAAAGAAACCCAAGCGATCTGGAACCTACACATCCAAACGGGCTGAGGGAAGAGACATTCCAACATTGATTTTCTTTATTTTTTACCTTCAAATATTTTGTCCTATAAAAAAAGTAATCATTATTAGTTTATAATAAAAGGGTTATCTCTTCCACATTTTAAGAATATTAATAAAACATTCAAGTGATTCTAGTGAAAAAAGGATAATTTAAGAATGAATGATAAATTCTTAAATATTTTTAACCCTAAACATCAATATAGTAGATAATATTGCATGTCAATAGTTCAAGGGTTATAATTATAGCTATTATAAAAGCAAAAAATGGCATAAGAATATGTCTAGATCACTTAAGTAGCATATTTTCTAAGGTGTTATCAACTAAGAAGCACAAATATTACAACAAAGAAATAGAATGGAATCTTAATAGATAAAATTGATGGAATGTTTCAACTACAAATATTATGTATCATATGGAGTAACTAAATCTGGTGGATTAATTTACCATTTATATTAGATAGGATATAGATCTCATCTTACTATCATGTAGTTATAGTAATGTTTCATTATAAAACAAATGCAATTGACCAACAAAAATGTTGCATTCATGTTGCAAGAAAAATATTATATGGTCTTGAAAATAGAAAATATGTAAGAAGGTCTTGATTTAGAAGAAAGGTTGGATGGGCAAAGAACCTCCTAGTTAGCCAAAGGGTGTCAATGGTAGGAACCAATATCATTAGAGCTTGTCATAAAAGGTGTCACCTTGGCACCAAGGGAGCATAAAGAAGTGAAAAGTAATAAACTTATGTGCATCCATTTAATTGTTGGTAAATGAACAACTTCATACTCCAACAATTTATTTAAGTGCATTATACATATTAGCATATATAAACATACTGTTTTAATTAGAAACATGTGAAAAAAAGACATAAAATAAACACTATACATAGAATATTTTCCCAAATATGTAGTATATACATTATGATATTCCATGTTTCTACTCAAAGATCCACTATTGATATCCTTTACAAAAATTTAAAGTTTTTTAATTAACTTCAAAGTTTTTTACTTTGTATAAATGATCTTACATTAATCTTTCATTTAGACATTAACAAGGCGAAAATTTATATCATGAATTGAAACTAGACCAACCATATCCAAAATATGTTTATTGTATGTTTACATAATGAAATCAAGCCACATGAAGTGTGACAACAACACGCATGACAAGTAGCATATTTACCTCACTTATTGAGCTAAACAACATCATATAAAAAGTGATAACAAAACATCAAATATTGTAAATCAATATTAAACAAAGCATTGTAAAAATAGAGGATTAAGATGCTCAAATATTTATGCAAATCCTTTCGAGTCCCTATCAAGATACAAGTGAATTTTGAAATTTCTACTTTTAAAGGAAATATTTATGCAAAAACAATAAAGTACTACTTACACAAATTACAATAGTTCTTTTATGTGTATAATTTTATATAAGATGAAAATATTATATGTAGACACCAAAATCTAGCCACTTGTCCTCCATCCATGCTTTCCCATAATTTCCACCACCAAAACATAGTCATTTGCCCTCCATCCTAGTTTTCCTGCCATTTTCACCTATTATTTATATATTTATTATATATATATATATTTAAATAATAATATTTTATATATTATATTATATATATATAATAATAAAAAAATATATATATATATATATATATATATATATATATATATATATATATATATATATATATATATATATATATATATATATATATATATATATATATATATATTTATATATAAATCAATCCCAACCATCCAATTTCATTTAATCCTATCTATCCATCCACATAAATCCATGCCACACTCTAAATTTAATATCTACCCTTAGAGTTGCTTTAATCTCAACCACACTATTAGTGTCGTTGAAACCCTAGCATGCCCTAGGTTGGATTATAAATAGGAGCCATTTTGATGGCTCAACCCCTGAGTTCTTTAAGTTTCTATAATCCTTAAGTACCTGATTTCCCTAAGTGTTTGAGTGTTCCAACCCAACCTTTGTGCCATAACCCCCCATTCCATCCATCGTATTCGTTGTTCCCTTGCTCACCATAACCATCATCGCCTCCTTTATCATTATCAAATCTGATTCTACATAATCCTCCCCAACTTCCAAGCACCTTCGAGTACTTTTTGTCATTGTCAGGTGCCTTTGGCTGCCTCCTTACCAGTCCCTATCACCCACAGGCATTTTCTGTAGCCGTTAGGCACCCATGGGTGTTTTATGTAAGCCCTTTTGAGACCTCCTATCCTTTGAGTGATGTTAGGGCACACCTTCACCATTGACCTGTAATAGATATATTCATCTACAAACAACCAAAAAGGAGCAAGGTAAATCATTCTCTACTTTTTTTAATTTTAATATCTCTTTATCTGCTTACAATAGTGTTGCATGAAATTTAGGGTTTTATTGATTTCTAAGGGTCTCACGCAGTGGAGACATCTTAGTTATTACTAACTCTTTTATTTTATATTTTATGTGTAGATATAGAGATTCATCAGCATTAGATAGTTTTTTAAGTTGGAGTGACCTGGTTCAATGAATATCTAAAGCCCACTCAACTATTACAACCCTAATATAGCTAGTCGACTATATTGATATCACTATTATTTGTTCATTTATTTACTATTAAATAGAGTAGGTTGATTTATATTTGATTATCTATCATCATCATTTTTATTTACGTATTCACAAGGACTAATCCCTCCTTAGTGGCAAAGGACTTAGCCCTCGTAAAGTGGCAATAATATTTTCAATTCCATATAAATTTATTTTTGTTTGTTCATTGCTGATGTTTTTGCTCTAAGTGGTATTAGACCAAAATTTTGGCACTGTGGGGAGCTAGTATATAGAAGAAAACTAGTTACTATCAACCAGATTCAAATCCACCTATCCAGTTACAGAATTTTACATTGCGTAGCTCACTGAGGAATGCAATATATTTTTTCCTAAGCATAGAAGCATATGTAAAATTTTAACCTAAATATTTATATCTTCACACGAGCTCGCGAGAAGGAGCCACAGTATTAGAGTTGTGAAGGAGCCATGGTTAGGTACCATTCGATTGAGAAAACAACTATCTTAAACATAAAAATTTGATTATCAATATTTCACAGTCATGCGTGAAAAATTTCTTACATCCGGTCCTCTCCAAACAAGTGGTTTCAAAATAATCAAACAACATTTTTAATATCTCGTAGCATATTTCATCAGGTGATTCGTTTTGGGAAACTAGTACGTTTGAATTTACTCCTATGCGGGTGTTAGAAGTACAACGTTGGGTATTAATAAACAACTCACTATTTCGTATTAGTCAGGCGTGACGAATATTATTCCAAGTGATTCTTCCCAGGTGACCTATCCAAGAGAATGAATTCTACGTAAACCCTCTGCTAGTTTCGGTGATATTAGGGAAGGCGAAGGTTATACACAGTTCGAAATTAGTGATCATGTCACATAAGAGATAATCACCCAAGGCCAGTTAATCGAATATCGATGAATAAAGAAGTCCACAACCATCCAATAAACAAGCCATATTTATTATCTAGGTACCTTAATAACATTTATATGCTAAGGTTTAAAATTTTAATTGTTGCATATATTTTAGTAGAATTCCTTTATCCCATATTCTTTAGGGGGCAAGCAATGAGTAGTTTATAAACCATAGTTAGCTATAAGTCAACTGTGACTTCGGTCACACAAAGCTGGCTAACTTGTGCACATATAAATGATTGTGTTGATATCATTGTAGCTTCTAATTCCCTCGCCCCACATATCTTCGATTGAGTTACGATCCCTTCTTCATTTGAGTCCCTATCATGTTTGGTATTCTCATCTCTTCATTCTAGTCATGTGGGTTGTTCTTCATCTTGTGGATCCTAATCATGGTCAATTCATGTGGTTGGTTCTTCATCTTGTGGATCTTATCGCATCATCACTAATCATTGTCATCGTGTCATCACTAATTCCTATCGTGTTGTTATCTTGCAGGCCCTATTGCATCAACATTCATTCCTATCACATGGTCATCTTATAGGTCTTTTTTGTGTCATAATTGACCCCTGTTGCGTCATCCTCTTGCTGATTTAGTCGCATCGTAGTTGGTCCCTGTCGCATCGTCGTCTATTGTCTAAAGGGTTCTCTTTATTAACAATGAAATTAGTCGTTGGTATTCCAAAGGAATTAGTCGTTGTGCTCACTACCAAAATGATCATTACCTAGCCGTGACATTCAAATTCAAATAGCTATTCATTGACAATAAAATTCAAATCCACATCGCAGTTGGGGCAATAGTTAAGCGGAAAAACAACACCAATTTTTTTTCAAATTAACATTTATATTACATAATTCAAGATAAAATTTTGAGAACATTATCATTAAAGACAGAGAAGGTAGCAAAATATTGGAGAAGATTGTAAAATTAATTTAAACTGGATAAAGCAAGTGCATGAGTGGCATGTGGAGCCCTCTCAGTTATTACTAACTCTTTTCTTTCATATTTTGTGTGTAGATCTAGAGATTCATCAGCATTGGACAATTGTTTAAGCTAGAGTGGTCCAGTTCAATGGATATCTAAAGCCCACTCAACTCTGTTGGGAGTGAAACACAACTAAAGACACCACCATTTGTTGTATCTAGGGTTTCAGAGAACCCTAGCAATATTTGTAATAATTTTATCACAAGGGATTCTTACATCCACTATTGTAACAACAAATTTTTTAGACTCCCTCCTCATTTAATATAAATCTCATTTGTTGTGCAATATTTGGTTTATTTGAATTTTGTTTTTAGCATTGCTTGGTGTCATGTTTTTAGCTCTACATTATATTTGCAATTTTTAGGGATCTTGTTATCATAATAAACTAGTGGGATCATATTCTACCCAATTCAAGAAAGATAACACAAACACAAACATAGTTTACTTGAATATTTTTCATGTAAATTTAGTAGATTTTATCAAGGATGAGTACTCTCCTCTAAGATACCATGATGAAAAATATCCCAAGTATTAGAAACTAAGAAAAATATAAGGTGAACCTATCAAATACTACACTAATTCCTTCCATAATACATAAAAGTTTTTGTTAAATTTTGAAGCTTTAAACTTAAAGGAAATTCAACCACAAGTATGGAAATAATCATGCAATATTATAACTAAGATAATGGCTAACTAATATGCATGAAAATGTGATAGAAAACTTGATACAATACTCAATAAATGCTCATATAAGAAAGCTCATGAAAATATACAATGCTCTTCAATGGATGTCATGACCTCTTCATATCTACAAAAATGGATCTACATTGTATCTACTACTACTCTACCTATGCACTCCAAAATCCTCTTTATGTTCTATTTTCTAAAGGTCTATTTATAATGAGATGCAACTCTTTGCCTTCAATATTCTTGTGACACCTCACTATTTCACTCTAAGGACTTATGTACATGTGGACTACATGCACATTTACATCATTGCACATTCTAACACTTGTGCATTTATTACATTGATTTAATAAAGTACTTAAGTCCTAATAAAATCCTAATCTAAATATGTACCCATGATGGTATATTACTAAAGGACCAAATAATGTAATATATTCCAACACACCCTTGTATTACATTATTTGGGATTTGAATACTTTAGTTTTCAATAAATATCTTCATCCTTTGAGTATCTTTCATCTTGATCAAGTTCTTCTGTAATATATTTAATTTATCTTGCATTGTATGCCTCCTTGATCTGTTTTCTCTTATTTTTATTATTCTTCTTATTCATTCTTTTATTTGAAGTCAGTTATTGCACTCTCATAGGTGGATGTACTATCACTTGATTCTTGCAAAAGTATCTTCTCTTTGCCTTTGTCATTTTTATCATTTTTTGGGTTCTATATAGAAGCTTCTGAACAAACACTTAAGGCATCATGATAAGATTTTGTGTTAGTAGAACTTGAAGTATCAATACTGCATGAGGACTGAAATATTTTCTCTAGGTATGAATCATCCATTTATGTTTTCATTTTAAGTAATTCTATCAATCCTTTTTGTTCTACATTCTCATCCTTGTAACATTTGAATGTAAGTAATGCCATATATAATATGCTACCAAATTCTAAAGGAATTTGAGTTTCATTATTTCTATTATCAATTGCTTTAGTGATTCGAGCATGTAGATAGTATTCCATGGTTTCAAAGTTATCTCTTAAATATTCATTATGAATCCTTTTTTAAGTGAGGTCTAAGTCTCATTCAAACTTTATAAGGAAATTCTTGATTCTAGTTTTAATGACACTTTCTCTTTCCTTTCTAATAATGTTTTTCATATCAATGTTTACTGTATTATTTGAGATAGACATATTTCTTCCTTTTTTAGTTTGAGTATATTATGTTACTTTGTAGATTTATTTCTCAATTTGAATTCTAGACTGAATCAAATCTTGTAGTGTATGATTTGAACAATGGAATTTTGGCTCTTTAGAATTTTGAGAATGTTTTTGATAGATCCTATGGAGTAGTCTACCTTATATCTCCCTAGTAAGATGATTAAATACTTCTCTTTAATTTGTAGAATCAATCTTGGAAATAATTTTCCAATTTTTAAATTTTGTAAAAGATATTTCTTCCTTGAAAATAAATGAACTATGGATTTTATAGAATGATTGGCTTTCAAGATTTGAGTTGAATTCCTTTTGTCTCCCTAGTAATGTTATGACAAATTTAATATAATTTTCAAATCTGTAGACATGAAAAATTGACTCATTTTTCTTAGTTTTTATCCTATAAAATAAAGGTCATATTTGATATTAATTTTACCTATTTAAATGCACTCCAAATTTCCTAAAACATATACCATTGGATAGGGTTCAAAAATATCTTTCCAACAGTATATTATATGTCCAATTTTAACACCATTTGACCCCTCAAACTACCAAAATACTTTGTACATGTCTAAAATCCTAACGAGATCGTACGTACGATCCAATATCAGATCTAAAGTGTGCGAGATCATAAGTATGATAACGATATCATAAGTATGATCATGAAATCATAAGTATGATCTTGTCCAAAAATAGAAAAATCTCAATTAAGTAAAATGACAAACAATTTATAACACTTTTTGTCCTTACCTGTCCAACTATATGGCAATTATGGGATCGGATCCGTTGATCACTCCCAGGTTGGAAGAGGTTACAACCTATTTTTTTTTTACCCTAATTTTACCTACTGGTTTATCCTATTTAATCAGGTCTTCCCCCTTGAATTCATCCTAACTCATAGATATAATTCCACATTTTAGTCGATTAATTTATGCATTAGCCCTTGTTATTTTGTTGTTTTTCAGCAGGATCAGAGGATATGATCTTGCCCTAGTAGCATACGATCTTGCGATCATAGATACGATCTTGCCCTGGAGTTATGATCTTACCTACAAGTTTCTTAGGGGTACTCCAAGCTCTGGTTTTCATCCTTGTAGCTTCTAATTTGCATTTTTGCATTGTATTTATCAATTATCACCTCATATAGAACATAATTTTATTGTTATCATTCTTGGAGTTCACCATTCTGCATTTTATTGCATACTTTAAATATTTTAATCCATATACATGTTGATTTATTTTAGCACAACATTCAATAAGTCTTGTATGATCTAATATATGTTCAATAGAGTCTGTAGCATATTGCATTTTTTGTTTTCTACATTGTACTTATGAAACTACAAGTTTTTGTTGTGATCGGATCTGTTGATCATTGATCTACTAGTATGATCACAAATTGTACGTATAATATTGACCTGTAGTATATGATATTGACCTTGCAGCATACGATCTTGCCTACAACAAAGAATAGAATCTTCATCAAACTTATGAACCAAGTAAGAGTGTCAAATTCCATCATAATTAAGCACTTACATTAGATTTTTCTCTATTTGCTATTGTCTATTGTATTCATAAAAATTAAATTGCATTTAGCATAGTTTAGTTGCATTGGCCAAAACTAGGTGATTGTGAGAACTTAAAAAAACACATCACACAAAACTCCAAACCTAGGCATGGAAACTACCAAGAAATGTTTCCTGGTGAACCCACCCAATTCATTGAAAAATCACCAAAGAAGGCACAACATCAAGTGCCTCTCCTTTGAAGAACACAAGATTATACTGAGAGGGGGGTGAACAGTAAAAGACCAGTTTTTACTTTTATTTCCCAATCAATATTATGCAATGTATAAATAACAATATCAAAAATAGTAATCAAAGTAATGCACAAATCACCACATACAATAGAGACACCAATTTAACGTAGTTCATCCAATGTAGGCTACTCCACGAAGAAAATATTTCAATAAAATTTTCTCAATCAATCTCTCAGTAATCCTTTCCCTATTACAATGTTTATGGACCTCTGTCCAAAGGATACACCAATCCCCTAATCAAGTTTGTGGATCTCTCTCCATAGAAGAACTCCTTTCTCCTTAGATTTGGCTTGTGATCTTCTAGAAGAATGGTTGCCCCCACTACTCTGGCTAATGGATATCTATCCACTGAAGAAACCTATCCTCATTACCCTAGCTAATGGATCCTTATCCACTGGATACTGTCATCCTCTATACTATGTCACCTCCAAATTTTGCTCTCAGCTCTCTCTCAAATTTGCACTAAAATCAATCCTTTGGTTTAGCACAAATCTGCTCAAACTATATCTCTGGTCTGGCACAAACCTATCCTCAAATCTACACCAAACTCTATCCTCAAATTTGCACTAAACACAGTCCTTCGGTCTAGGAAAAATTTATATTCAATCTCTATCCTCTAATATATACTAAACATAGTCCTTCGGTCTAGCACAAATCTGCCTCAATCTCTATCCTATGATCTATATTAAACATAGTCCTTTGATCTAGCACAAATATTTTCTCA
Organism: Wollemia nobilis; assembly: GCA_028583015.1. Classification (NCBI taxonomy): domain Eukaryota; kingdom Viridiplantae; phylum Streptophyta; class Pinopsida; order Araucariales; family Araucariaceae; genus Wollemia; species Wollemia nobilis. The sequence continues at coordinate 1,242,760 of JAQPPZ010000574.1, read as the reverse complement.
ATCTCTATCCTCAAGCCTTAACACAAAGCTTGATCCAATCATAAATCAACACTGCTAGATCTTCCCCAAACGTCAACTCAAGGTTTGAAAAAATCAATCAATCAACTCTACTCTCAAGTCTTCTCAAAGACTTATCTCAAATATGCCTTGTAATATTCTACAAAATCTCATACCAATCTATCCACAAGTCCTCTCTAGAACTTGTCCAATCTACTCAACAAGTCCTCACTAGAACTTGTCCAATATTCTCAACTATTTATGTCTTCAAACTCTGTATTGTAAGCTTCCACAAAAGCTCACACAAATATTTCCACAAGTCTTCTCAAAGACTTACCTCAAATTTTTCTCAACAAGTCTTCACTAGAAATTTTCCAATATCATAGAAACATAAAGATAATTGTTAGAAAATCAATATGCTTCACATTCACCACAATACTCAATTACTTTCAATTTCTCTTTTTACCATGGAAAAATATAGAGAATTGTTAGAGACTCAATATGCTTCTCACTCACAAACTCTCAACCACTTCCAATCTCTCTTTTATCATAGAAACATATAGAGAATTGTTAGAGACACAATATGTTTCACATTCATCAAAAATCAACCTCTTTCTCAAATCAATTCAAAATATAGAACAATATTTTTCACAAAACATGAACTATCACATCAACACATTCACTTGACTAGGCTCAACCAAGTCTACTCAATCATTCACTCAATGAATTAATCCTTGCTCACAAACCCTAGTCCAAACTTATGAACTTCACTCAAATGTTCCAACAATGCTTATCAACCAATCTCACATAACAATGATACTCATGATCTTTGTAAACCCTAGTTCAAGTTCTTCACTCAACCAATCACTTCAACAATAATGCTTATAAAACAATATTCACATAACAATGACACTCATGATATTTGCAAAACCTATTTCAAGTCCTTCACTCATGCAATCACTTCAACAACAATGCTTATAAAACAAGGCTACTTTCCTTAACCTCTATTCTAGAAAACCTTGAAGCATTAATTCAAGACACACTCAACAAGGAAAAATTAGAAAAGTCCTTTTCACTCCAATCTTGTTTTCATAAAATATCAATCAATCACTTCAATCAAAGAAGAATATGACCAAACCTTTTATTTGATGTAGAAGTGACCTTAGAAAACCTATCTCAATAAAAAATTTCTCTTTTTCCAATTTTAATAGTTAGATGATAAAATATCACACTAACCTCTTCACAAAATAATCCTCAATTACAAAAATTAATCAAAATTAATTACACCTTATTTATTTTCTTAAAAAAACACCACATATCTTCAATCAAAAAACTTATGCCAAAACTACTCATCAAAAGAACATCTTAACAATTTAATTTCATTGTAACCCTTTTCAAAAAAATATCTCAAAAATAATCCAAACTCTACTTATGAGTCCCTACTTAATATTGCATTAATTAAATAAATCACTTTATAAAATAATGCATGAAGTAAATATCTCACTAAACAATATTTCCTCAACACACAACTTAACTTCCACCTTATCCCTCCTTAAACCTTAGCAAAGCAAATTAAAATAATTTCCAAAAATTAATGTTACCACTTTTTGCAATCCATGGGACTCGAAACTTGGCGCAATACTCCCACAATGCGTTGTTCATGGCTTCCATGTCATGTGAGCCACGTGATCCACTTAAATACTCAAAGCACAATGTGTGCTTTGACTCCTTCAAACTCTTAAGAGCCCTTGGCTCTTCCTTCGATGCCAATGAAAACACATTGTGCTATTCGGGATACACACATTTTAAAAATTATATGAGCTTTTTGCTTAAGTTGGATGCAATTCAAAAAGGATACCAAACCTTAGGAATGGATATGGTATTTATACCATATGCCTTCCTTGTCACACACATCGACGGAGAGGAAATTTGTCGGGGAAACAATGTTGTGTCGGTGCTTCCAATTTTGCCTTCTAAATATATTTATTTATAATTATTTAAATTCAAAAGAATTTAAATATTATAAATTAAATATTTAAATATTCTTTGGGATTTTGAAAAAAAAAATCCTTCTTAGGTTTTAGAAAACCTTTTTGATTTGCCCAAACTTGGTTTTAATAAAACCCTTTTATTTTTCCCAACCATGGTTTTAATAAAACCTTTTATTTTGTGCTTCACATAATATTTAAAAATAAACATTATGAAGAACACAAGCTTATACTGAGAGGGGGGTGAACAGTATAAGACCACATTTTACTTTTCTTTCCCAATCAATATTATGCAATGTATAAATAGCAATATCAACAATAGTAATCAAAGTAATGGACAAATCACCACACACAATAGAGACACCAATTTAACGTGGTTCACCCAATGTAGGTTACTCCACAAAGAAAATATTTCAATAAAATTTTCTCAATAAATCTCTCAGTAATCCTTTCCCTATTAAAATGTTTATGGACCTTTGTCTAAAGGATACACCAATCCCCTAATCAAGTTCATGGATCTCTCTCCATAGGAGAACTACTTTCTCCTTAGATCTGGCATGTGATCTTCTAGAAGAACGGTTGCCTCCACTACTCTATCTAATGGATATCTATCCACTAAAGAAACATGTCCTCACTACCCTGGCTAATGGATATTTATCCACTAGAGACTGTCATCCTCTATACTCTATCATATCCAAAGTTTGCTCTCAGGTCTGTCTCAAATTTGCACTAAACACAATCCTTTAGTTTAGCACAAATTTGTTAGTCTTACAATGGCACTGAGAGGGGGGGTGAATCAGTGTGGTTCTTTAATCATGAATTTACAGCTCTTAAAACTGAAATAATGAAAACTTAAAAATAGATAAAGCAAGTATCACAAGAGAACATCACACAACACAAGATTTTAACGAGGTTCACCAATTTGGCTACTCCTCAAGAATGACTGCTTGGACTACCATCCAAATCTAGCCTTTGCAAAGCACCAACTTTACAAACAGTTTACCAGCTCCCACTGGAAGGAGCACCAACCCCTGATTTATCTGCACCAATAGAAAGGAGCACCATCCCCTGATTTACCAGCACCAACTGGAAGGAGCACCAACCCTTGATTTACTAGCACCTATTGGAAGGAGCACCAACCCCTGATGCCAAGCTACAACTTGGACTTCAATTTTGAATCTATAAGTTTGATGATAAAATACCTTTGCTTTTACAAGACCCTAATTGGTCTATCCTTCACCTTTCGTGTTCTCCGCACTCGCCTTCTACTTTCTCTCGCGCAATCACTTCGCACACTTTTACGATCTACGAGTCGAGCTTCACGATCGTCTTCTCCCTTTTGTGCACTCTACTTCCTTTGCGAATTTCACACTTAGCACGATTCGACTTCTTTGCTCACTTTGTGCACTTCGCCATCATCTCATCGCTTCTGTGCTTTCTACGCTCTTATGGCCACATTTCTCACTTCGACTCGCATTCGATGACTACATCAATTCTCCAAATAGCCCTCCTTTTATAACAATATTTTCATGATGAAAAACTCTAATCTTAGTCGTGTAACCTAATCTAATTCTGCTAGTAACCCTAATCTTAGTCGATTGCAAACCCTAATCTTCATCGTGCAAACCCTAATCTTCGTCGGCTAACATCGGTCTTCGTCGGCTTCAACTGCCTCTGTAACTCTTCTATTGTTGTTGCCATGAAAACACAACATGTCACGATATCATGACACTTTCGCCTCCGTACGCTTTCTCTTAGCTTTGGCCTACGAGAATACAACATGTAGCGATATCGCTACACTTTTTCTTTCGTACGCTTTCTCTTAACTTTGGCCCATGAGAATACAACATGTAGCGATATCGCTACACTTTTTCTCTTTACTCTGTTTCTTAGCTTTGGCCTCAAAACATAACATGTCGTGATATCATGACACTTTTGCCTTCTTACTTTCTCTCTCCTCCTTTAGTCGCGAAAATGCGACATGTCGCGATATCGTGACACTTTTTCTCCTTAGCGCTTTAACTTGCCTTTGGGTCGTGAAAATCTGACATGTCACGATATCGTGACACTTTTTCTCTCGGACTCTCTCTTCTACAACATGTCACGAAATCGTGACACTTTTTCTCTCGGACTCTCTCTCCTGCAACATGTCACGAAATCGTGACACTTTTTCTTTCGACTCTCTCTCCTGCATTATGTCATGAAATCATGACACTTTTTCTCTCGGACTCTCTCTCCTGCAACATGTCACGAAATCACGACACTTTTTCTCTTAATCTCTCTCCTGCAACATGTCGCGAAATCGTGACACTTTTTCGTCCGTACAACCTTCCTTGCAATATGTCATGAAATCGTGACACTTTTTCGTCCGTACAACCTTCCTTGCAATATGTCACAAAATCGTGACACTTTTTCGTCCGTACAACCTTCTTTGCAATATGTCACAAAATCGTGACACTTTTTCGTCCGTACAACCTTCTTTGCAATATGTCATGAAATCATGACACTTTTTCGTCTGTACAACCTTCTTTGCAATATGTCGTGAAATCGTGACATTTTCTTTTCTCAACTTTTTTTTTCTTCTTCTTCTTCACATTTCTTCTTACATGTCTCGATAGTTTTCTTTCTTCTTCTCTCTCTTCCAACATGTCACGAAATCGTGACAGTTTTTCTTTCTTCTTCTCTCTCTTCCAACATGTCACGAAATCGTGACAGTTTTTCTTTCTTCTTCTCTCTCTTCCAACATGTCGCAAAATCATGATAGTTTTCTTTCTTCTTCTCTCTCTTCCAACATGTCGCGAAATCGTGACGTTTTTCTTCTTCTCTCTCTTCTAAGTCATCGGCTTTCTTGTTGTATATGTCATGATATCGTGACACTTTTCTTACTTGTCTTTTTCTTTGACCTTTTGCAAGTGGTCCACTTCGGTCTTCTTGGAGAATCACTGTACATACTCTGAGTAACCTTTGAACTCTTGTTTTCTGCATCTGACTAGCTTTTGAACTTCCTGTCCACTGCATCAATAGATCTGTCTGACTGTGTTGACAACAATGACAATATTGTTTGTTGCACCTTGCTCAACAATCTCCCCCTTTGGAATTGTTGGCAACACATGTGCAATGTTCCTGTAATTCTTCTCCCCCTTTGACAATAATACCAAAGGGCTACTGCAGACTCCCCCTGAGTCCATGCACAACATTCTCAGCCAAAATTTATTATATTTAGCAAAAATCATGAACATGAGCAAAAAGATAAACAAATACTTAAATGCTCCCCCTGAGAATGTGATCCCTGTAGCTAGTCAATTCTTGGGAAACGTGACCACTCCACAATCTATTGTTGGAATGAAAATCCAACTTAACCTCACTTTCTGCAACTTTCTCCTACGTACAACACGCTGTCGCTGCAATATATTCTGCCTCTGCTGTGGATAAGGAAACTGACTCTTGTTTCTTACTGTTCTACGCGACCAATCTGTCCCCAAGATAGAATGCACTCCACTGGTACTCTTTTTGTCATCTACACATCCTGCCCAATCTGCATCTTTTGGATACCATAACCCATACTCCATAGTACCCTTGTGATATTATAGAAGACTCTTTCTCTCTCTACTACATTGACTGGTGGACCTCTTCTTCACTTGAAGAATCCTCACTCAGGTCTATCTTCAACTGTGTTGGCTGCTAGATTTCTATCCATTGAGACTCTGTCCTCTGTACTCAGTCACCTCCAAAGCTCAGTCAATAGGCTCACTAAGAACCTGCTCAATAGGCTCACACAGAACCTGCTTAACAAGCTCACATGGAACTTGTCCAATGTTGAATAACTAGCTCATTCAAAACCTGTCCAAATCTGCTCCACCAAGCTCTCTAAAAACTTGTTCGAATCTTCTCTAGCAATCTGTCCCAGCATTGTCCTCAAATATTTCCAAAAGGCCTTCTCAAAAGCTCAATCAATCATGCTCAAGTAGTACTCAAAAAGAACGGCGATCTCAAATCAAATCTACTTCATAGAACTTTAAAAATCACTTCACACATAACTTGACTAGGCTCAATCGAATCAACTCAACCCATCATCTCTCACACAACCCTAGTCCAAGTATGTATCAACCAACTCAAATAATTCCAACAATGCTCAACCACAAATATGACATAATAATGATACTCATGTTCTTTTCTAACTCAAGTTCTTTCACAACAAATGGGCTTAAGCCACTATGCTTATAACACAAGGCTTAAACACAACTCTCAATTCAGAAAACTTTGATGCATTCAACCAACCACTGTCACACACAATTATTTTCCCTTCGATGATATTTCAGAAATCAACCACCATAATGCTGTCATATGAGTCTCCTTGGGATTAGCCTGGAATCGTGCTGCCATGCATACTGCCTGCAAGATATCTGGTCTGATAGCTATCAGGTACAGTAAGCTTCCAATCATAGATCCTTCTCAAACCTTTGTTGAGTGAGATAGTTGTCTAGCCTTGCATACCATGCTCGGGGTGCCTGTTTCAAGCCATATACCTTCAACTTACAAACCAAGTTGGGAATATCACCAAGTTGGAAACCATCTGGCTGCTCAATATAAACATCTTCTTCAAGCTTCCCATTCAAAATGTTGATTTCACATCTGTCAACAAAATTGATAAGTGACTCACACTTGTACCAACTTTTGTTCAGCACTGTACCAACACTACAATTTTACTGCCAAATCTGTGCAAGCATCAAACACTGTACCACAACACAACCAAATCCCTTTTTATATTTTCAACTTGGTCTATGTTTTCTACAGTCACCGCTGGTCACACCTTACTTTCAATTGTTCGAATCAGGAGACAATATTTTGTTAAACACTTTACGGCCAACTAAAGTGCACCTTACTCAAACTCATACTTCTGGACCTCGGATAGGTATGATTCACAAAGCAAAGTTGCTCATCTTGATGGGCTAACCATGAGTTAATGATCAGACTTCAATATTTTTCACCACAACGTCATAATAGATCTAACAATCTTCACATCAATGTGTAGTTCAAATACACACTGCTTTTATCGAAACACATATATGCGGCTAGGGCAGCATTCGTTTACTAACCAAGTTATCTGAACTGTTATAATCCTTAACTTTGGACAGTGGTAGTAAGAATCATCACCAGTACAACAATGACATATAGCAATACTACCAATAATGAGAACTCTCAATTTAATCACCACCCTTCACGGCACTTCCACAAACTACATGAACTGAAAAACATACTTCGACAACTATACGACAACTCCCCCTAACTACTTGCCTTTCATCCTCAGAAACCCAAACAAATACATAGGAGCATTAAAATAAAACTTTAAGATTGCTCCCCCTGAGGATGTGCTACCTGGAGTTGCTTAGTGCAATAGAGGAGTAGTCTCCTTCGGTCCAAGGAGACACGATTTCCTTTCTTCTATCTTTCTCCAAACTTTCTTGAACTCGGGCTTGGATTTTTCAACTGCATCCCTGTTTTGCACCTTTTCGTGAACTCGAACATTTCTCTTGTGTGGTTGTCTCTTGTGCATCCTTGATGAATGATTATTTTCCTTTCTTTTATGTACATGATTTATTCCCTGTCTGTGTTGCGTTCTTTGCGTCTGATGAAATCTACTATTTTGCCTTAGATTAGATACAAAAGTGCTTGGACAAAACCTTGCTATGTGCCCATGACCATTACATTGAAAACATTGTACATAGTGTTCACTCAAAAATGCTAGATGTATTTCTACCAGCATAACTCTTTGATTTATTATTCAATCCACAATAAGTTGCCTTGTGACCATACTGGTTGCATCTGAAACAATAGCCATTAAAAGTATTAGTATGAATAGAGTGAGAGTGATAGAACCTCTTTTGTTGTGGTTGCTTTGCTGTAGATCTCCTTTGATATTTTCTTCCTTTTGAAGATTCAGCTTCAAACTTTTCTTGCTTCGATCCTTCAACAGTGAACTTCTTCTTCTCTACAGAGTTGGAAGATGAAGGTTGTTCAACTTCATATCCAAGACCACGCTTATCCGTGGAGCTTCTTTGTTGGTTTATCATTTTATCTAGCAACTCTGTGCTCTTCTCGAATTTGAGATTTGTATTGGCCTCTTCTAGTTGTTTCTTCAATAAAACAGTCTCTTCCTCTTGTTTGCAGCAACCAATCTCTTTCTCATTGATCTGTGACCTGAGAGTTTCTTCAATCCTTTTGAATTCTTCTACCTGTACTTTCAACTTGGTTATTATTTCATTTGCATCATCAAGCTTTCTTGAGATTTCCTTATTCCTTTTTCTTTCTATCTTCAATTCATCCAGAGCTGCAATTAGTTCCTCTTTCAAATTTATTTCTGCATCAATTTCTTCTTCATCACATTTCTGTTCTTTTTTTGTTTCTCTTTTAGAATCATCCTCTAGGACTTCATTAACTTTCAGCATATATACCTCTATGTTCTCATCGTTATTCAACTTTAAAGCTTCGACCTGAGCTTGATGTGTTTGTAACTTGACCTCCTTGATCTCATCGTCTCCTTCATGAATACTCCTCAGTTTGTCCCATATTTCTTTTGCCGTTTTACAACTCTTGATCTTTACCAGTTCACTGTCTACTAATCCGCACCTGATAGCATTCCTTGCTTTTGAGTCATTTTCAAACAGATTCTTATCGGCAGCATCGGTTGGAGGAGTGATGGGTATTGTGTATTCATTGATTACTGAATCCCAGACGTAGTATCCCAAAGCACAAAGATATGCCTACATCCTGATTCTCCAGAATGCGTAATTAGTTCCATCAAACAAAGGTGCTTTGTTTGATAAGAAGCCTTCAACCTCTTCTGGTTCAATTTTCTCTTCCACAGGAACTAAAACTGATTGAGATGCCCTTTTGGAGGAAGATCTATTCTTCTTACCCATTGCGTACTAATCCAAGATCAACCCTAGCTGATTTAGCCTGATAAGGGAACTTGGCTCTGATACCAATTGTTAGTCTTACAATGGCACTAAGAGGGGGGGTGAATCAGTGTGGTACTTTAATCATGAATTTACAGCTCTTAAAACAGCAATAATTAAAAACTTAAAAATAGATAAAGCAAGTATCACAAGAGAACATCACACAACACAAGATTTTAACGAGGTTCACCAATTTGGCTACTCCTCAAGAATGACTGCTTGGACTACCATCCAAATCCAGCCTTTGCAAAGCACCAACTTTACAATCAGTTTACCAGCACCCACTGGAAGGAGCATCAACCCCCGATTTATCTGCACCAACAGAAAGGAGCACCAACCCCTGATTTACCAACACCTACTAGAAGGAGCACCAACCCCTTTCCACCCCGATGCCAAGCTACAACCTGGACTTCAATTTTGAATCTATAAGTTTGATGATAAAATACCTTTGCTTTTACAAGACCCTAATGGTCTTTCTCTGTGCAATCACTTCGCACACTCTGCTATATCGAGCTTCATGATCATCTTCTCCCTTTTGTGCACTCTGCTCTCTTTGCGAATTTCACACTTAGCATGATTCGACATGACTTGCTCACTTTGTGCACTTCACCATCATCTCGCCGCTTCTACGCTTCTATGCTCTTACGACCACATTTCACACTTCGACTCATATTCGACAACTCATCAATTCTTCAAATAGCCCTCCTTTTATAACAATATTTTCATGATGAAAAACTCTAATCTTAGTCGCTGTAACCAACTAATCTTAGTCGGCTAAAACCCTAATCTTATATTGGCAAACACCCTAATCTTCATCGGCTAACATCGGTCTTCGTCGGCTTCAACTGCCTCTGTAACTCTTTTGTTGCTGTTTCCATGAAAACACAACATGTCACGATATCGTGACACTTTCACCTCCGTATGCTTTCTCTTAGCTTTGGCCCGTGAGAATACAACATGTAGCGATATCGCTACACTTTTTCTTTCGTACGCTTTCTCTTAACTTTGACCCGCGAGAATACAACATGTAGCGATATTGCTACACTTTTCTCTTTACTCTTCTTCTTAGCTTTGACAACATAATAAATGCGTCACGAAATCGTGACACTTTTGCCTTCTTACTTTCTCTCTCCTCCTTTAGTCGTGAAAATGCGACATGTCACGATATCGCGACACTTTTTCTCCTTAGCACTTTATCTTGCCTTTGGGTCGCAAAAACCCGACATGTCACGATATCATGACACTTTTTCTCTCGACTCTCTCTCCTGCAACATGTCACGAAATCGCGACACTTTTTCTCTCGGTCTCTCTCCTGCAACATGTCACGAAATCGTGACACTTTTTCTTTCGGACTCTCTCTCCTGCATTATGTCATGAAATCATGACACTTTTTCTCTCAGACTCTCTCTCCTACAACATGTCATGAAATCGTGACACTTTTTCTCTCGGACTCTCTCTCCTGCAATATGTCACGAAATCATGACACTTTTTCATCCGTACAACCTTCCTTGCAATATGTCATGAAATCGTGACACTTTTTCGTCCGTACAACCTTCTTTGCAATATGTCACGAAATCGTGACACTTTTTCGTCCGTACAACCTTCCTTGCAATATGTCACGAAATCGTGACACTTTTTCATCCGTACAACCTTCTTTGCAATATGTCACGAAATCGTGACAGTTTTGCTTGCTTCTCAACATGTCGCGATATCGCGATTTTTCTTTCTTGCCAACTTGTCGCGATATCGCGATAGTTTTTCTTTCTTCTTTCTCTTTTCCAACATGTCAGCGATATCGTGATAGTTTTTCTTTCTTCTTCTCTCTCTTCCAACATGTCGTGAAATCGTGACAGTTTTTCTTTCTTCTTCTCTCTCTTCCAACATGTCATGAAATCATGATAGTTTTTCTTTCTTCTTCTCTCTCTTCCAACATGTCACGAAATCATGACAGTTTTTCTTTCTTCTTCTCTCTCTTCCAACATGTCACGAAATCGTGACAGTTTTTCTTTCTTCTTCTCTCTCTTCCAACATGTCGTGAAATCACGATAGTTTTTCTTTCTTTTTCTCTCTCTTCCAACATGTCACGAAATCATGACAGTTTTTCTTTCTTCTTCTCTCTCTTCTAACATGTCATGAAATCGCGACAGTTTTTCTTGCCTGCTGTATATGTCACGATATCGCGACACTTTTCTTACTTGTCTTTTTCTTTGACCTTTTGCAAGTGGTCCACTTCGGTCTTCTTGGAGAATCACTGTACATACTCTGAGTAACCTTTGAACTCTTGTTTTCTGCATCTGACTAGCTTTTGAACTTCCTGTCCATTGCATCAACAGATCTGTCTGACTGTGTTGACAACAATGACAATACTGTTTGCTGCACCTTGCTCAACAAAATCTTCTCAAACTCTATCTCTGGTCTGGCACAAACCTATACTCAAATCTACACCAAACTCTATCCTCAAATTTGTACTAAACACAGTCCTTCGGTATAGCAAAATTTTATCCTCAATCTCTATCCTATAATATATACTAAACATAGTCCTTCGGTCTAGCACAAATATACCTCAATCTCTATATTTTGATCTATACTAAACATAGTCCTTCGGTCTAGCACAAATATTTTCTCAATCTCTATCCTCAAGCATTAACACAAAGCTTGATTCAATCATAAATCAACACTGCTAGATATTCTCCAAACCTCAACTCAAGGTTTGAACAAATCAATCAATCAACTCTACTCTCAAGTCTTCTCAAAGACTTATCTCAAATATGCCTTGTAATATTCCACAAAAGCTCATACTAATCTATCCACAAGTCCTCTCTAGAACTTGTCCAATCTGCTAAACAAGTCCTCACTAGAACTTGTCCAATCTTCTCAACTATTTATATCCTCAAACTTTGTATTGTAAGCTTCCACAAAAGCGCACACAAATATTTCCAAAAGTCTTCTCAAAGACTTGCCTTAAATATTCTCAACAAGTCTTCACTATAACTTTTCCAATCTCATAGAAACATAAAGAGAATTGTTAGAAAATCAATATGCTTCACATTCACCACAATACTCAATTACTTTCAATTTATCTTTTTACCATGGAAAAATATAGAAAATTGTTAGAGACTCAATATGCTTCTCACTCGCAAACTCTCAATCACTTTAAATCTCTATTTTATCATAGAAACATATAGAGAATTGTTAGAGACTCAATATGTTTCACATTCATCAACACTCAACCTCTTTCTCAAATCAATTCAGAATATTGAACAATTTGTTTCACAAAATGTGAACTATCACATCAACACATCCACTTGACTAAATTCAACCAACTCTACTCAATCATTCACTTAATGAATTAATCCTTGCTCACAAACCCTAGTCCAAACTTATGAACTTAACTCAAATGTTCCAAGAATGCTTATCAACCAATCTCACATAACAATGATACTTATGATCTTTGTAAACCCTAGTTCAAGTTCTTCACTCAACCAATAACTTCAACAATAATGCTTATAAAATAATCTTCACATAACAATGATACTCATGATCTTTGCAAACCCTATTTCAAGTCCTTCACTCATCCAATCACTTCAAAAACAATGCTTATAAAACAAGGTTACTTTCCTTAACCTCTATTCCAGAAAACCTTGAAGCATTAATTCAAGACACACTCAACAAGGAAAACTTAACAAAGTCCTTTTAACTCCAATCTTGTTTTCATAAAAGCTCAATAAATCACTTCAATCAAAGAAGAATATGCCCATACCTTTTATTTGATGTAGAAGTGACCTTAGAAAACCTGTCTCAATAACAATTTTCTCTTTTTCCAATTTTAATAGTTAGATGATAAAATATCATACTAACCTCTTCACAAAATAATCCTCAATTACAAAAATTAATCAAAATTAATTACACCTTATTTCTCCTTCTTAAAAAAACACCACAGAACTTCAATCAAAAAACTTCTTCCAAAACTCTAACTCATAAAAATAACATCTTAACAATTTAATTTCATCATAACCCTTTTCAAAAAAATATCTCAAAAATAATCCAGACTCTACTTATGACTCCCTACTTAATATTGCATTAATTAAATAAATCACTTTATAAAATAATGCATTAATTCAATCTCTCACTTTTACAAGGTAAAACAATTCTACTTTAGCAACAATTAACCCTTCATATATCAAAACAATATTTCCTCAACACAAAACTTAAATTCCACCTTATCCCTCCTTAAACCTTAGCAAAGAAAATTAAAATAATTTCCAAAAATTAATGTTACCACTTTTTACAATCCACGAGGATCAAAACTTGGTGCAATACTCCCACAACACGTTGGTCATGGCTTCCATATCGTGTGAGACATGTGATCTACTTGGAACCTCAAATCACAATGTGTGCTTTGAATCCTTCAAACCCTTAAGAGCCCTTGGCTCTTCCTTCGACGCTAATGAAAACACACCGCACTATTCATGATGCACACATTTTAAAAATCGTATGAGCTTTTCGCTTAAGGTGGATGCAATTTGAAAAAGATACCAAACCTTAGAAATGGATATGGTATTTATACCATATGCCTTCCTTGTCACACACGTCAGCAGAGGAAATTTGTCAGGGAAATAATGTTGCATTGGTGCTTCCAATTTTACCTTCTAAATATATTTATTTATAATTATTTAAATTCAAAAGAATTTAAATATTATAAATTAAATATTTAAATCTCCTTTGGGATTTTTAAAATAAAATCCTTCTTAGGTTTTAGAAAACCTTTTTTATTTGCCCAAACATGGTTTTAATAAAAACTTTTTATTTTTCCCAACCATGGTTTTAATAAAACCTTTTATTTTGTGCTTCACATAATATTTAAAAATAAACATTATGAAGCTATTTTTCCACCATCCTTTTGCATTACTCCTTTTGACCTTTTGACATCAATGATAATTCATCCTTGACATCAATGATAATTCAAACTTGACATCAATGACAACTTCATCTACTCAAAATGTCCAACAATATCCCCATTTGTCATTTATGGTAACCCAATTATATTTTTAGATTTTCTTAACCTGTTTCTATCCTACTCCCCATAGGAAACTGCTCCTCATGACTCAATGCTCTCTTATTAAATCCAATCTCTCCCCCTTTGGCATCAATGGCAAAGGGTCACCTTTGGGGCTCGGGGCTAGGAATGAGTCTCTTAGCATAGCCCCTCCCCCACCTCCTCTTGAGGTGGTTAATTATGGGGTGGAAGTATTTCTACTCCTAGAAAGCACTAGTCTTTACCTTTGTCATTTTTCCCTCTCATTTGATCCTTATGATTCCTTTGATTGTTTTTGTTCATATCCATGTTCATGTTCCTGTTTGTATTTCTATTTTTGTTCATATCCATATTCCTATTCATGTTCCTGTTCCTGTTCCTATTCTTGTTCCTGTTCATACTTGATTCTGGAATGTCTGCTCCACACCACTTTGTTGTATTTCCATCATTATTGCACTTATAACAGTTAATTTTATTATTCTTTGTAGGTTCAAATTCCTTGGGATTTCTTCTGGTGAAGCCATATCTATTCTTTTCATGGACCCTACAATTCATTGCCTTATGAACAAACTGATTACATGAGTAGCAATTGAAGAACACAAACTTATACTGAGAGGGGAGTGAACAATATAGCTCCCACTTTTTACTTTCTTTCCAAACCAATATCAATTAGTGTCCTTAATTGTAATAACCAAATATAGCACTGTGAATTAATGACATAGATAAAAATAGTAAGCAAGTGCACAAATCACCACACATAATTGAGACACAATATTTAACATGGTTCCCTCATTGTGGAGTAGTCCATAAGATAATATCCTTATAATAATTCACAAATAAATAGGGATCCTTATCCCAATACAGATTATTACTTTAATTTTCTCAAAGCTAGGCTATCCTGATCTGCTCAGGTGGGCTCCACTTATCTTCTCAGCTAGGCTATCCATTGATCTGCTTAGCTAGGCTATCCTGATTTTCTTAGCTAGGCAATATTGATTTGCTCAGGTGGGCTTCACTGATCTACTCAGCTAGTCTATACATTGATCTGTTCATCTAGGTAATCCACTGGTCTGCTCAGCTAGGCTATCCACTTATCTACTCAGCTAGGTTATCCATTGATCTTCTCAGGTAGGCAATCTACTGATCTACTCAACTAGGTAATCCTGATCTTCTCATGTGGGCTCTTCACTGATATGCTCAGCTAGGCAACTGGTGTTGGTATCTTTTTTTGTTCTGTTTTATCTTTTTCACTACTCACAAATCTGCCTCAATGCCTTCTCATAAGTCTCAAACAATCTTGCTCAAATTTTGTCCCAAATCTATACTCAAGGCCTTCACAAAAGGCTTAAAAAATCCTACTCAAATGTTGTCCCAAATTTGTACTCAAGGCCTTCATAAAAGGCTCAAACAATCCTTCTCAAATGTTGTCCCAAATCTGTCCACAAATCTATCCCAAAAGCCTTCTCAAATGCTGACTCAATAATGCACAAAATATGCCTCAAATCTGTCTAAAAATATGTCCCAAAAGCCTTCTCAAAGGCTCACTCAATCATGCATAAAAGCTGTCCCAAATTTGTCCTAAAATTCTATCCCAAAAGCCTTATCAAAGGCTCAATCAATCAAGCTCAAGTAGCACTCAAATCTCATCCACAAATAAATGAAGGCAAGGCTCAATTATGAACTCAACAATGAATGGCAATGTACTCTTCAATGGATGACAACAATGATGCACAATGATCTCAACTATGTATGACAAATCCTCTCTCAAATAGACGATAACAATACTCAACAATGAACTCAACCATGTATGACAAATACTCTCTCAAAAAAAGAGATCTCAAATAGCCAATAATGATCTCATCAAATGAAATACAAATGTATCCACAAGTGACTAGCAAATGATATCCTCAATGGTCTCAAATAGGGGCAATGTACTTCAATAAGTAACCAACAATAATCTCCTCAAGCAATGGCAAAAACCTCCTCAATAATGGCAATACTCTCAATGAACTCCACTAAAGCAATAATGAACTCAAGCATCAATTTTATCCACAAAATTGATTTTCTAGTCCATCCACTTCTTCTTAATATCCAAGGCACATAATCAAGCAATTTGTATTCAACTTCAAACCCTAACTCATGTGCATGTCTTCTCACTCAAGGTAGCAATTAACTAGGTCTCAAGTTCCTAGTTTAATTTCATAATTAAATCATGCACTAGAACACAATAAATTCAACACTTTTCAACCTTATGTCTCCTTAATTTTTATTAATACATACAACAAGCACCTATACTTTTATTTTTAATTCCACACCTTATAAATCCACATACAACAATCACAAATATTTAACTTCAAACCTTATAACTCCCTAAGAACATACAACAATCATTTATTTTTACTAAATACCTTATAACTCCTTAGTTATAATAGAAATGATTTTCAATGCACCAAAACTTTGGCAATATGAAATATTACCATGCACTAGATATAAATACCTTTTTATGAAATTCCTTTGCCAAAATTAATGTGCCTTCACCATCTTCGAAATCGTTAATGCATTGCAAAAAACAATGCGCCTTCACACCTTTGTGGGAGTCAAACTCTGTTCCTCTCACTTAGTGTTGTTGTATCGCTCCAAATTTTTTGCATCCTTACCTTCAGGCTATAGGATCCACGCCCGGAATGGGGATGCGAGAAGGATGGGACAATACCTCAGACTGAGAGGCCCTTTGAAGGTCGCACCTCTCGGGGGAGGGGTATAAGGGTGAATTTTTTATGGATGGTGGGTTCACCAGAAAACTTTGAGTGGCAGTTTCCATGCCTAGGTTGAGAATGGGTTTGATGTGTTCATTTTTATATTCAATCATTCAATTCCTAGGTTTTTACAAGATGAATCTAAGTTATTCTATATGCCAATGCTGATTTATATGGATACAGAAAACATGAATAAGTGCTAAACACATAAAGTGTGCTAAATAAGACAGAATGTACCTGATTTTGGATGTCTAATGAAGATTCTAAGGTTTGTAGAAGTCCAGATCATCTCAAATCTTACATGATCATTTGCAATTGCATAGAATCATCTCAGATCATAGTTGGTCATCTGAGATCAGATGAGATCATCGTTGATCTGACAAATTCATCAGACGAATTCATCAAAAACCTGCAATCACAGAAATAGATACCAAAGACCAAAAATGCAACTGCAAAAGCAAGGGGAAATGATAGAAATAACAATAAACTTGTCTAAATGATAAATCTAGATAACAATTAAAGGAAATGCATTAATTTGATAATTTATTTTAACTTTATCATGCATCTATGCTAAATGAGGTGAACTCCAGGATGCAGAAATAGAATAAAATAAGTCAATGCATAAGGAATTAAAGAGAGAAGATAAAGAAATGCAAAATTGGGCTCTGATTGCCCTCAATCTGGACTATAGTCGAGATCACCTCCAATCATATGAGATCATATTTGATCTACGACAGGATCATCCGAAATTGTCTAGAATCGCTTGTGATGATCCGAGCTTGCTCCAGCTAAAAAACAGTAAAATTCCTGCAAGAAAAACTTGAAATACACAATGCAAACAATGGTGCGAAGGTGTTCTAATGCATGAGAAACTAAATTTGCAAGGAAAATCAGCCAACCAGGGGGATAAACTGAGAAAATCCTAGTTTATATAGGATTAGGGGGAGGTTAGGAGGTTGGGTATCATCCCAATTTGGGAGATCCTCAGCGAAGTAATCTCCAACTGCAGACACGCTTCTGCCCAAGTTGGAGAGGTTGTTAAAACATAAGCTAATTATGAAAATTTAGTTTTGGGATGAAATCATCTGGATGTTATGTTCCAGATGAATTCATCATATCTAGGATGATTTCATTTGATCTTCGATGATATCATCCAACGGTCAAAACAAATCCTAAAAATGGCACGAAAAACAAGGGGAGCGGGTAACGAGCGGTTAACGAGCGATTTGGGGTTAAAATTCAAATTTTTATCTTTTTACTAAGGGTTTAACTATGCCAATTTTAGGGTGCTACATTTTTCCCCCTCTTTAGCGAATTTTCCAAATAAAATACGTTAAAGACGAGTTCTTCCCGTTTTACGAGAAAGCAAAAATTTACTCAATTTTCTAGACGACAATTCTAGGTCAAATCGTACAACTGCTTACTATGGTGCCCCCTCCGTGTTTTTACCCAAATCGAATGTTTGAGGTAAAAGCACAGAAAAGAAAAATTAAAATTTTGTTGTTTTTAAATAAAATTAAGAAAATAGGGTAAAACCCTAATTCATTTTTACTGTTCATGTTTTACTGTTTTTAGAGCTCTACAGACAAAATGGTTGAAACCACGCACAGATCAACAAAGGTCTGGCATGAGCTACGGGTAAGGATCTAAACCTAGTGAATTATGTTTTTAATTTGATTTGTGTAAGTTGCAATTTAAATTTTGACTATTTTGGGGCATCGTGGCCATTTTTAGGCCATCGACAACGTCGGGACAAAATCGTCCCAATTTCATCGAAATCATCCCTAGATCATCGATTTCGTCTGAGGACGAAATTAGCGAAATAGGGGCGATCCCGTCCAATAAGGGGTGATCCCCAAGTTGAGAAATCGGAGATGATTTCATCCTACAAAGGACGATTTGATTTAATTTAGGATGATATCATCCAATGGTGGATGATATCATCATTTTTATGAAATTAAGCTTGTTTGAATTGCATTTAATTGATTTTAATAATTGTTTTATTAATGAATTTTGTTGTTTTATTGTTTTTTTTGCAGAGGGGATTACTAAAGAGTCAGGAATGGAAATACGAGGGGTTGAGGGATGACGTGGTCATGCTCGACCAGGCAGAGCGAGACCGACTGGCATAGGTCAGACTTCAGCATGTAGAAGAGATGCCACAAGTACTAATAGACATGGGGCTACTGACAACCCTAGTAGAGATATGGTATCCGGGGTCATCCTGATTTTGATTACCGATAGGGGAGATGGCTCCCACACTAGAGGACGTATGGAGGATCTTGAGGATCCCCATACAGGGACGGTTTATGACTCCTACGACCAATCAGGGCTAGGCTATGATGAGGCTATGCAAAGATCCGAGCTTCACCTTGGAGAAGGGTGAGGTGAACATCGAGATATTGCGGCAGATGCCTGGGGCATCTAGGTTGACTCAAGTTTTGGCAGGGGTAGTAGGTGGCTTGCTACTATGCCACCAGAGTGGGTGTAGACTACCATGGCTCCTTTTATATGTGGTCTATGACATGAGAGACCACGGGTACAGATTTACATGGGGTAGCTTTGTACTGTGCCGCTTGTATAGGATCATGCATGGGGTCATATACAAGGGAGGTCGATGTCTGGTTTTGACATCGCTACTGTAGGTTTGGTGTTGGGAGCACATCACGGTGCGAAGGCTAGTAGGACTCCCACTGATAGGGGTTGACCGGGAGAGACCCCAGGTTTTCTATTGGTGGCTACAGAGAGGGTCACTATGATGGATAGATCTGTTGATGTCACGAAGGTTGCTAGACGACCTCATCCTAGACCAGATCACCTAGAGGCCATGGAGAGAGCATCCAGGGTGGGTAGAGGATGGGCAGGAGCTGGCTTGCATCAGGCGAGTCTACTGGATAAGGATGGAGTAGGGAGAGGTAGAGATCCATCGCTACGATCGAGTTTTGTGATAGTTCGGTCTATAGTAGGGGATCCCATCTCTCAGGGATTATGAGTACTCCCAGACTATTCGGGATAATACCACACTGAGTGGGGCTTCGGATATGCAATGATTTTGGAGCCAAGACATGGATGATGCCCCCATCCAACCAGTGGATGGGGACAATGCTGGGGTCACTAATGGATACGATGCATGGTATGAAGACATCTGCCCTCCTCGAATGATGAGGGCACAAGGTCCGATGCATGTGATTGTGCGATGGATGGGGAGGTGGCACCAGGCTACTATTGAGGTAGCGCGAGGTCGTAGAGGGAGAGAGCAATGACGGTCTCTGTAGGAGAGATGCCAAAGGATGCCACAGGCTCCATAGAGACCACAGCAAATAGGGAGGAGGGAGGAGGGATTCCCTTCTCAGTAGGGGGAGAGGCCACCATCGCTCGATAAGGGTAAGGGTGTCGAGGTAAGGGAGAGCAGTGAGATGGTGGCTCTCTGGGCTGAGAATGCCCGCCTTCAGGCTCAGGTGCAGACACTGTAGGATGAGGCTACACGGCTCAGGGCTTAGAGCGGAGGGGCGAGCATGCAGGAGTTGGCATGGTCTATGGATCAAACTACATTCTATCAGGGAGCATACTTCCAGCTGGTTCTAGAGGGCTAAAGGTTGCAGCTGCCAGTCGGCATTGTAGAGCCGATCAGGGTGGGATCATCGAGGACATCCTCATGATCGATGACGAGGACCCGAGACACAACCCGAAACTCTATGGGACCACCTCCTCCACCTCAGGGCGGGAGAGGAGATGAGGCTGAGAGCTCGAGGGCTTCTCGAGGCTAGCTACTAGAGACTATAGATTGGATGCATATTTTTGAGAGGATTGAGTATGCCAGGGTATAGATTGTGGCATACCAATCCAGTTTTGATATGATGTACATAATTTTTTGATATATATATATATATATATATGGTCTTTTTGATGATATGACTTGTGTATATGTTGTATGATGCTTTAATTTTGGATTTGTTGATTGATTATTCATGTAATTATGTCGTTGAAAATAAATTATAATTTTATGTCATGCCATAAAATTTAAATGGAATAATCTGATGTAAACAAATTGGTTGTTTTGTGGTGTGATTTGATGAAAAATAAAAGGGACTGCTAACAATAATTTCAAAGGATATTGTCATTGTTATAGACCATTTCATGGAGTCGCCACTCGCTAGGTCATCAAGCTAATCCCAGTATAGAAATATTGTTAAAAGTAAAAGAGTGCTTAAGAGACTGTCTTAAGACTTTGTGTTGTGATGATGAAAAATGATGATGGTGATGATTTGTTTTTAGATGTTCATAAAAATATTATGCATGAAATATAAAAGAAATATGATTTTTGCTAGGCATAAATTCCTAAGTGTGATAAATTTTTTGAATAATTCCCTAGGAATTATACCATCATTGCAAAATAGAATGTTGACATAATGAAATGAAAATAGAAAAAAATTGTGTTCTTTTTAAAGCACAATTGTGTAACATAATGATGTAAGCCATATGTTTTTATGAATTAAGATGAATGGGAAAATAAAATTAGAACAATGGTTTGCGCTAGGCATAGAATTATAGGTATAGACTTATACCATCATCACGAAATCCAAAAAGGAAATTGATATAATAGTTTTATTGCAGACTTGATTTTTTATTTTGAGATAAACAAAAAATAAAAATATATATATAAACGTGACTTTATTGCTAGATTTTGAATATGTTGTTGAAAGAAATTTTGGATTTTTGAAAAAAATGTATGTAATTGTTTGTATACTAAACAAATGTTCTAAAATAAGAAGATGAAATTATTCCAAAAAGAGTTGCAGAAATATTTTAAATTATCTCAAAGACAAAATGTAGATTTATAAGGAACCCTCATGTGCAAATGTGAGTTCATTGTCGATCTTGATTTATCATAATGATACAAAATCTCTCAAATACAAATGTGTGTGCAATTGTATTGTTCATTTACCAATTTTGAGCAAGATAATTTGATACAAGTAATTTGAATTAACCAAATAAGTGTTCATTGACCATGATTTATATGCATGTAACCATACCAGACTACTATGTAAGTCGGGTCATCAAGAGCTAGCTAATCCATAAGCCGACATAGGTCTATACAAAATAAGGTCGCTAATGTGACAAACATATCACCATGCTAGGGATTACCCAAGGCCAAGTGGGTTGGGCACAAACCACCTGTTATGGGGCTTACCTCACAGTTTTCGAATAATTGAGAATTCCAGGGATTCAAGCTCATTCACCCTTCTTTTCTTTTCAAAGGGTAGGGAAAAGGGATTTTATTGCTTTTTGCTTTTTCTTTTCTCTTTTGCTTCTCTTTCTCCTTTTTTTTTTGTATTTTTTCTTGGAACTGAGATAATGTTGAAATATTGCTACGATGGTACAAAATAATATTTTTCTTTTTCTCATTTGCTTTAAATTTTCTTTTTCTTCCTATACTAGGGATACTTGCTCGGATTGGATGTAGAGCAAGGGATTTTTATTCTGGGTAGGGGTGAGCTTGTCCTTTTGTCAATTCTAAAATATTCTAGACCATGTGCATGATAGGATAGCAGGGGAAACTTTTCGCTCAAGAAACCATTTCTACTATGTAGCATCATATCGAATTTGCAATGCAATCATTTTAATGTGAAAAGAGATGCTTGGTTCAAGTAAATAACAATATCAGTTCTCTATGCTCAAAACTCTATTTAATTCAACTGTGGAATTTATGTCATACCAAATAAAATCAAGATATTTATTCATGTGAGTGTGAAAGTGCGGGATTCCAAATACATGCTAATTTATCCAAAATAATTGAAAATATGACTGCAATACTTCAAGAAATAATTTTTTTTTTTTGAAGATTTTGATGATTTTGAAGTTTTTATATTTTGATTTTAATTTATGAATTGAAAGAATAAATACTATTACTATTTTTGAAATTTTTATATGGATGACTAAGAGAAAACAATATGCAAAATAACAATATATACAATGATGAAATGACCAGATTTTATGCATAATAGCGTTTAAGATGCATAATGTTCATAGGTTCTTTAAGATATTTACCATCTAAGGTAGCTAATCGGTATGCTCCCGATCCAAATTTAGCAGATGATGATATACGGTCCAAGCCAGTTGGGCTCGAATTTACCTTTAAGGTCTTTAGTTGCATTAGTATTTTTTTGATTTTCTTTTAAGACAAGGTCACCGATCTCAAAGGATCGATGATGAACTTTCTTGAGGTATGCTCATTTAAGCTTGTTTTGGTAGGCACGAAGATGTTCCAAAGCATTGATGCACTTCTCATCTAGGAGTTCCAACTGACTAAATCTGCCAACACGATATTCATCTCCTACTTCAGTATCTTGAAGTAGTAGAGCCAAAGAAGGAACTTCTAATTCAAAGGGAAAAACTACTTCAATGCCATAAACCAAAATAAAAGGTGAAGTACTTGTGGGGGTACGAACGCTAGTTCGATAAGCCCACAAAGTAGGATATAATTGGATGTGCCAATCTTGGCCAGATTTATTGACCAGTCTTTTGAGGATTTTAATTAATGTTTTATTAGATGCTTCTACTTGGCCATTACCCTGAGGATAATAGGGAGTGGACCAACGATGTTGAATTTTATATTTTTGACATAATTTTTTGACATCTTTATTTTTGAAACAAGTTCCATTATCTGAGATGAGATTTGCAGGAATTCCGAACCTACAAATAATTTGATTAAAAATAAATTTGGAAACTTGGGTTCCAGTGCAAGAAGCTAAGGGCATAGCTTCAACCCACTTTGTGAAATACTCGGTGGTGGTTATGATGAATTTGTGTCCATCAGATGACACAGGGTTGATTTTTCCAATGATGTCTAAGCCCCATTTTGAAAAGGGCCAAGGAGATGAAATAGCCTGCAGTTCTTGTGCAGGCGCATGGACAAGGTCAGCATGTTTCTGGCACTTGTCGCAATGGCACACATAATCATGTGCATCATTCTCCATGGTAGGCCAAAAATATCCTATCCTAAGGAGTTTCTTAGCAATGGCGCTACCACTAAAATGTCCCCCACAAGATCCATCGTGGGCTTCACTCAAAGCTGATCTAGATTCTTCTAGATTCAAACATCTCAATAGGATGCCTTCAAAATATCTCCTATACAATGTATTGCCAATAATTACGAAGCGACTTGCTCGTCTACGTAATAATCGATGTTGGTTGCTATTACAACCTTCAGGGAAGGTCCCATTTTGAAGAAAATTAAATATATCAATGTACCAAGGTTCAAGAGTAGTTTTGTTGATTAGAAACACATCCAAAGGTTCTAAGCATGATTTATTTGAAGTGGGTTCCTGGATTCAATGAATAATTATGGTAGCATATTCGTCATCTAACTCCAAGGGCAAAAGAGATGTAGCTGCAACCATAGCGTCAACCGCACGGTTGCTAGTTCGAGGAATAGCTTCCAAGGTAACTTGATCAAATAAAGATATTAATTGTAAGACATATGCTTTATATGGACGTAATTTATCATCTCTGGTCTGATAAACATCATTGATTTGATTTATGACAAGTTGAGAATCACCGAAAACCAATAGATTTTTAATTTTTAGTGCCAAGGCAGCTCGTAATCCAAGGATTAGAGCCTCATATTCAGTAGTGTTATTAGTACAAGCAAATATTAATTTAAAGGACAAAGGTATAAGATGTTTCTATGGAGATATTAAAATAATACCTGCACCAACCCCACTCATGCATCGGGCTCTATCAAAGTATAGGGACCATTGCTCTGGATGGTCTACCTCTAATTTAAGGCATTCATCAGGAAACTCAATGATGAGGGGATGGATAGACTCTAAGGGTGCAGTAGCTATTTGATCTACTATTATTTTACCCTTAACAGACTTTTGTCCTATAAACATGAGTTCAAACTTGCTTAGCGCAAGAACCCACTTTGCTGTGCGACCAGATAAGTATGGTCGACTCATGAGATACCGCAAAGGAGATTGAGAAATGGGGATGGGATTAGGGTGGTATTTGATCTACTATTATTTTACCCTTAACAGACTTTTGTCCTATAAACATGAGTTCAAACTTGCTTAGCGCAAGAACCCACTTTGCTATACGACCAGATAAGTATGGTCGACTCATGAGATACCATAAAGGATCGAATTTAGCAATAACATACATTTTTTGACTGAGCATATAATGGCATAATTTTTGTGTAGAAAATATGACTGCTAGACATAGTTTCTCTAATGTTGTGTAGTGGGTTTCATAACTGATTAAGGTTAGGCTAATGTAATAATTAGCATGCTCTCTTTTCTCATCGTCAAGTTGAGCTAACATAGCTCCTAAGGAAAAATCTAAAGCAGAAATATACAAAATAAATGGGCGATCAGGTCTAGGTGGTGAAAGCACAGGTGGGTTAAGGAGATATTGTTTGAGGAGTTCAAATGCTTCCTGACATTCGTCGTCCCAATGAAAAGAGATATCTTTCTTAAGAATCTTAAGAAAGGGTCCTGTTTTGTTCGCCAACTTATCGATGAAGTGACAAATAGCTTGAAGTTTACCTTGTAAACTCCGTAATTCAGATATATTTGTGGGTGCGGGCATATCAGTGATAGCCATGATCTTGAGAGGGTCAATTTCAATGCCACGTAAAGAAACTATAACCCCCAATAATTTACCGGACTTAACTCCGAATATACATTTGGCTGGATTCAGTCGGATAAGATATTCCCTTAACCGATCAAATACTTTTCTCAAATCATCTAAATGATCATCTTCTTTGATGGAACGAGCTATAATATCATCTACATAATCATGTAGAATATCATGCATCATATCATGAAATATATAAGTCATGGCTCATTGATATGTTGCACCTACATTCTTCAAACCGAATGGCATCACTTTCCAACAAAAGGTCCCCCAAGGGGTAATAAAGGTTGTTTTAGCATGATCTTCAGGAGCTATCCTGATCTGATTATAACAAGAAAATCCATCCATTAAGGATATCATTCCACTCCCAATAGTAAAATCAATGATCTGATCCATGTTGGGAAGAGGAAAATCATCTTTAGGGCATGCAACATTAATATCTCTAAAGTCTGTGCAAACCCTAACTTTGGTAGCTTCTTTCTTAGTTACTAGAACTACATTCGAGATCCATTCAGCATAATCAATGGCTTGTATAAAAATAACCTTCAAGAGTTTTTCTAATTCCCCTTTGACTAGTAAGGCCACTTTAGGATGCATTTTTCTAAGTTTCTGTTTAACAGGTTTAGCATCCGGATGGACTACTAGGTGATGCATAACTATAGAAGGGTCTAATCCTGGCATATCTTCATATGTCCAAGAAAAGACGTCTTCATATTCTTTAAGGAATGCAATGTATTTATCCTATTTTTCTTGACTCAATTCTGATCCAATGTTGATTATGTGATGATTATCGTTGGTTCCAATGTTAATTTTTATGACATTCTCTACTTCCATGTGTAGATCTCTCTCAAAATTAGGTGGGGCGGGTGAAACACCCAATTCTTGTAATTCTTCCGAATTTAGCTTAGATAATTCATCTTGAGGAGTCGTGGCCTCAAGTTGGGCTATACTAGGTATAGAGCCATCGAAATAAAATCCGTTATGTAATAATTCCTCAATGGAGACATCATGGAAGATATCTCCCTCCAACTCATCATCGGATTCAACGATCATCTCAGGGTAAGCTATGGATAGCATATTACATGTAAATGGCTTATTCATTAAATGCAAAGCATCGCGTTTATCCAAATAATCTTGGTAACATATGAGATGGTCATCATCCTCAAATGGGAAGGGCTGACCCTTACTAGGAAATAGGCCCACACCACATCGGGCAGGCCATGGCTCTACCTCAAAAGGTTCTTTCATACCATTTTGGAAAGGTCCCAAACCTTTCCCTTTATATCCCAATTTAAGCATTATAGATTTAGCTTTAATATACTTATTAGCAAAATAACATCGAGCATATCCATCGTAATGAGTCTTGATGTTTCTGGGTATTCTACCCTAGTCATATCCCTTATAAATAAAAGCACACCTCCCAACTTGGTAAATACTTCCCATAGGCTGTGGGAGGCCCAAGGTATGAGGAGAGGGTGGAAAATTATTTAAAATAAGGGAATCTTGCATAGCAACATTTATTTTTTTTGATATAAGAATTTTAGATAAATCGGGTAAGAGCTCATCATTAAGAGAGTAAGAGGTAGAAGGAACATTTCCTACATCTTCTGATGCAAAAACTATGCCTTTGGTAGATGTAGATGTTGTAGAGATGTCGATGGATGGGTCTATAGGTATGGAAGTTATAGGAGTAAAACAAGAAGCATTGGTTGTGGGTTTAGGATCTTTTTGAGGTCCTAATGTGGTTTGTTCGGAAGATGGTTGAACTATATGTAGAGGTGGAGTTGATGGAGAAAAAGTAGATGATGTTATGGGTGTGTGTTTCACACGTTTAGATGGATAATGAGAATTAGGATGTGTGGATGATAAAGCAGGGCAAAATTGAACTCCAATAGGTTCTGCCAAAGCACACATATCAAAGGGTCTGGGATCACCATGAATGGTAACCAACTAATTTTTAAATTCAAATTTAACACACTGATGTAAAGTTGAGGGAATAGCTCGCATCACGTTGATCCAAGGGTGACCCAAGAGTATATTGTATGATGTAGGGCAATGTACAATAAACACGGTCGTGTCTAAGGTTCTTGGACCAACTTGCAATGGGATAGTAATAACTCCACACGTTTCTTGTGTTTCATCATTGAAGGCTTTTATGATCATATCAGTTCTTTTCATTTCGTCACTTCTAAACCCAAATATTTGGTAGAATTCAAAAGTGCAAATGTTTAAAGATGAACCATTATCAATCAAGACTCGTTTAACTGCTACATCTCCAATTAGGGCAGTAATATATAAGGGGTTATCCTTATGTAAACTATGTTGTGGTATATCTCTATCCCGAAAGTCAATACAATCGACTTCTCGAGTTATGATAGTATTGGCCATGGCTTCAAGTTGAATATTTTGTGGTACCATCATTTGGCTTAATGTGAGCATTAATTCATCCCTATGTGTAGGAGAAGATCTTAAAAGGTCCAAAAGGGAAATTCTAGTTGTAGTATTTGAGAATTGTTCATTAATATTATAAGGAGGTTTAGGTTGAACATTAGGCGCATGATTCCCTTTATTAGGAATTTTCAAAACAAATGGAGCTGATCCATCGTTATGAGTTTGATCTTGTTGAGAATTTTGAGCCTGTTGTCTAGTAACAGCTCTGATGGTACCTACAATATTATTTTGCAAATGATGAATGGGTCTTGGTCTAGCATTTATGGCTTGTTCATTAGAAAGTAATTGGTGAGAAGATGGTCTAGTAGTGACTCTTCTTGGAAATGGTTCTTCCGGAACCATAGAATTTGTGATAGGTTGAATAACATCTGATTCATCTTCAAAACTATTCGATTGATTTGATGTGATTTCCATGTCACTTTCAATCTCGTATTCTGTATCACTAAGATCAGGTGTCTGAATATTATAGAGGTCTGGTCGTAACCATGGATAAATTTGTGTCAAATATTTGCAGATCATGAGCAGGTAAATGTCCACTAATAGTCCCTACATATCGGGTAGGAGGGGGAACATTATGATGCTCAATTTCATTAGCCACCTCTTTACCATGCTTTGGTAAAGGATGTTGAAATATGTCTAATGATTGATTGGCATTCTGATTTTGATTTGGGGGGATGTTATTTTGAGCATTATTAGGAGGATTTTATTTAGGTTGAAAGGCTTGCGCCTCCATCTCATTGTTATCAATCAGGTCTTGTATTTTATGTTTTAATCTTTTACAAGAGTTGGTAGTGTGTCCAAGTCCTCTATGGAAATCATAATGTAACTCATTTCTGTATCCGAGGATAGTTGGATCAGGTTCCCAGATAGCTGGTAATTGTATGAAACCTCATTCCAATAATTGTGGTAGAATGGTTGATAGAGGTTGATTTAACCTTGTAAATTCTCGAGGTGGTTTATTATGAGGTTTCAGTATAAAATTTTCCGTTGTCTTCGTAGCATTAACAGTAGCAATATTTCTATTATCAGTGACTCCATCATCCACAACTTGTTTATTTTTATATTGATTTCTGGATATTTTCTCATCATATTTCTTTTTAAGTTGTCCTCTCCTAATGATAGCATATTCCACTCTTCGAGCTAAGTCTATAGCTTGATCAAAGGTGGTCAAGGTAGCATTTTATAACTTATAGGATAGTTGTTCTTATAAATTATTGATAAATATATCCAGCATTTCTCGATAAGGTAACACAAAGTGCAATTTTCCTATCAACTGTCTCCACCTAGCTAGGAAATCAACAAAACATTCATCTTTGTCTTGTTTTAAGTTGCATAAATATTTAATGGTTACATGCCTTTCGATGTAGGCACTAAATTGATGAACAAAAGACTCGGTTGTTTCTTCAAAATTCCTCAAAGAATGAGTGGGTAATTGATAATACCACTCCAATGCCATTCCTCCTAAACTTTTTGGGAACATTTTTAGTAATAACAATTCATCATGTGATATATCATGACATGCTATCCTAAACATATGAAGATGCTCTATGGGATATTCGGTTCCTTTGTATATAGGTAGGACATGCATAGGAAAGTGTTTAGGATATGGCTGTGCTACAACTATATGATCTAGAGGTTGACTACACATCTCTCGATAATTATACGAGGGATGGTAGGGATCTATCTGGTCCATGCGGGAAACTAACTATTTCACCATAGTTTCAAGATTACTAGTTTGTCCACCATATTGGTCCGGTGGGACATAAGCATGGGATTTGTGAGCGTATGATGGTGGGACATAAGGATTAGATGCTATATTGCTATTATGTAAATGGTTGGTAGGGAGAGTATTATGAAGAAGATTTGTAGTAGCATTATGTTGTATCCCAGATTGTTGGAAATTGGTGTTTGGTTTTGTTTTGGGCTTTTGTTGATTTGAGGTATGTTGATCAATAGCTTGGTGAAATAGAGCAGTGAATGAAGGTTTCTTTTGTGTGGGAATAACTCTAGGCTTGGTAACAGGCACTCTAGGTGGTTGGGTAACCTTTTGTTGTTGCATGTTCTGGATTATAGCGGCCATATCCAAATTGGATGGTCCAGCTTGATCACTTTCTTGATCAACGAAGGACAAGGGATTAGTGTGTGTGTGATATATTTCTTCTAGGGTTTCTTGAGTGTCACTAATTTGATCCTTGTCCATATGGATTGCTCTATTAAGAGCACCAATATTAGTATTGAGGAACTTCCAAAAATGTTCCATGTTATCAAAAGTAACAGCTCCTCCCGGAGACATTTTAGGGGATGAGGATCCTTCCTCTCTAACAGTTTCTCTTTGTTCATTTCCTTCAACAAACTCTTATTCTTGTTGGTCTAGGGTTCCTTCTTCCTGAATTGGGTCTTCATGAAGGACATCTAGGTTATTTGATGGTTTTCCTAACCAATATTCTTCTACTTCAATCTGTTTTCCATTCCTAAGTCTAGTAATTATGCTTAAACTTAGATTTTAGCATATATATATATATATATATATATATATATATATATATATATATATATATATATATATGCGACAAGTTTTGGGAGGTATATATTTTAATTATATACCTATTATAATACTTAAAGAAAATAATTTGATTTTTTTTATAGTTTTTTTTTGTTTTTTTTTTATGTTTTTATAATAATATTATAAAGACAACAAACAACATACTAAATGCAAGAAATAATAATAATAAAATAATGGCTTAGTTTTCTATAAATATTTTATGGATATCATTAATATGATCAAGTTCATCAGGAGTCATGAAATGCTCCTCTTCAAATTGGAAATGGTTTTTCAAGAATTTGACAAAATGTTCTATGGTGATATTATCTATTTCAGACTCTGACCTGTAGAAATAAAGTTCATGGCAATACTCCCGATATAACATAGCTATAGGAACTCTATTCCATATCTTTCTATCCATAAGAATGACCTCTTGATACTCTATACGAGATAGAAATTTATGTACTACAACTACGTTGTCGAGGTATTCCTCAAAGGTGTACAACTAGAAAGACATAAGTGCTCTTTTATCAGCTAACCACCTATGGCAAGCTCTTTGAAGCTCATGGTACAAAGTCACCTGATCAGGATCCAGGATTCTATCTAGGACAAACCTCTTAATTTGCCTAAGTTTTGTTGACCTAGATGAAATAATACTCAATCTCCTATTAAGTTCGTCCCATAAATGTGGGACTCTATATGTTGGAGATACTCTAAGCAAAGAAGTAATCTCTATGGCTACTAATTTATTTTCAAAATTTATGGTGACAACTCGTATTTTATTATAATCTACCATATAAATATGATATGCAATCTTAATAATCTTCTTCTATTTTTTTTTGTTTTCAAAAGGTTTTTAGTTTTCACACCGTGTTCACCAAAATGTATTTCTCCAAATTTTTCGCATCCTTACCTTCAGGCTATAGGATCCATGCCCGGAAGGGGGATGCAAGAAGGATGGGACAATACCTTGGACTGAGAGGCCCTTTGAAGGTTGCGCCTCTCGGGGGAGGGGTATAATGGTGAATTTTTGATGGATGGTGGGTTCACCAAGAAACTTTGAGTGGCAGTTTCCACGCCTAGGTTGAGAATGGGTTTGATGTGTTCATTTTTATATTCAATCATTCAATTCCTAGGTTTGGCCAAGATGAATATAAGCTATTCTATATGCCAATGCTGATTTATATGGATACAGAAAACATGAATAAGTGCTAAACATAGGAAGTGTGCTAAATAAGACAAAATGTACCTGATTTCGGATGTTTGATGAAGATTCTGAGGTTTGTAGAAGTCTAGATCATCTCAAATCTTACATGATCATCTGCAATTGTACAAAATCATATCAAATCATAGTTGGTCATCTAAGATCAGATGAGATCATCGTCGATCTGAAAAATTTGTTAGACGAATTTGTTAGAAACCTGCAATCACAAAAACAAATACCAAAGACCAAAAATGCAACTACAAAAGCAAGGGGAAATTATAGAAATAACAATAAACTTATCTAAATGATAAATCCATATAAAATTTAAAGGAAATGCATTAATTTGATAATTTATTTTAACTTTATCATGCATCTATGCTAAATGAGGTGAACTCTAGGATGCATAAATAGAATAAACTAAGTCAATGCACAAGGAATTAAAGAGAGAAGATAAAAATGCAAACTCTAGGCTCTAATTGCCCCCAATCTAGACTGCAGTTGATATCACCTCCAATCATACGAGATCATCACCGATCTATGATAGGATCGTCCGAAATCTTTTAGAATCGTCTACGACGATCCGAGCTTGCTCCAGCTAAAAAATAGTAAAATTCTTGTAAGAAAACTTGAAATACACAATGCAAAAAATGGTGTGAAGGTGTTCTAATGCACGAGAAACTAAATTTGTAGGGAAAATCAGCCATCCAGGGGGATAAACTGAGAAAATCCTAGTTTATATAGGATTAGGGAGAGGTTAGGAGGTTGGGGATCATCCCAATCTAGGAGATCCTCAACGGGGGAATCTCCAACTACGCAGTCTATGGTCGTTATGATGAACGTGTGACGACCGAACGACATAGGGGAGATCTTTCCGATTAGATCGAAGCCCCATTATGAAAAATGCCAAGCCGATTGGATCGGCTACAAGGCCTGAGAAGGCATGTGTGTCAAATTAGCATGGTGTTGACACTTCACGCACTTCTTTACATATGCACAACAATCTCGCTCTAAAGATGGCCAATAATAGCCCATGCAAAGAATGCACTTTGTGATGGCCATACCACTAAAGTGGCCACCACATGTACCATCGTGTGCTTGGGTGATCGCCCAAGCAGACTCTTGCTGGTCCAAGCAATGGAGGAGGATTCCTTCATAGCTCCGACGATACAAAATGTCTCCTAACAAGACATGTTTTGCCACTTTCTATTTAAATGATATTTTCGTGGCTTGTGTCAATCTAAGGGGGAGGTTACCTAACTTGAGGTAATCCCTTATGGGTGTGTACCAATCTTGCTAATCAAAAACCTCGATGGTATGAACGACCAATCCATCTTGAAGTTCATTCCTAGCAAAATCTAAGCGAGAAATAACTTGTAAAAATAGTGTTTTGTTGCTATTAATAGGGATTGGGGAGAACAAGGACCCCTAGTTTGCTCGAGTCAGACAATCGTGATTTCGAGATAACCTATCCTGAGATGGTTCAATCTGGATCAAGTGGATTCCTGGTGTTAGGTCAGAGCTTGCATGCTCCATCATGGATTGCGATAATGTTTTAACCTGAATGGCGGTCATCTCACCAGAAGGGTATTACGGGATTAGTGACCCCAAGGAGGCCATAGTATCCACAAAATGATTCGATGATCGATGGAGTGCCTCAATTTCATACCATTCAAGTTGTGCTAGGAATTTGTCCACAAGGGCTTTGTAGGCCTATAGAACTAGGCATTTACATTGGAATATCCCCTTTACTTGATTGACAATCAACAACGAATCACCAAAGATGTTTAAACGTTTAATGTTCATGGTTATTGCTGTCTAAAGACCTATGAGCAAGGCTTCATATTCTACATTGTTGTTGGTGCACAGAAAGTCTAATTTAAATGACAGATGCATTGGAGCCCCTTGTGGAGTGAAGAATACAATTCTTGTGCCACCTCCTTGCTCACATTTAGAGCCATCAAAGAATAGGGTCATGTCAGCTTGTGACTTAGGCTCATCAAAATTTGGCGATTTTGAAACATGGAAAACCCCATCATCCGGTAGTTCTATGGTCAGAGGCTAATCATCTTCGAGAGGAGCCTCTACCAGTTGATCGGCGATGACTTGACATTTTATGGATTTCTTTCCAATGAATTCTATGTCAAACTCCATCAACAACATGATCCATTTCGCCGTGTGGCTACTATGATAAGTACAACTCATCATGTATCGCAATGGATTCTCCTTAGACACAACATACATCATATTGCTGAGCATGTAGTGGCGTATCTTTTTGGTAGCAAACACCACTGCAAAGTAGAGCTTCTCAATGTATGCATAGTTAAGTTCATAACTGACCAGGGTGCGGCTAAGATAGTAAGTAGCCTGTTCTTTGTGTAGTTCATTTTTCTGGGACAGCATGGCACCCAAGTGCCACCTCGCATGGTCGAGATGTATAAGTAGAATGGCACTCTTGGTCTAGGTGGTGCCAATACTAGCGGTGAAGCCAAGTATTGTTTAATGTCATAAAATGCTGAATGGCACTCATCATCCCAGTGAAATGTTACCCCCTTATGCAATAATTTATTCATGGATAGAAACTTGTTAGATAACTGTGCTATGAAGCACTTGATTGACATGACATTTCCTTGCAAACTTTTGAGCTACTTGGTGGTATTTGGGAGAAGCATTTCAAGGATTACCTTGACTTTGTGTGGGTCTACCTCGATTCCTCGTTTAGAGACTATGTAACCCAAGAGATTTCTAGATGTGATGCCAAATATGTACTTCTTAGGATTGATTCTAACTTTATGCTCCATGAGGCGATCGAGGATCTTGCTTATGTCATCGAGATGATTTGGGTGCAAAAGAGATTTGGCCAATAAATCATCCATGTAATCCTCCAAAGTTTTGTGCATGTAATCATGGAATATGTATGTCATGGCACATTGGTAGGTGGTGCCAGCATTTTTAAGGCCAAAAGGCATGACCTTATAGCAAAATGTCCCCCAAGGCATTGTGAACGCCATTTTTAGTTGGTCCTCGAGATTGATACGAATTTGATTGTATCCCGAGAAACCATCCATGAGGGAAAGCATTTCATGGCCCGCTATAGTGTCTACCAATGCATTGATGCTCGACAAGGGAAAATCATCCTTAGGACTCGCTTTATTTAGATCTCAAAAATTAATGCATATGCGAATCCTCCCATTGGGCTTCTTTATGGGAATCATGTTAGACAACCATGGCAGGTAATCCACGTAGATGACAAACTGTGAGTCCAAAAAGCTTTTGTAGCTCATCTTTGACCATTAAGGCCACTATTGGGTGCATCTTACATAGTTTTTACTTTACTGGCTTGACTGTCGGATCAAGCATTAGATTATACGTGACTAGCTGTAGGTCTAGTCTCGGCATGTCTTTGTATGACCATGCAAAAACCTCCTTCTTCTCTTTGAGAAGGGCAATGTAGTGGGCTTGCTCTTCGAGGGATAGACTTACCCCTAGCTTGATGATTTGCAAATTCAATGGATCTGAGCCGATGTCTATGTCAGTCGTCTCCTCGACCGACATATGGGATCCGTCTTCCAACTGGTTTGGAGTTGGGATTAAGTGGATATCATTTTCCAAATTTAGATCATTGTTCAGAACATCAGGTTCCTCTTCAGCATGGAAGACATCCTGAGTCTGTCCTGGGGTGAAATGGAACATTCATACGCAAGGCTAGTACTCTGATGGGGATGGCGGTGCGTCAGCATGATCCTAGTCGATAGCATCTAGGTCTAGATACAATGACTGTGTCGGGTCGGTTGGATCATGGATGGGGGTGGTTGGGTCAATGGAGATCATGTTGATGAAATGATTATGGTCTCAATTACCATGGGTGTTTTAACTCAAAAATCCTAGATGATATTTGTGCTTTGAATCTGGCTCTGTGGGTACTTGCACAAATGGATCGGCTCTGTGCGCAGATACACAGACAAGATCTACCCTAGGAACTCATGGTTTTATAGGGTCTCCAGGAAAAAGATACTCTTTGTGTACCTGGAGTGGTAGGTGCAGTAATTGTTATAATTATGCCTGGTTTAGGTGCCACCTATTCCTTGGCCCTATGTATAACTGTTCAAACATGTCATCTATATCCAAGGGATATTGCTATTTTCACATATGATTGAGATAAGCCATCTTGGTTTCATCTTCGTAATAACTGTCAGAGATCCAAAGGCCTTCATTGGCTCCAACAATGATTTGTGACATATGAGGCTCATCTTGTTCAAGCAAATTAATGTGGTCCCATCAAGGTTGTTCCGCTCTCTGTGGGGGGACCTGATTTTCTTGAGGTGGCATATGCTCAAATGGAGCATCCAAAGGGAACATTGTCAGGAAGCTCTCCTGATCATCATCCATGGGATATACTTGTGAATGATTTCTATCAGACTTGAAAGGATCCCAAGGTGCTACCTCATACTCTGACTCATCCTCTGAATATCCTTCTTAGTCTTGTCCATATCCCTCTTGTGGGTGAGTCCTTAAATTTTCTCCCTATTCAGCCAAAGGGAAGGGGTTGTTATGGTCAACAAGGTTGGTTGCTATCAATGGGAGATATGTTGTGTTAGGATTGGCATATGGATCTAATGCCAACCCATCCTTGTTGCCTATCCCTAGGCCTTGTATGTTCTCCACCAAGATGTCTAGGGGCAAGGGGTGGTTGAACCCTACTCCTAACTTGTCATACGAAATTTGATATCTCGGTTGGAAAAGAACACACACTCCTTGCTCATACCTGCCCAACCCATATCCATGCCAATTGCATTGGCCAAGATATCTTAATGCAAAGTCTAGGTTGGACAAATAGTTAATGTCCTCTGCAAAGGGCTCTTCATCTTCATATTCTTTCATACAAGTGTCAACGCCATTATCCAGGCCTCCATAAACAAAGTTTGTCTAATTGGGTGGGTAGCCTAAAGGAACCACAGAGCCGATGGGGAGTCGAGGCTTGCCCATGTCCTGCATGGACTCAAGTGTGGGCGTTGCTACAATGTTCCTCACTAAATACTCCCCTAGGCCCGTGTTGGCCATCTCAACGATGACCGTTGGATGTTGAGGGAGAGTGAATGAGAGTCCTTCCTGAGTCCACTCCACGTGGGGTGAACTAGGCATCTTAACTTCCATTTGGCTAGGCATCTCTTCGATAGATATGGTTGAGACTAGGGGTGGTTCCTCTTCTAGGGGTTTCTTTCCCTTGTCCTTGGATGTGGCCACCATAGGTGGCATCGTTGTTGAAGGACTAGCAGAGGAAGATGGACCTGACTGAGGACTTGATGGATTAATCATTGGAGATGCCTGCAAAATCAGACCCTATTGAGATGGATTCAACTAAAAATCCAAATGTGTTGATGGAAGAGTTGATTACGGCATGAATTACACTGTATTGAAGTATTTGAAGGGCTCCAAGTCTGTCGGGACTACATGCACCTATCCTTAAAATGTAAACTTTAGGCACTGATGAGCTATTGAAGGGACACACTTCATGTCCATGATCCAAGGCTGACCCAGTAAGATATTATAATCCATATCACCTTCCAAGATGTGGCACAATGTATGAATAGTCTTTTGTCCCACTTGGATAGGTAGGAAAATTGTGCCAACTGTCGAGCAGATTGCATCATTAAATGCTCGTAGTGTATAAGTGGAGGCCATGATGTGAGATGTTGGCAACTTCAAATGTTTCAGTGCTGCTGTAGTGATGATATTACTGGATGAGCCAGTGTCCACCAACACCCTCTTATACAGAATTTCGTTGACCCATGCAATAACGTGCAGGGGTGGATCTACCACATCACCAGTCACTATTTTCAATTCATCTTCTCTAAAGGTGATTACTGGTTATGTACATTGTTTTACATGTCCCAAAAAGTTGTTGAAAGAGTTCGCTTCATGGGGCTGTAGCTCGATGGCCTTTAAAATCTCCATTAGAGCCTCCCGATGTGGCGTTGATTATTGAATAAGCTCATATATGGAGAGTCTAGCCGACGTGGTCCTTAGACTTCGGGTAAGTCTAGTCTAAATCATGGCCACTGATCTAAGCGGGGGAAGTTGCATAGGGTGTTTTTGAGTTTGTGACGTTGATGGAACCTCTCTTGTGGCTACCACAGGGGAAACTCTTGGATATCTCTTGTTCCTAGTCACTATGCTTATCATCCCTACATACCCCTGCATAGGGCAATTTTGTTTTACCTCATTGACTTGAAGGGGTTTTGCCTACACATCATGGCTAGGTAGGGGATCTCTGAAGACTCCCATATGTTGGTTTTTTGGTGCTACGGGGTTGTCCACTGCCAATGTCTTGTTGTCAATTAGGTCTTGTACTAAACCTTTGAACTTCCAACATGCATTAAGGTCATGTCCCTTATGCCTGTGGAACCTATAGTACAAGTCCTCTTAGTACCCCTTAGGCTTCGGTGCATTGGGGTCTATAGTTTGAATCTCTGGAAGGTTGATCAAGTTTGCCATTGACAAGCAGTCAAACAGAGTCCCTAGACTCTATGTAAGGAGTAAATTGTCACCTAGGGTGATGCTACTGATTTTGTTCCTACCTTTGGTTTTCTCTCTCATAGTTGTTAGGAGGCACCACCTGATAGTTAGCCTTTTGAGGTTGTGTTGCTTGTGAAGGCTTAGGGACATTGATAGCAACCTGATTAACCGTAGCGAGTTTCGGTGGTGTGGTCCCTGTTTTAGTGTTCTTGGTCCATTCTTTCTTCTTAGGGTTGGCAATCTCACCATCCTGTATCTTAATCTCGTCAATGATTCTGGCTTGTGCCAGAGCTTACTCTAAACTGGCATATTTTTGCAGCTACAATAGCATGGAGATCAATATCAATTAGCTTTTTGAGAACATTTGGGTCAGGTCTGACATGGGAGGGAGGTAAGGTAGCTTCGAAAGCAATGTCCTCCATCGGTTCTCGTATGCCATCATGGTTTCTTCCTC
Source organism: Wollemia nobilis (assembly GCA_028583015.1). Classification (NCBI taxonomy): domain Eukaryota; kingdom Viridiplantae; phylum Streptophyta; class Pinopsida; order Araucariales; family Araucariaceae; genus Wollemia; species Wollemia nobilis. Next base: position 1,204,227 of record JAQPPZ010000574.1, on the reverse strand, counting down.
ATACTTCCTGAGGCTAGCTAGGTCACTTAATGACACATTTTTCTTAGTGTTGAAGCGAAGCATTCAAGGAACGTGTCTGCTAGATGATCCAAGTTACTGATGCTATGTTTCGGTAATTAGGTGAACCAATATGAGGTAGGGCCTATGAATGTGGTTATAAATGTTCTTAATAACAAATCATCATTGTCCTAAATACCAAAGCACTGGCTCAGGAATCTAGTCACATGCTCTTGGGCATCCTCCTCCCCTCTAAAGAGTGCCAACTGGGGCAGTTTAAAGTGTTTTGGGTATGAAGGTGCCAGCACTGACGGATGCACGGGATGACTACAGAGTTGGCATAAAGTGGGCTTCTAGGGCCCAAAATTCTTGATCTCCATAGACTCTAAGTGCTCTAGCAGTGCTTTATATGCATCATAGGATTTAATTTCTTCCTTCTTAGCTTGCTCCCATTATGGGTTACAGAGAACTTGAGGCCTATGGATAGGTAGTTGGATAGCACCCCCTCTGCCTTGGTAGAGCATTTTAGCTCGCTCTTCTTCTTGTTCATACTCCTCATAGGATTATTGATGAGTTCTTGGATAAGACCTATACACATGGGTGGGTGCCCATCATTGTTTCGGGGAGTGGCCTCCCGCTAATGTCTAGGAGGTCTTGAAGGCAATACTTGATAAGGTTGCATGGACCTATCTCGTACCAAGGGGTTATGCCTCTCATACACTTCTACTTTATGCACACGACGGATTGGAACCTTCGTAGGTACATTGTTATGAAGCAATTCAGCTGTCTGACACTGAATGCGCTCTTTGTTAAGGTGATACAGATGCTCTAACTGTTGTTGATATTGCCTGAGCTGCATGATTTACGCTTGGTGTGTGGCATGTTTGGTAAACACCAAGTCAATTTGTTCCACCATTTCATGTTTAGGAAGCCTAGATGCCTCTCTTACTTGTCTATCTCGATCGTGGTGATTCGAGACCCCTATGGGTTGCTTTCCTCTATCAAGGTTAGCTGCATTAACCCAAGGTTGTGGCCTCAATGGGTGATCTTGATACATGGCAAGTGCAGAGGTACATCGCTCTCGCATTGTGTACTACTCTTGAGGAACGTGGTAGTCTTCCTCGTCCTCCATTTCATATGCATGCAAAGTACAGGCAAAATTGTCTTGCCTTGTTTGGAAAGCTTGATACTCTATATTTGGTCTAGTGTTTCTAACAATAATCTGGGGTAGAGGAGGGATGACGAAATCATGTGGCCCCTCCTTCTAGACCCTCTATTTTTCTAACACTTCATCACTAGGCCACTCATAACGAGCATCTAAGGGAGGTCTCCTGTCTATGTTGAGTGCTACGTGTAGGTTATCTTCTTGAAAGGACCTATGCTGAGTGGGGGTGCCCCTCAAAGAGGTGCCTCTATAGTCTTGTTATGTTATGGCATGAAAAGGACTATCTTGTGTGTCAGGCCACCAAGGTAGGATGACCAAGTCCTCAGGACTATATCAGATGCGACTTGTCCCATTTGGTGCACTTTCTATAGTGCTTGCCCGTGATTGGGCTCGGCTACGAGTGTACACCATGGTGATGTGCTCCTAAATATGCGTAAATTTTTATCTCTTTTTATGATTTTTTTTATGCTACACTAAATAGAAAATATCACACACATAAAAAATGTTTATCTCATTTAACGATTAAAAGTGTGCCCTAAACCTGGTTCAGTGTGTTTTTGATGTTTGTTTTGAAATTTTGTGGAAAGAACATTTAAATGCAAAATGACAGCTCTTATGACTCCCAAAAAAAATGGTCATCCCTTCGATATACCATTGTCAGACCGATATACCAACCTCTCTATATACCCGTCCTTACGTGAGGGAAACTATTGGTATGTGAGAGCAGATGGTACATGGAACATAGGCGGTACGGAAGGGGAATCACTCTGTTTATGACACCTACCATAGAAGACTTATCCTCATGTGCTGGGAATCACCCCAGATATACTTGGTCATATTTCATTAGGATTTATGTCTAGAAATAGTCATGATCGGGATAATGTATGCAGTATCTCAAGCCAAGGTGGTGATGAAATCCATCGTTGGTCTTGCTCAAGGGTTGGGGTTTTACGACCAACTCCTTATTATTTTAACTTACCACGTGGTGTGTGGGGTTCTTTTTAAGTTGCATAAATGAATAAAACAAGCATTCAAACTCTCCTATGCAAGAAAATAACCAGAGAACAAACAACAAAATTTTGATAGAAGGTGTTTAAGACTTCTACCTCTTCTCTGCCCAAATCGGATGTCTCTGAATTTTTGCTCTGAAACAATCCAGCGTTGGAAAAATTGGTACCTGTAAGAAAAAACAAGAAACTTTAATTAGAAGGTTAATCTTAAAAATCAAGGGACATAGGTCCCACCGTTATTGCCACTGAAATCACGAGGATACGGAAACAAAAAGGAATATGCTAAATACGATGCATCTAAAACCAAACTTAACATCAAAAGCCTATGTATTGAAAGAATGCATAAAAGGAAAGAACATGAGAGAATCAACACAAGATAAAAGCAATATGGAATAGGGTCCTCTTTAAATACAGTGACACTGAGAGGGGGGTGAATCAGTGTGATCTTTTAAAACTTTAAATATTCAGTTCTAGAACCAACAGCAGTTTAAAACTAATGAACAGATATATCAAATACAACAAGAAAGCATTACACACAACACGGTATTTAACGAGGTTCACCAATGTGGCTACTCCTCAAAAATGACTGCTTGGACTACCATCCAAATCCAGCCTTTGCAAAGCTACAACTTTACAATATCATTTACCAGCACCAACTGGAAGGAGCACCAACCCCTTAGATTTATCTGTATCAAACAGAATGGAGCACCAACTCCTAATTTACCAGCACCTACTGGAAAGAAGCACCAACCCCTTATGCCAAGCTGCAACTTGGACTTCAATAAAAATAATGAAAATTACAGAATAATACTTTCACCTTAATTCTCACAGTCTGTAGTTTCTATGCATTCAGCTGCTTCTGTGCAAACGCTTCGCACTATCCGACTACTTCTGTGAATTTCTTCGCACTCTCTGCTACAACCAGATAATCGATCACTTCTTCTTTCTGTGCGCTATCACTTCGCACTTAGAACTCAACCTCTACACCCCGTGCTCTTGATTCACGCAATTACTGTATGCATAATTCGCTTCGACTCAAACGAACTATGACTTCGCACTCAGCTCGAATCAACATCTGCACCCTTGCACTCTTAATTCGCACAAGTTCGATACGACTCGCACTCTGCTCGACACGGACGACTCTTGCAAAACCACAATACATCCTTTTATAGATGAAATTTCAAGATCAAATCTTAAACAGTAGTCGGTTATAACCCTAAGAACGTCGGTTGCAAAACCCTAGAAATTGTCGACTACAAAACCCTAGAAATTGTCGGCTACAAAACCCTAAAATCCGTCGGCCCAGATTCAACTTTGTCGGCCTCAACCGCTTCTGCCACCTCTGTCACCTTCCTATAACTATTACCATGAAATAATAACATGTCACGATATCGCGACACTTTTTGTAGCCGTACGCCTTCTTTAACCCGCTATCGCAAAAATGCGACACTTTTGGCCTTTGTTAGCTTTGCCACCGTTCTTGTCACGAAATCATGACACTTCGAACTTTTGCTGATGTCATCCTCATTCTTGTCGTGAAATCATGACCCTTTTTACTTCTAGGCCTTCTCCATTTTTGTCATGAAATCATGACATTTCTGGCACCATACAGTCTCTCTCCTCCTAGAGTCGTGAAACCGTGACATGTCACGAAAATGCGACATCTTCACCCTGTTAGCTTCTTTACTGCTGCCTGTCATGAAATCATGACACTTTTCCCATCCGTACATTTTCCTTTCATTCTGTCATGAAATCGTGACGCTTTCGGCTTTCGAAGGCTTTACTTGCAACCTGTCGTGAAATCGTGACACTTTGTGCCTCTTTGTCCTTTTCTAGGCTTGCACCCGTGAAAACATGACATGTCACGAAATCGTGACACTTCTCGCTGTCGTACATTCTTCACCGCATCCCTCAGCGAAATCGAAACATGTCACGAAATCGTGACATCTTTTTGCCTTAGCGCTTTTCTTTGCCTTTCGCCCGTGAAAACGGAACATGTCACGAAATCGTGACATCTTTCGCATCCGTACAATTCTCTCTTCATGCACTAGCGAA